>CAWUFW010003700.1:0-1200000 GCA_963921515.1 Calotriton arnoldi | reverse complement strand
CAACACTTTGTGGGTCATGCAGGCGATTTTGAAATGCATCCTGGCCTCGAAGGGAAGCCAATTCAGTGCACGAAGGTCAGGGGTAATGTGATCACTTTTTTTTAACCCGTGATGAGCCTAGCTGCAGCATTAAGGGCAGCCTTCAGAGGTGCAATTGAGGTTTTCAGGAGGCCCACAAGGGTGGTGATCCTGTATTCAAGTTTTGAGAGCACAAGTGCATGAGTCACAATTGTGAGGTCGGTCGCGGGGAGGATAGGTTTCCCAAGGATATGAAGCTGATGGTTACCTCCTCTAGTGATGGCGGTGATGTGCTTTTGCATAGAGAGGTCTTTGTCTAGCGGCGGTTCCTCCCTCAGGGTGGAGGAGCGTCGCCCCGCCTGCTGCGAGCGCAGCAGTAAACCATAATAAAATGGTCTCATGAGTCATTACCATTTTGATGTGCATGCTGTCTGAGGGTGGGGCGGGGATGATTCTGCAACACTGCAGCAGGAATGACACCTAATGTGCAGAGTGCGCATGTCGGATTGGCCGGCTGTCGTGCTACGGCCAGCCCAACATGCACACTTCTGCTGCACTTATAACAGCTGTGTTAAACAGCCATGGGATTGCACAGGCAGACTCACAGTCTCAAAAGGAGCTCTGGATTAGCCCACTCTGTCCAATCCTGAAGCTTCTTTCAAGCTGAAAACAGCCTGAGAGCAGCTGCAGCACTGCAGAATTGGTTAGGTTCACATTGAACCGGAAGTTTCATCGACCTCGTCGTTGCAAGCAACCTTTAGGCACAGTCCCAGTCTGCACAAGCGAGTGAGTTCAATGTACCGGCACAAGGACAAGATATCCTTTTAACCCACGTGCCGCACTGAGGGGGAGCACACTTTCAGGCACCAGCCCTATCACATACAGAGCAAGGACTCACCAGAGAAAAGATTCATCTGTTAAATCTGCTGTGGGTAGCACAACTTGCAAGCACCTGCCCTGCTCTGAACACATGACCGTCTGCTGAGCTTCACCAGAAACATGATCGGACAGTAAGTAAATGTTTTTTTAATACAAGTAAAGAGCCGGGGGGGGGCTGCGGGGTCTGGGGTGTTATATACAGTAAACCTCTTTCCTTCTATATACAATACTAGATTAATGCCAGCGTCTATACGACAACATTACATCGGTTCAGCCTCTGACTGCAGGCGTGGAAGCATCGACGGGACCAGAAAACGTTTTAAGCGCCCCTGAGACCTGGCGAGCAACCGCGCTTCCTTTCAGTGTCGGCTCGGATCGCCGTCTCAGGGCCACGGCTATTTCAGGTCCAGAGTGCTCGGTGGTTTGGGCCTTGTTGTGTGGAAAGAGCTCTCCACCGAAAACATCTGTTCCTTTCACCTGGAAATCACTATGTGCTGGGAAGAGGTCGAGGGGGCTTTGCAAAATCTGCGTCCCGGGGACGAGCAGGGTTTTCTAAAGCAGGGTATCAAAGACCACTTAGAAAAGAAGCTTTTAGAGCACATGATACGACAGAGGTTGGACAGCAGGTCACACTTGCTGCTTTTTCACTTTTCATAACGTCCCAACACTGTTCCACTCTAGATTTCAGAAGAAGTGTTTTCATCCCATCAGTTAGCGTGGACAAAGGCGACTGTTTTAGCATCATTTCTGCAAAAGCGCTGCTGCTGACAGTTGGTGTGATCTGCAGTTAACGAGTCCCATTTCTGACAAGGCCAACACATCCTTTCATCATTTCGAGGTTGGTAAATCCAGCAGCAAAAAACTGGGTGAGTGTAACATGATATTTGTGAGATTGTATTTTAAGCACACGTGATTATTTTCCTTAAATCTCTCATTTATACTTTCTGAAAGCTGTCACTGGTTGGCGGTAAAACATATTTTTATTCTGCCTGGCTTGAGGTGCGGTTTCATCTAGTCAAGATGCAGATACACTGGCGCCAGGCGTCTCGTTTGTGGAAAAGCTGCCAGATGATTAATGGCTTGTTTGATCTGGTCAACTTTCCTCTAGGTGCACGTTTATTTAACCCTGCACCGAGGTAGCTGGTTTCATTAAAAATAAGAAAAGGGAAAACGCGCATGCAAATAGAGAGTTGTGCTTTGTACTCACAGATGCACACGGGCATTCACTGATAATGCACACAGGTAAAGTGGTTGCAGAAAGTAAACCCATGAATTATGCAATGGATGCATACTGTATACTATGAAGCAGCCTGAGGCATCTTGAAAAGCAAAGAGATTTAATTTATATGAATACTTGGGAAGGCGCCTGGCACTGCCATTTGTCCGAACCCATTTCTTGTTGCACATGAAAGCCCTGTAAAAAGTGTCAATTACTGGTTTTATTGTTGTGAAGGCATACATTTTGAGCTCAAATGTTTTCTGCCCGGTCATTGATGCCTGCTGGAATGTGTGAAGTGAAAGTAAACTTAAATAATGCCATACAGTCTTGAGGAAGTGAAAGCTGGTCAGAGTTGTAGATGGTGACATTTAAAGCAATTGAATTTGCCTTCTGTATTTTTTATTTGTTAATTGACAGTTATGTCCAGCGTTTATGGTGATATTTACATTTGAAACAATTAAATTAGCCTTCTGTGGGTTTTTAGATTGCTTGTGTGCGACATTTCCATAGATTCAGGGGGGGCAGATTTACGTTGAACTAACGCAGCGGGGTACAGCAAGTCATTTTGCTGCGCCGCACTGCGTTAGTTTTGAAGCACAGGGATGCGACATATTTACAAGAATATGTCGCATCCTTGTGCTTCCCCTGCGCTGGTGCACAAACTGCAGCCATGTGCTGGCGCAGGGCACCCTTGCACCATGGTGCAAGGATGCTCATGCGTGGGGAGATTGTTTTTGTGCAGGAAGGGGAACCTTCCTGCACAAAAACAATCACTACAACCATTTTCCTCTTTCAATGCGTGCTGCAGAATGCAGCACGCATTGAAAGAGGAAAACGAGGAGAAATGAAAACATTTCTCCTCGGTGCGCTCGCTACGCCACCTCTAGGGTGGCGTAGCTTCAGACGCATCTCCAGAGTTACGATTTCTCGTAAATCTGGAGATGTGTCTTGTTTCATGGGTGTTGCGTGGGAACACCAACAGCAACACCCATGGAACGCCCCTTCACCGCAAAGTGCTGCCTGTGAAGGGGCCGTATTTACAAGGAGAGGAAAAGTCACGCAGGGTGGCTTTTCCTCTCCTTGTAAATATGGAGCAGTAAGATACGCCACCAGTACGTCACGAAAAGTGACGTACTGGTGGCGCAGGGGGCTCGTAAATCTGCCCCAGTGTACTGTACAATTTGCGCACTACAGTAACTGTTGAACATATCTAATGCAGTAAGAAATGGGGCAATTTTTAATGTGTTTAGATAGTTCAAGACTATACGTTCACAATTACTTTATAAACCTCCTTTCTTTCTCAAATTTTCTTTAAAATGCACCATTTGCCACTGTTCTCTTCAACATTTTCTCTGGAGGAGAACCCCCAAACACCCTTTCTGTTGATCGCTTCGCATGATCGCGACGTGACACTCATACCCAACTTTTACGCCCCGCCACTTTCAAATGTAATTTCCGGACCCAGCACCTCAGTTTGCATGAATTACGTATTTAGATTCAATCTGTTGTGGGATGCCCCTACGCCAACAACCAAAAGGGCCACAAGGAGCACAACCTAGCCACAGTCTTCCAACAAGTATCCACCGAACTCTTCCCAACTGGGTCTCATTACGCAGTTCTTCCAAAAAAGTGAAAGCTTTAGAGCACGGGTACTCATAGTACGGCCCGCGGGCCGCCAGCGGCCCGGCAAGCCTTCCTTGGCGGCCCGCGGACCTCGCAGACATCGGACCTGTGTTTTTTTATTTATTTTTTACAGTGTGTTAGCAAACACAGACTCTGCTCTATGGGGGCCAGGCGATTCCAGCGATAGTCCGAGTGGAGCTGCAGGGGCGCTAAGAAGAGGTGAAATACAACAAAGCCTCGTTATCATGCAAATGGTCTTTTAAAGACCTGTGAAGTACTCGGGTGCGGCTGTGTGTGTGCCCGGGAAGCTGTCTCAGCCCGGGCTACCACACGCGGGGTGATGTGACAGAGAATGATGGAGGGCAGCAGGGAGTGAGAGCCGGGTGAGGTGACGGAGGGCAGCAGGGAGTGAGAGCCGGGTGAGGTGACGGAGGGCGGCAGGGAGTGAGAGCCGGGTGAGGTGACGGAGGGCGGCAGGGAGTGAGAGCCGGGTGAGGTGACAGAGGGCGGCAGGGAGTGAGAGCCGGGTGAGGTGGCAGAGGGCAGCAGGGAGTGAGAGCAGGGTGAGGTGACGGAGGGCAGCAGGGAGTGAGAGCCGGGTGAGATGGCAGAGGGTGACAGAGGGCAGCAGGGAGTGAGAGCCAGGTGAGGTGACAGAGGGTAGCAGGGAGTGAGAGCCAGATGAGGTGACGGAGGGCAGCAGGGAGTGAGAGCCGGGTGAGATGGCCGAGGATGACAGAGGGCAGCAGGGAGTGAGAGCCGGGTGAGGTGACAGAGGGCTGCAGGGAGTGAGAGCCGGGTGAGGTGACAGAGGGTTGCAGGGAGTGAGAGCCGGGTGAGGTGACAGAGGGTTGCAGGGAGTGAGAGCCGGGTGAGGTGACGGAGGGCAGCAGGGAGTGAGAGCCAGGTGAGGTGACAGAGGGCAGCAGGGAGTGAGAGCCAGGTGAGGTGACAGAGGGCAGCAGGGAGTGAGAGCCGGGTGAGGTGACAGAGGGTTGGAGGGAGTGAGAGCCGGGTGAGGTGACAGAGGGCAGGAGTGAGAGCCGGGTGAGGTGACAGAGGGCAGGGAGTGAGAGCCGGGTGAGGTGACGGAGGGCAGCAGGGAGTGAGAGCCGGGTAAGGTGACAGAGGGTGACAGAGGGCAGGGAGTGAGAGCCGGGTGAGGTGACGGAGGGCAGCAGGGAGTGAGAGCCGGGTGAGATGGCAGAGGGTGACGGAGGGCAGCAGGGAGTGAGAGCCGGATGAGGTGACAGAGGGTTGCAGGGAGTGAGAGCCGGGTAAGGTGACAGAGGGTTGCAGGGAGTGAGAGCCGGGTGAGGTGACAGAGGGTGACAGAGGGCAGTAGGGAGTGAGAGCCGGGTGAGGTGACAGAGTGCAGCAGGGAGTGAGAGCCGGGTGAGGTGACGGAGGGCAGCAGGGAGTGAGAGCCGGGTAAGGTGACAGAGGGCAGGGAGTGAGAGCCGGGTGAGGTGACGGAGGGCAGCAGGGAGTGAGAGCCGGGTGAGATGGCAGAGGGTGACAGAGGGCTGCAGGGAGTGAGAGCCGGGTGAGGTGTGCGTTAAGAGCCTGTGATGTGATGTTTCCCGCCAGCCTGTAGTCAGAGAGTTGAGCCAAGGCCAGGGAGCTCTGGCCTGGGAGGGAGACAGAGAGGGAGACAGAGAGAGAGGGAGACAGAGAGAGAGGGAGATAGAGAGAGGGAGAGACAGAGAGAGGGAGAGACCGAGGGAGAGAGAGGGAGGGAGACAGAGGGAGGGAGACAGAGAGAGACAGAGAGAGGGAGAGAGGGAGAGAGAGGGAAGGAGAGAGGGAGAGAGAGAGGGAGAGAGAGGGGAGAGAGAAGGAGGGAGACAGAGGGAGAGAGAAGGAGGGAGACAGAGGGAGGGAGACAGAGGGAGGGAGACAGAGGGAGAGACAGAGGGAGAGACAAGAGGGAGAGACAGAGGGAGAGACAGAGGGAGACAGAGAGAGAGGGAGACAGAGAGAGAGGGAGACAGAGGAGGGAGACAGAGAGGGAGGGAGACAGAGAGGGAGGGATACAGAGAGGGAGGGAGACAGAGAGAGACAGACAGAGGGAGACAGAGGGAGGGAGACAGAGGGAGGGAGAGGGAGGGAGACAGAGAGAGGGAGACAGAGAGAGAGGGAGACAGAGGGAGAGAGGGAGGGAGGGAGACAGAGGGAGTGAGAGGGAGGGAGGGAGAGGGAGGGAGGGAGAGGGAGGGAGACAGGGAGGAGGGAGACAGAGGGAGGGAGACAGAGGGAGGGAGACAGAGGGAGGGAGACAGAGGGAGGAGGGAGACAGAGGGAGAGAGAGAGAGACAGAGGGAGAGAGAGAGAGAGAGACAGAGGGAGAGAGACAGAGAGAGAGAGACAGAGAGGGAGACAGAGGGAGACATACAGAGGGAGACATACAGAGGGAGACAGAGGGAGGGAGACAGAGGGAGGGAGACAGAGGGAGGGAGACAGAGAGAGAGACAGAGGGAGAGAGACAGAGACAGGGGGAGAGAGACAGAGAGGGAGACAGAGGGAGACATACACAGGGAGACATACAGAGGGAGACATACAGAGGGAGACAGAGGGAGGGAGACAGAGGGAGGGAGACAGAGGGAGGGAGACAGAGGGAGGGGGGAGGCAGCGGGAGGGAGACAGCGGGAGGGAGAGAGGGAGACAGCGGGAGGGAGACAGCGGGAGGGAGACAGCGGGAGGGAGAGAGGGAGACAGACAGAGGGAGGAGGGCGACAGGCAGAGGGAGGAGGGCGACAGACAGAGGGAGAGAGACAGAGGGAGGGAGACAGAGGGAGGGAGACAGAGGGAGGGAGACAGAGGGAGGGACAGAGAAAGGGAGGGACAGAGAGAGGGAGACAGGGGCAGGGAGACAGGGGGAGGGAGACAGAGGGAGACAGAGAGAGGGAGACAGAGAGAGGGAGACAGAGAGGGAGGGAGACAGAGAGGGAGGGAGAGAGAGAGACAGAGAGAGGGAGGGAGGGAGGGAGGGACGGGGAGGGAGGGAGAGAGAGACAGAGGGAGAGAGACAGAGAGAGACAGAGGGAGGGGGGAGACAGCGGGAGGAAGACAGCGGGAGGGAGGGAGGGAGACAGCGGGAGGGAGACAGCGGGAGGGAGAGAGGGAGACAGCGGGAGGGAGAGAGGGCGACAGACAGAGGGAGGGAGGGAGACAGAGGGAGGAGGGCGACAGGCAGTGGGAGGAGGGCGACAGACAGAGGGAGAGAGACAGAGGGAGGGAGACAGAGGGAGGGAGACAGAGGGAGGGAGACAGCGGGAGGGACACAGAGGGAGGGACAGAGAGAGGGAGGGACAGAGAGAGGAAGACAGGGGGAGGGAGACAGAGGGAGACAGAGAGAGGGAGACAGAGAGGGAGGGAGGGAGACAGAGAGGGAGGGAGACAGAGAGGGAGGGAGACAGAGAGACAGAGAGAGGGAGGGAGGGAGGGACAGGGAGGGAGGGAGAGAGAGAAAGAGGGAGGGAGGGAGGGAGAGAGAGAGAGAGAGAGAGAGAGAGGGAGACAGGGAGGAGGGAGACAGAGGGAGGGAGACAGAGGGAGGGAGACAGAGGGAGGGAGACAGAGGGAGGAGGGAGACAGAGGGAGAGAGAGAGAGAGAGACAGAGGGAGAGAGAGAGAGAGACAGAGGGAGAGAGACAGAGAGAGAGACAGAGAGGGAGTCAGAGGGAGACATACAGAGGGAGACATACAGAGGGAGACAGAGGGAGGGAGACAGAGGGAGGGAGACAGAGGGAGGGAGACAGAGGGAGGGAGACAGAGAGAGAGACAGAGGGAGAGAGAGACAGAGGGAGAGAGACAGAGACAGGGGGAGAGAGACAGAGAGGGAGACAGAGGGAGACATACAGAGGGAGACATACAGAGGGAGACAGAGGGAGGGAGACAGAGGGAGGGAGACAGAGACAGAGAGAGAGAGAGACAGAGGGAGAGAGACAGAGACAGGGGGAGAGAGACAGAGAGACATACAGAGGGAGACATACAGAGGGAGACAGAGGGAGGGAGACAGAGGGAGGGAGACAGAGGGAGGGAGACAGAGGGAGGGAGACAGAGGGAGGGGGGGAGACAGAGAGAGGGAGGGACAGAGAGAGGGAGACAGGGGGAGGGAGACAGGGGGAGGGAGACAGAGGGAGACAGAGAGAGGGAGACAGAGAGAGGGAGACAGAGAGGGAGGGAGGCAGAGAGGGAGGGAGAGAGAGAGACAGAGAGAGGGAGGGAGGGAGGGAGGGACGGGGAGGGAGGGAGAGAGAGACAGAGGGAGAGAGACAGAGAGGGAGACAGAGGGAGACATACAGAGGGAGACATACAGAGGGAGAGATACAGAGGGAGGGAGACAGAGGGAGGGAGACAGAGGGAGGGAGACAAAGGGGGGGGAAGACAGCGGGAGGGAGACAGCGGGAGGGAGGGAGACAGCGGGAGGGAGACAGCGGGAGGGAGAGAGGGAGACAGCGGGAGGGAGAGAGGGCGACAGACAGAGGGAGGGAGAGAGAGGGAGGGAGACAGAGGGAGGAGGGCGACAGGCAGAGGGAGGAGGGCGACAGACAGAGGGAGAGAGACAGAGGGAGGGAGACAGAGGGAGGGAGACAGAGGGAGGGAGACAGCGGGAGGGACACAGAGGGAGGGACAGAGAGAGGGAGGGACAGAGAGAGGAAGACAGGGGGAGGGAGACAGGGGAGGGAGACAGAGGGAGACAGAGAGAGGGAGACAGAGAGGGAGGGAGACAGAGCGGGAGGGAGACAGAGAGGGAGGGAGACAGAGAGGGAGGGAGAGAGAGAGACAGAGAGAGGGAGGGAGGGAGGGAGGGACAGGGAGGGAGGGAGAGAGAGAAAAGGGAGGGAGGGAGGGAGGGAGGGAGGGAGAGAGAGAGAGAGAGAGAGAGAGAGAGAGAGAGGGAGGGAGACAGAGGGAGGGAGGGAGGGACAGGGAGGGAGGGAGGGAGGGAGAGAGAGAGAGAGAAAGAGGGAGGGAGGGAGGGAGGGAGAGAGAGAGAGAGAGAGAGAGAGAGAGCGAGGGAGGAGGGAGAGAGAGAGAGAGAGAGAGATATATATATATATATATATATATATATATATATATATATATGTATGTATGTATGTATGTATGTATGTCGGGTCCGGTGGCTCAGTGGACGAAGGCGTCCGCTGCAGGGGCCTGTGTTCCACCTCATGGCCACAGTTTTGTTTTGCTCTAGCCCCGCCCCCTCCCCCAATGACCCCGCCCCCACCGGTGCGGCCCTCGGCCACAAACCACACTGTAAATTTGGCCCCGAGAGAAAGTTTGTGAGTACCCATGCTTTAGAGCAACCCCGGATCGCCCAATGGATGGGGAAAACGATCGGTTCGAAGCCCCTTTTTAATGGCCGATCTTTAAGCACGACCAACACTCCCCCCGGAGTTCACCCATCCAAAAGTGGAGATGGTACTCATGTCCAGGTGAGTGGGGGGAGTCGGAACTGTGCACTTCCATGGGCAATCAAGGGAGAAATGACTGTTATATAACCCCCATTTCGCAAGAAAGGGCACCCGAATCACCAAATGCAAGGAACAAACACAACATAAGGAGCGCCAGGGCGTCCCCTAACAAAATGGAAAGAGAGCTAGTCACTGCAGCACAAATCCACTGGCACAAAGGACCCGGCCTAGAAGACTTAAAACCAGAAACACCACCAACCTCCTCAAGGCCTGCTACACCCACCTGCAGCCCGATAGCAGACTCTACAATGGTGTGGGACTTCACAGCCTCTTTTCTTCAAAACCTGGGGCTAAAAATAGAAAGAAATCTTGGATTAACCCCAAAACTGTTCGGGCTATCGGCGGATGCAAGGGGAACACAGCCAGAGATCCAATCACCCAATGACAAGGAAGACTCGCAATTGACGGCCACAAATGATACACAAAACTCCTTAGCCAGAGCCCTATTATGGCAGTCCACAAAAATGGAGGTCCAAATAGACCTTCTGCAATCGATAGCGCAGTGCCTGGTCAATCTAAGCAGCATGATGGAGGCAATGGAAGTCAGGAGTCTCAGGATTCTGGACACAAAATCCTGCTCTTGCCCTTGCGCAAAAATCATCAACAAGTGGGCCACTCTTCCAGAAATCCTAGGAGACATAGTTGCGATAGCCAAGCGGCAAGGGGGCACACTGGTATCCTCCGGAACAACTACTAGCCCAACAGCACCGAGTGACTCCCGCCTGGCCACAAGTGGTAAAGGAGAAGCTCCCTCAAGTTCAAAAACAAAGGCCAGACCAAAACACGATTCCACGTAAGAGCCCCTGAGCTCCGCGCCAGGGCTCAAAGTTACTCCTGGCCAATTGAGGGTCAGCACCGGTGAAGGGGAAGTGCTCACAGGAATAGTCAAGACTCAGGAGTACCAACTACTCCAGTCACAGCAGATGCCCCTCTATCAAGAAGTGCAAAGAAAAAGCTGAGAAACCAGCAAAAAAAGGCCAAAGCCTAAAGGAGATCACTATAACTACTCACCATGAGCCAACCCATTCCACAAATCGAAATCAAAGAAAGGCAGCTTTACCCAATCTTCACAGTCAAACAGGGGGCCAAGCCGGGGGTTGTACCAGATGGAAAAATTCAAGGGCAGGCAGCCCCACCATGTCACAATAACATACAGGATCCCCAGGCCCCCCAAACACTAAACTTAAATCTTGGACCCAAAGAAGCAGCAGGGACATGCCCCTTGAAGGTAGACGCCAGTACCCAAGCAATGGCACTCATCATCTCGAAGGCAGTAAAGCCAACAAGCCCGGATGGGTCCACCATACCCCCACAGCTGGGACTGACGAGTAAGGAAAGGTCACTGAGCACACCAGGAAGGGCAACCGGCCATCAACATGGCAACGTTTCAAAAAACCCACCATGCTCAGGCCTCCTGACAAGCCCTCAAGGTCTGCCTCAAGGAACAGGAGAAGCATTAACCTCAGAGGAAACCATGTGTATCTACGAGGTAGTGCTCACTCCTAGATACTACAACTAGGAGCAATATCCTCTGCCTATTTAAACATGTAGCCTCCCTCGCCCAAATCCTTTCCGAAGACCTGGAATGGGTCAGATTCTTGAAACTCCAAGGGGACACCCACGGCGACTCGACCATGGTGGGATTTCAGCAAAAACGATTCCAACACGCAATACTGGGTGAATCACAACAGCTAGCTGAGTGAGGGATAGACGCTCAGCCCCCCCCCCCCGGCAGATTAAATACCCGCATGTCCTTACCATGAATTACGGGGAGAAGGGGGTTTGCTCAGTCCTGCGGGGCTCCAACAGCAACAAAGCCGGCAGTGCAGCCAAATTCGCTCAAGTGCCCCCTCTAACATCAGGGTCACATACTGTAACTACCAACTAGCTGTACACTCAAGTCAACCTGACCCAGCTCCCACAGTAGCCCAAAGTTCACAGAGGCAACATCCCTAACAGTAGTCACAGTCAACCCATCAGGGACGGGGAATGGGATGAAACTTTGGCCCATCAACAACTTTCTATAATCTCCTGGAACATTGCAGGGATTAGTAAAATCTCGAAGGAAAAACCCATACAGGATTATTTAGTTAAGGGTGACATATTGTGTTTCAAGTAGACATGGGCCCTTGGCAGGGTATTATGCGACATGGGCCCTTGGCAGGGTATTACGAGCTTCATGTAGCAGCTACCAAACGGAACATCTTTGGCCGGCCATCTGGAGGACTCTCCGTCATTTTAAAACACGCTTGCAGACTTGTAGCCATGGAAATACACACTAGAGCACGAGAGACTAAAGTCTTACTGATTAAAGGCCCGAATCTTAACTCTCAACCCCTACGCCTCCTGCTTATAAACTGCTACATCAACCCTGCACAGACTATCATGAAGGAATCCATGATTCTTTGACAAGAACATTAGATGACTTTTTAACTAGATACGAATCTCACCAGGCAATTATAGCAGGAGATTTCAACTTGAGGGATTTAGACAAGATAAAAGCTTTGCCCAGGCGCAGGGTTCGGGCTGAACCCTTCTCAAAAGCCACAAGCTATGCTCAACCCACTCACAAAAGGAATCTCGCTCTCCCTCCTGGTGCCCGAAACCAACCTACAGGAAACTGTACACAATCGACTATATCATAGTCAGTGAAACCATCGCAGCCAGACTGATAGATTTTGAAATTGACGACAGGGCCGAAAGTGATCACAGGCCCCTGAGGGCCAGTGGTGGCTGGTGATATTTGAAAGTGGTGCGGCGTAAAATTAGGTTCAGAGTGGAGCGTGGCGAGCGAGCGAAGCGAGCGAGCCCGAACAACCTAAGGAGGGTTCGGGGGGGGTTCTTCCCCCGAGAAAATGTTGAAAAAAGAGTGGGCAAATGGTGCATTTTCAAGCAAATTTGAGAAAGCAAGAAGGTTAATAAAGCAATTGTGAAAGTGCAGTTATTACATTAAAGATTACTAAACAACATTTCTCTGCAAAATGTCTGTAATAGACTAGTCTCCCACATTAAAAACAAATGTCAAGAAAACGGTATTAAAAAAATTCTGTTTTTGAAGGTCATCAGGGCAAGACTGCAGAATAGAGCTTCAGAAACATTTCTATCTACAAATGTTCAGTCTCTGAAGCTAGGCCCTGCTGGCACGCAGCGTGTATGATTTTCAGAGGTGCGTGGCAGGGCCTAGCTTCAGAAACATAACATTTCTTATAGATAGAAATGTTTCTGAAGCTAGGCCCTGCTGGCACGCACCTTTAGGGGTGCGTGCCAGCAGGGCCTAGCTTCAGAAACATTTCTATCTACAAGAAATGTTTATTTTTTAAATTGGATTGGTTTACGGCCCCATGGTGGAGGACTTCTGTGTAGTCAACAAAACACATGCCAGCTTTGTCATTACAAACTATGTTGTGGCTTGAAAGATGCTGGCACGGGTAGAAGGCAAGCCGGTGCCTGCTGGAACATGTCAACTCAAAGCTGACAAATTAGCACAATACAAGCAGAAGCAGAAGTCAGACTGACCCAAAATGCACATGTTGTATTAGAGACACGCGAGAGAGAGAGGGTAACAGATAGCCATGGAGAGATAAGGGGAGAGGCACAGAGAGAGAAACCGAGAGGGGGAGGGAGAGAGAGAAACATTTAGAGGGGGTGTGTGCGCGACTTGTGTGCACTGCAGTCATGGCCGTAATGGCCAGACTCTGCGAAAATTAAAGTATCAACAAAAACGATTAAATGAATGCATGATTAGTTGGTAGACTAATAGTACAGTAACAGACAACACGGGACACAACGTTCATTATTAATAGTCTGTCTAACTGTTTTAATTTTATTCAAAGGAAATATTTTTGGGTAATTCTTTCTGACATGTTGGCTTTCACTAGAAAGTAGAAATGCATTTTCTACACGGTTACAGCCAGTTACTGGTCAGGTAGAGCTCAGCTCTCCTGAGTGCACCTCCCGCCTTTCTCTCTGCAGTGAGTGCAGTCTGGACTGTGGCAGACACTCAAATCAATGTTTCTGAAGCGAGGTGCGTGGCAGGGCCTAGCTAGTCACGACTAGCAGAGCTAGACTCTGGTGCAGACAGATAGGCCCTCCCTGCTGGATCCTGGCACCATACAGGCTGCAAATGCGAGTTTGCTAAGGTCTCGTGCTCGGCCAGCATCATCCCCTATGAGGGCTCCTTAAACACACACACTCCGCTTATCACGGCAATTCGGTCTTTCCTTTCCACTCTGAACTAAAGGCACATCCACTTTTTTCCATTATCAGCTTTTGCACTCGACCTTACTATTACCGCTTGTCAGATGGGCGTGTTTAATCCCTCTTTATCTACTGCCCATTCCAGCTCAAGTCCTGCTCCTTCACCCCTACCTTCCGGGCGTGGTGCTCCTGTTCTCCATGAGACGACTTTACTGTTGAAATGCAATGGCGCAGCTTTTATATTGCCTGAATAACGCTTCTGTAGTAACACACAGGAAGCACGGTATAATCCACGGTTAGATCTGGGGGTCTCTAGTTGGCTGAGGTAGGTACCTTAGTCCAAATAGGGACCCTTGCTTCAAGTCAGGGAAAGGAGGGACACACTCTTAGATAACCCCTGCTCACCCTCCGGTAGCTTGGCACGAGCAGCCAGGCTTATCTCCAAGGCAATGTGTAAAGTATTTGCAACCACACTCCCAGAAACACAGTGATAACACCACAAATGGACACCACACTGATTTAGGAAAATAGGGGTATCTTTATCAAGAAGAAATACGATGAGACCAAACGATAAAAATATCCAGCATATGCGTATTCGTAATATTTCACTGGGCCGGTTATTAGGCCAAAAATCACTTGTAGGTTCTGGCGGCATTAATGAGCAGTTCAAGATGATCTATTGCAGTCCTAATGCAATGCTATGCAGTTCGTAATGCAGTTCGTAATGTAGAAATCAGACAGTCCTTTATGCAAGTACTAATGCGGTTCGTAAAGCAAGTAATAATGCAGTTCGTAATGCAAGTACTAATGCGGATCGTCAAAGCAAGTAATAATGCAGTTCGTAATGCAAGTACTAATGCGGATCGTCAAAGCAAGTAATAATGCAGTTCGTAATGCAAGTACTAATGCGGATCGTCAAAGCAAGTAATAATGCAGTTCGTAATGAAAGTACTAATGCGGATCGTAAAAGCAAGTTGGCACCGATCGCAGTGCTAGTGAAGGGCTCTATGCCACTCTTGGCTGACTCGCGGTCAGCGACTGCCAAAATATGCCCCCAATACGGTTATGAAGGAAACAAAGTGCAGCTCCACAATCCGACCCCGGTACTGCCACTCCTCGGCAAGTACGGGCCGCGATACTGACTTGAGTGGAGGCTCGCGCTGCAAAGATGGGAAAGGCCGAGAGCGGTCTTTCGTACCACGCACTCCGCCCCAGGCGGTGACACACGCACGCTCGCTGAGCGTTACATGGGGGTGGTGCAGTCTCTCTCTCCTCTCCTCGCGGCTTGGTCGTCACGCTGTGCATCTTCGGGTTGGCGGCGGCTGCTCCTCGCAGTGAGAGTCGGGCTACCAGGCGACGGCCTGGCAGCTGATCGGCTCCCGGCGCAACTCCGTTGATCTTGGGCAAAGGACCTCGGACCCACGATGGTGAAGGTTCACAGGTCTCTCCTTGGCAAAGGCAGGCTCGGGCCAGCGGCGGTGATTTCTCACGGGTCCCCCTTGGGACTCCGGGCCGATGGCGATAACAGCACTTCTGGTCACGCTGTCGATCGAAACAGAGTGCAAGACTGCTCCGGGGCACACGGTCACGGGGCAATTCTCACGAAGGTCTCAGGCTGCAAAAAGCACACGCACACAGCGTCGCTGAGACACACTTGGAAACTTTGATGTTCCTGAGTTTCCACAACAGGGAGCCAGCTCCTCTCGGGCCCTTGGAGACAAGTTACTTCAGGACACAGCACACAGCAAAGTCCTTTCAAGCAGGGGGACACAGCACACAGCAAAGTCCCTTGTCCTCTCCTTAGTCAAATCAGCAAACTGCAGGCCAGCCCCAGAACACACAGCAAGGGCAGTCCTTCTCTTCAGTCTCTTCAGCTGTTCTTCTTTGGCAGAGGTTCCTCTTGATCACGAAGTAGTTTCAATCCTTTTTCAGGCTTGAGTTCAGTCTTGAGTTCAAGGGTTTCAGCTCTCACATATATACCCCTAAATGCCTTTGAAGTCTTTGTGTTCAGGGGGCTCTGAGCCCGGTCCAAACCAGTTCTGGGTGTCTTCCTGTGAGTGCACACCTTCTTTCTTTGATAGTGAGGGTCTGGGCCTCAGACACTCCGCAGGAGGTGGAGCCATTCTTTTGCGGCAGCAGCACAGCCCTCTTCGCATCAAAGGGCTACTCTTCCCACCACACCAAATGCAGGCCAGCCTGTGCTATCTCACCTACTCCTCCCTGGTGTCAGGACACCTCCCCAGACCCTGTCACATCCAAACCCAGACAGTCAATACACAACCAGGCAGAGGCACACAGGATGGTCAGGACAAGAAACCAGCCACTTCTAAAAGCGTGGTTTCTAAACACACAATTTAAAAACCATCTTCACAAAAAGATGTTATTAAATTCTGAGTTCAGGCACACTAAACTCCATCTCTCCATCTTATGCCTATGGGAAGATATGCTGGAAACATGTGACACAGCATTCCCCATTCTGTCCTATGGGCAAGATGGCCTTGCAACAGTGAAAAACGAATTTGGCAGTATTTCACTGTCAGGACATGGTACACACCTCAGTACATGTCCTACCTTTCACATACACTGCACCCTGCCCAGAGGGGTACCTTGGGCCTACTATAGGGGTGTCTGATTTGCATAAAAAGGGAAGGGTAAGGCCTGGCAAGTGGGTGCACTTGTCAGGACAACAAGGCACTTAACAAACTGCGCGTAGGTACTGCAGTGGCAGGCCTGAGATCTCTTTTTAGGGCTACTTGTGTGGGTGGCACAATTATTGCTGCAGGCCCACTAGTAGCATTTGCATTACCAGCCCTTGCACACATAGTGCACTTTACTAGGGACTTTACTAGTAACACAAACATACCAATTATGGACAACCAATTACCACAACACTTTACACAGAGAGCATATGCACTTTAGCACTGATCAGCAGTAGTAAAGTGCCCAGAGTCCTAAAACCAACAAAAACAGGTCAGAAACAATACAGGGAGAAGGCAAAAAGTTCAGGGATGACCCTGCAAAAAGGGCCAAGTCCAACTCAACCCCCTCCCAGCCTAAAGCCAGGGTAGGCCAATCAACTACCTTGATGGACTTCCCTGCTTTGGGCGATAGAACACGGACCCTGGCCCGCAACTGCAGGGGCATATTCCAGTTCTACGCCAATCTGAACCCAGTTGGATCCCTCTGTCCATACTCTCAGGGCCCACTAAGCTAACCCAGGGGGGCCCCATCTCCTCACCTGGGGACCCCATCTGTGCAGCGCCTAAACTTACTTTGCTCACAGATGTGTCCACACTGGTAGACAGTATCCACATGGCCAACACAGTGGTGTGACCCAGTCCACCCTCGAGGTGTGACTCCAGCCCCCCTCCCATGGGCAACTCTGTCCACCAGGACAACCAGCCACAGTGGCCACTGACAGCTGTCAGTGATGAGAGCCAGGCCTCATGCCTCTCAGGCCTCTCTAACCTCTGTGGCGTCAGAAAGCAGGGGGCAGTAGCCCCAGGTGCCTGGCACCTTTTCTCCACTCTCCCTTCTGCCAAGTTAGGTATGGCATCCTGACACTGGCCCGCCAGCCCAGGGTCTGTACCCTCCGACTGGACAAGAGACTGGGGTGGGCTCTCCCACACCCTGCCTTCCTCTCTGGACCCATGCACCCTCCCCACTAGAGCGGTGCTACCAGACACCAGAACTGGTGGGATGCTGGTTACAGCAGTCCCCCTCAGTTCATCTGGCACTTTGGGATCTCCCTCAGGAAGTGGCCTCCTGGTACAGACTAGGCTCCCCTCCTGGTGTTCCCTTATGGAACCAACCAGGTCCTGGGACTGGGTATCGGGCACTTTGGGACACAGCCCCCTCCCACTCCTTCTCCTCTTGGACAGGACGTGGGACCCTACACCCCTCCCACTACATTGGGACCTATCTGGGCTACCACAAACCTCCCCTACCTCACTTGGTTGGGGAAAACCTGAACCACCCCCTTCTGGGTCACTCCCAAAAGCTTCCTCAGACTCTCAGGAATCCACCCAAAGGTCTGCCTCCTGCGCAAGCTCCCTGGAATCAGAGAACTCGCACCCCACCGGGTGTTGGCATAGCTCTGGAAAACAGGGACTTAAAATATGCTCTCCAACAAATGAATCACACAGCCCCCCACAGTTGTTAACCAAGCTATCCTTTGCCTCACCCTCCAGTGCCTCACACAAGTACCCCCACACCACTCTCCTGAGATTGGCAAGACAGGGTCTGACTGTCTCCGTCACTCAACCTACACTCTTCTGGGCGGTCTCCACTCTCACACACTGAGGTTTCTACCATGGGGGAACCCCTCTCCCTGCACCTCTCATCTAGGGTCAGTAGGGTGTCCCTCCCACCACTAGGAATATGATCCCCTGTGTCAGTTCCCCAATCTACTTCAGGGACACTGCACACCACTGGAGCTACCTCATAAACCTGAACCCCTTGGTGTATGTTAGCCCCCTCCCTCAAGTCAGGCGCCACATCTCTGGGTGTATGTACTTTTCTCTCAGCACCAGACACTACATTTTTGCTCCGACACCTGTATTTTAAAGGAAAAGGGGAAAGATCCCTTTTAGGATGAAAACCCTCACTCACCTCACGGTGACATGCTTCATCATTTGGGTTTCTCCTCCTGGTGGAAAAGCATAGTTCCACCAGGGGCTACAACTCCCTCACTGTGAGGAAGGAGCTCAGGGATGTTTTAGTATGTTGAAGACTCTATATTCGCAAAGATGCTAAAATCCCGTGATGGATCAGGTAAGCAAGGAAGTGCAGCGCAATTGCAAGAAGATGTGAATTAAAACTACCTAGTGGCAACAAAATAGACAGTCTTTATTCACTTGCTGACACTGGTAGGGTTAACAAGCATTGGCATAGCCAATAGGTCTCGCCTTTGGGACCTTATAAGTGTTTAGCCATGCAACAGCTGATGTTGTTGCACCAAGGATATTGTGCTGGATAACTAAACACTTATAAGGTCCCAAAGGCGAGACCTATTGGCTATGCCAATGCTTGTTTAAATCATGTGATCACTCCGATTGCCTCTGCCACTTTCCCATTCTCCCCGAGGTTATTTTCAGCAAGGGAGACTTCAAGGGAGGGAATGGGAAATTAGGGAGAAAGTGATCAGAGAAGTAAGAGCGTGAGAAAGGAGAGAAGAAGAGAGAGACTGCATGGATGGAAAGAGAGCACTAGTGCAAGAAGACGAAGAAAGCGGGCTGGTTTGAGCATTTTCGCAAGGGATGCTTTTGGTTCCCCATTTTGACATATTGTCAAACAAAATCTGTGGACTTGAAACAGATGTTATACTAGCATGGAGCACGGTGGCAAAACGTATAAATATGTGTATTGTGTCGGTTTGATGTTTTTCTTCTCTCCTGCTAGGTCTGTTGCTTCTTTTGCATATTAGTATGATACCCCACCACAGTCAGTCACCACAAAAACAACTATAGCAGTCCAGCACGTCTGGAAACAATCAATTAATCGGACACGCATAAAAAACGAGATACAGCTTTAAGGAACGAGAGAGAGAAAAATAGCTCAGTAGCTACTGAGAGATGCCGGGATATGATGATTGGGGGTATAGTACGAATAACGAGTATATATAACATGTTGAGATAGAAAGAAAGGCGGACAAGGAGCAAAAGGGAGTGAGGGATTATAGAGAAGAGAAAGTGAGACGAGAGGAAGATAGAGCGGGAAGAACCAAAGGGGATATAGAGAGAAAAAAGTTCACTTCAGAAAATCTAAACACAGATATCTAGAACCATAGGGAGGAACAGTTGGACAGTCAATTTAACAGGGAAAGTCAAACATATAAAGTGAGTGCAGCAGATCAAAACCATTTTTTTTAAAACTCCGATACGAAATGGTACCCCATAAAAGGTAGAAGGAGCCGACAAGTGTTGCCATGGAAGTACGGCGCGAGGCCCTTGAAGAACAGGCGTCACCGGAAAACGTTGCCAAGGATACTTCAACTTGGGCACAACTGGAATTTAACTATTAAATAATCATCATCAGTCAATGATCCGAACACATTGCCCCCGCGTCACACGGTAGCATAGTTCTGTGTGAACTGACCCCAGTGCCTCGTTTGATGTAGCGCAGCCCCCCCGAGCCTTAACCTACACGTGTCTGATCGTGGTAACTTCCTCATACGAGCGGGCAGCTTGCAAGGCGAGCACTTTCGGAGGTCTTTTGTCGTGTGCCCAAACCGCATAATCCTGCCAGATAAGGCACCAGCAGCTGTGGCAATGTCTGGCTTTAGATGCCCGTTAGTGACACACACAGGCTGACAAATCCCATTAAACAATGGCAAGTTTAAACAACACCAAAATAAAACACCCGAATGCGGCGCAGCGCGAGATGCACTTACCCCAGTGTTTCCAGCTCGCAACCCTCGCACTCCTCTCCCTCGTCTTCCTCGTCCTCCTCCCAGCTCATCTTGCTGCTCTTGACGCTGTCGCCCGGGTTGCGCTCATTCCACGCGTTGCTGCCTCGCCTCACCCGCCGCCTCAGAGGTCACCCGCCGCCTCAGAGGAAAGTTCGAGTTTCAGCTGCGCGAACACCAAGCACCTGAGGAAAGCTCGGAGGCAGCAGTGAAACTACCTGGTAACAACAAAGGCTGCTGCGGCGGCTGCTCTTGTGAGTAGTGAAAAATAAGGAAGTCGAGACGGGCCACCCCCACGGGAGCCTGTCTTCAGGGAAACTGAAAGGAAACACTGGCGCATGGGAAATGTAGTCAAGGGGTTCTCCACCTGCTGCCTGCATAGGTGTCAAAGAGTTCATGAGGCATGACTCTCAGGCATAAACTTTGGAGTGTGCATGCAGTTCTCCGATGACAGTTAATAATTCACTGTTTTATATTAGGATTTTAATTTATAAACTGCAACTGCAAGTAACACAAGATGCCACCTGTGTACAATCCGACACTTGGAAACATTTAGGAGCCGGGAGTAGAAGAGGAAAAAAAAAATGGCGGCCGCGCGGTAAAAAAAAAAAATAAACAGTGGTGCGCGCGCACCACAGAGGAGCGGAGGGGGGGGGAGGGAGCGCGGCAGCCTGCTCAGCTGACCAGACGCTCGTGCGTCATGGCCTTTTCCCCGCACGGCCGGCATATGTTTCCAATTATCGCGCACGCGTCTGGGCACGATAATTGGAAACACATGTCTGCCGCGCGTACCCATCCCAAAAAGGCCAGCCACGACGCACGAGCGTTTGGACTGCTTCTGAAAGTCACTTACTAAAAGTCTTCGCCTCTAGCAGCGCTTGCGCGCTACTCGAGGCTCGACCTAAAACGCAGTGCAAACAGCAGTGTGAAAATTATACTGCTGAGTTATTTACACACGGTCAACATGTTTCAGCCTCAATGACCTATCTCAGTGTCTAGGCTTTCGTCAGGACCAAGAATAGAAAAACAAAGCTGCTGCTAAATGTGGAAAGGTGTACAGAAATGAATAGAAAAATACTAGACCAGTAATCTCATGTTTCCTGTAGTATTACTGGAGAGATCCAAATTTTTGGAAAACAACCCTCACCTCTACCTGGTAACAACTCAGGGAAGGGGGGGCCCCTCGAGTCGCAACCGGTTGCGACTCGAGTACCACGACGGGGTACCGACGGATAGAGCGGGGCCCCCCCTTCCCTGAGTTGTTACCAGGTAGAGGTGAGGGTTGTTTTCCAAAAATTTCCTCTCCTCGCGGCTTGGGCGTCACGCTGTGCGGCTTCAGGTTGGCGCCGGCTGCTCCCCGCAGTGAGAGTCGGGCTCCCGGCGCAACTCCGTTGATCTTGGGCAAAGGACCTCGAACCCACGATGGTGAAGGTTCACAGGTCTCTCCTTGGCAAAGGCAGGCTCGGGCCAGCGGCGGTGACTTCTCATGGCTCCCCCTTGAGACGACGGTCCGGGCCGATGGCGATAACGATCACAGCACTTCTGGTCACGCTGTCGATCGAAACAGAGCGGAAGATTGCTCCGGGGCACACGGTCATGGGGCAATTCTCACGAAGGTCTCAGGCTGCAAAAAGCACACGCACACAGCGTCGCTGAGACACACTTGGAAACTTTGATGTTCCTGAGTTTCCACAACAGGGAGCCAGCTCCTCTCGGGCCTTTGGAGACAAGTTACTTCAGGACACAGGACACAGCAAAGTCCTTTCAAGCAGGAGGACACAGCACACAGCAAAGTCCCTTGTTATCTCCTTAGTCAAATCAGCAAACTGCAGGCCAGCCCCAGAACACACAGCAAGGGCAGTCCTTCTCTTCAGTCTCTTCAGCTGTTCTTCTTTGGCAGAGGTTCCTCTTGATCACGAAGTAGTTTCAATCCTTTTTCAGGCTTGAGTTCAGTCTTGAGTTCAGGGGTTTCAGCTCTCACATTTATACCCCTAAATGCCTTTGTGTTCAGGGGGCTCTGAGCCCGGTCCAAACCAGTTCCGGGTGTCTTCCTGCCAGTGCACACCTTTCTTTGATAGTGAGGGTCTGGGCCTCAGACACTCCGCAGGAGGTGGAGCCATTCTTTTGTGGCAGCAGCACAGCCCTCTTCGCATCAAAGGGCTACTCTTCCCACCACACCAAATGCAGGCCAGCCTGTGCTGTCTCGCCTACTCCTCCCTGGTGTCAGGACACCTCCCCAGACCCTGTCACATCCAAACCCAGACAGTCAATACACAACCAGGCAGAGGCACACAGGATGGTCAGGACAAGAAACCAGCCACTTCTAAAAGCGTGGTTTCTAAACACACAATTTAAAAACCATCTTCACAAAAAGATGTTATTAAATTCTGAGTTCAGGCACACTAAACTCCATCTCTCCATCTTATGCCTATGGGAAGATATGCTGGAAACATGTGACACAGCATTCCCCATTCTGTCCTATGGGCAAGATGGCCTTGCAACAGTGAAAAACGAATTTGGCAGTATTTCACTGTCAGGACATGGTACACACCTCAGTACATGTCCTACCTTTCACATACACTGCACCCTACCCAGGGGGGTACCTTGGGCCTACTATAGGGGTGTCTGATGTGCATAAAAAGGGAAGGGTAAGGCCTGGCAAGTGGGTGCACTTGTCAGGACAACAAGGCAGTTAACAAACTGCGCGCAGGCACTGCAGTGGCAGGCCTGAGATCTCTTTTAGGGCTACTTGTGTGGGTGGCACAATTAGTGCTGCAGGCCCACTAGTAGAATTTGCATTACCAGCCCTGGCACACATAGTGCACTTTACTAGGGACTTTACTAGTAAGACAAACATACCAATTATGGGCAACCAATTACCATAACACTTTACACAGAGATCATATGCACTTTAGCACTGATCAGCAGTAGTAAAGTGCCCAGAGTCCTAAAACCTACAAAAACAGGTCAGAAACAATACAGGGGGAAGGCAAAAAAGTCCAGGGATGACCCTGCAAAAAGGGCCAAGTCCAACATCCACCCATTATGTACACTATTAAAACAAAGCCTCCCAGCAAAAAGCCTTTTAAAAAACAATTTTACTCCTTCAGGGTGCGCAGCGTAGCACTGGAATTTTCGTACCTGGAGAAAGTGACAGCATTGTTAACTGATGCAATCATTCTGTCCGGCATCCGAACGACCATCTGGGCGCGAACGACAGAAAGCATTTGCTGCTTGGATCCCATGCTAAGCCATGAAAAATATATTTATACAGTTTCCTCCTCAACCTGCAGTCACGGCAAAAATTCAAACAAACTCATGCAGAACTACATTATACATACTTATTTTTCGAGGCACTTCTTTCCTTCCAGAGGGTCCCTGACTGCTGGTATGCTTCAGAGGTGCGCAGGGCCTAGATAGGCCCTACCACGCACCTCTAAAGCATACGCAGCTGCGTGCCAGCCAGGCTCCAGCAGGGCGGACCTAGCTGTCTGCAGACTGCACCAGACCAGTAAGTCTGCATTTCCGGCACAATATAAACATTAACACTCGTTGAAGTGCAGAGTGACTCTACCAGAGAATCACTCTGCACTTCAAAGACTGTTAATGTTTATAGCGGGAATGCGACTGTTCAAGAGCTACGGGCGGCTGGCTTCTGGCTTTGTCATCATGAGCGCTGGCTGGCAGTCCTGCATGATGAGCGTGTGCCGTGTGGACATCGCAAAGTCCATAATAATTAATTGTACGTCGTCGTACGAGTAAACAGGACAGAAGAGCCAGCCAGGTTCGAGTCTCTGCGTCGATGGCTCAACATTTTTTCGTGCGACCTAGTGTGCAGCAGGGTTCATTCATGGCCCATGAACCCTGCTGCACAGTGCACACTACGTCACGAAAAAATGTTGAGCAATCGGAATCATGGCGGTATCGGTGTGCTGGCCACAGCACAGCTGACTGAGCTGCCGACTTTGGAGAGGGTGTCTATGCGACTTGAGTTGTGTGCATGCACTACGGCCATGACTGCAGTGCACACTAGAGTACCGCCGCTCGCATTAACATGTTATTACGTATATACAACAACTGACAACACAACAACAAAAAAACATAACTAATAGTAACTCACTCACTCGTGACTCATCGTCTAGTAGGTCGGACTAAACCAGGTGCCTGCAGGGGGCCCGGCTGCCAGACAGTGCTGTTGCCAATAAATTAACAGGATGCACACACTACCGGAGTTTCCGCAAGGCCGCCTCAGCCTCAGGGCTCAGGCCTCCCGGATAAGAGGTCAGGCGGAGCTCAGCTCTCCTGAGTGCGCTTCCCGACTTTCTCTCTCTCCACTCACTCAATCAGCAATGGGCATGGCATGCACGCAAGGGGAGGGGGAGAGAGCAGTCCAGAGAGAGGCTGAGCAAGGGGGGGCAGCAAATAACCAATTACTGCACAGCTTTACAATAAAGCCATGCAATGATTGGTGAATATGTCCACACATGCTCCGAGCCAATGCCAACTAGGGGCTCTGCGTTCTCTTCCTAGAGGCGCACGCAGACATGTGGCAACCCCTCTCAGCCAAAACAGACACTGCTCCAGCAGCACCAGGATTGGCTTAGCAGGGATACTCGCCGCTCATTAGGAGACCGAGGGCTGCGGCGTTGATCAACCCTCGCTCTCCTAATGTGTAGCCGCCAGCCAGAGCAAAGACTAGTGCGCATGTCTGGGCTGGTTGGAGAAATTCTCCGACCCAAACCCAACATGCGCACTTGTGCTGCTGTGCGCTCAGCTCGACCACCCCCTGCTGACAATGACATGTCAGTCAGCATGACGACGCCGGACTCAACCTGCTGGCTGCCCCGCCCCACCCCCTCCAGACAGAGCCGCCGAGCTGACAGCCTGTCTACCTCGGGCGCGGCCCGGGATTAAAAGCCAGGTAAAAGGTAATAATAGGGGCCAGTAATTACTAGTGGGTCAACGCCCCAGCGCCCTAAGGGATGCACCGCCACTGCTGAGGGCCACGTTGCGACTAGCAGTACCTACAGCAACCACCCTTCAGTACAAAGTTTTCCAAAGGATAAAATGGTCAGCTAAAATTGGAGACAACTTGCTAGCATGGGTGGAGAAAAGAAAGCATGGTACAAACCCACTAAATCAGGTCTCAGCAATAAGTAACTAGGAGGACATCATAGCAAAGCTTCAATTGAACCTGGAAAATGCACGACACAAGTTCTCGAGTAATAAACCTACAACGACATGTGGAGCCCTCCGCCACCCTAAGGATAAATCAAGTGCAAACGCACTCTCCGTAGGGCCCTGGAAGCCAAGAAAAGGGGGGGTAAATTAACTGACGGCCTCTCCATCACAGCCTTGAGCTCAGCTTATAAAAAGAAAGTATGAGAGAACAAAAGGGAGCACAACAAAAAGGAATGGCTCAAGGTGTTCTCCCTGATAAAAGAAAAGAACCACTCCGGGCTGTGGAGGCACATCAACCAGCTGAGCAACCGAGGAGCGATAAAGGAGAATGGGGTAGCTGAACGTGACTGGATAAACTACGTAAAACATCTATACTCGACATACCCACTGGACAAAGGGACCACCGTACCAAACAGCCTGGAAATAGGGAATTGCACGCCCCAAGGCACGTCAATTAAAGACGGCGAAGTCATTAAGATCATCAATAAAATGAGGAATGATGGAGCACCAGGGCCAAACGGGATCCCAGCACCAGTATTCAAAACAGCACGGGCTTTCTGGGCATCAGTCTTAACCCCACTCTTTAATTACGCCTTCATGACTGCGACGACACCGGACTCCTGGAGGAGTTCCATACTATTCCCCATCAATAAAAAAGGCGACCGCTCCAAGCCATCAAACTATAGGCTTGGTGCCCTTCTCGATCTAGAAGCAAAGGGCTATGCCCGATTACTCTTGAAGGATCTGGAGCCATGGGTAAAAGAAAAATATATCATCCCGTTTTTTCAATCAGGTTTCAGGTTACACTCTTCAAGCACGGACAACATTGTAGCGCTGGCACCGCACAAGCGGTCAAGAAGAAGTACCCACCATTGTTCTGCTGCTTCATTAACTACAGCACCGCTATTAATAGGGTGGACCGCAGCAGACTATGGGGGAAACTGACCACCTGGGGATTCCGCCCATACTCCTAAAGGCAATAACATCGCTATACAAAGGGACATGGGTTGGGGTCAAAACAAGCCCCAACACAGTAACCTCTAAAGTCCCCACAAACAACGGGCTCAAACGGCTGTGTTTTGGCCCCCCTCCTCTTCAACCTCTACACTGCAGACTTGGGGGCCGCCCTGCAAGGTGCCAGCTTAGTAGCTCCAAGGCTGGGCAGGGTGAGACTCCCTATCTTGCAATATGCGGATGACACAGCAATAATGGACCACTCTAGGGTGGGTCTCCAGAGAGCCCTCATCGCGCTTGAACGCTATAACCAGGAGAACCATGTACTGGTCAATCAGAGCAAAACCAAGGTAGTAGTGTTCAGGAAGTATCTGCACAAAAGGCAAGCTCACTGGCAATTGGGAGATCTGCGAATTTGGACAGTAACAGCCTACAACTACCTTGGGGTCTGGTTTTCAGAAAGGGCCAATTCGAACACCCACCAAAAGCACCTTAGCACTAAGGCCAGCAGCATCATCCACAAACTGAAACAACTGAGCCACCGCCTGCTAAGTCCATCCGCCAAGCCAACACTGACAGTCTTAAAAGCAAAACTGATACCGGCCATCAGCTATGGCCATTTGGCCTTCCCAGGAAACCTGGATAGGTTCTTAATCACTGCCCAGGCCAAGGCATACAAGTCAGTGCTGCTCATACCGCAGCACACTAGAAAAGCAAGGCTGAGGCTGGAGCTCGTCTTTGGAAGGCCGGACCTGGCTTTCCAGCTGGACCTAATAAAGCTTTTCATCAGGATCTTGAGAGCACCAGCAGATTCACTCAAACACCAATTGAGGGTTGTTTTTGAGGAGGAAGGCTCCCCTTGGCACCTCAGTCTTGGCCAGGCAATTGACACCCTGAGGATTGAAGCAGTTAGCCTACATTCATCTGACATTCCTCTATCTGCTTAGATAAAAGCAGTGAATAAGCAGGTACTGGTAACATTGTTTATAAAAGACACTGTAACCCTCCTCCCCAATTCCATCACAGAGTCACTGGATAAGACATACATCCTGAGGAAAGCTCAACCTTATTTTTGTGATGCTTTGACAATACAGGTCCGGAGGATAATACTCTATATGAGACTCACCGTGCTACGAATCACAAATGTTAATCCAGCCTGGGCACGCAAGGGGGAAAAGGCCTCGTGTAGGCTATGCTCCTACTATAAAGAATCTTGGCTCTATCTCCTGTGCTGCTGCCCCAAACTGAACGACGAGCAACGGCGCCTACTTGCCCCATATTCAGCGCAAAGAGAGCCAGGACTTGCAGGGAGGTTTCGGACCTGTGCTTCACCGAAACCATGGCATGCAACCTAGCCAGACTGGGGGAGTTTACGCACCTAATCAGGAATGCTCTCGAGTCGCTACAAACCAAAGCTATTCCCCTGATAGGCTAACTATCGTACACAGGCCCGGTTCTAGCAGGGGGGCCGAGTGGGCCAGGCCCACCCAAACATGCCCTTTGGCCCACCCAATCACAGCAGAAGAGGCCACGGAGAAGGCACCTGTTAAGTGCTTCATCAATCTCAACGTCAGAACGTCGAAATTTTCACTGTCTTTAAAATTGAAATTGGGTTTTGGGGTTATAGGTGGGTGAGCAAACAAATTAACAGGGAGAGCTGAGCTCAGGCTCTGGCTTGGCTCTTAGAGCCCACGCACAATCCGAGCCCTGAAAATGTTTGCTATGTAAAACATACACATGCATCACGTAAAATATGATACAATTTTGATGAGACTGTATTTCTTTAACACAAGGAAGCTTTGACATAAATATGTCACAATATAGCGCTGCACTAAGAAGCACTTGTTAAAAGTGATAGTTTTTAAACATGAGCTTTGAGTCAGTCATTCGTGCCCCCTCCTCACACTGGTGACAGTGCTATTAGCGGACCAACAGGCAAGACAGTTGTCACGTGGACCCTGTATGTGACCTGGATTATTATAGAGCAACATTAGTCTATTAAATAAAACACAATAGGTTTTGTATAATTGGTTTTCTGGTTCAAGTATTTGAATATGCTTTTATGCGCAAATATGAAGAAAATCGAGTTTAGGCGATATAAAATATTTGCCCAAGCTCACACATTTAAGTGGAGATGCTGCAATTTATCCAGGTTTTATGTTTTCACTTTTTACAAATCAGCCGCTAAAAGGGTATTTGTCTCTCTTTCTTATGCTAATGCTTTGTTTTTTCCTCCCAGGCTTTCTGCGATTTTTATATAGTGTGAACTGTACCTGGAGATATTAAAGTGCTTCACACCAACACCAGTTACATTATACAAGGTCACATTTTTTTTTTTTAGGCACTTGAGATTTGCCCAGAATCACAGGATGTTGAGCCAACGCCATGACTCAAACCTAGCTTGTTCAGTTCCAAAGTTGGAAGCTCTCGCTGTAACGCCACATCCTGGGTAGATTGAGGGTGGCAGGCAGAAGGTACATAATAGTTCGGCTCATTATGGGCTCGAATTTCCAACAGGACCTCAAGCTGAGCCAGAGCCAGGCTTCAGGCTCAAGCCCGGATGAAGCTTTCAGTGCTTGTCTTCCTAGTGCGAAATGTCAAGGCTCAGGTAGGGTAACAGGGACCTCCTTAACCTTAAACTGCTATTACACTCTGCTTGGATGCCTGGTGCTGGTGCTAAAGCCTGGCCTGCTGGAAATTATAAGAGTTGAGCTGTTGAGTATAGGCTTCAGCTGCTTCTCTAAAATAACTCTCTAGATGCTCTGTGGGCCTGTTTGGGAGAAGATATGATGTCAATCTTGGGATTACAGAATTGACAAAAATTGGACCCACATTGGCCCACCCAAACAAACCCTTGGCCCATCCAGACCAAAATTCCTGGAACCGGGCCTGATCGTACATCTTCACTAGCATGGTGCACTTTACTCCCTGAAGGGGGCACCAGAGTGGGTTTCCCACAGGTATTAAGGGGGAGCACAATAAGAGTGACCATCTTTTTAATCCATAGTCCAACTCACTTACCTCGACTTTTAAGTTTTTAACGTCCATCTGTCCGCATTTTTAGAGCTGGCACAGAATCTCCAACAGGCCACAAGTGGTCAGCACACAGCAAACAGCACTTCAAACCAGCACTCTTTGCACTTTATATTCTTTCAACGTTCCTGCACAGTATATCCCTATAAGTAGTAGATGAGATGGACTGCAAGGGTCTCTGTGTTTATATCAGCTCACTTTACTTTGGCCTGGAACTACTAGTCCCTCACAAATCATTAGGACGATGAAGGCCTCGTGCAGGGAAGCATAGTACAGGCCTAACTCGAGGAGGACCCGTCCTCACCAATAAATGCCACGCATCTGATTCTCCCTTTCCATAAGTTAGCGCAATTAACTTCAAGCAAGAGCATATGAGGGCCAGGGGTCTATTGCTGCTTTGAAGACTAAAGACATTGGAGGGTGTGGGGGTGGGAGTAGAGCGGGGAAGAGCATTGCACATTTTTTACTGTAATGATTTTAATTAATTGAACAGTTCATAAAATGACAAAATACTGCTGCGCGGGCAGCAGGCGGGGGGACGCTCCTCCGCCCTAAGGGAGGAACCACTGCTGCCTTGGGCACATGTAGTGCACTTAACTAGGGACTTATAGGTAAAATAAATATGCCTATTGGTGGTAAGCCAATGTTACCATGTTTAGGGGAGAGAGCACAAGCACTTTAGCCCTGGTCAGCAGTAGTAAAGTGCACAGAGTCCTAAAACCAGCAAAAAACGAGGTCAGAAAATGGAGGGAGGCAGGCAAAAGGTTGTGGGAAGCCCACCCTAAATCTGTCAGGTCTAACAGATCTTGAGTAATTACTAGTGGTTGAGATTAATGCAAACATCCGACCCATCACGTTCTTCTTTACCTCAGCATGACACTCTAAGTGCAACTGATGTACCCAGATGTGGGTCCCGTGCTCCCTTTACCACAGGATCCAAGCTGCACTTGACGAAAGAGTCCCAACTAGGGCAAAACCATGTTGTGGGTAGTTTGTGTTCCAGTTCAGGCTGGCCTGGTCCTATTGGAACAGGATCATGGCTGATTTGTATAGCTTTGTCTAACTTTAAGTTGCATTGTGGGCAAAAGTACAATGGACTGGGAAGCGGCCCGAGTAATCACCAGTGGCTGAGATTATTTCAAGTATCCCACCCATCACTTTTTTGTTTACTTCAATGTGACACACTAAATGGGACAGGTGTGCCCAGATGTGGGTTGCATGCTCACTTTGCCACTGGAGCCAAGCAGCTCCCAACTGAAGAATGCCCGACTAGGGGAAAAACTGGTCCTGGGTGGCTTGTGGGAGGACCTCACTTGCCGTTCAGGCTGGACTGTTCCTATTGGAGCAGGATCAAGCTTGATTTGCATATGGCTTGGTCTAATGTGACATGTCATCGGGGACAAAAAAAAAAAAGATGGACTGGCATGTTGCTCTGAGTAATTACCAGTGGGTGAGATTAATTCAAGCATTCCATCCATCACTTTTTTGTATACTTCTAATAGAATCAATGCAAAAACAACAGTTGATGGACAGAATGCAGAACAATGTCATACATTCACCCCAGTACAGAGATCTGGGCCTAAATCCATCGTTTTTTTGCTCACCATGCCATTCCAGTTTGAACCCAGCCATATGCAAATCAGTCTTGACCCTGTGCCACATGGGAACAGTCCAGCCCGAACTGCCAAGCCAGGTCCTCCCTGGACTGAAAACAAGCATCCTAGGACCGGTTTCGGGGTTTCACCCCTCTTCAGCCAGGATAGCTTGATTCCAGTGGCATGGAGAGCACAGGACCCACGTCTGGGCATACCCGTCCCACTCGGGCGACAAATGCAAAAACAACAGTTGATGGACAGAATGCAGAACAATGTCATACATTCACCCCAGTACAGAGATCTGGGCCTAAATCCATCGTTGTTTTGCTCACCATGCCATTCCAGTTTGAACCCAGCCATATGCAAATCAGTCTTGACCCTGTGCCACATGGGAACAGTCCAGCCCGAACTGCCAAGCCAGGTCCTCCCTGGACTGGAAACAAGCATCCTAGGACCGGTTTCGGGGTTTCACCCCTCTTCAGCCAGGATAGCTTGATTCCAGTGGCATGGAGAGCACGGGACCCACGTCTGGGCATACCCGTCCCACTCGGGGTGACAAATGCAAAAACAACAGTTGATGGACAGAATGCAGAACAATGTCATACATTCACCCCAGTACAGAGATCTGGGCCTAAATCCATCGTTTTTTTGCTCACCATGCCATTCCAGTTTGAACCCAGCCATATGCAAATCCGTCTTGACCCTGTGCCACATGGGAACAGTCCAGCCCGAACTGCCAAGCCAGGTCCTCCCTGGACTGGAAACAAGCATCCTAGGACCGGTTTCGGGGTTTCACCCCTCTTCAGCCAGGATAGCTTGATTCCAGTGGCATGGAGAGCACGGGACCCACGTCTGGGCATACCCGTCCCACTCGTGGTGACAAATGCAAAAACAACAGTTGATGGACAGAATGCAGAACAATGTCATACATTCACCCCAGTACAGAGATCTGGGCCTAAATCCATCGTTTTTTGCTCACCATGCCATTCCAGTTTGAACCCAGCCATATGCAAATCAGTCTTGACCCTGTGCCACATGGGAACAGTCCAGCCCGAACTGCCAAGCCAGGTCCTCCCTGGACTGGAAACAAGCATCCTAGGACCGGTTTCGGGGTTTCACCCCTCTTCAGCCAGGATAGCTTGATTCCAGTGGCATGGAGAGCACGGGACTCACGTCTGGGCATACCCGTCCCACTCGGGGTGACAAATGCAAAAACAACAGTTGATGGACAGAATGCAGAACAATGTCATACATTTACCCCAGTACAGAGATCTGGGCCTAAATCCATCGTTTTTTTGCTCACCGTGCCATTCCAGTTTGAACCCAGCCACATGCAAATCAGTCTTGACCCTGTGCCACATGGGAACAGTCCAGCCCGAACTGCCAAGCCAGGTCCTCCCTGGACTGGAAACAAGCATCCTAGGACCGGTTTCGGGGTTTCACCCCTCTTCAGCCAGGATAGCTTGATTCCAGTGGCATGGAGAGCACGGGACCCACGTCTGGGCATACCCGTCCCACTCGGGGTGACAAATGCAAAAACAACAGTTGATGGACAGAATGCAGAACAATGTCATACATTCACCCCAGTACAGAGATCTGGGCCTAAATCCATAGTTTTTTTGCTCACCATGCCATTCCAGTTTGAACCCAGCCATATGCAAATCAGTCTTGACCCTGTGCCACATGGGAACAGTCCAGCCCGAACTGCCAAGCCAGGTCCTCCATGGACTGGAAACAAGCATCCTAGGACCGGTTTCGGGGTTTCACCCCTCTTCAGCCAGGATAGCTTGATTCCAGTGGCATGGAGAGCACCGGACCCACGTCTGGGCATACCCGTCCCACTCGTGGTGACAAATGCAAAAACAACAGTTGATGGACAGAATGCAGAACAATGTCATACATTCACCCCAGTACAGAGATCTGGGCCTAAATCCATCGTTTTTTTGCTCACCATGCCATTCCAGTTTGAACCCAGCCATATGCAAATCAGTCTTGACCCTGTGCCACATGGGAACAGTCCAGCCCGAACTGCCAAGCCAGGTCCTCCCTGGACTGGAAACAAGCATCCTAGGACCGGTTTCGGGGTTTCACCCCTCTTCAGCCAGGATAGCTTGATTCCAGTGGCATGCAGAGCACGGGACCCACATCTGGGCATACCCGTCCCACTCGGGGTGACAAATGCAAAAACAACAGTTGATGGACAGAATGCAGAACAATGTCATACATTCACCCCAGTACAGAGATCTGGGCCTAAATCCATCGTTTTTTTGCTCACTATGCCATTCCAGTTTGAACCCAGCCATATGCAAATCAGTCTTGACCCTGTGCCACATGGGAACAGTCCAGCCCGAACTGCTAAGCCAGGTCCTCCCTGGACTGGAAACAAGCATCCTAGGACCGGTTTCGGGGTTTCACCCCTCTTCAGCCAGGATAGCTTGATTCCAGTGGCATGGAGAGCACGGGACCCACGTCTGGGCATACCCGTCCCACTCGGGGTGACAAATGCAAAAACAACAGTTGATGGACAGAATGCAGAACAATGTCATACATTCACCCCAGTACAGAGATCTGGGCCTAAATCCATCGTTTTTTTGCTCACCATGCCATTCCAGTTTGAACCCAGCCATATGCAAATCAGTCTTGACCCTGTGCCACATGGGAACAGTCCAGCCCGAACTGCCAAGCCAGGTCCTCCCTGGACTGGAAACAAGCATCCTAGGACCGGTTTCGGGGTTTCACCCCTCTTCAGCCAGGATAGCTTGATTCCAGTGGCATGGAGAGCACGGGACCCACGTCTGGGCATACCCGTCCCACTCGGGGCGACAAATGCAAAAACAACAGTTGATGGACAGAATGCAGAACAATGTCATACATTCACCCCAGTACAGAGATCTAGGCCTAAATCCATCGTTTTTTTGCTCTCCATGCCATTCCAGTTTGAACCCAGCCTTATGCAAATCAGTCTTGACCCTGTGCCACATGGGAACAGTCCAGCCCGAACTGCCAAGCCAGGTCCTCCCTGGACTGGAAACAAGCATCCTAGGACCGGTTTCGGGGTTTCACCCCTCTTCAGCCAGGATAGCTTGATTCCAGTGGCATGGAGAGCACGGGACCCACGTCTGGGCATACCCGTCCCACTCGGGGTGACAAATGCAAAAACAACAGTTGATGGACAGAATGCAGAACAATGTCATACATTCACCCCAGTACAGAGATCTGGGCCTAAATCCATCGTTTTTTTGCTCACCATGCCATTCCAGTTTGAACCCAGCCATATGCAAATCAGTCTTGACCCTGTGCCACATGGGAACAGTCCAGCCCGAACTGCCAAGCCAGGTCCTCCCTGGACTGGAAACAAGCATCCTAGGACCGGTTTCGGGGTTTCACCCCTCTTCAGCCAGGATAGCTTGATTCCAGTGGCATGGAGAGCACGGGACCCACGTCTAGGCATACCCGTCCCACTCGGGGCGACAAATGCAAAAACAACAGTTGATGGACAGAATGCAGAACAATGTCATACATTCACCCCAGTACAGAGATCTAGGCCTAAATCCATCGTTTTTTTGCTCTCCATGCCATTCCAGTTTGAACCCAGCCTTATGCAAATCAGTCTTGACCCTGTGCCACATGGGAACAGTCCAGCCCGAACTGCCAAGCCAGGTCCTCCCTGGACTGGAAACAAGCATCCTAGGACCGGTTTCGGGGTTTCACCCCTCTTCAGCCAGGATAGCTTGATTCCAGTGGCATGGAGAGCACGGACCCACGTCTTGGCATACCCGTCCCACTCGGGGTGACAAATGCAAAAACAACAGTTGATGGACAGAATGCAGAACAATGTCATACATTCACCCCAGTACAGAGATCTGGGCCTAAATCCATCGTTTTTTTGCTCACCATGCCATTCCAGTTTGAACCCAGCCATATGCAAATCAGTCTTGACCCTGTGCCACATGGAAACAGTCCAGCCCAAACTGCCAAGCCAGGTCCTCCATGGACTGGAAACAAGCATCCTAGGACCGGTTTCGGGGTCTCACCCCTCTTCAGCCAGGATAGCTTGATTCCAGTGGCATGGAGAGCACGGGACCCACGTCTGGGCATACCCGTCCCACTCGTGGTGACAAATGCAAAAACAACAGTTGATGGACAGAATGCAGAACAATGTCATACATTCACCCCAGTACAGAGATCTGGGCCTAAATCCATCGTTTTTTTGCTCACCATGCATTCCAGTTTGAACCCAGCCATATGCAAATCAGTCTTGACCCTGTGCCACATGGGAACAGTCCAGCCCGAACTGCCAAGCCAGGTCCTCCCTGGACTGGAAACAAGCATCCTAGGACCGGTTTCGGGGTTTCACCCCTCTTCAGCCAGGATAGCTTGATTCCAGTGGCATGGAGAGCACGGGACCCACGTCTGGGCATACCCGTCCCACTCGGGGTGACAAATGCAAAAACAACAGTTGATGGACAGAATGCAGAACAATGTCATACATTCACCCCAGTACAGAGATCTGGGCCTAAATCCATCGTTTTTTTGCTCACCATGCCTTTCCAGTTTGAACCCAGCCATATGCAAATCAGTCTTGACCCTGTGCCACATGGGAACAGTCCAGCCCGAACTGCCAAGCCAGGTCCTCCTTGGACTGGAAACAAGCATCCTAGGACCGGTTTCGGGGTTTCACCCCTCTTCAGCCAGGATAGCTTGATTCCAGTGGCATGGAGAGCACGGGACCCACGTCTGGGCATACCCGTCCCACTCGGGGTGACAAATGCAAAAACAACAGTTGATGGACAGAATGCAGAACAATGTCATACATTCACCCCAGTACAGAGATCTGGGCCTAAATCCATCGTTTTTTGCTCACCATGCCATTTCAGTTTGAACCCAGCCATATGCAAATCAGTCTTGACCCTGTGCCACATGGGAACAGTCCAGCCTGAACTGCCAAGCCAGGTCCTCCCTGGACTGGAAACAAGCATCCTAGGACCGGTTTCGGGGTTTCACCCCTCTTCAGCCAGGATAGCTTGATTCCAGTGGCATGGAGAGCACGGGACCCACGTCTGGGCATACCCGTCCCACTCGGGGTGACAAATGCAAAAACAACAGTTGATGGACAGAATGCAGAACAATGTCATACATTCACCCCAGTACAGAGATCTGGGCCTAAATCCATCGTTTTTTGCTCACCATGCCATTCCAGTTTGAACCCAGCCATATGCAAATCAGTCTTGACCCTGTGCCACATGGGAACAGTCCAGCCCGAACTGCCAAGCCAGGTCCTCCTTGGACTGGAAACAAGCATCCTAGGACCGGTTTCGGGGTTTCACCCCTCTTCATCCAGGATAGCTTGATTCCAGTGGCATGGAGAGCACGGGACCCACGTCTGGGCATACCCGTCCCACTCGGGTGACAAATGCAAAAACAACAGTTGATGGACAGAATGCAGAACAATGTCATACATTCACCCCAGTACAGAGATCTGGGCCTAAATCCATCGTTTTTTTGCTCACCATGCCATTTCAGTTTGAACCCAGCCATATGCAAATCAGTCTTGACCCTGTGCCACATGGGAACAGTCCAGCCTGAACTGCCAAGCCAGGTCCTCCCTGGACTGGAAACAAGCATCCTAGGACCGGTTTCGGGGTTTCACCCTCTTCAGCCAGGATAGCTTGATTCCAGTGGCATGGAGAGCACGGGACCCACGTCTGGGCATACCCGTCCCACTCGGGGTGACAAATGCAAAAACAACAGTTGATGGACAGAATGCAGAACAATGTCATACATTCACCCCAGTACAGAGATCTGGGCCTAAATCCATCGTTTTTTGCTCACCATGCCTTTCCAGTTTGAACCCAGCCATATGCAAATCAGTCTTGACCCTGTGCCACATGGGAACAGTCCAGCCCGAACTGCCAAGCCAGGTCCTCCTTGGACTGGAAACAAGCATCCTAGGACCGGTTTCGGGGTTTCACCCCTCTTCAGCCAGGATAGCTTGATTCCAGTGGCATGGAGAGCACGGGACCCACGTCTGGGCATACCCGTCCCACTCGGGGTGACAAATGCAAAAACAACAGTTGATGGACAGAATGCAGAACAATGTCATACATTCACCCCAGTACAGAGATCTGGGCCTAAATCCATCGTTTTTTTGCTCACCATGCCATTCCAGTTTGAACCCAGACATATGCAAATCAGTCTTGACCCTGTGCCACATGGGAACAGTCCAGCCCGAACTGCCAAGCCAGGTCCTCCCTGGACTGGAAACAAGCATCCTAGGACCGGTTTCGGGGTTCCACCCCTCTTCAGCCAGGATAGCTTTATTCCAGTGGCATAGAGAGCACAGGACCCACGTCTGGGCATACCCGTCCCACTCGGGGTGACAAATGCAAAAACAACAGTTGATGGACAGAATGCAGAACAATGTCATACATTCACCCCAGTACAGAGATCTGGGCCTAAATCCATCGTTTTTTGCTCACCATGCCATTCCAGTTTGAACCCAGCCATATGCAAATCAGTCTTGACCCTGTGCCACATGGGAACAGTCCAGCCCGAACTGCCAAGCCAGGTCCTCCCTGGACTGGAAACAAGCATCCTAGGACCGGTTTCGGGGTTTCACCCCTCTTCAGCCAGGATAGCTTGATTCCAGTGGCATGGAGAGCACGGGACCCACGTCTGGGCATACCCGTCCCACTCGGGGTGACAAATGCAAAAACAACAGTTGATGGACAGAATGCAGAACAATGTCATACATTCACCCCAGTACAGAGATCTGGGCCTAAATCCATCGTTTTTTTGCTCACCATGCCATTCCAGTTTGAACCCAGCCATATGCAAATCAGTCTTGACCCTGTGCCACATGGGAACAGTCCAGCCCGAACTGCCAAGCCTTGAGTAATTACTAGTGGTTGAGATTAATGCAAACATCCGACCCATCACGTTCTTCTTTACCTCAGCATGACACCCTAAGTGCAACTGATGTACCCAGATGTGGGTCCCGTGCTCCCTTTACCACAGGATCCAAGCTGCACTTGACGAAAGAGTCCCAACTAGGGCAAAACCATGTTGTGGGTAGTTTGTGTTCCAGTTCAGGCTGGCCTGGTCCTATTGGAACAGGATCATGGCTGATTTGTATAGCTTTGTCTAACTTTAAGTTGCATTGTGGGCAAAAGTACAATGGACTGTGAAGCGGCCCGAGTAATCACCAGTGGCTGAGATTATTTCAAGTATCCCACCCATCACTTTTTTGTTTACTTCAATGTGACACACTAAATGGGACAGGTGTGCCCAGATGTGGGTTGCATGCTCACTTTGCCACTGGAGCCAAGCAGCTCCCAACTGAAGAATGCCCGACTAGGGGAAAAACTGGTCCTGGGTGGCTTGTGGGAGGACCTCACTTGCCGTTCAGGCTGGACTGTTCCTATTGGAGCAGGATCAAGCTTGATTTGCATATGGCTTGGTCTAATGTGACATGTCATCGGGGACAAAAAAAAAAAGATGGACTGGCATGTTGCTCTGAGTAATTACCAGTGGGTGAGATTAATTCAAGCATTCCATCCATCACTTTTTTGTATACTTCTAATAGAATCAATAGCACACCACAGGGACCACGAAACCCACCTCATGCCTTACACATGCCAGATTGTAAAGGTATGAGTGACGGAGCACAGGTTATAAAATGCACTCGTCTTTTGTTCCATTAAAGCCTGTGTTGTTTCTGACAGGTGAATTCTGGGCTGAGAGGGTTTGTAATCGAGCTCTGACCAGGATCACTGGAATGATGCTATTTTGCCGCTGCAGTATTTACGCATAATTATGGATTTGCCACATAATCCATCATCTGCTGCATGATCTGCCGGTTTTAACAAAAAACTAATTGTATTTCTAGCTCAGACGCATCAAAAGTTACTCAAAAATGTGACGACAGGTGTAGCCGGGCAGTGGAAATCCCTTTGCAAAGGTGGACTCGGTGTCCTGTCTGTTGCTTATTTCTATATTTTGGTTTTAAACTGATACTAATGAGGTGAGACCTTAGCCCAGACAGTGTTAACCTGTGTAAAAATGACAAAATACTTAAGAAATACCATCACAAAATGTACTGCCTTACGATGCATAATTTGCCTTTTCATGCTACATAATTTAGTCAAAGCTGACACATAATTTGGTCCGCCCTTGCCGCCTGATTCCAGTGGCCTCGACTATGGCAAACTCTTAATAGTAATGTCAAGTGGGGAGCGGCGCGCGGACACGCCTCGAGGAGGTTTTACATTAAAGGAGCCTGGGGCAGCAGCGCCAGGTCACAGCGACGCACGAGCAGCTGCAGGCGCACGGTTACTTCACTTGCACCTTGTTTCAATAACATATATACCAGCAAAAGATGCGGCGCTACGGACTAGCCGTGCTCGGGAGCCTCCTGGTTATCTGGGCTGGGACCGCAGCAGGACAAACTGAAGGTAAGAGCTTGGGGTGGTGCGCAGCCCGCTAGGCTTCGAGGCGCTCAACGGTAGTGTCAACAGGATGACACATACTTCGTTCGAGCAGGTTCATTTAACACTCAAGCCACATTGGATGATGAACTGAAGAGACAGGATGAGGCATCAACGATACGCTTCGTGAAAAAAATCTGCTCATGGCCCCAGACAGCGTCCCGACGCCTGGTTGAACCTTAACCGCGCTATAGAAAGTCTAAAAAATGAATACAAAAGGAAATCCCCCTTACGTGTTTTTGCATTTTTAATACCATAAATCGAAGTGTTGTATATCTGGCAAAACCCTTACAGCATAAGGGCCAAATCACGAAAAAACACACTCCTATGCAGTCTACATGTTCCACCTGTGATTTGTTTACACATTTGTGCTGATCGACAAATGCACTAGGAGACCAAAGAGAAATCAAGGCAAATAAATCCACTGTCAGGCGTGTTTTTTGCCAACCGTGCTCACTTTAAAAAACAAGCATTGAAAATGCAATAGGTCTCGCCTTTGTTTAAGTTAAAGCCATTTGCTTTGCTAATGGTATTGTATAGCAAAGCAAATGGCTTTAACTTAATGAAAGGCGAGACCTATTGCATTTTCAATGCTTGTTGATACAAGTGCCCCCAAGATATTTTTTACACTTCTGCATTGGGGCAACTGGGAGCTCTACGCTTGCCTGTCTCTGAGATTAGAAGGCAGCTCTGGGCCTGTAACCTGACAGTAATGGTTGCCATAACAGACTGATCTTCCCAAAGACCCCTTTTTAGAAGAAAACTTTAACCCTCACTATCTTTAACCACCACAATAGAGGAAGCATATCCTGAAAGCATACAATATACTTATTATCACATAATATGCGTGAACTAATAACCCATGCAATAACACAACATGGTAGCCCCACTGGCCAACAGAAAAAGTTACTCTTTTATTTAAAATACACATGAGCGCCTGCATACCATAACATGAGTTATTTTTATTTTTAAAAATTAGTCCATAATATTTCCTTCCTATACAGAGACCGAACATGTCATATGATAATTGTTCTTTGATGGGGTCACAAAACTTTTAATTAAGCTCTAAAAAGACGTCTTTCTCAAACGACAATGGTGCCGATGACATCATCAATGTCATTTATTCTGGGTTTTGGCTCGACAATGAATAAAGACTTACAGGGCAATAGGGCTGTATTACAGTGCTACACATCACGTGAAGAGATACAAAAAAAAAGCATTGGCATAGCCAATAGGTCTCGCTTTTGGGACCTTATAAGTATTTAGTTATGCAGCACAATATCCTTGGTGCAACAACATCAACTGTTGCATGGCTAAACACTTATAAGGTCCCAAAGGCGAGACCTATTGGCTATGCCAATGCTTGTTGTCTTTGGTAAAGGCTGGGAGACTTGGCTCTTTCCCAATTTTAATCCCAAATTTTCTATCCAAGGCTCTTCTACATCCTCCCTATCTGCTCTGCACCGGGAAACCACTTGGGGTAGCTGTGCCCAATACAAATCTTTAGCAATAATAGGGAACTCGGTCTGTTCTTATTGAACACTAATATTTACAGTAGTCCCCCTGTGGTGTCAAGTGCCTATACTCGGCACTGTGCAGGTAAAGCCAGGAGCACCAATAAACCAGTGTTATCTTCACTGTCTATCAAATGGGAGGATTGTGAAGAAATGACAGACATCTCAGGGAAAGGTTACTGTGCTATGATGACGTCATGACCTGCTTTGCCCCGTCTCCTCCCTCCTGCCCCCAAGCAGGTTACCCCTCCTCCTTCTCACACACTCCCCCTGCCCCCTCCTGCCCTTCCATCACCTGGGCAGTACCTCTGGCCCCCGTCTGGCGCTTTGAAAGGACTTTGCGCGGCTCTTCGGAGCGCACCCGAGCCTGCCTGCCGCCGGCCGCGGCTGGTTTATGTGCGTGAAGCGCCGCGGTCGGGTCGATACGGAGAGGCAGAGCCGAGAAGGGGCAGGGTAGAAGAGGGAAGGGGAGTCGGAGTGTATGGCCGCCTGTGATGATTCGTGCCCGGTTCCCTCTGGCATCTGCTCCGAAAGGGTTCCTGCCCCTCACTCCAAAACCCCTTTCTCACTCCAGTGAATTGTGCAGGCACGTCAGACCGTCTTAACCCACACACGGAAGTACTCAATACACTGTGACAAACACGCCGACGTACGCTCACAAAATGACATACATTCGTTTTAATGTTATGATGAAACATTTGACTGTAGAGAAGAAAACATGTCTGTTGAAAATCAATTCGCACACAATTACAACGATTTACCAATGGCATATTTATAATAGAGTGTAGCTTAGTTCACTTACACATTTCGGAATTGTCCTATAGTCATTATTGCACAAATGAAAAAATAGCTTCAAATTGCTTATGTGACATTTAATGATTGATTTCCCGTTAAATGAACACGTGATTACAAATAGCCACATATGCACACAAACACTCATCCAAACACTGACACATTTTTAAGCACAAACGTACTCTCATGCATGCGCGCACACACACACACCCTTCTTGCCTCTCGGACACTCACAAGCTGAAACATACCACACAAATACACAAACAGAAAGGAACAGACAGGTTCAGTATTCATGTATTCACAAGGGTGCATACACGCATTCACGCATGCCCATAGTTTTATAAACACACAATAAACCAGTTTTACACAAATACGCAATCACATGGATACACGCATACATACTATAGTTAAACCCGCCACCACACGCACACTTCCGCTCCTCCATGTTTGCACATAAGTCACAGACACGGTCTAAAAACAAACATGCACTCACAGGTTCGCTCACCCCCTATCATTTTCATTCAGTCACAAGCAGTGGTAAGGAAACTTGAGGGGTCCTGCCTACAAGATGCATGGGGGGAGGGGCTTCCTCCAGCTCAGCACCCAGTCAGGAGCGCTCAGGCCAGGGGCCCGCCGCCGCCCGTGTACAGTGCCGGTAGGGGCCCACTTGAGTTCGCCCCCCCAACTGCGGGGTGGGGGGTATTTCTACGTCACCGGTCACATGCACCCCAACATTCAAACAGGCGCGCCCACACACGAACACAGGCACAGATCATACTAATGAAAACAGCGTTACGTATTCACACGTGCTCATACAGTTGGACATTCAAAGGCTCGTGCGCAGTCACCCACTCTTGCTCACACACAAAAATGCACTCACTCACTTCTCACACACGTACAAGCACACGCATATGCACTAACTCACACATACACTTCACAGTCCCGCCCTGCCCAGGCCCAAGTCAGCCCTGCTCCCTGCAGAAGGGGAGCTAAGCCGTACATTGTGTAGAGAGTTCGAGACACCCCTCTGAACACCCCCCCCCGTCCCCTCCCTCCCTCTCAATCCCTCCTCACTCTGCAGAGCCGAACAAAGATACAGCTGCCCCCCTTTGTACCCCTTTCATGCGGCATTTGTTCCAATTACCTCCGAGCATACGGGCTGCCCCCCTCCCTCCACCCCGAGAACCCTCTGTTTGTCTCTTCTGCTGTTTCTTTATACCCAGGGCACACGTCTGTCGCGTCCCCCGGACCCACAGATACACAGGACACCGGTAAGGGTTAGGTTTCTTTATTGCTCTCTTTGTGAGCCGGCTGTGCACATCCGTCCCTGTTCCCCTTCCCGTCGATACTGACCTCCCCACACCCCTGACCGGATGTGGTGTCCGGTTCCCCCCTGACCCCTCTGTCTCTGGAAGGGTCCTAGTGCCCTTCCCCAGGTCACTACATCTCCCCCTTTGGTCACAAAGAAATGACGAGCACGTCAACCCGTGGATCGGTGGATGGTCATAGATACAAGCCTGTCAGCTGACGTGCCGTGTGCTTTCGCCCGTTACATTTCCTCAATTAGTCTCTTGGGCCTCCTGCATGCTCTTCTTGAGCCGGTCTCCATTTGTTGCTCTTCCACTGGTCCTTGCTCCTGTCCGTTGCTTTCTGACCCGTTGTGTTCTGCTGTTTCCTCATCTTGGTCCTCTTCATGTTTCTCCTTCAGCCCTTTGAAGTGTGAGATATTCCGTGTGATCCTCTGGTGTTCTGATTCCGCCGTGATCATTGGGCCCTTCACTTTCGTTACTGTCAGCGGGTCTTTAGAGAACATGCTGTCAGATTTCCTCTGCTGACGTTGACGCACTATCACTGTGTCCCCTTCCTTCAGGTGTGACGGGATGGCGTGTCGCCTGGCATCTGCGTAGTCTTTCATCTTCCCTTTCGCCTCTCTGTCCTTAGCTGCAATGCTGCTGTTTTCTGGTGCCATGATTGCTTCTACTTGCGGTAGTCTCGTCCTGCATGTCCTTCCCAGTACTAGCTCCTGCCGGGCATCTTCCTGTGGTGCTATGTGGCGTGTTTCTGTAGTCTCGTAGCATCTGACACAGAGCTTGGCCGAGCGATATCTGCGCCAGCTTCGCTCTTTGAACTACCTTTTTGATGCTCCCCATGAACCTCTCTACCATTCCATTCGCCTGCGGCCACAGCGGAGTTATCTTTCTGTGGTTTACTCCTAGGTAGACCATGAATCGGTGGAACTCGTCTCCTGAGAACGGTGGACCATTGTCTGTTTTCAGTGTTTCTGGTGAGCCCCAGGCTGCAAAAATGTCATCCAATATTGGTAGGGTTGCTGTTGCTGATGTTGATGACACCTGTCGCACTATAGGAAATCGCGAGTACTCATCCATGACTACCAACAGATAATGGCCTGTGTCCAGCGGCCCAAAGAAATCAGCTGCTAGTGTTGTCCACACCGCTCTTGGCAGTTCGGACATCTGTAGTGGTTCAGGCTTGGCTGGTGAGCCCGTCACTTGACAGAGGTGACATGTCATGATGGTGTTTTCCACCATGCGGTCCAGGCCAGGGAACCACACTTTCTCTCTTAGCAGTTTCTTCGTTGCTACCATGCCTCTGTGTGATTCATGAGCCAAATTGACCAGTTGCCGCCTGAGTGCATTCGGGATCACTATTCTGGTCCCTTGCATCATTATTCCTGTGTTTGTCTCAGACAGCTCTTCATGTATTTTCTTTAAAGCCAACATTTCTTCCTTGCATACTCCTTCTCCCCATGTGCAGTTATTGTTGACGTGCTTCCATCTCTGCCTTCTCATTGTCTCCATGGCCAGCTGCAGCGTTGCATCGTCCTCCGTCTCCTTTGCTAGCTCCGCTATTGTTATAGGTGCCGGTGTGTTTTGCTTTAGTATGAAATTTAGGTACTCTTCTGCCATGGATGTCATTGCCTGTGCCTGCGGCAGCGGGTGTCTCGACATGTAGTCTGCCGGGTTGTGTTCCTTCCCTGGCTTGTGTACAATCGTGAAATCGTAGTCCATCAGCCTTATGCCCCAGCGCTCGATCCTGGGTGGCATTTTGGCGGCCGGGCTGCCATAGATCGTTACCAGTGCCTGGTGGTCAGTTATGATGGTGAATGGCTTCCCGTAGATGAACATGTGGTAGTGTTCACACGCCCAGACCACTGCTAGGCTTTCCTTTTCTGGTTGCGAGTATGCCTTCTCAATGTCTGTTAAGCTTTTGCTGGCATATGCAACTATTTTTCGTGGTGAGTCTCTCCCTGGCAGGTGTTGCGCTAGTATTGCCCCTAGTCCTACCGGGCTAGCATCTACAGTCAGTTCAGTGCACAGGTGCGGGTCAAAGTAAGCGAGATGTTCCACAGTCATCACCGCTTTTCTGATGTCCTCGAATGCCTTGTCGCATTCCTGGGACCAGACGAACTTCTGCCCTTGTCTGGTCAGTTCTCTTAGCGGTGTGCTTACCGTGGCAAAATCCTGTATGTATCGCGCACAGTAGCTGGCAAGTCCTAGAAACGATCTCACTTCTGCCACATCCGTTGGAGGTTTTGCGTTCTTCAGCATTTCTACTTTGCTGGGGTCTGGCCTCATCCCGTGCTTGGAGAAGATGTGTCCGAAGAACACCAGTTCCCCTCTCCCCAGCTCGCATTTGTCTCCATTCAGCATCAGGCCCGCTTGCTCCAGCTGTGAACACACTTGACGCAGAGCGGTATCATGTTCTTTGTCTGTTTTGCCAAATACCAAAATGTCATCACTATAGTTGAGGCTGTTCTGCACCGGCCTTATCACCTGCCTTATTGTCTCCTGGAATATCTCCGCAGCCGATGATATTCCGAAACTCAGTCGCTTGTATCTGAACAGGCCCAGGTGTGTGGAGAATGTTGTGATGTACCGGGACTGGTGATCCAGCTCTAATTGATGGTACCCTTTGCACAGGTCCAGCTTCGAGAATCGGCAGGCCCCAGTGAGACAGCTGATCATGTCGTTGAGGTGTGGCCCTGGGTGACGATCCCTTGCGATTGCGGTGTTTGGGATCCTCATGTCTACACAGATGTGGATCTTTGAGGTGTCCTTCTTTGGAACTGCCACAATCGGTGATACCCACGGCGTTGGCCCTTCAGCATGTTCAATGATGTCTTGTGCCAGTAAGCTGGTTATCTCTTCCTCAACTTGTGGTTGTAGGTGGATCGGTACTCGTCTATGATGTTGGGCCACCGGCTTAATTGACTCATTGATGTGTAATGTTATCTGTTTTCCTTTTAGCTTGCCGAGACCCTTCAGTATGGCTGGGTATTCTTGTAGAATGTTCTCCGTTTCTGACATGTGGTATGTCATTGCTAGTAGCCCCATCACTTGTGCCGTCACGTTTCTTAGCAGGCATGGTGCTGGGATATCACCCTTGAGCACGTGTACTTCTTCTTGGTAAGACTTGCCTTTGTATGTTAGAGTTTCCATGAATTTCCCCATGTTTTCTACTGGTCTTCTGGAGCCCCACGTGAACACATCCACGGTCGACGGTGACAGCGGTGGTTTCGCTTTCATTTTCTCGTATTCCGAGCTGCACATGATATTGCATGTTGCTCCGCTGTCAAGCACGAACTTTGCTTGGTGGTTCCCCACATCAATGGTGACAGTGGCCGTTTTCTTTATTTGCTGCTTCTCCACGAGATGAATGTGCTCTGTTGTCTTCTCCTCCTTGGGTGTGTCTGACATTAGATATAGTCTCTCTACTCTCACAGGTGCTGCCGTCTCTTCGGACTCGTCAGAGGAACTGCGATTTGCCGTTTCCATGTATCGTGCATATCTGTTGCTGGTCATCCGTGGTCTCATTGTTCTGCCTGTCTCGCTTCTGAACTGTCTGGTCATGCACGTGCTTGAAAAGTGATTGTCCCTATTACACTTCCTGCACTTCTGGCCCATTGCTGGGCAGGCACAAACATGTGGGAATTCGAGGCCACATCGGTAGCATGTTTGGTCGCACTTCTTTGTTGGGACTGGCGCCTGGAACTCTTTCTTTTTGAAATTCCCAGTGACACGATATGCAGACGCCACTCTCTTCTCCTTTCCCGTCTCCATCTGTTTGGCCTGCGCTGTGGCCCGTGCCTCCGTGCGAGCCATTGTCAGTATCTTTTCCAGCGTCGTTGGTTCCTTCAGGATGCGTGTTCGGAATTCCACTGATTGACAACCTTCGATGATACGCAATCTTATTGCTTGCTCATTGTCGAATTTGTCAAATTTGCAATACGCGACCAGTTTCCTCAGTCTCGTCGCGAAATCATCTAAGCTCTCTTCCCCTTGCTGGCATGCAGTGTTAAACGTGTATCTCTCAAAATCGACATTTCGTTGAGGGTCAAATTTCTGTGTGAGACACTTTATCACTCCCTTGTAGTTGGCTGTTTGGTCGTCGGGGAAAGTTAACAGTAGATCTTCTATTTCGTCCCCTGCAAGATTCAGAAGTAGGTGCAGTTGTTTGTTGTCCGGGACGTCCGTGGCGCTCATGTAGCGCTCAAATTTTCTGATCCACCTTTCCCACCTGATACCTGCTTGCGGCTCCGACAAGCTAAATGGTAGAGGCCTGCGGAAAATGGCTTGCGTGCTCTTCTTCTCCTCATTGTCGCTCATTTTCTCCCTTGTCCCTTTTTTTTTTTTTTTCTTTTTCTTTATTCTTTATTTCCCCTTTGGTTCCACTGTGTTCTGCTTTTGTTTCACATTTTTTTTTTCTTTTCTTTTTGTCTGTTTTCTTCTTTTTCTGCCTTTTCCTATTTGTTTCAGTTGCCGCCTGACTCCAAAATGGCCGTCGCGCTGTTCTTTGCTCCTATTGGCCTGTTTTGCCTGACTTCAAAATGGCCGCCGTAGTCTCACGATGTTTCTGTCTTCTGAGCTTTGCCTGACCTTCCAAAATGGCCGCCCCTTGTTCCTCGCTCCTGATTGGTCCAATCTGCCTGTTTTGAAAATGGCCGCCCTGCTCTCGCGATAGTTCCTTTGAACTTCGCGCGTCTCTCGGCTATTTGGGCTGCAGGCACGATCTCTTGCAGGGCAGCAGGGCACTTCAGTTTCTTACCGCTTCTCTGGCGGTCGGATGTCTTTCCACGGCGCGGACCAGGGTGGGCTCCTGGCTCCGTTTCTCTGTCAGTCGGATGTCTTTCCACGGCGCGGACCAGGGTGGGCTCCTGGCTCCGTCTTCAGCTTCTCCTGCACACGTCGTCGTCGGTCCCTCACGCAGCGGTGGTCGCCAGATGAGGATCCCGCCTCGTCGCCAGTTGTCGCGTCCCCCGGACCCACAGATACACAGGACACCGGTAAGGGTTAGGTTTCTTTATTGCTCTCTTTGTGAGCCGGCTGTGCACATCCGTCCCTGTTACCCTTCCCGTCGATACTGACCTCCCCACACCCCTGACCGGATGTGGTGTCCGGTTCCCCCCTGACCCCTCTGTCTCTGGCAGGGTCCTAGTGCCCTTCCCCAGGTCACTACATCGTCCTAAAAAAAGAAGTGGGGGGACTAACCTAGTTAATCAGTATGCGCGTGGCATCGCAGCGCCTGGCATCGCAGCGTGTGGCATCGCAGCGCGTGACATCACTGCGCGTGACATCACAGGAACTGGCATCACAAGAAGTGATATCAGATCTTAAGCCCTCACATATATGTTTAGCAGGTGTATCATGAGTACATTTGAGCACATTTCGAGTATACTTGCAAACCCTCCTGATTTAGGCAGAAGATTCACACTTTTGTAGGCTACATATAAAACAATGTTACCTTTTGTCAGCGTTAAGCTTTCTATAGCCATAGTGCTTTAAAAGAAATAGTGATATTTAAATTATTACAATGCCTCCTCAAGGGTAATAAGCGTATATAAATGCAATTTATTTTGTGCAAATACTGGGAAAGATCAACACATCTGACGTTCTTCCCGTGCATGCAAATCTCCTAAACAGAGCCTGAACAAAGTGAAAAGCTGCCTCTCCTAAGTATGTGTGAAGTGCTAACAAGGTGCGAGCCTTTGTTTCCCCTCTGCTGCATTTGCATCAGGTGTAAGGCTCCTGGACTGCTGCCAGCCAGGAAACGCCAACAAAAGGAGGCTTGATGACCCCTGAGACTCGGCCTTTGTTATGGCTGAGTATCCCAGCAGGAGTCAGAAATAAGAGAGCCTCGTCCCCACCTGCACGTTGGTTGTTGTGATCGAAAGCAGACAACAACGTGCAGGCGCTGCTGAATGTGTCCCGGTGTTTGGAAATTACACCGGGACGAATTCAGCATCTTTTTTAGTGGGGCCCAACTTCTTGGCAGGGTGGACGGCATCCACCCTGTGAAATAAGTGGGGGGACGCCGTCCACCCGCGTGGACCCCCGACTCGTGCCCTGTTTATACCCCAGGCATTATCAAAAACAAAACTCGAGTCTCTGCACGTAACATGAATACCGCACCGTTTCTTTTATGAGTCTGTCTCCGTTGCAGGGTTTGGGCCCCTGTCGCCATTAACCCCCGCCCCAGCCCTTTCAATAAGTTGCAATTCGCTATTTGATTCTTTCAAAGGCTTCGTGTTTGTTTATCAGCTTAGTGCGAAAACAGGCTGAATGGGAGGTAGTGTTAACGCAGACATGCCAACCCTCCCGATTCAGGCGGGAGACTACCGATTTCAAGGCTAGTCTCCCGCCTCCCGATTCCTCCAAGCAAAAACCCGATTCCTCGGGGGTTTCAGCTGACAGGGCTTGGTTGTGTAACTTGCTAATTCTTCCAGCAATAGTCACAGTGGCGATGCAGGGGCTCTAGAAGGGGTGAAAAAAAACAAAGTCTCATTAACAAGTGAATGGTCTTGTAAAGACCTGTGAAGTACTCGGGTGTGGCTGTGTGTGTGCCGGGGAAGGGAAGCTGTCTCAGTCCGGGCTGACACACACGGCCGGGGGGGGGGCGGGGGGTGTAAGGTAAGAAAAAACTGTTTCAAATGTCCGATCCTGCAGCGGAACACTTCCAAAGCCCATACATGACAGTGACCCGATTCAAGGCCCCATTCTCCCGATTTTTTTTTTTTAAATCTCCCACTTTGCTCTTCTGAATTGTTGGCATGTATGTGTTAACGGATTACAAAACACGAGTTATTTCGTGTTATGTGTCTTGTGGGGCGGGGGGCAGCGATCGGGGATTTAGTTCGCCTCCACCCCATCCGAATTTCATTCAGACATTTTACAAGAGAGACCTCATAATAACTGGATATTTTATATGGCGAGCCCGTGTCGCGCATGTGAAGGAACGCCGCGCAGGATTTTTATCGAAGGGTCGCAGCCAGAATGCGACTGCGCGTCATAATATCGAAATATTGTCAAAATGCGTGTGTAAATATATATTAGAGTGTCGCGAACGGAGGCGCTTGTAGCTGGCGCCAAAAATACCCCGCGCGCAGTGCACTTAAAGGATGAAGTTGAAACCGAGTTGGCTATTTGTGTGTTTTTGCACGGGTAAAATCGACATTCCACGTCCTTTAATTAGGAAAACAGGTGGAATTTTGAGCATTTTTGTTTTGTTTAAAATGTTTGTGAACCGGCAACGTGCCCCGGACAGCTAGGAATACATGTTCATTTGAATGTGCGATCGCAAGAGTGAGCAGTTTAAACTCTTTTTCCTAATATTCGCTTATTCAAAAGTGCTTTTGTGTGTTTCCAGTAAATGCATGGACATGAATATAGCGCGCTGGTATCTGATCTGTACAGATCACATACACTTCGGTAGATAAAAGAACAAGCGCGGTCCCGAAAGTGAAAGTGGACCGCGCTGCAGCCGGAGCATGGGGATCTCTTGTCTTTATGGGGCCATGTGTTTAAACACATGGCCACATAAAGATAAGAAAGTGCTTCACGACAGCCGTGAAGCAGGCGACCCAGTCCGGATCGCAAGCCAAAGGGCGGCAACCAAAAACCCTCAATTCCAATGGCAGGCCACCGTTTAGCATAAACGGTGACGCCGGCCAATGGAAATGAGGGGCGGGGCTTCAAGCCCTCTACTGAAACTCCTCATTAGCAATAAATCTCGCCGAGCAAACTGCGCATGTGCGCAGCAACGCTAGGCGAGACCTAACAAGCATTTGCAATGCATCGGTCTCGCCTTTGGGACCTTATATGTATTTAGCTATGCAGCACATTAGCCTGGGTGCTGAAACATCTACTGTTCTTTAACATGGAGGGAAAGTGAGCACCAAACTGCGTGACACTGCAGGTATGGGAACACATGGAGAGAAACATTGCCTTTCAGCGGGAAATGGTATAGTCCAAAGCTCTCTTTTTAATATAGAACCAGGGCCTTCGGTGGTGATATCACTGAAAATACAAGATTTGAAAAAAATATTATGTATGGGTGCCCGTGGAAGACAATTTCTATGGACCAATCTCTGTGTGGGCAGAAGGACATGGAGGAGGTAGGTAGTATGGGTGGCAGGCAGTGTGTGGAAAGCTGGACACTGGAGACCTTAATAGCACTTAGCATGAATTAATGTACCTCACAACAGGATCCAGAGAGGCGTGCGAATCACCAGCTCCAGGTTTTAGTGAGAAATGTTCTTTCCCCTTGTGTTGGCCATTACAAGGCACAATATGCTCTGAATGCGAACTTAAAGGGAGTCGCAAGATTCAATGAAACGCGCACGGTATAAAAGTATAAAAATAAAGCCACTTAACCAAGCACGAAGAACAAGCTATAAGTCAAATGGTGCTTAATCTAGTTGTTTAGTAGAAAACCTTGAGGGGTGTTCACCACAAAAGAAACGTTTTAAACAACTACCACAAAACTAAACCATTCCCGCCCACGTTCACTGGCCCTTTGGCTGCCAATGCAGCAAAAGCAATGTGCGATACGCACTGGGGCAAGGGGGGGGGGGTGCAACTCACCCCTTCCGTATCATCATCAAAAGAAGTGGCCCCACGTTGCAGCTGCCCGCGCTCCTGTGGTGCAGCTGAGGAATCACCTTTGGCACTGCAGTGCCTCCTGAGCCCCCACTGGGATTCTAGACACAAAATTGCCCCCAAAAAGAAATCAGCACGGGCACTAATAGTGCCTCAGGGAGCTCCGTTCACTGGGCTCCTCCCGGAGCACTGCACCCGGCACCAACTGTTGGCAAATTCGAGCCCCACTCACCAGGGCTCTCCTTGACTCCTCTGTCTCGTCCAACGCTCTGCACTGGGAGCCCTCGAGGCTCCGGTCGAGCTCCTCCTCTGGGGGCTCTTCTATCTGGAACGCAGGACTCTGGCAGGGAGCCCGCGAGGCTCCGGTCTACTTTTCCTGGGGTCCGGTGAGACCGCGGGGCTCCTCCTCCACTCGCCGGCACACGGGAACTTCCTCTGCTGGTCCGTAAGCTATGCCCAACGTCAGGCAGCCTTGCCTGACTTCTGTATTTCTCGAGGCGGCGGTTCTGGCCGATCTCGGCGGCTCTTGACAAATGCGGGGTGGGCTCCCGCTTCAGACTTCGCAGCCAAGCGCTGCTGGTCAGGCAACTGCTGCCCGACTTTTGGCGCGCATGCGTACGATATAAGGCATCGCTGCGCACTACTTTAAAAACAAGCATTTGTAATGCATTAGAACTCGCATTTACGCAAGTCCTATTGCATTTTAAAAAGGAGTACGGGCGGGCAAAACGGCACAAATGGGAGTGCAGGTGGTGGTGGTGTCCCAAGAAGTCATGGACTGCGGGAGGGGACTGGGGGAGGCACGGGAACAAAATAGTGTTTACAGTAAAGGGGCCGATAGCCATGGAAGGACACAAATGACAACATGGCCGTCGGGAGGAGGGACTAACAAGCCTAAAACCAATTGCATTTAGGACCTAAGCCAATACAAAAGATGGGCGGAGAGTGGGCAGAGCTTAAACGAAGCTTCCACGCTATAGTATATACTGCATGTCTCAACGAGACAGTGCAATCGCTGCCTAGGCGAGACCTAAAAACAATCACTTTTTTCTCCAGGCACTGCTATAATGTGATGTATTAAGGTCAAAGCTTCTGCATGTAAAAGAAATAAACTTTTTTAAATGTTGAAGCGCATTTATTATAGTTTAATGTTTGTTGTATGATTGACATAGCGAGCATTTTCAGGGTTCATCTCGTGCACAGGCTGTAACAGCCAAGTCAGACCCTTGGCTCGGCTCTCCATGATCATTTGTTGACTCGCACACTTCTAATTTGAAGGACTGAGTGCGCGAGCTGAATTCACCACCAGCGCGAGCTTCTAACACTATCGGCCAGTCAATCGTTTACACATTTTCCACGAGTTCCACCTTTTTGCGTGTCTTCTGTATGTACTTACAGTGCCTACAGTGCCAGTCTTGTCCGCACTGTCAACCAAAGCTAGTTGCAACACCAATGTAAGCTGGTCATACCAGCCACCAGTTTCTGCCCGGGCTTCTGCTCTGCGTGTTACCAACAGTATACATAACCTGGCGTTGGGGCAGTTGTGTTCGGGCAGGCCGTTTTCTATATGAGACATACCTCTATAGCATAATGCCTGTGTATATGTGACTCCGGTTGCGGGCAGGCAGGGGTCTCTAGGTGTGTGTTCGGTCTATGTAGTGCTTATAGCTGGCAGGTACTTCTCTTTAGAAGAGGCTTGGAGGTGTGCGATATTTTTAGGGGACGTCTATTGTCTATATGGAAGGGTCAGGTATGTGGAAAGCGCTTCTCGCTGACGGACAGCGTTAAGGCTTTGGGACTGCAACAGCGTCTTCTCTTTTCTTCTGAATGACGTAGCAAACCTGCCGTTAGCCCTAATGCTAGCAAGTGAAATGTGCCCCCTCTCCAGTTTTGGTACTATAATCAAACGCTATATAAACAACTCTTTTCCCCGGTGCAACTGCACCTTTTGCACTGTTGATAGCTACACCCTATGCTATCTGTAGCAGGCAAGGGGTTAGCTGTATATAGGGGAGGATTCAGAGCTGTGCCGCACCAATGGCAGACATGCTGTTCATTATGGGAAAGGGCTCCGAATTATGCGGTGCCTATAGAAGACACGTATCTCGAGAGGTAGGAGTTCACACTTTAAGATGTTGAACACCTGAAGGAGCCCTGCAGGTCAGGATGGCAGCTCAGGCCGTGCCTGGAACCACATTCCAGAAATAGCTGATCCCAGGGAGGGGAAGTTCACTCACAGTTTTTTGCGAGCCCTTCATAAGTATCTGTGGTCGAGCTCTACTTGGCGAGTTACTTTAAAAATAGAAAATTGACAGATTAGCATTTTAGAGAGGGGTGGGTGACCCGTGTGTTAGGGGGTGTGTGAGAGTGTGTAGGCCTGCATGTGGTGTTTGCTGCACGCGTTCTTTGAGGTGTGTGTTTAAAGGTTCGTGTTTGGGGGGGGCAGCGGCTCTGCGACTTCAGAAATAGATCTTATTTGTATACATTTTTAGACATCAAAATAAACAAAATCTACGGTTCTATAGAGACATAGATTTTTAAGTAAATCGTAAATCACTGCAAAATTCCAACAAGCATTGGTAACCACAAAGTTTGAAAACTTTGCAAAACTTTTAAAGAGTTGTTTTTGGCTACTCCGGCTCCAGTTGGGTGACCCTTTCCAAATGAGGGAAGATCATGGGGACTAATAAGGAGTAGCAGGACAATTGCCTTGTCACAAAAGCAGTCTCAAGTTCAGTTCCAGGCTCTATGGGTGAACTGCAATAGGCTGTATCTGAGTGGTCCTGATGCAAGGGACACACAATGCTGAGGATGATGTGCGGTTGAAGGGGGACTTCCTGGGGTTACTCCTAGGTCCGCTGGCTTGATGGGGCAGCTTTGGCCACTGGAGTTAATTTCCGGCAAAAGTCCTCTATGATCCAGCAAAAGTCCAGTTACCACTGGACCTATTGGTCTCCAGGCACAGCGAAAACAGCGGTTCCCTTTGGTGAAGACTAGTATCTGTTTTGGATGACCAAACTGCACTCTGACAGCTCTCCCAGATCCAGCAGACTCGGATGCAACTTTTGAGTGTCAGGGCTTGGTCTTCCCGGCTATATATCAGCGGTCAGTGGTGATCAAGCATTTTTGGCTACTGACTTGCCAAAATGAGCTTTTTCAGCATTTGTGGCACGGGTGCTATAACAGGAAGTCAGCCAACTGACTCTTGGAGTTCACCTCTTCTGTCTGGGGTTCAGGAGTGACTTTTCCATGAGACAGGGGCCACAGACAGAGTCCTCTCTTTGCTAGCCTAAGTATCTGCAGGTGCAGTCCAGAGGTTGGTGCAGTCTCTTTTGCCAGGTCCAGGGAACAGAAGGGCAATCCTTCTTCGGTCCTCTCTCCAGTCCAGGCGTGATTCGAGTTCTGAGTATTATCTCTATGCCCAGATAGTGCCCTCAGGAGATTTGGCGGTTACTAACCAATGGGCTACCAGGTCCTTTCCCACCTGCAAAATGTGGCATACAGATAACCCAGAGTGCACTATTCTGCCCATTCCCAAGATGTCAGGACCCCTCAGGGTGTAGAGCTAGGTAGACCACTTAGAGGTGTGGCTACCTGAGGGCTACAAACCCACAGAAAAACTTCTTTGGCAACCGTTCTCCCCTCCCTGTCCCCGATGCCAACCCGTGCACATAAACAAAAGAGCAGCCCCTCTCCTGTTTGTCCACTATTTGCCCTTCATTGGCGCCTTCCACTTTGAAGCTAGCCTTATGGGCTCACACATTGTGTGGCTTCCTGCCAGGGAGAGGTGATGCCTCTTCCAACGGCAGACCTCTATTATTCCTGCTCATGGGAGTCATTCACACTTCTCCCCAGGAGGGCAGAAGACTGTCTTGTGGCCAGCACCTGTAAATGGCCACGAGAAACTTGGGAAACAGAGTGGCAACTTTCTAAAACTTGCCTTTATATAAACATTACAATACATTTGACTGGAGCATCAAATCATGTTTAATGTGACCATTAATTTGATATCTTGAAGTACCAAATTTAGCAGTTCCATTCAGGAGTTAGCACAGTTGAGTTGTCAGTGTGTTACCCTGTACTCTCTAATAGGGCTACTAGCCTTTCCACATTGAAATGACAATTTGGGGTTTTTATTGTTAGGATGTATAAAAATATATGTTTTACTTTTCAATATACAGCACCCTGCCTTAAGACTTGATACGACTGTTGTAGCGGTGACTTATGATCATCAAAAAGGAAGTTTTGGGCTTTTCCATTCGTTTAAATGGCAAAGTTGAGTTAGCAGTACACAACTGCTCTGCCAGTCTGCAATGGCAGGCTGGGTGACATGTTCTCACTTTGTCATGTCCAGGGTGGCACAATAAGTGCAGCATCCATGGTGCAGCACTTTAACTTACAGGCCCTGAGTACCCCTGGTGCCATACACTTGGGGCTTATAAGTAAGTAAAGTTACGCAAATGGGGTATAAGCCAATCCAACATTACACTTTCAAGAGCAGAACACTGGCACTGAGGTCTGATTAGTAGATCTCAGTGCGCTCTTAGAGTCGAAATACCAACAACATCAGTGCAAATCTTTGGGGGTGATCACACAACAAGATAAATGAGACATTTAGCGCCTCAGCTACAGGGAACTTAGGTTAAGTGTCAACCATCATGGCCGTAGTAGCCAAGCCCCCAACAGTTACATTAAACAATTAATATACATTTGCCACAAATCGATAGGAAGATGGAGAAGCATTTTGGGTGACTAACTGAAGGCAGGGTTCAGCTCACCTTTCCACCTGATGGGTCTGAGTCAACCTTGACATTTGCTGGTGCAAAACCTGCTTAGGGTGCAGTAGGGGAAATGAGGAGAGGGGACTTTTCTTCATGGGTTCCAGCTTTGTCAATTTGTGTTACGATGATGCGGTTCCCAGGTCTGTCTTTAAAACAGGCCACTTCAATTTGTGAAACGAGATTAAAACCTTAAATCTTCCTAAATCAAAAATAAGTTAACTAGTAATTTCTTGTCATTAGGGTTGATCAAACTGGTAATCAAGGTAGAATGTGCTTTCTATTAGTGACAATACCCTACCACGTTTCAGCCATATATTTGTAAATTGTGTAAAAAAAAAAGAAAAACTTCATTTCCGCGTTTACCCCAGGCACCTCTCTCGCTGAGTGGATCCGGAGGTTTAAGTTGTTGCCCTTCGACTTCACATAACACCTATGAATTTAGTGGGGTGACGTCAAGGGCCAACGTGCCACCATTCTGAAAACTGTAGGTTATGTTAAATATAAATATATATATATATATATATATATACATTCAAACACAGTGCCGCGTAAAGTCGATCCCCTCCTTTCGACACCGGTGCCTGCTGCGGCCGCAGCAGCCGCTATTATTTTAATCCACACACGAATTTGAGGAATCCCAAAAACAGCAAGCGGCACACCAAAGGACGACACAATTACTTTATTGTGTCTACAAACGACGCGTTTCGGCGAAGCCTTTGTCAAGTTACTGACCTGCGCCCTACTGCCCATAGAAATACAGGTCGCGGTTGATAGACAGTGAAAAATACTTTGTGTTAACGCATAGTAATACAATGCGATGCGTAAATTCCTAGCAAATCGAAATTGAATACATGTAAAACATATAACAATTGAAGCTTAGATTTAACAGTAATAGGACATTCAAAATAAAAATGTTATACCTTTGTGGTGACATGCATCATGATACGTAATACTATCAAAACGTATAATTTAGTGGTCATATCATCTTTAAAGAATTTAGAAACACCAATCACATGCCTGCATTGCAATATATATGGGTAATGTACCCTATCTATTATTGATGATGACCTACTACATAATACCATAGGTCATGTCTAAATAAATTTCATATGACCCCACAATAATAGATGCATGAGGACTATGCATTGAACAATATAATCAAAACAAGTCTATTGTAAACTTGTCCTCCAGAATACTAACTAAGGAGGAGGAATCACTCCTACAATTAGGGCTATCCTTTTGCCCCACAGAAGATATTAACGTGACCACCACCCGGATCGACCTTTTTCTCTACATAAGGAAATTAAAACTTATGAAAATATACAAAATGGGATCGGAACGAAAGAAAATAAGATCTGGTTGTCCAGTGGGGGAGGATGCCATGGATTTCCGTATTGAAGATGTTGATTTTATTTTGGATTTACATCAACTAGAAGAAAATATTACAGATTTATCTAATAAAAACAAAGGCAAAATGTTAATTGAATTGGGTTTTCGACCAGATGCCACGTGTCATAGTGGCTTTAAACCACGTTCCATATTTAATCCCAATGTTCCTCATGACAACATAGAGGCATTTAATTCTATCATGATCCAGGAAATCAACAAAATGAAGAATCCACGAGCTTCGTTTATGTATGACAATTTGACCAAATCGCACAGAACAGCCCTGAGAAATTTAACTAATGACCCCAAAATAATTGTGAAACCATCTGATAAGGGTGGGAACGTTGTAATTATGAATTTTGAACAATACAATGACGAAGCACTGCGACAGCTGCAAGATTGCAACTGTTATGAAGAAGTTAGCTGGGAAACATATAAAACATCCATTGTACTTTATCATAACTACCTAAAAGAATGGTGGGAAGAAGGTCTTTTGAATAGAGATGAGTATCTCTTCTTGAAAATTGAGAAACCACGTGTTCCTTGTTTTTATCTTTTACCTAAAATCCATAAGCACCCCACTAGACCACCAGGAAGACCTATAGTTTCTTCTAATGGGGGAGTCTTTGAAAATACTTCTATATTTTTAGACCTATTCTTATCACCATATGTACTCAGACTCAGATCACACTGTCGTGATAGCAGTGATTTCCTACGCCGTATCCATGACATAAGATGGGAGGATTCCTATCACATGATAGCTTTAGATGTATGCTCACTGTATACTTCAATTGACCAAAGACAAGGTGTTGATGCTTGCATGTATTTCCTTAAAGATAGACATATTTCTCTGTGGAACCATACTGAAATGTTAAAAAATATGATGATGCAATGTCTCACACAAAACATTTTTATCTATGACAAGACACTCTTTAGACAGAAGACGGGCACAGCTATGGGCACTTGCTTCGCCCCCAGCCTAGCTAATCTTTTCCTGGGCTGGTGGGAGGAACGGGTGGTATGGGTGGAAACCTATGAAAAATACACCGAACACATACCAATCTGGATCAGGTATATAGATGACCTGTTCCTGATTTGGGATGGTTCTTTGGAGATGGCACAGGAATTTATCTCTGAACTGGGTAACAACCAGTTAAATCTTTCTTTCACTCACAATATAAGTACAACATACTGTGAGTTCCTGGATGTAGCCATCAGAATTGTGAACGGGCAAATGGTAACTAATTTGTTCCGTAAAGAGACTGCTGGAAATACGCTCCTCCATGCCAATAGTAACCATCCCACACCCTTAATCAATAGCATCCCCTATGGGGAGTTATTAAGAGCACGCAGAATCTGCAGTACCGAAGACGGGTTCAGGCAGGAGCAAAAGATCATGGAAGGAAGGTTTAAGCAAAGAGGTTATAAAAATAATATCATATCTACAGCAACACGGAAAGTCCAGGGCATCACACACAATGATGCCTTATTCATTTCCAAAGAGAGTAAATCTAATCAGACCAACATCCCTAGAATGATCACTACTTATAATATGAGATCAGGCCACTTACAACGTATGTTGAAACGACATTGGGGCCTATTGGAAACAGATCCTATTATAGGGAAAAGCATAGGAAAGCTCCACTCATAACCTACCGTAAATCTAAATCATTAAGGGACCATCTTGTACATAGTTATCAACCAGCACCTACCAGCAGCACATGGTTGGGAACAACTAAAGGATTCCACAAGTGCAATTCATGCAAGGCATGCAAACACAGTCCTAGCAGGGATAACTATAATATTTATCCAGGTAAAACTAGGGAAATTACTAGATTTATAACCTGCACGAGTGACTACGTAGTTTATATCTTGGAATGCCCTTGCGGTCTGAGATACACAGGCAGCACAAAACTGCAGCTGAAAACCAGGGTTCTACAGCATATGAGAGCCATAACACATGCAGATTTGAATTATCCAGTGACCAGACATTTCCAGATGAAACACCAGAGCAATCCCAATTTACTAATATTCTATGGGATTGATAGGATTGTATCTCATCCTCGTGGCGGAGATAGAGAGAAACTCCTACGAATTACTGAATCCAGGTTCATTATCGAGCTTAACACTAAATTTCCTAATGGGCTCAACAGTGGAGAGGAATTAGCTACGCATATTGGATACAAATGAAATATTACATAAAAGTACCCACCTAGTGGTTTTTCCCTAGAATGAGTTGGTCAGCCAAGCTGTTTTAATCACTCACACCTTTTTATTCAATGTATTGGGAAGACTTGGAGCACATAGTGGAGAGCTTTCCCTGGCATTGTTCTCAATGCAGAGAAGATCTTTAAATTAGTGGTTGGGAATTCATGATGGTAGAGTTCCCCATATTATACTTAATTAGATGACTCCACTCATGATGGCTATTGAGCGGAGTCGTTTTGATCCTATAGTCTCCCATTATTTTCATTGCACTTGTATATATTTATTACTTATTCACTTTTTACTCATTTCTCTTTTTTCACACTGTGTCACTAAACACTGTTGGCCTGATAATCCCCTGGTCTGAATCCTATTAGATTGCGGTTGTTTTATATAGACATGATTGCAGGACATGAAGGTACATTACCTATGAAGTTCAATGCATAGTCCTCATGCATCTATTATTGTGGGGTCATATGAAATTTATTTAGACATGACCTATGGTATTATGTAGTAGGTCATCATCAATAATAGATAGGGTACATTACCCATATATATTGCAATGCAGGCATGTGATTGGTGTTTCTAAATTCTTTAAAGATGATATGACCACTAAATTATACGTTTTGATAGTATTACGTATCATGATGCATGTCACCACAAAGGTATAACATTTTTATTTTGAATGTCCTATTACTGTTAAATCTAAGCTTCAATTGTTATATGTTTTACATGTATTCAATTTCGATTTGCTAGGAATTTACGCATCGCATTGTATTACTATGCGTTAACACAAAGTATTTTTTCACTGTCTATCAACCGCGACCTGTATTTTTATGGGCAGTAGGGCGCAGGTCAGTAACTTGACAAAGGCTTCGCCGAAACGCGTCGTTTGTAGACACAATAAAGTAATTGTGTCGTCCTTTGGTGTGCCGCTTTGCTGTTTTTGGGATTCCTCAAATTCGTGTGTGGATTAAAATAATAGCGGCTGCTGCGGCCGCAGCAGGCACCGGTGTCGAAAGGAGGGGATCGACTTTACGCGGCACTGTGTTTGAATCTACGTTGGTAGCCGTTCCCGCCGCTCCAGAGACTATCGACTGTATTTCTGTCGGGTAAGCGTGCGTTGTTGTGTATGTGAAGCGGGTAACTTAGACGCTCTGTCGGAGGGCGGGGGTCGGGTCTATCTCTCTTCATCTCTGCACACAACGCATACGCTACTGATGATTGAAATAATTGGAGCAGACACAGCACCCGGGTTGTGATTAACCGAGGGTGTCGAAGGACTGATTTACGGATATTGTTACGGAGAATGAATGAATGGGAATCCACTAGGAAAGCAGAAGCACTTTCCATGTTTGATGAGGGACTGGATTCAGCAATTGTCCTACCGACTCCAGGAGGGAGTGGCCATGCTGTGGAGCCATCGCTAAAGAACAAATTAGCTCTATATGAGAAACTGGCTAAAAGGAAATAAATAAGTGGTGGGAAATCACTTCCCTTACAAATTATATTGAAGTCAACAGAGTGCCTCGCGGCTTAAGAATCACCATCATACCCACCTATGAGAATCCGAATCCGGAATTACTGAAAGAATGGTCCAGCTATATGGCAAAGACATGCAGAGGCATGTTAGAAATGTTGGTTAAATACGCTCAAATTGACTTGGATTCAACACGTAAAGAACTTAAGGAATTAAAGCAAGATTTAGAAAAATCCAAAGATGACCATGTTGTTACCAATTTCTGGAAATCACTGGAAGGAAAATTAAAATCATATGAAGACACTATCAAAATTAAAAAACAACGCAAATTTTTGAGGGATAAAAAGATTATGCTGAAGGCAGGATACTAACTTACGCTAAACGATTTGATTGGGCGCAACGTAATTTTCACACAATCCAAAAACAAAGACATCAAGAAATCATATCAACAGATTCGAGTTCAGACCTAAGTTCCGATACAGAAGCTACAAACCCACATACCCCTTTAGGGGTACGTCCCCTGACCTTCCTACACGAATTCCAGATACTCAAACAAAAGAAGGAACTGGAAGAGAAAAATCAAGGCAAGGGCAGGGGCAAGGGCAGAGGAAAAGGCAAAGGTCCCAAAAAGGAAAAGGCAGAGGAATAGAACCAGACGAAGATTGAAGAATAGAAGAGGTGGCAGAACAGCTCATATTTGGGATATTCAAAGCAAACAATATAATCAAAACAAGTCTATTGTAAACTTGTCCTCCAGAATACTAACTAAGGAGGAGGAATCACTCCTACAATTAGGGCTATCCTTTTGCCCCACAGAAGATATTAACGTGACCACCACCCGGATCGACCTTTTTCTCTACATAAGGAAATTAAAACTTATGAAAATATACAAAATGGGATCGGAACGAAAGAAAATAAGATCTGGTTGTCCAGTGGGGGAGGATGCCATGGATTTCCGTATTGAAGATGTCGATTTTATTTTGGATTTACATCAACTAGAAGAAAATATTACAGATTTATCTAATAAAAACAAAGGCAAAATGTTAATTGAATTGGGTTTTCGACCAGATGCCACGTGTCATAGTGGCTTTAAACCACGTTCCATATTTAATCCCAATGTTCCTCATGACAACATAGAGGCATTTAATTCTATCATGATCCAGGAAATCAACAAAATGAAGAATCCACGAGCTTCGTTTATGTATGACAATTTGACCAAATCGCACAGAACAGCCCTGAGAAATTTAACTAATGACCCCAAAATAATTGTGAAACCATCTGATAAGGGTGGGAACGTTGTAATTATGAATTTTGAACAATACAATGACGAAGCACTGCGACAGCTGCAAGATTGCAACTGTTATGAAGAAGTTAGCTGGGAAACATATAAAACATCCATTGTACTTTATCATAACTACCTAAAAGAATGGTGGGAAGAAGGTCTTTTGGATAGAGATGAGTATCTCTTCTTGAAAATTGAGAAACCACGTGTTCCTTGTTTTTATCTTTTACCTAAAATCCATAAGCACCCCACTAGACCACCAGGAAGACCTATAGTTTCTTCTAATGGGGAGTCTTTGAAAATACTTCTATATTTTTAGACCTATTCTTATCACCATATGTACTCAGACTCAGATCACACTGTCGTGATAGCAGTGATTTCCTACGCCGTATCCATGACATAAGATGGGAGGATTCCTATCACATGATAGCTTTAGATGTATGCTCACTGTATACTTCAATTGACCAAAGACAAGGTGTTGATGCTTGCATGTATTTCCTTAAAGATAGACATATTTCTCTGTGGAACCATACTGAAATGTTAGAAAATATGATGATGCAATGTCTCACACAAAACATTTTTATCTATGACAAGACACTCTTTAGACAGAAGACGGGCACAGCTATGGGCACTTGCTTCGCCCCCAGCCTAGCTAATCTTTTCCTGGGCTGGTGGGAGGAACGGGTGGTATGGGTGGAAACCTATGAAAAATACACCGAACACATACCAATCTGGATCAGGTATATAGATGACCTGTTCCTGATTTGGGATGGTTCTTTGGAGATGGCACAGGAATTTATCTCTGAACTGGGTAACAACCAGTTAAATCTTTCTTTCACTCACAATATAAGTACAACATACTGTGAGTTCCTGGATGTAGCCATCAGAATTGTGAACGGGCAAATGGTAACTAATTTGTTCCGTAAAGAGACTGCTGGAAATACGCTCCTCCATGCCAATAGTAACCATCCCACACCCTTAATCAATAGCATCCCCTATGGGGAGTTATTAAGAGCACGCAGAATCTGCAGTACCGAAGACGGGTTCAGGCAGGAGCAAAAGATCATGGAAGGAAGGTTTAAGCAAAGAGGTTATAAAAATAATATCATATCTACAGCAACACGGAAAGTCCAGGGCATCACACACAATGATGCCTTATTCATTTCCAAAGAGAGTAAATCTAATCAGACCAACATCCCTAGAATGATCACTACTTATAATATGAGATCAGGCCACTTACAACGTATGTTGAAACGACATTGGGGCCTATTGGAAACAGATCCTATTATAGGGAAAAGCATAGGGAAAGCTCCACTCATAACCTACCGTAAATCTAAAACATTAAGGGACCATCTTGTACATAGTTATCAACCAGCACCTACCAGCAGCACATGGTTGGGAACAACTAAAGGATTCCACAAGTGCAATTCATGCAAGGCATGCAAACACAGTCCTAGCAGGGATAACTATAATATTTATCCAGGTAAAACTAGGGAAATTACTAGATTTATAACCTGCACGAGTGACTACGTAGTTTATATCTTGGAATGCCCTTGCGGTCTGAGATACACAGGCAGCACAAAACTGCAGCTGAAAACCAGGGTTCTACAGCATATGAGAGCCATAACACATGCGGATTTGAATTATCCAGTGGCCAGACATTTCCAGATGAAACACCAGAGCAATCCCAATTTACTAATATTCTATGGGATTGATAGGATTGTATCTCATCCTCGTGGCGGAGATAGAGAGAAACTCCTACGAATTACTGAATCCAGGTTCATTATCGAGCTTAACACTAAATTTCCTAATGGGCTCAACAGTGGAGAGGAATTAGCTACGCATATTGGATACAAATGAAATATTACATAAAAGTACCCACCTAGTGGTTTTTCCCTAGAATGAGTTGGTCAGCCAAGCTGTTTTAATCACTCACACCTTTTTATTCAATGTATTGGGAAGACTTGGAGCACATAGTGGAGAGCTTTCCCTGGCATTGTTCTCAATGCAGAGAAGATCTTTAAATTAGTGGTTGGGAATTCATGATGGTAGAGTTCCCCATATTATACTTAATTAGATGACTCCACTCATGATGGCTATTGAGCGGAGTCGTTTTGATCCTATAGTCTCCCATTATTTTCATTGCACTTGTATATATTTATTACTTATTCACTTTTTACTCATTTCTCTTTTTTCACACTGTGTCACTAAACACTGTTGGCCTGATAATCCCCTGGTCTGAATCCTATTAGATTGCGGTTGTTTTATATAGACATGATTGCAGGACATGAAGGTACATTACCTATGAAGTTCAATGCATAGTCCTCATGCATCTATTATTGTGGGGTCATATGAAATTTATTTAGACATGACCTATGGTATTATGTAGTAGGTCATCATCAATAATAGATAGGGTACATTACCCATATATATTGCAATGCAGGCATGTGATTGGTGTTTCTAAATTCTTTAAAGATGATATGACCACTAAATTATACGTTTTGATAGTATTACGTATCATGATGCATGTCACCACAAAGGTATAACATTTTTATTTTGAATGTCCTATTACTGTTAAATCTAAGCTTCAATTGTTATATGTTTTACATGTATTCAATTTCGATTTGCTAGGAATTTACGCATCGCATTGTATTACTATGCGTTAACACAAAGTATTTTTTCACTGTCTATCAACCGCGACCTGTATTTTTATGGGCAGTAGGGCGCAGGTCAGTAACTTGACAAAGGCTTCGCCGAAACGCGTCGTTTGTAGACACAATAAAGTAATTGTGTCGTCCTTTGGTGTGCCGCTTTGCTGTTTTTGGGATTCCTCAAATTCGTGTGTGGATAATATATATATATATATATATATATATATATATATATATATATATATATATATTATCTACTGGCGGTCGCCAGTAGATAGTTATAGTTAGGACCTATTTTCCATAGGAAATCCGCGACATTGTATTTGAAATAACTCTTGCGTCGGTTGACGAATCTTGCGAAATTTTCAAACTTTATGGCCCGCTCCGGTCCGCTCCTACCCTGAAAGTCTCAGGGTGATTCGTCAAGCGGGGGCCGAGAAAAAGGGGGGTCCCAAAACGTGTTTTCCCCATTCATTTTCCCATAGGAAACTTTAGACACGGCTACAGCCCGAACTGCGGAACGGAATTACACCAAATTTGGCAAAGAGGTAGTTCTTGGTTCATAAAGAACCCTTTTGTTAAATGGTGTAAATCCGTTCAGTAGTTGCGGGGAAATTAAAAAAATAAGAGTCAAAAAATCAATTTCCCATAGGAAACTTTATGCAAGGCTACAGCCCGAACTGCTGAACGAAATTACACCAAATTTGGCAAAGAGGTAGTTCTTGGTTCAGAAAGAACCCTTTTGTTAAATGGTGTAAATCCGTTCAGTAGTTGCTGAGAAAATCAAAAGTAAAAGTACATATATATCTATGGCCGCGTAGGATTCGCGCACCCTCCCGATCACGAGCTGCATGCTAATTGGCTGTCAACACTCCAAATCAGGAAGTGTTGGCAGCCATTTTGTCCCTCAGTAGAACCGAAGGACAGAAACAAGTGCGCAAAGCGCAAAAAGGGGGCAGGGTAGAAACACCCTGACCCCCTAGGTCTGCTCAGGGGGTCCCACAAGGACCCCCTGGGCAAAAATATATATATATATTTATTTAAAATTGGCAGGATGCGCTCAGGGTGCGAGGATCCTGCCGAAAAAAAAAATCGAAGCGCGGTCTCCCGCGCTTCGATGTAAATTTGCCCCCGGGTGGCCCAAGTCCCGGGGGCATGCGGGAGGAGGGGTGTGTAAATTGTTTATATGGGGGCCTCTAAGGCCCCCAAGCCCTGGGGACCGCCACCGCCTGGGGCTTAATTAAAAATGGTGCGGGAGGGCTCTCCTGCCCTCCCGCAGCCCCGGGGACCGCCACCCCCGGGGCTTCTTTTTTAAATTTAAAATAATGTGTGGGGGGCTCCAGCCTCCCCACACGCCCGGAGACCACCACCTCCCGGGGCACATAGAAAATAAATGTGGGGGTCCGTTACGGACCCCGAGCCCCGGGGACCACCACCTCCCCGGGGCTGTGCAATTCAAGGGAGGGGGGCCGCGCGGCCCCCTCCTGGAGCCCTTGATGGCCCTGGGGACCGCCACCCCCAGGGCCGGCTCCTGCAGTGTCCCAGGGTGCCTACCCCCGGACACTGTAGTTTGCAATGACAGGGACGGGAGCCTCGTGGCTCCCGTCCTGTCATTGCAAACTGCTTTGGATATTGGAAGAGAGAGCAGGAAACCTGCTCTCGCTTCCAATATCCAAAGACAATTGCTTTTCCACATGGGGAGCAGCATGTTAGCTGCTCCCCATGTGGAAAAGCAATGCCGGCTCGCGCAGGAGGCGGGAAGCCGGCTGGGACTGTGGGGGATTGGGGACCCCCACAGTCCCCAACCAGAGGCCAGGCCCGGGGGATGGGGTCCCCGGGGCCATAAGTGGCCAGGGAGGGGGCCACGCAGCCCCCTCCCCAAATTAGTACAAAATTAAAAAAATAAATAAAAGTGCAAGGCCGGCCCCGGGGATGGGGTCTCCGGGGCCTTAAATGGCCTGAGGGGGGCCACGCAGCCCCCCTCCAAATAAAAAAATTGAGGGCATGCCCCGGGGGATGGGGTCCCCGGGGCCAATACAGGCCCAGGGAAGGGGGGCCACGCGGCCCCCTTCCCGTTTTTTTTTTTTTCATTTAAAAAAAAAAAAATGCTCAGGCCCCGGGGGATGGGGTACCCGGGGCCAAAAGTGGGCAAGGGAAGGGGGGCCACGCAGCCCCCCTCCCTTTAAAAAAAAAAATAAAAAAAAAATAAATGACCGGCATCCTGCCGGAGGCCCCGCCCCTCTCCCTGCAGTACTCTGCAAACGCGCCCCCTGGCGCGTTTTAAGAAGGGAAGTAATTCCCCTTGAATACTGGGGGTCCCTGGGGGCCAACTAGCCCACCAGGAACCTCCAGTATGCGCCAGGGGCTGCGTTGCAGAGAGGTGTACAGAGGCCACGCCCTTTTACACCTCTCTGCAACGCAGCTCTGTGGCGCTTTTAGAAGTATATGGTGGCCTAGTTGGACTCCAGGGACCCTCAGGATTCAAGGGGACTTAACCCCCCAACTTAAAACGCTCCACGGGGCGCGTTTGCACAGTGGTGAAGGGAGGGCGGGGCTTCAGGTGACATGTGTGCAAACAGGCCCCGTGGCGCGTTTTAAGATGGGGAATTAAATCCCCTTCAATCCTGAGGGTCCCTGAGGGCCAACTAGCCCAACAGGTACATCGAGAAAGCGCCACAGAGCTGCGTTGCAGAGAGGTGTAAAAGGGTGTGGCCTCTCTACACGTCTCTGCAACGCAGCCCCATGGCGCATATTGGAGGTTCCTGGTGGGCTAGTTGGCCCCTAGGGACCCTCATGATTCAAGGGGACTTAATCCCCCAACTTAAAACGCGCCACGGGGCGCGTTTGCACAGATGTCACCTCAGGCCCCGCCCCTCCCTTCACCATTGTGCAAATATTCCTCTAAAATCTGCCGAACTACGAATTCCGATTTACTCACCTGTTATCAGGAGAGACCTCAGTGCTGCATCTTTCAGCCCAGTACTGATCCTCAAAAGTAATTTTAACCGTACTTACCAGTAACTTGAATTTCCGTCCATAGGATATCATTGTCTGCTTTTTGCTGAAAAAGTTTCTAAGTGTTGATTTTTGAAACATACAAATATTCCTCTAAAATCAGCCGAAATCCGAATTCTGATTTACTCACCTGTTATCAGGAGAGACCTCAGTGCTGCATCTTTCAGCCCAGTACTGGTCCTGAAAAGTAATTTTAACCGTACTTACCGGTAACTTGAATTTCCTTCATAGGCTAACATTGACTGGTTTCACTTGGAAATTCTTCTGTGTGTGGAGTTTTGGAACTTTATAATATTCCTCTAAAATCAACCAAAGTACGAATTCCAATTTACTCACCTGTTATCAGGAGAGAACCCAGTGCTGCATCTTTTAGCCCAGCACTGACCCTGAAAAGTAATTTTAACCGTACTTACCAGTAACTTATATTTTCTTCCATAGGAATCCATTGTCTGGTTTTCAGCAGAAAAGTTTCCAAGTGTCGATTTTCACAAACTACAAATATTCCTTAAAAATCGCCTGTATGACTTAAACGCATTCTTTCAACTGTTTACAGGAGATGCACCAGTGCTGGATCGGATCCAACACTGAGTAAGAAAAAGTAACGATAACAGTTTTTACCTGCTAAGTGAATTTCCTTCCATAGGATAACATTGGTGATTCTATGTGAAAAAGTTTCTAAGTGTCAACTTTTAAAATACAATAATATTCCTTAAAAATCACTACTGTAACCAAAACGCTTTTACTCAACTGTTTACAGGAGATGTCCCAGGACTGAATCTAGGATCCAGTTCTGTGGTTAGAAAAGTAATCCATAAAGTAACTAATTGCATTTAACTAGAAATTCACATTGAGCTGAATGTTGCATTGTGTTTGAAAATGTGTTGCCCATTGCAACAACTGTAACTACTGTACTTAAAAGTCTATTGCCTATGTGCAAAGTATTTAAACTAAAGTAATTCATTCTCAGAAAGTATTTTTTGTAATGTAATGTATAATGTAATTACAATGTAATTTAAAAAATAAAATATGTAAAAAAAAAGGTTTCTAAAAATGTAGTAAATCAGTATGACAAAAATTAATATAACAATTAATACATTTAAAAATTGTCATTTACAAAACCTTTGAAATTCACTGAAAAAACCGTAGGTTTCAGACATGTTATAGTTAGGAATTAGCATTTAAAAAACCTTTGAAATTCACTGAAAAAACCATAGGTTTCAGATATGTTATAGTTAGAAATTAGCATTTAAAAAACCTTTGAAATTCACTGAAAAAACCATAGGTTTTAGGGACAGTTATAGTTACTTGGACATTGCACTCGTACAAAACCCGTGAAATTCCCCCGTTATAGTTAGTTCAGCTAACTATAACTCGCGCCCCGCAATGCACTGCTGATGACGTCACATATTACATCACTCATGACATGGTCAGTGACATCACTGATGACATCACTGATGACATCTCAAATGACATCACTGATGACATCATCCATGTGATAATTTCATGCATCTTCTCACACCCTAATATAACTTTTGATACACCCACTCTAAATTACAGACTGCCATTCTCAAAAACAAAGACACTCCAACACCAATAACTACATACCCACTCACTGATTCTTAGGTCTACACACACATCCACTCACTCACCCGTACAGTCACTCATACTTACGGTCACTCAGTACAGGACTATCATATGCACTCATACACCTATATAAACACTATAAACACTGACACACCGCCACTCATCCATAGAGGTACTCACACACCTAGTCAGTCATGCAAAATTTAATCACACACCCATTTACTCACCTATACAGTTATACACACACCAGCTCACTTACTCATACAAATACTAGCACATTCTTATGCTCTTATACAATAACTGATACAAGCATCCATACAGCCACTCTCACAATCACACACTCTCACGTATAGCCTTTTAAATACTCTAACACATATATATACTTCCTTTTACATATGTAGTTACTCGCACATGTACCACTGAGATATACATTCACTCACTAACACACCCATACACACACTCACCCACCCAAGCAGTCCATCACAGACGCACTCTTCAAATCATGCACCGAGTGAATCACCCACTCACACATCTATGTACAGAGTCGCACACACCCCACCCACACAAACACTCAGGCACCCATACAGATACTCAGACAACCAATCAATAACTCATATAGACACTCATGTAGCTATTCACAAACCCATGCAGCCACTTACACAGCAACAGACAGACGGATACAGACATTCACCCAGTTTAGTCACTAACCCATGCATTCAGTAAGATAAGTTTAATCACTCACTTATACAGTTAGTCACGCACCTACTAAATCATCCATTCAGACACTTATACACCCACTCACTCTTCAATACGCCTTTCCCTATATATATTAAACATATTTAAACTTTACAGAAACACACAGTCACTGGATGATGTCATCAGTGATGTCATCAGTGATGTCATTTGAGATGTCATCAGTGATGTCATCAGTGATGGGTGGGTGAGTGTGTGTATGGGTGTGCATGACTGACTAGGTGTGTGAGTACCTCTATGGATGAGTGGCGGTGTGCCAGTGTTTATATAGGTGTATGAGTGCATATGATAGTCCTGTACTGAGTGACCGTAAGTATGAGTGACTGTACGGGTGAGTGAGTGGATGTGTGTGTAGACCTAAGAATCAGTGAGTGGGTATGTAGTTATTGGTGTTGGAGTGTCTTTGTTTTTGAGAATGGCAGTCTGTAATTTAGAGTGGGTGTATCAAAAGTTATATTAGGGTGTGAGAAGATGCATGAAATTATCACATGGATGATGTCATCAGTGATGTCATTTGAGATGTCATCAGTGATGTCATCAGTGATGTCACTGACCATGTCATGAGTGATGTAATATGTGACGTCATCAGCAGTGCATTGCGGGGCGCGAGTTATAGTTAGCTGAACTAACTATAACGGGGGAATTTCACGGGTTTTGTACGAGTGCAATGTCCAAGTAACTATAACTGTCCCTAAAACCTATGGTTTTTTCAGTGAATTTCAAAGGTTTTTTAAATGCTAATTTCTAACTATAACATATCTGAAACCTATGGTTTTTTCAGTGAATATATATATATATATATATATATATATATATATATATATATAGCACATTTTTAATTTAATATTTGGTGTATGGCATGAAGCAGGCGAGACATATATATAAGCCTGTGTCTGAGCCTGACCTAAAAAGGAGAATGCGCAAGGAGGAGCTGCATTACATACTGTATCACACAACCCCGCCTTGTGAAGTCACAGACCTCTTCTGTCACTGTGAATAATCTCATTGTGTGAAGCTGGCTGCGCATTGTTCTTTGTACTGTGCTTACAGAGTGAAGCTTTATGGCCTGTAGACTGTCGTGACCGCTGGAGCACACAACAAACAGCACTTGTGCCGTTTGACCTACGACCTAAGACGGTTCTGGTCCCCAATTGACACCAGGACTGATAAGCTGGAGACCTAAGAAAACAGAGAATAAGCAAAATCGATTAATGAATAGCTGTGCGGTGCACCACGTACATTTGATTGTATTTACTTTCAGTTCATTGCATGTTGTATGTCCGTTCGCTGTGATTATTTTTCATCAACAGTAGGAATGCCCGATTAGTTTAATCCTGACAGACTGGTCACGCGACATGTTGTGCATGCTGATGTCAACTACGTGTCAGTAGCTCACATCAAGACAGTTGGTAAAAGCTGGCTTGATTGACATGCAACAATTAATACTTGTTCCACGGTGTTGCAATATACAGGTGCTTCGAAAAGCTCGTGTGCCTTGACAGGCGCCGCCTCACCGACAGCACAGGTGGCGGGGAAGGGTGCAGTGCACACCTGTGCCCTGACACCTCTATAGTCCCACTGTCGGGACAACCGCAGTGTGAGGAGGGAGGAGGAGCCTGCCGGCGGGGAAAGCTCAGGGCTGTTCCTTGTTGTGGAGCCTCGGGCAGGGCGCCGCGTTGCCATTACGTCGCCGTAAACTTCAGAAGCAAAGTCAGAAACTAGACAAGCATTTGCAATGCAATCGGTCTCGCATTTACGCGAGTTTGAGCTATTGGCATTATAAATGACAATGCCTTTTATTTATGTTTTGGTTTTTAAAACATAAATAAAAGGCATTGTCATTTACAATGCCCATAGCTTAAACTCGCGTAAATGCGAGACCTATTGCTGTGCAAATGCTTGTTATATCCAGAGCTCAGTTATAGTAGTTGCTGCATATATGAATGTAAATACGTGTACACAATTAATGTATTCATATGTAAACCAAACCTACATGTAGGTCAACTTGGTGTCTGGGAATGCAAAGCGGTGAATTTTAATGACAATAAATAAGTCTGCATTGAACGCAATTACGGTCGCAAAACACTCGCAGTTTACCACCTACTTCAAGTAGGTGGTAAGCCACTCGCAAACAGGAAGGGGTCCCCTTGGGCACCCCTTCCCATTTGTGAATGTATGTGAAAATATATTTTAAGAGTAGGCAGTGGTCCCAGGGACCACTGCCTGCCCTTAAAAAATGAAACAGAAACATTTCAGTTTTCTTTTTTAAATGCATCCCATTTTCCTGTAAGGAAAACTGGCGGCATTAAAAAAAAAAACTGCTTTATTAAAAAGCAGTCACAGACATGGTGGTCTGGTGACCCCAGCAGGCCACCATCCCTGGGAGTGCTAGCCATTCCCAACGGGGTTGCAAATTGCACCTGCCTCATGAATATTAATGAAGCATGCAATTTGCGACCCCATTAGGAATCGCAAACAGTGTCTCAGACACTGTTGTACATTCCAATTTGCGAGTCGCAAAACGACGCAATTAGCGACTGGCAAATTGGAAGGGTCGTACATCTGGCCCATAATGCTTGATTTGAGTGGGTGGGGCCCACCGCCTCGATTCATTTCATTCCGTTACCCCGATATTCAGCAGCTTCTGACACAAACTTTGGTTGTGGACACTTAGGGCCTCATTTACAAGGAATTGGCGTACAGCAGCGCCGCAAGTCATTTTGCAGCGCTGCCCTAAGCCAATTCGCAAATGCAGGAATGCATCGTATTCAAAAGATACGGTGCATTCCTGTCCTTTCAGCCTGCGCCGGTGGACAATATGCAGCCTAGTACCAGCACAGGCACCCTTGCACCATGGTGCAAGGGTGTCTGCGTTGTTGTCAGGATTGTTTTTGTGCAGAAAGGGGCACCTTCCTGCACAAAAACAATCCATAACGGCGTTTTCCTTCATTCTGCAGCACACATAGAAAGAGGAAAACTCCTCTTAGGATTGTTTTTGTGCAGGAAGGTGCCTCCTCCTGCACAAAAGCAATCACCCCTACAACGCAGACACCCTTGCACCATGGTGCAAGGGTGCCTATGCTGGTGCTAGGCTGCAGAAACAGCGCAGGAAGAAAGGACAGGAATGCAGTGTACTGTTTTAATACGGTGCATTCCTGCCCTCTCACTTTGGCGTTGGGCAGTGCAGCAAGGTGGGGCAGTGCAGTAAGGTGTCTTGCTGCCCTGCCCTACGTCAAAATCCCATAAATAAGCCCACATGCACTGCATTCACACGTTTCTAAATAGTGTCTATCTTTATGGTTCTCCATTATTGGCGCTAGACAGAAATCTGGCAGTGTTATTGTCATCAGTTTGGCTGCCGGTTGTAACTTGGCTCATGTCTCGTTGGACCCAACTGGATTAGAGAGAACTTGTACTGAATACAGAGCATCATGTGGTCTTTTGTTTTACAGAAATGGTGGCCAGTATGAGAAGCAGGGTGCAGTGAATGATCAAAGGGAGGGCAAAAGAAAACATTGGGCCAGAGACATCAAGGCTTTGCGTGGCAGCAGTGTCACAAAACGTGACGTAAACCATTTCAGGGTCTTGGTAATGTATTTATTATCAATCGCAAATATCGATTTACGCTGTAACGAAGCCCTGAAGTAATGCAAAATAGCGCTTCGCCCTACTTTGCGTAAAGGATGCGTCCCTTTGAAGGTACATGGGCGTTCCCAGGCAAACATCCATGCGTTTTGACACAAAGTCCTAGCTATAAAAATGGCCGACAGGGCTTTGCGTCAAAATATTACACCTCCTTGAGGCAGGTGGAACGTTTGAGAAAAGGTTTCTATTCTCAAAAATGTTCAAACTTTGCATGTGTGCTGCAATGCACAGAACACATACACAGGGGGGATGTTTTAAACTATGTCTACGCGTAGTATTTTGTACTGGAAAGGTTCCTATCCAGTTCAAAACATATACTAAACATCACACAGACACCCTTGCACTGTAGTGCAAGAATGTGTGTTAGCACATGGCGGCCTGAAGTGCACCAGTGCTGGGGGAAGCGATTGCAATAGCGCCATATCTTAGTAGCTATGACGCTGTTCTGCTCTCTCTCTTTCGCACAGCGCAGCACAGCATCGTTAGCTGTGCTTCGTTGCGTGACACTTAAATAAATTTGCAGCCTCATCTTGTATTTTATTTAAAATGATGAGGAAATCAGTGGGGCAGACTCAGTACAGTAGGGGCATAAATAATTGAGAACAGAAAGTAAAACAAAACAGTGCTATAATCATTGAAACTCGAGGCTAGCAAGGGGGAAGATTAATACTGTTAACTGCCCTTATGCTCCATACATAAAATAAAATGTCTGGTTTTTTAAGACTTGGGAACCTGTTAAGTGTGCCAGAGTGCAGCAGGTGACAGAGAATGTCTGGGCACTGCAACTCATGAACTGTTCCCCAGATATAACTGGTCAGTAAACCCTCCTTCTGTGGCAGAGAAGAAGCGATGAGAGTGTTCCCTAGCCTAGCATCTATCTCAGATTGTATCTGTCATCAGTAAGTGCACCTGCACAACCCCTATAAGTGCCATTAGCCTCCGATTGCAAGACTGACAGCCTGACAAGCATGGACCTGACATTTAGGTAAGTGCCCTCCAGCATTTTCAGTTGGATCCTTGTTTCTGTAAAACAGAAACTAATTTTACAAAAGTTTCTTTGAGGACCTCCCACTGACAAGCACCACTGTGGAGGTCAGGCTTGCCTGGTAAGCCAGGAATTCTCAGAAATATTTTATCATTCTTCCTTTAGAAAAGCATTTAACTACTATTGCTTTTTGGTAAATTTATATGGAAATTGTGGTGGAAAATTCACCTTATTAACTATTTTATTTTTATATGAAATTGTCACTTGGAAAATCTCCATGAAACCCCCTCTGGGACACTTGCGTTGTGCTAACTCGCTGTGCACACTTGCGGTGGAACTTTCAGGATTTGGTCTTCTGCCCACCACTTTCAAAGTTCTACAGCCGCCACTGCCTTTTATCTTTGCACCCCTTAACAATTCACCACAAAAATTTACATCATCTAAAAATGTAGAAAATGCTATAGGTCTAGAAAGTTTTCTGGTGATTCGTTAAACATGTAGAAATTTAATATGGAGCTAATATCCGAGGAATTCCTATCTTTCGGAGTACCAACTATAACTACATAACTACAGAGTGGTGGCAATCAGATTTAATGTGATTTCTTTCTTGTTATCTATTGTATTTGTTATAGATTGATTTATTGGTTTTCATAATCATATGACCATAAATGTGTCTTTTACTTGTTCATGTAGTAATTCTAAAAGTTCACATATGCAGTCTAGTTTATATTTTTGGGCTTCCTTGCTATATTTAGTAGGATTGTGCAACATATGAAGCCCAAAGTGAATGAGAGCCAATCATCGATGTTCTAAAAATTAAGATTGTTTGTTTTCCTAATGGCCAATTATAATGTCCTCCAAATAGTAGTTTATGTGGTTTACTGCTAAGGCAATTTTTCATTTTGTTGCACAGGGGTGCATAAGAAAGATGTTTTTTGTTTGACTTGTTGGGCACAGTTTTATTTTGTGAGCTAGAGAGCATGCAAAGAAAACCTATGTAGATTAAGATGTATTCTGTTCATTATGTATTTGTTTATAGGTTTTCATTTGCATGTGACCATACATGGGTCTTTCAGTTGTTCATGTAGTAATCCTGATGTCGTGTAGTTCTTAGGAATCCCCAGGACCTGCACGTTTTGATTGACCTAAACTGAGGGCTTGGTGTCCAAACTGATTCTAGACACCCCAACGGGATATGTCAGCCACTAGACCAGCTAGTTCTACAGTGCCACTACCACCCCCCTGTATCCTACAGTGGTGTAGGTAGTTTCTGGCAACTACTGAACATGACAACCCTGACTCCTCAGGGATCGTGGAAAACGGCACAGTACTTTTCGCTCAGTCACTCGTGCTGGCTTATTTCTCAGAAAATGCACAGAATGAACGATTGGGGACGTTTTCAATAAGTATTTATTGACCAAGCGTCAGTCTAGTGTAAAACATATGTGCTGCAACAATCAGGAGACAAAAGCATACAAAAGAGATTGCAAGCACCAATATAGTGAACAGTAGATACATTTCTACCATAGTGTTAAAAAGATGAACATATGGAGTTCAGATAAAACAGTAGCATTTTGCGTACTCCTACAATGCGCACCCTACCTAATTTGCCTAAATGTACCTAGCCTAGATATGTAGGTGAAGCATGTATGTATATGTGCGAATATGTAGCCAAGAATCCCCTAGTGAAGAACCAAACCCCCTCACATGATGGTAGAGAACGAAGGACCCCGTCTTTGCTCCAAGGAAGACACCCAGCAAGGGATGTCAGACCGCTGCGTGTTGAAGATTCAGCATGCAGGACCCCGTGTCAGCGTGGAAGGAATTCTCCTCTATCGTGTAGGGGGAATAGGGGTGTTATATACTAGAGTGGTCATTCCAGTGGTTCTTCTAGAATCGATCTGTTTTGCAAACAATCGTGAGTGTTTTCAAAACAATGCAATTATGCACAGCGGGCCTGTTGTCAAAGGATGATGAAACAGAAGTGTAAGTGGTGCTCCTTATACAGAATAATTATGCAGTGTATGAAGGCTTGTTTATGTACGTCATGTACAGAGGATTATGATAGCATACTAAGAAGTCTCATGCATAATAGATGAGCCTGGTCTCGAAGAGACAGAGCAACCTTCGGTGTGGCACACTGCTAGGTAAAAGGTCACCATTCAGAACTATCATTGTCGTGTGGATGGGACAATGTATGTTAAAGGGGAGCATACATGACAGGCCTAGCCTAAAGGACATGACACCCACTCCTCATCAAAAGGTCAACAGGGTCAGCTAGGTGCTAACAAAGCTAAAACCATTAAAGAGGCATAAAAAACACTATATTTAAAATACTAAAAGCATGTTAAAAGATGTCCCTAAAAGCAACACAAAATAAAGTATGGAAAAGCTCTCTTTCCTAAAAGCTTTCAAAAGGTCCTCTAATCATGTATACATGGTTATTATTGCACTGAGCACCTTGAAAGCCATCATGCTCAGTTAGAGCAGAGAAAAAGAAAAAACAAAGTCAGTTAGATCTTCAATTTTGGTAGATGTTTAAAAATTAGACGAATCGTTCCCAGCACAGGGAAGGCCAGATTGTTTATGAATTCCGTGCTGGAGACTTAACATCACTGAACATTGCATCCGCAGATGGCAATCCCTCCAGCACGTCCAATATTAGGTCAAGCGAGCAAAGATGGTCATCTCTGGTTCCCACAGCAGCCGCCGGGGAAGAATTAGTTGCCTGTATGCCTGGAACAGATGCCTGTAGATCTGGAGCAGAGCTGATTTCCCTTCCAACAGGAGCGAAAGCATCCCTTGGAGGCTCTAAGAATGACGTCATCGACATGGGAATACGCTGTGGACAACTGTACACGTGGGCCTGTAAGGGGTCCAGTAGCATGGCTATGTCCAGCGGCGCAATCGATGGAAGTGTCAGACATAGGTCCAACATGCATCCAAATCCGCAGAAGAGGCAGCGGAACACAGGCAGGACAAAGTCTAGCCAGACCGGTCTGAAAGACAGGAACCAATGCTCACTCAGCTCTCGAAGCCGAGGCGTACCCAGGTGGAACACCATACGCTCATGACAACGTCGTTCCAGCAGTGCTCTCTCCATGTCTCGATGGATGGGGACGTCCATTGCGAAGCAATAGGATTAAAATCAGGATGCCCGCCACTGATAGCAGGACCAGAGGAAGCCCTCCAAAAACGCTGCGAAGTACAGAGTGTATGAAAGCTGCAATTACTCCGAAGATGGTCTGAAAGTTTGTTTAACAGACCCGACTCAATCCGTTTAAATAAGTGTACGATCCCCCTCGTATCAGACATGTTAAAGATACTATGAACCATTTCCCCGAAATGGAGTGGGAAGTTTGTAAGGACCAGGGCCTGTATCTCTGCTGAAGACCTTGCAACCTGGAGATCAAAGGTCTCCCGGGCTGAAGTTAAGGCCACATTTTGTTGAAAAAGCATGTCTTTCAGTCTGCTCAGAGAATCAAACCGTATAATGGAAACATTCAATGAAGGCCACAGTGGTGCCTCCCTAACTGTGCGAGCTGGGGGAAACAGTACTTGCATACAACAAGTAACCCTGGAGTTCACTGTGACTAGATATACGATGCCTGGTGCCATCCCGCAACAGCCTTGATCATTCAGCATCAAATAACTCCCATTCGAGAGTAAATCGAAAACCGGATGAATCACAGCAGCTGGGGAGCCCTTCAAGTAGCAAGATAAGTTCGCTATTGAAGCATTACACGCTCCGTGATGAGAGACCTCCTTGCACACTAAAGACCCACTTAAAGCCTTCTCACAGTCTGTCCTGCTAAGAAGAACTTCAGTGGCCCTATTGCTGCATCTATATCTGTACGATAACTCCCAGAGTTCGTGCATGAAACCTTCGCCCAACGCTTCATACCTGCCTACCTGATGGTATCCAAGGCAGTATTGGAACTGGATTGTTGTGATTGGCAGTGTAATATAGCCATGAATTAACCATTCCGTAGTCGGTGTCTCTGCTACTGTAAAAGGTAACTTCTCTAATTTTTCAATGAGCAGCATGGTGTACTTTGCATCCCTGCATGCCATGGTCATTTGTCTGTTGGTAAGATCATAAGCCGAAAACAGACTTGTGCCGTTAATGTACTGCCATGGCATGTGGCCAGAACGCAATGATTGTAGCGTCCAGCTCAATAGCATAATGGAGCGCAATTGAGATTGCTGATGTTGTAGAATAAAAAAAACGATGAAAAAACACAAAGAGTCCGCTCTTATGAAAAAAGAAGAACCGTACTATCCCTACTAGAACATGACTAAACCCATCAGAGACCTTCGGTTTCTTGCATGGGAAAACAGCTTGTGTTTTTAAAATAACCCTCACCCACCAAAAGGTCCCTTGATGGCATGCTTCATCATCGGGTTCTTCCCGCCCGCTGCGGGACGGGGCGTGCTACGACCTACGACGACGCGGGAGCACTTACCAGTGAAGTGATCTATATGTGTATGATGTGAGAGTGGAAGGGTCAGGAATTAAGTGAGTTAAAAAATACCTGGCTATGGGGAAAAACTAAACTTTAATACTTCCTCTAGCTGGTATTAATAAAAATGGGGATAGAGGAGGAAAAATGCTTTAATGGGCAGTTACCTCGCAGGTCTACATGTTTCGAAGCTATACCCCTTAGCTTCTCTTCAGGACCAACTAAGATGATCCCTTACGCCACTCTAAAAATTCTCAAAATTCTCTGGTGGAGTGAGCCTGATCAATCTCAATGCCTGTTATGCATCTGTTTCAACATGCATACGTCCAAAAATACCTACTTGGTATACACCTCAAATAAAGATCTGGAAGGATAGAGGAACATAATTAATGCACATAGTATATATTTTAATATACTGGAAAATCACCCTTCACCATGCTCATGAAAGGTCCAATAGTGATATATTTTTCTTCATGCAAGACAATATATTTGTCATTCTCACATTTGTGTCGTGCTGCCCTTGTTATTGTTCTGGTTGCGACGTACAAGACAATACGAAGCATGTAACACTAATCACACACTCTACGTGAGTATTCATATGCCAAAGATCGGTGTTGTGTACTTCAATCTGTAGGCGCTATGTATCAAATACATATCTATATAGGGGATAAAGAAAAACATGGTGTAGTAATTTCTCAAACCAAAAGTAGAGAGTTAACAAACATTTTAGCTCACCTAATAGGGCCCCATGAGCTTCACTGGAGGGGAGGAGGGCTTGTAGTCAAACACTGTTGGTAGAATTAAGACAGGGTAAAAAAATGAGGTATATTCAAAATTGTAACATGTCAGGATCTACTACCCATGATGTCGGCTGTGCTGTACTTACTTCATCAAAGCGCTCGCTCACCCAAGGAAACACTGCCTGCCCGTGGCTCCGATGAACGGAGAATGATTGCAAAACGCCGGTTTTTGTATCCGGTTTCTCATGCAATCAGTGCATCTGTGAGCGCTGGACTGCTGACTTTCAAAATGGCCGCACGCCTTTGGATTGACTTACTTCCTGAATAGTGAAGAGTGAGGCTAGAACGTAAAGGACCCATAATGGCCGCCCCATAATGGCAACACTTCCTGGTTGCCAATATGAAAAATTGATGTTCGCGGCTGCAGTCGGGCCCATCGGTGATGATTCCCAAAAACAGAAAATGCATGTTAAATATAATCATAATTCATATACCCACCATGTAAGGTTTTTTTTAAAGGGGAATCGTCGTTTTCCCATATACTGGCTGTATCCTGTCTTGAAATCAGACTGTTAACCCTCCTCAAAAAAAGCAAAAAAGGGGCGGTGCCGTTCGTGCGTTGATTCAATGAAAAAAGCCTTCCAGATGCTCTTGTCCAAATGTATCATTATCATGGGAAATGCATGTTAGATATAAAGCAATTATTATTAATATACCCACCACGCTAGGTTGTTAAATGGGATGGTAGTTTTCCCATATTATGGCTGTATTATGTCATAGGATAAGACTGTCAACCCTCATAAATATAAAAAATACAGAAAGAGGGCGGTGCCGTTAGGGTGTTGATTAACTGAAAGGCCTCAATATGGTAGAGCTCTCTAGATGGTCTCGCTCAAATGTATCATTATCAGGGGTGAGCAGAGAGATAAAATGTCTGAAAGGCTGAGAAAAGAGAAACCTGTGATGCGGACCCGATTGATCATTCGATCATACCTCTACCTTAGATATGTGAAATGGAGGTTAACTATTTTATTTGTCCCCATAGAATCTCATCATTGAGGCCCCTGGTGTGCGTGCCCAGGCGGAAGACCCAGCGTTGTTCTTTTTCGAAAAGGGTGGTTTCTGAGTCCAGTTGTTCAATAACAGTCCACTGTAGGTCTAGAATGGTATGATTGGTTTCTAGGTAGTGAGTTGACATTTTCGTTGTAGCTTTCTTGCATTTCACATTACTCGTGTGCTCGCAAATGCGAACTTTCACAGGGCGTGTGATCATCCCAACATACTCTAGGCCACAAGGTCACTTGATCATGTAGATCACATTTTTGCTATTGCAAGTGGTGAATCTACGTTGTTCCCATTTGGTGTCATTAGCAAAAGTGATGTTTTTACTCATTCTGGTAAGGTGGCAGACACTACATTGGCCGCACGGATGGTGACCTTTGAGTGGTGAAAGTAGGGTATTAGGGGCTCCAGTGTCTGTAGATTTTTGTGGTCTTGTGTGCACAACTAAATCCCATATGCTCTTTCCTTTTCTATGCGAGTACATAGGTTTCGGGAGATTCAGATGTCCACAGTTGAGTGTTCGCCAGTGTTTGTCTATTATTTTGGATACTTGGTTGGAACAAATATTGAAAGTTGTGATGCAGATGGGTCTGTCCTCCCTAATTTTTTGTGGTGTTGGTTCCAGGAGGGCTTCCCTATTGTTGTTCTTTGCGCGTTTGAGCGCATTCTCTACTACTTTGGTAAGATATTTTCTTTTAGCCAATTTTTTCCGCAGTTCGTCCGCTTGGGTTTTGTAATCCTTAATGTCAGAGCAGTTTCTCCTCAGTCGTAAAAACTGCCCATAGGGAAGGTTATCCCGTAAATGTCATGGATGGAAGCTGTCGTAGAGAAGAAGGCAGTTTTTGGCTGTTGTTTTGAAATGTGTAGTGGTAATCAAACCCCCGTCTTTAGGGAAGATGTTGAGATCCAGAAATACAAGTTCCTTGTTTGAGATGGTGTTAGTGAACTCAAGGAACTGATTTTGCTCGTTTAACCAAATCATGAATCTTTTGGCCGTTTCCTCATTGCCACTCCAGATAACAAGGACGTCATCTATGTAACGTTTCCATACCCTGATATGTTGGTAAACTGGATTGTTGGTAGAGAGAATCATGTGTGATTCAAGGTGATGGACATAGAGACCAGCTATACTGGGAGCAAAAGTACTCCCCATGCTGGTCCCATGTTTCTGGAGGTAGAGTCATTTTGTATTGAAAAAAGTTCTCAGTGAGGGCCATTTTGCAGCAGTCCATGACTATGTTGAGTGGGGTCTGGTACTCCCAATCAATCTCGAAAAGGACATCTTCTATGAAGCATAGAGTCTCTTCATGTGGTAGACTGGTTGTAGAGGCTCTCTACATCAAGGCCCATCAACAATTCTTTAGTTGGGTTGAAGCTCATGTCATGCAGGAGCCTCAAGACATCTTTTGTGTCCTTGAGATAGGTGTCTGTTTGCTGTACTAGTGGACGTAGAAAAGCATCAGCAAATTTGGACAATGGTTCCAAAATGGACCAAATGCCTGACACTATGGGTCGTCCTGGAGGTTGAGATAAGTTCTTATGAATTTTGGGTATCGTGTAAAAATAGGGAATGGTTGGTGACTCTGCAATAAGAAATTCCCCTTCTTTGGTTGATATCCAATTATGGGAGATGGCTTCTTCCACCATACTCATGATTTGGATTTGAATTGACTCTGTCGAGTCTTCTGTGAGGATCTTGTAGTTTCTTTTGTCCTGTAGGAGGTGTTGACATACCTGGTCATAAGTTTCTGAAGATTGAATCACTATTGCACCTCCTTTATCGGCCGGTTTGATGACGATATCCTTATTGTTGGATAGTTCTCTGATGGCTTGTTTCTATTCCTTGGTGGTGTTATGAAAGATACGATGTTCATCTGGATCCATTTCGTCAATCTCTTTCATGACCGCCTTCTCAAAAGCCAGTAACCCCACTGGTAACAGGCTGTCCGGGGGGTGAATGTGGATTTCACCCTCAATCCTGTGTCGTCATCTCCGTTGGTTCTTGGATCTTTGTCTTTGAAGAAGAATTTCAATTTCAATTTCCGTATAAATTCGTTGATTTCTTTAAGAAGTTTAAATTTATCAAGTTTTTCCGTGGGTACGAAACCCAATCCTTTCTCCAGGATCTCCTTCTGTGCTCGGGTAAGGTCTTGGTTGGTTAGATTCACTACTAGGTGGTCTATCTGCTGGTCCCAAGTTGGTTGCCCAGGGCCCCGGTCATGCTCCTGGTCGATACTCCGGATGCTTCCTCTTCTGTGGCCCAGTGGACCGGACTCCTCTTCCGGTTCCGTCCCCTCCTGGGGCCTTGGCGCAATCCTAAAAACGGCGGATTTTGTGGGTAATATTGGTAGTCCTGTGGGGCATTCCAGTGGTTGAATGGTGCCATGGGACCCTGGGGTAGAATAGACAAGTCTTGTCCATTATGTCAATTGCTGAGGACACAATGTTGTCCAGTGAATAAATACGTGAAGAAAGTGTGGTCATACCATTGTCTACCACAGCTAAGGACTTTTCTAGGTTAATTCTATCAATTTCACGTAATCTCTCAGCAGCTTCCTCTTGGGAGACTTTCCATAGTTCGTTGTAGATGGTATAGAAGAAGCATTTTCTACGTGGTTTCTTGGAACCTAGCAAGAAATCCCAAAGATCCATGTTATCTGACAGAAGGGACAAGTGTTGTTTCACCTGTGACAATGTTGAGGTTTTTAGCCACTCTAGGCATAACTTCCCAACACTGTATGAAGTCACTACTCCTGGGTCGTCTGTGTGTACATATCATGGGTCAGGCCTATGGATACTAAACCCTCCGGTGGTACCCTTGAATCTTTATTGAAACCGATTTGTGTCAATAGGCCAAACCAACCAACCATCCCTTCCAATTGGGAGCTGATGAATTGTATGTAGCATTCTGTATCATTGTTCCCAGTGTCTCCTCACTTGTCAATGTATTATTTGATATACCTTCAAATATGTGTGGGTGACGGGATGCATGGTGTTTTAAGGTCTTTTACTTTTGCAAACCCGTAGCAGGTAGTCAGTTGCACTGTTCTGTTCAGGAAGATTATCTGTAATGGTATGAGGCAAGCTCTAAATAAAGCCTCAGTTCCCTGAACCTGCCATTCTTTTGTCCCCCAGATGGATTTTGTGTCTATCATGTCCCTCCAATTGTCGAAACCCTGTATAGACAGTTGGGAGATAAAAGGTGCTGAATATATCAGCTTGGTGTTTGTCAGCATAATTTTCTTCGCAGTTGCATTTGTCTGCACAATCTTGTAATAGTATGACATTGGGTCAGATATATTAAACCCTGAAAAGTATGCAAATGTTTGTGCAAATGTGGCAGAACTACCTTTTGGTGGTGTCGGGCAATGTTCCCATTGTTGGTAGTTGTTAATAGTGCGTGGGACGCTTTCTTTGTGCAAAAAGTGATGACCATAATGCTGGTAACAATACATGGTGTCAAAATCAGATGTATCATCATATAATACCCTGTAAGAAAATGCAGCAGATTGTTCTAAATCTGAGAGCATAGTATTTACAGTTTCATTGTCCCAATCATCAGAGAGTGTACTCGGAGTAATGAAATCATTCGAAGAAATTTTAAATACATGAGGTACTTTCAAATGTTCAGTAGGACTAAAAACATCATATGATACCCTATCCCAAACTATACCTTCAGGTACTGGTATTGCTGTAATGTTCACTAGGGACAGGTCTCTCTGTTCACGGTGTGATGACGTATAAGGTTTCAAGACCAAGTTCACTGGTTGAACTGCAGAGCGGTGTGGGAGGTAATGTCCATTTAGTAGTAGGAAAAAGACAGTTACTATACCAATCCAAATTAACAGGATCCCTAATGCAAACCAAAGATGCAACCATGGGGACACAAAGTAAGTCTTTTTCAGCCAGAGATAGAATTGTCGAAATCCTTCTTTCTTGGGAACTGGTGGCGTTTGCTCAGGTTCACTTGGATCTGAAGAAAAGTCATTGAAGTCGATGAAGTAGCCAGATGCAGTTCTATCTATCTTTGGTAGCTCAGCAGGTTTTGTAGAACTGGCAAGTGTCTCTTGTAAAGGCTCATTGATATAAATTTCACTGTTGGGCCGAATTGCAATTTGCGTTTCAGTTATTTTTGGATGTTGTTCAATTTCAACTTGTGTGATTTGTACTCCGTTATTTGATACTCCTTCACTTTGCGCAGTGGAATCTTGAAAGGTTATTATTCTTTCCATCTGAACTTCATGTATAATAGCATGAGGAGATCTGCGGCTAATCAGGATTCCACGCGGTCTACTGTTGAGAATCGGCCACATAGTGTGGTTTGATCAGATCAATGGAGACAAATCTTTTTTCTTTTTTGCCGGCAAGAGGCGGAAGAAGAACTGTTCTTGTTCCTTCGACCGCCAGGACAGGTAAAGGTGCTCTGTAAGATGGGTCAAATTCTTTCTTGTCCACGATCTTTTCTCTGACCAGGTCCCCAATCGTCGGGACCCAGGCAAGTCTTGCCGGAACCGGTTTCACTTCCCCAGCTGCGGTGCGTTTTACTTGGACGTTGCTTTGTAATGCCAGGAATTCATTGAGTTCCTGTAAAACAGTCAAACAATCATTTAAGTCAAATTGTTTTGCATCCGCCACTGTGCTGGCACAATCGAGGTCAGGTACCCACATTCTTGTCCCAAACAGGATCTCATACGGGGTACGGCCTCCCAAGGATTTCCTTGGCATGTTGTTAAGTGCCCCATACAAGTGATTGACCCAACTGCCACCCGCACCTAATACCCTTTGCTGCTAAGGATAGCTTCAAGTCCTGGTTTTCCCTCTCCACCACCGAATTTCCCTCGGGATGGTAGGGGGAGGAATACCGCAAAGCCACGCCCATACTCCCCATGGCTTCCTTGTAAGCCCGTGAGCTAAACGCAGGGCCACGGTCGGAGTGTAACGTGCCAATTGCCAATTGCAGAGGAAGACTAGCAAATCCTTTATAACAGTCCGGGGCCAAACACATAGGAATCTAGAGTATGAATCCACTGCCACCAAGATGTACCTGTAGGCCCCATCTGAATTTAAGGGGCCGCAGTGGTCCAAATAGACACATGCGAGAGGTCTGTCTGAAATGAGTAGTGGTGTTTGCAGTGGCCGTGCTACGGTGGAACCTTTCATCTGCTGGCAGATGTCGCACTTTAGCACATAACCCTTGGTTTGTTTAGACAAACCTGGCCACCAGTATCGCTGCTTCAATAATGAAATTGTTGCAGTGACTCCTGCGTGTGCTGAGCCCAGACCCTTGTGTGCAGCTAGAATTAAACATAATCTGCGATCCATGTTTGGTATAACTCTATCCCCCACTCCTGGAATCTGAGCATACGGTATGTTCTGCGCATCTAACTTGTAGGAGTACTTGAGTGGAAAGCCTTTTGGCACGGCAGAGCGGTTTTTTGAGGCGTTGACAGCTACCATTATATCTCCGTCTATTCTCGTGCCAGATTGAGTGATTGCAGCAATGGCAGCAGCTCGCACTGTCGCCTTGGTGGCTTCATCAGCCAGTGAATTCAAATCAACGTGCACACCAACACGTTGATGACATGACATAAAGTGTGAATAACCTTAGCCCATGGCAGGCATTCTTTCAGCTTTGCCACTTGTTCCCATAACAATTTATGCTTAATAGTGCAACCCTTGTAATCTCTAAACCCATTCTGGCCCCAGTAAAGAAGATATTCATTATAATACTGTACACGGTAAAACAAATCGCACACTATCAGTGAGAGGAATTCCCGATCCGTATTTTGTAATGCCAGTATCAGGGCTTTTAGGGGCCTATTAGCAATAACCGGCGATAATTATCGCTAAGCGCAGTTAGCGCTAGGATAATTATCGCCGGCTATCGCAGGTTTCTATCGCTGAGATAGCGTGCTATCAGCAACACTTATCTCCAAAGCGATAGAAACCCTGGAGAACAGTGTGAATATCGCTTGAAAACAAGCGATATTCGCACGATGACCAGTGTTAGCTTGGTAATAGGGCGAGGGGGATTTAGCCATGTAATCCACCTCCCATTTGATTACATGGCTAAGTCAGGTTTGGACCAGGCGTTAACAAACAAGCGCTAAACGTGTTTAGCGCTGGTTCGTTAATCACCTCCCCTGCCTCGCTAATAGGCGATAGCGACCTTAGCGACTGTTTCCAGTCGCTTTTAGGTTGGGAACGCCTACTTTGCATGCCATTAGCGATAAATATCGCTGGCATGCAAAGTGGCACCCAACCCGGTCGCTATTGCCTAAAAGCTGTCGCTAACAGTAGTTAGCGACAGCTTGCTAATAGGGCGATTGAATTATCGCCGCTTTAGCGGGGAAAAAGTCCCGCTAAAGCGGCGACAATCACGTTGCTAATATGCCCCGTAGTTCTGCCAGTTGCGCTGTGCAATCTCCTAAAGATTGTGCAGTCATATTGCTGGGGTGGAACTTACCGTCCCGCATACGTCCCTTTACTATAGCACATGCTGCGCTATATTGTTGTTTATTTCCTATGGCAGGCTGAGCAGAACCGTCAGTGTAAATGATGTATTCATATTTTTCTAGAGGCAAGATTTCATTCAGGAGAGGGTATTCTTGTTCGTACTGCAGCAATGCTTGTGTTTTCAGTGTAGGATCATATCTGTAATCTACATCTGTTGCAGTGAGAGAGTTGCCCATTGTATCCATCGTGGATGCAGTGCCTTTGCATTTGGAATGCTGGCTTTTGTAACAGCTTCTAAAGTTGGTACTGGGGTTACAACAATTATGCGTTTCCCCTGTGCCAGTGCTCTTTCTCTCTCTACAGCAGTCTGCACTGCTATCAGTATATTTTCTGTTGCTGCAAATCGCATTTCAGCATTTGTGTATAAATGTGATTTGTATGCAATTGGGACTGTCTCACTTTCATTGAAAGTGATGTCAGTATATCCTGATTGACCAGCGACCACCCGGATCACCAGGTTTGTTGTATTCACACGTGTGTGTAAGTGTCTTGCAGCTATAATGTCAGCCTAAACAGAACGGAGAATTTCTGTATGTTCCTGGATCGAGTGGTGAGCTGTGAAATCAGGTCTGATTAAGTCGTAGAAAGGTTTAACCCTTTCTGCGTAATCCAGAATGTATCTTCTGCCAAAATTTAGGAATACTAAAATGGATTGCAAATCCTTCAGAGTCTGAGGTTGGAGCAGCGCACATTTTTCAAAAAAATTGGCTGCCAGGCTCTTGCCTTCACTTGATAGCTCATATCCCAAAAATAGGACATTGAGATGGGCAATCTTTGATTTTTTACAATTCAATTTGTAGTCCAAGTTGGCGAACCCCACAATTATGTTGTTCACCCTGCACAAATGTTCAAGTAATTCATCGTCCGTCAGGTGAATGTCATCTACATAGGACACTGCCTCCTCGTCGCATGTTTGTAAAAGTTATGACACTCTTATACCTTTGGGGCAATCTACAGAATTGGCGCTCAGTGCCGAGGGCAGAGAATGCTGTCAAATATCTGCTTTCTGGAGCTATATTTTGGCAGAAGAATCCATTCGAGATAACTAATGTTGTTTTGTATTTCTTATTTCTTCCCCAGAATGTTATTCATTAATGCGGCACTCTGTGCATTTTGAACTGCAAATGTTCGTGTGCATGTGTTTAAATGTCGGTAATCCAAAACTAGATGGTATGAATTGTCAGGTTTCATTACAGGAAACAAAGGAATATTCATTGGGGAGGTGCAAGTCTCAATCACACCTTGGTATTCCAGTTGGCTTAAGATTTCTTTGATCTGAGATTGGAGGGGGAACATGGTGTCTGCTAGCTAGCAGCCGCTTGCTCCCGGAGCTCCCGCTCCCGGGTTTAATTGCTCATTTTAACTGCTAGCATACCTGCCGGGCCCATGTTTTTCCATTTTTTCTGAGCTTTCTCCCTTTCTTTGGCTCGCCGTGGAGTTTTAAAGAACCGGCACTATTGCGAGTTCCCGGCTGGGGATGTGTCGAGGTGAGGCGGGACGTCTCTCCGTTCTCTCCTTTCTGCCTCGCTGGTCTGAGGCCGCCCTGGAGCTCCACAAGGGTCGCAGAGCAGCCGCTCGTGGTTGCCTCCGGGGGAGCAGCGGCAGAGACAGCATCAGCGGTTTCTTCCAGACCTGTGAGCCGAGGAATCAGCAGGAAGGTCGTGGTGAGATTGCGGTGATTACAGCCCCATCGTTGGGCCCAGGTACTGGGGTAGCTGAAGGGGGGTCGGATCGCCTGATACTACAGCCTTCACAGGAGGCGTCGGTCCCGGAATTTCAAACTCCCCAAGCACTACAGGTGGTTTTCTCTCCCATTTTGAAAGCGCCGCAGCCTGCCATTGTCACTAAAGGGGGTCCTAAGAGGCGCAGAAAGGGCGCTGGGGGTGGTTTGGGTCCTGCCAAGGCGTCACAAAAAAATAATTCCGATAAGGACTCTGCAAATTCCTACAAGACCCCCGAGTTTGACCACGATATCGACACAAATGATGATAATGTTAATGCTGATAACGTTAATGCCATACCTGTGTCACCAGTTTCTCCTTTTCCCCCACTAGCGCCTGTTTTAACTAGTAGTTCTGCCTTCCAGACATATCAAGTCAAAGGCAGATCTATTAAACCTAAGAGGTCTAAACACAACCTCGCAAACACTGCAGTCAGGGTCACTCCATCATTGCGTTCATATTTCAGGGTGCAACCAGAGGTTTTGGACATTACCACACAGGGCGAAACCCGTAGGAAAAGCCCTGCTAATTTAAATACTTCTGCACCAACACGGGCTGTGTCATCTGAGAGAGTTATGGAGTCAGTTAAAGACTTGTTCTCTCAGCAGGGCAATACTAGTATGGGTTCGGACCCCGTTGCGGCCACGAACGGCCCTTCCACTAGCTCTTCCAGTAGCCCCCCAGAATGTTCTCATACTCAGGCTCAGCTGCAGTTACCGGCCGTTCCCAATAGCGGCCCTGGGGGGGAACAAGTGGCGGCTGGTTCTTCATCCTCAGCCCTGGAAGCTCTCTTCGCTACACTGTCTGAAGATATAAAAAAAAGGCTTTGCGGTTTCTGCAGTCAACCAGGGAGAAATCAGAAGCTTCTGCGAATCTCTGGAAAAAAAAGTGGATTTATTGAACTCTAGGACTGTTACCCTTGTAAACAACGTCGGCGAACTAAAAGAAGACCTAGGGATGGCAAAATCGGACATTTCATCACTAAAGAAAGAAGGAGCGGATCTGCGTGACAGATTGGAGAGCTTGGAGAATAACGCTCGTAGAAACAACTTACGCATCTTGAATGTCCCAGAAGGGAGTGAAGGATCTGATCTTAGACCCTATATTGTCTCGTTGCTTAAGACCTCCTTACAGCTTGAGGATTCTGAAGACGTATTAAGTCATGACATACAGAGGGTACATAGGGATCCCTTTCGTAGGAACCCCAATAGATCAAAGCCCAGGAAAATATTAATTAATTTCCTTACCTATGCTTTAAAAGAAAAGATCCTCAATTTAGCGCTGAAAATGAAATCAGTGAAGGCTAAAGAGTTTTTGTTTGAAATCCGCTCTGACCTTTCCAGGCCTACACTGGATAGGCAGTGGGAACTGGGAAGGAAGCTAGAAGATTTTAAAAAACATGGCGCAGTAGCCCAGCTGAAATTTCCCGCTTTCCTGAAAGTAATGCACAACAATAAAATGCATAATTTAAGATCAGTCCAGGAGGCGGACGAGTTGCTGGATATAATCAGCAAGGGGGCTTCATAAGAAAAGATCTCGGTCTGGGCTTTAGCCTAGGTCGCGCTAGTGTAGCCATTCCCAGCAAGAGCGGTTTGTTTTTCTTTCTCCTTTTCCACTCCCTTCTCTTTCTTTTCCCCATTAACACCTGACCGATAGTCAATTATTGACCAAGGTGTTAGAGCAATAGATAACGTAATAATGGTAGGAAGTAGCAGGAAGTGGCATAAAAGCGGTAAGGAATTGAATTGAATTGAAAATATACTAACCCAATCTATACCCACTATTAATAGAAACAATAGAGCTTAGATTTAAGGGTAGGAAATCCAAAAATAAAGGGGGACACAAAGAATATAGAATCAACAAAAAAAAAATATATATATATAAAGTAATAAGTGCCCTTGATCGCTACTTGGAGTTGGAAAGGGTCTTTTCTCTTTTTTTTTTTTTTTGTTTCTTCACACTTTTCACTTGTTTGAGGGCGGTTGGGGCGGGTATCTTCGGGATGCAACCTTCTGGACTACATCTGTCCAGATTATTGTGGTAAGGGTTCTCCAGGGGTGGAGGGAGGGGCGGGAGGGGTGCAGGGGTTGGGGTTGGGTGCAGTAGGGTAAAAAAAAAAAAAAAAAAATCCTCATTCTCCTTTTTTCTATCTTACCAATCTTATTTTTAAGAGCAACAATCACGGAATTTTGTTGGCTCCGGTGCTGGTGCTGGTCTCTTCAATCTCCCCTCTTGGCGGCAGGTCGTCAGTTCGACACACCATGAGTTCTATACAGATTCTATCCTGGAATGTCAATGGCCTGCGCACCAGACTAAGGAGAGACAAGATTATCCAATATCTTGGGGATTCCCCCGCGCAGGTCATTGTCCTCCAGGAAACGCATCTACTTAAAGAAGAGGTCGTCACTCTTTTGAAAAATAGAAGATGGGTTGGCCCGTATGTTTGCACTAGTCAGTCAGCAAATATTAGAGGGGTCTTAATTCTATTTAAGAAATAAGCTAGAGCTCGTATCCTCCTACAGCTAGTTGACCCAGGTGGCAGATGGGTCATTGTGAAAGCTATTATTATGGGGATCCAATTTACCTTGGTCGGCTATTACAGGCCCAACCAAGATGACCCTTCTTCTCTCAAGACTATCTTTTCTCACTTGCTGGATCTCCCTGACCCAGTAGTTATAGCAGGAGACTTTAACATCGTCTTGAATCCCCTACTAGACAAGTCATCAAATAATAGAGCCAAGGTCCCGTCTAAATTGCGGGAATTTTTATTGGGGGCTATGAAGCAATTCGCCCTCTCTGACATATGGAGGGAAAGATCAGGCCAGCAGTTAGGAGTCTCATTCAGGAATTTTAAGTATCGGCACCAATCTAGAATAGATTATGTGTTAATAAGTCAATCGCTAAGAGGTAGAGTTAAAAAAAAATCTTATTTGGCATCGCACCTCTCGGACCATTCTGGCATTTTGCTGGGTTTAGAGTGTCCAACACCTAGGGGCCAATTCCGATTCGGGCCGGAAAACGTACCGACCGACTCGGAGCCGGAATAAATACCGACCGACACGTACCGGTGCAGCCCGACCCGCAAAGTACGATGAGAAGCGTGCAAAATCCGACCGACGCATACGGAACACAAGCCGAACGACCGAACGGCGTGGAAAACAGCCATCCGGCCGGAAAACCACGGGATACAAACCGACCGACACGCACCAGGAAGAATCCCGAACGAAACGTACCTGCGAACTCCTACCCGCCAAGTACGATGCAACACGTGGAAAACACGACCGAGTCGCACGGGGCCCAAGCCGCACGACCGACACGCATACAAAACTGCGAGCCGAAGCAACTCAAAACCCCGCGACCGACGCATACGCAGCACAGAAAACAGCACAAACACAGCGTGAACGAATCTGAGAGGCTTGCACGAGACAACTGGAGGGTCCGACTCGGTCAGAAGAACGTCTCCTACATGCACAAAAAGAACCAAGGAAAAAACACCAAAAAAAAGGCCAAACAAGCAATTACAAAGCAAATAAATACTGGGTGGGAAACAGGGAACAAAGACACACCCACAACTCCACCCATATAAAGGACACAAATCCCTACCATGATCCTTTGCAAATTCAAATTACCTGCCAGCACTCAACACCAACAGACAGCAACCACACACACACTCACAGCTCATCCATCACACAAGCCACACACCAGCAGCACCACAACAAATAGCACCCTCACATACACCCAGCAAAACACACACTCACACACCCTCACTTGCACACCAACACACACATCACACACCATCACCACCCAACACCATGCCCCCAAAGAAGAATCATAAGTTCCTAGATAGTGAATTGGAAGTCCTGGTAGATGAGATCCTCAGGGTAGAGCCACAGCTGTTTGGTACATTGGTCCAACAGACACCCATGTCGCAGAAAACCAAGATGTGGGAGAGGATCGTCGACAGGGTGAACGCACAATCACCATGTTTGCGCACAAAGGTAGACATCCAGAACAGGTGGTATGACGTGCGCAGGAGGGTCAAGGAGCTGTTGAAGAAGGACTACATCGTGAGCCAACACACCGGCAGTGGCCCTCCTGCCAAACCAGTATACCTCAGGCCCTGGGAGGAGAAGGTGCGGGCCATCTTACCACCAGTGAGCGTCTATGGACTAGAAAACATCCCAGAGCCTGGTGAGTACACAACAAATGTACACAATATTGTGCCACAATACACACACATCACTGTCAAGGGGAGAGTCAAACCATGAACCCTTAGCAAATACACACCAACCAAAACAGATCTTCTCAAAATGTGTATGTCAGCCAGATAAACACAATACATGCCAGCTCATAGTGATATGTAACTGTGTCATGACATGTACAAACCCAACAACAAATAGAGGTAGGCAGTGGCACAAATCTAACCAACAAACACAGTCAGACATGTAGCCACCACCACAACACCACCTCACAGGGAAGCTCACTGAAAGGAAGGAATACTGTGTATGCTGGGCAAGTCAGTGTAGCCAATAGCATCATGGGAGTCGTAGTCACAGAAATTGCCCACCCTCACAATGCGCACATCAACACCACCATGAACCATGCCCACATCACAGGGAGTGGAAAACAACTGACAAGATGGCTGACACTGGCTACTGCTGTGGGGAGCACAAGGCCCTGCTGGGAACTGTGCACCAACCAACAGCAGGACACCACTGACTGACATCCTGAAAGACAACTTGCACTCCCTGCAATGGAAGCACGTTCCATGGTGGGATATCTGGCTGGGTGGGAAGGAGGACTCACAGCACTGACCATAGTCACCAGCAGCTCCACCCACACACCCCTCTAACACAAACTCCACACAACTCACCTGGGAGAAAGCATTGCCTCACACACCAATCAAATATCCCACAAAGAACCACAACCCTGGGTCATGCTGTGTGAAGCACAGGGACACACATGGGACTTGTAGCAAAACAAACCCCAGGATAACACTGTCAGCCATCTTGTCAGCACAGGCACACAACCCCACAGGGAAGCAGAGTCAAAAGGAAGGAAGCATGGGCATGCTGGGAAGGGGGTGGAGGCAAAAGCATGATGGGAGTGGTAGTCACAGCCCAACATCCCCCACCCACATGGCCCAGCAAGAACACACCCAAGCATGCACACCTCACAGGGAGTCAAAAGCCACTTCAAAGATGTCTGACAATGCTGCGCTGTTGTGGGGAGCACAAGGCCCTGCTGGGAACTGGGCACCAACCAACAGCAGGACACCACTGTCAGCCATCTTGCCATTGCTGTCACACCCATACACAGTGAAGTACACTCAAAAGGAAGGAAGTATGGGCATGCTGGGAAGGGGGGTGGAGGCAATAGCATGATGGGAGTGGTAGTCACAGCTCAACATCCCCCCCCACATGGCCCAGCAAGCTCACACCCAAGCATGCACACCTCACAGGGAGTCAAAAGCCACTTCAAAGATGTCTGACAATGCTGCGCTGTTGTGGGGAGCACAAGGCCCTGCTGGGAACTGGGCACCAACCAACAGCAGGACACCACTGTCAGCCATCTTGCCATTGCTGTCACACAGTGAAGTACACTCAAAAGGAAGGAAGTATGGGCATGCTGGGAAGGGGGGTGGAGGCAATAGCATGATGGGAGTGGTAGTCACAGCTCAACATCCCCCCCCCCCACATGGCCCAGCAAGCTCACACTGAAGCATGCACACCTCACAGAGAGTGGAAAGCCCCATCAAAGATGTCTGACACTGGTGCTCTGTTGTGGGGAGCATAAGGCCATGCTGGGAACTGGCCAACAACCAACAGCAGGACACCACTGTCAGCCATCTTGCCATTGCTGTCACACCCACACACAGTGAAGTACACTCAAAAGGAAGGAAGTATGGGCATGCTGGGAAGGGGGTGGAGGCAATAGCATGATGGGAGTGGTAGTCACAGATATTGCTCACCCTCACAATGCGCACATCAACACCACCATGAACCATGCCCACATCACAGGGAGTGGAAAACAACTGACAAGATGGCTGACACTGGCTACTGCTGTGGGGAGCACAAGGCCCTGCTGGGAACTGTGCACCAACCAACAGCAGGACACCACTGACTGACATCCTGAAAGACAACTTGCACTCCCTGCAATGGAAGCACGTTCCATGGTGGGATATCTGGCTGGGTGGGAACGAGGACTCACAGCACTGACCATAGTCACCAGCAGCTCCACCCAAACACCCCCCTAACACAAACTACACACAACTCACCTGGGAGAATGCATTGCCTCACACTCCAATCAAATATCCCACAAAGAACCACAACCCTGGGTCATGCTGTGTGAAGCACAGGGACACACATGGGACTTGTAGCTAAACTAACCCCAGGACAACACTGTCAGCCATCTTGTCAGCACAGGCACACAACCCCACAGGGAAGCAGAGTCAAAAGGAAGGAAGAATGGGCACGCTGGGAAGGGGGGTGGAGGCACTAGCATGATGGGAGTGTCAGTCACAGATATTGGTCACCACCACAACTGTCCCATCAACACCACCCTGAACCATGCGCACATCACAGGGAGTGGAAAAGAACTGACAAGATGGCTGACACTGGGCACTGCTGTGGGAAGCACAGGGCCTTGCTGGGAACTGGGCACCACCAACAGCAGGACACCACTCACTGACATCCTGAGAGTCAACCTGAACCCACTGCAAGTGTGGCATGCTTCATGGTGGGATAACTGGGCTGGGGGGAGAAGGAGGTCCGGATGTCAACCAAATACAACTCATGCAGACCATGTACACACCCCAACTTTCAAATTGAAATGCACAAAGTATGCAGGACAATGTGCTACACCAATATCAACCTCTGACTGTGACAACTCAGGGCAATGCAATGTACAGGGCTGCATCCAGAGGTACAGTCACAACTGTCAGGTGTGTCAACCATTGATGCCTGCAGAAACATAACATACATTGTGTGTGTCTCCCAAAAACAGGTGATGATGGGGACACAGCAGCAGACGCTGAGGAGTCCCTGTCCCAGGATCCAGGGGAAACGGAGCTCACTGGTGTGGAACAGCCTCTGACCTCCTCGGATGACGAAGACCTACCTGGCACCTCCGGAGCGAGTCAACATGCAGCACCAGCAGGACCACCAGCTGCACCCCCTGCACCCACCCCTCCAACGACTGACAACACACAAGCCACCCCTGCCGACACGGACAGACCAAGGACCACCACCACCAACAGCACACGGACCCCTGCCCAACATGGGGCTATGGACACCAACACCACCAACAACCCCCAAGGGGGCCCAGGGTCACCTGTGCGTGCCACCTCAGGTACTGCACGTGTCGCCAGGGGTGGTGGGAGGGGTGGGAGACATAGGTCGCTGCTCGCAGAGTGGTCTGGACTGCATGATGACCCACAACTGGCACGCATAGCCGATGCGTACCAGTCCAGCACCGGAGAGTTCAGCCAGGTAGTGGGGCTCCTCAAGGACATTAAACAGCAGCAGGCTGCCCATCATGCCCGCTTGGACTCACACATGTCCCGCGTAGAGTCCAAGTGGGACACACGGCAAGAGATGATGGCGGTGCATAGGGACATATTACAATGCCTCCGCCAGATGAGCAGCAACCAGTCAACACCTCCCTGTGTGCCCACAACATCTGCTGCTGAAACAACTGCAACTGCCACAGGGAGGCAGGATGACTCTGGCGGAGAGTCCCCTGCACCGCAGCAGCCTGCACTTGAGGGTCCCCCCCCAAAGAAGAGGGGTCGTCCGAGGAGGGGCAACTGAGAGGCCGATGGCCATGTGCAACCCCAGGAAGCCAACACCTGTTCTGGATAATCACCTTTGTGCGCAAACTGTTCACCCTGTTGACTGCAACACAACCCCCCACATGACATGGGGAGTACAAGTTGGACCAATGTCTCAGATGACTGTGGACTTGATACAGGACATTTCTGCTACCAGGACTTCCAATTCATCTAGGAACTTTGGATTGCAATCAAAATGTACAGCACTCACCATCTTGTGCACTATTCACACACATGTATGACAATAAACACACTAATACACCATACCTGCCTCTGTCGTGATTCCAACGTGGTTTCTGTCATGGAGATGATGACCAGCGAAATTACACTGTGCATGCTAACTGCTACAGCAAGTACAACACAGGCATGTGAGTCATGGCAACGTGACACATATGAGGGAGACTCACCACCACGGCTACACAACAAATACACACCTAGGCCATCTGACTCATTGCCTACACTGATGTTGCCAGGAAATACGGTGCAATGCACAGACACAACACCTATTCACAGTCTTAGTCAACTAGCCCACTGGTGCAGTAAGCAAATGTCAGTCAAATGTGTGACCACAGACAACGCACATCACAAAGTGAAGCACAGGTTTATTACACATTTGCAACATGTTGTAACCACTACAGATGCAAGGTAATCCCACCTGGCAGCGGGCACACAGTCAACAAGTGTAGAAGGAAGGAAGTCCATGGGTGTGGCGCACATCACCTGTAGGGACACGACAGCTACCACCCTGGAAGTCGAATCACGGTGTCGGGGATCACAGTTGACCAAACGACTCTGAAAGTACCCTGTGAAGGACAGAAATGACACACAGTCAAAAGCACTGAAGAACAGGACAGAACTGCAATACTCATGCCCAATACATGTCACAAGATACCCACCCAGAACCAAGTAAGCATGTCAACACTGTTGGGGAGTACAGACTACCTGTAAGGACACATCGCTACACGCATACAGTCATGTAGCACATGGACACACTCAAACAGCACCAGAGCACCACCAACACATATCATGCAAACTCACATCAGTTACATGACATCTCTGGATACTTACATTCAGCTGAAGAAGTTGGTGATGAGCTGTGTGCGGACATCACCATCATCATCATCATCATCACTGGCATCATGGTCCAGGCCAGGATCCTCCACAGGTGGCGGACGTTGGTCATCGTCATCCAGGATGAGAGGCAACTCCTTCCGCACTGCCAGGTTGTGTAGCATGCAGCAGACGATGACAATCTTGCACACCTTTGCTGGGGCATATGGGAGGGCCCCTCCTGTCTTGTCCAGGCAGTGGAAGCGGCTCTTCAGGAGACCAAATGTCCGCTCAATCACTCTCCTCGTCCGACCATGTGTCTCATTGTAGCGCATCTGGGCTGGTGTCACAGGGTTCCTGAGGGGCGTCAGCAACCACGGCATGTTGGGGTATCCCGAGTCACCTACATACAGACAATTGCACATTAGCTGAGTTGGAAAAGAGGGTGGAACACTACATTGCAGAACACACACAATGGTACAAAGTCAGTACACACCAACAAGCCAGGCACGCTGGTTCCGCATCTGTGACATCATCCTCGGGATGCGACTACTCCTCATCACGTAGGCATCGTGTGCAGAACCGGGGAAACGGGCACACACGTGTGAGATGCTCATATCTGCAAGACAGACCACCAGTGCATTGACCGAGTGGTAGTGTTTGCGGTTCCTGTATGCCTGCTCCTGGGCCTGTGGTGGTACCAAAGCCACATGTGTCCCATCAATGGAGCCAATGACATGCGGCATCCTCCCCAGGGCATAGAAGTCACTCTTCACGTCAGTGAGTTGTTGGAGTCTAGGGAAATAGATGTACTGGTTCAGGTATATCAACATAGCCTCCAAAACATCGCGGAGCACACGGCTGAACATGGTCTGTGACATCCCACCAGCAGTCGCCACAGTGTGTTGAAAGGTACCGGTGGCAAAGAAGTGTAGGGCTGCCATCACCTTCACCTTGGGGGTCAGCGCTGTAGGGTACGTCCGGCCAGGTTGCAAATGTGGTGCCAAGCGCACTGCCAAATCATCAATCAGCTGCCTGGTGAAGTGGTACCGTCGGATGCTGTCACGTTCCACCATCGTTGCCAGGTCAGGGAATGGTCTATGGACAGCTGGTGCCCTGCAGTGCATAGGTGAAGAAAGAAAGATTGTCAGTCACCCCACATATGTGGCATTGTACACACTCAATATCACATGATACATCATTATGAGGCACAAGTACATGATGTGTGCAGTTCCGTAAGGACATGTATGGCACATACATGGCCAACATCCAACATCACAGTTCAACAAGTGGCATCAATAAGTCCCAGGTTGTGCCATTGGGTATCATGAGGACGTGTCACAGTTCCCATCTCCTGCTGCCACGTTACAAACACACCCCACAGTGACATGTGAGGACAGATGTGCCCCAGGCATCACAGCTCAACGACAGGTAGATTCCCAGGGACCCTGTATTGCCACATGGACACTGGCATGACATGGTGTATCATGTATACACCACAGCAAAACAACCATGACCCCCACAGGTAGTGGTCCCTGTTGCCTCGGCAGGACAGACATGGACGTCTGTGACACACACACGCACAACATCAAAGTCCATGCATAAACAACGTGGATGTGGAGACTGTCTCCCATTGTGCACATGAAATCAGAGACATTGTAAACACAACATGCACACAGACTGTGGAGGACCATCACTATTGTGCCAATGGGTCACCCTGGGTTAAACATACCGTTCCACATGGGACTCAGGGGGTATGTGACATGACATACACATACACCACCGTGAAATGTGACCATGCCACATGCTCAGATATGAACAGTTGCACATCACAGTGGTCATGTACACGAAACACCAAGGATTCTGTCCCCATGTACACGTGCACAGCCTGGGGGTGGCTGCCCCCAAGTGACACCCACAGAACAACATGTTCACCCCCATACAAGGAATAGGTAATGCAGCCTTACATGCCTTAGGATACAGTTTGGACAGGCTGTGGTGTTGTAGGTGTGCCCCTCACTCCCTGGGAAGTATATGTGGCTGGCATATGTTCACCTGTGACAGGCATGGTGACATATGCCAGTGACTTGTACAGGGACGCGTTGGACAGCAATGGACCGATCGGTGCGCACACATTGGCCATTGCATTCAATGTGTGCGGGTACGCGTTGTATCCTAGGTACGCGTTGAACAGCAATGGACCGATCGGTGCGCACACATTGGCCATTGCATTCAATGTGTGCTGGTACGCGTTGTATTCGCAATACGCGTTGGACAGCAATGGACCGATCGGTGCGCACACATTGGCCATTGCATTCAATGTTTGCGGGTACGCGTTGTATCCTAGGTACGCGTTGAACAGCAATGGACCGATCGGTGCGCACACATTGGCCATTGCATTCAATGTGTGCTGGTACGCGTTGTATTCGCAATACGCGTTGGACAGCAATGGACCGATCGGTGCGCACACATTGGCCATTGCATTCAATGTGTGCGGGTACGCGTTGTATCCTGGGTACGCGTTGAACAGCAATGGACCGATCGGTGTGCCCGGCCGGCCCATTGCATTCAATGTGTGCGGGTACGCGTTGTATCCTGGGAACGCGTTGAACAGCAATGGACCGATCGGTGTGCCCGGCCGGCCCATTGCATTCAATGTGTGCGGGTACGCGTTGTATCCTAGGTACGCGTTGAACAGCAATGGACCGATCGGTGCGCACCCATTGGCTATGGCCTGGCCTGGCAACGGACGCGTTTTCAAATCTTGAACGAGTCTGATGCTGGAAATTCAGTTGGTCACCCACAACAATGTTGCAAATTCATGGGTGTCATGAAGTTGAACTTTTGAAGGATGCTGTGGGCGTGTGTAAGTGGTGCAATTCCATGGATTGGCCAGATTCAGAAGATGCTAACGACTTGGATCTATCACTTTGGACACATGGGACAGTAACTGCCTCTGCAGCACACATATAATGCTGGCTGTTCCCCTGAGAGCTCACTTGCCTGCACTACATGCTCCAGGACGACATCTGCCACCACCACTGCTGCTGTATCTGCACCCTGTGGACCCTGCAATGGCACGTACTGTGGAGAGAGCCCCAGCCTTCAGCACTGAGGAGAACCAGGCCCTGCTGGACAGCCTCCTTCCACAGTCCAGCAAGCTGTATGGGAAAGCAGGGGAGCAGGTGAGTGTGCTGTCCACTGCCTTCCTAAATGTGTATGTTGTCTGACTAGCAAGGCTAACTGTCTGCACGCCACTGGCTAGCAGGCTCACTGAGAAGTTGTCACCCCCCATAGTGTGTAGTTACATGCACTGAACAGGTATAGTGCAGTGACAGTGCATTTAAACAAGGTTTTACTCCCCAGGCAATGATACCATGTAGTGACTGCTGGCATAATGTCCATAGCCATCGTTGCACTGCCTGTGTACATCATGTGCCCCTGTGATTGAGACATGTATATCCAACTGTGTAATGCACGGATATGTTGCATGTGTAGTAATGGCATTCTCACTTTGTCATCCTCACAGGTTGATGCCCACCAGAAGCAGCAGATATGGCTGACCATCGTCCGGGCAGTGAGAACCGTGGGGGTCTACAAGCGCCGGATCCGCAACTGCCAGAAGAGGTGGCAGGACCTTCGTGCTGTACCCGGAGGATCGCACGGGTCCAGCTGAAGCTGTTGCCTCCTCGCAGGAGGGGCAGACACCGGACCCTGACCCCCACATGCTCAGGATCCTGGCGGTGGTCTTCCCTGATCTGGATGGGCAGCTGAAGGCCAGGGAGCAGCATGGAGGGGGTGAGTCCATGACTGCATTGTGAACTTTGTCTGCCATGCTATGTGCCCTCCTCTGGCCTGGTTAAACTTCCACAGCACATCAGTCATGTGGTCCAGGACCCATGTCCTCGATTGTGCACTGCCCACTCCTCATCTGATACCCAGGTGTGGCCCTTGCAGTCAGGGAATTGTGTCACTTGGGTACTGTGTCCTTGCAGTTTGCTTGACTCAAGGTGGGGGACAGCATCTGTTCCCCTAACTGTGGTGGGCATCATGGGTGGGTCCATTGCTTACACAATGCCTGTGTTCTGACATGTAATCTGCGTGTTACTTTGATATGTGGTCCAATTGCTGAGCTGATCCACCACATGTGCCTGGGGTATCTGGCACACACCCAAGCTGCGGGTGGGAACAATGTTTGGGCCCCAGGAGTGTGTATATTACGTGTGTCACACATACTTAGCCAGCTGCCTACTGTCCAGGGTTCATCCCTCATTCATGTGGGGCAGGACAGTCATGCCTACTCCAGGCCATGCAATGCACTCTGTACTCCCACTCCCGTGTATCAGCTGACACGTTGTGCTCAGTGATATGTCCCCTCAGGTGTCAGCCTCTGTCTCAGTGTGCTGTGGCTTCGATGCCAGGACTGCTGGGGTGTTTATCGGTTGGGGCTCAGCATGCCACCGGAGATGTGACCATAGGAGACGATACTTGTGTTACACATAGGTGTTTGAACACCTGACCGTGCAGACTGGGGTATGCGAATGTGAAGTTCATGCAGCTGTTTCCCATTCACAGCAGATTGTGAGGTGCTCAGGTTCAGAGGCTTGTGTTACAGGTCTCCCATATGTCCAATCAGTATGACCTGGACAGATAAGGGTTCAGATGATGTGGTGTGTGGGGGATGTACATGTGCACTTGTTCAGCTCCAGGACTTGCATTCCCCATGACCTACTATTGTGACACAGTGCAGACTGTTGTTGTGTGGCTGCCCTGCCCATGTGACTGGAGACAGTGATGTATGACTTAGCAGGCATGCCTGTGCCATGGCATGTGACTTCCTATGAGTGATCCTGCAGGGGAGTGACATGTGCTACATGCACACCATAGTGGCAATGGCTATCAGGACATGGGTGCATCATGGTGTCTGTCGCTGGTATGCATCACATGCATTTCATATATGACTCTGGGCATCCCTTTCATCCGGACACCTGTACTGACTCAGTGGCAAGAGTTGTGATGTGTGCATGTTCACATGCTTCACCGTGTTCTCTGCACCGTCCAACTACTGTGTAGGTGGTGCATGTGTCCACACTGGGGTATTGCCATCCAACGGACGCCAGACAGATGGGTGCAAGGCCAGGTGGGATGTGAGTGCCATGGTTGACCATCAGACTGACAATTGGCTTCTCCTATTCTGTTTGGGCACTTTTAGCAATGTTCAATTAAGGATGCCAGGGCTTGCTCTGTATTGTGCTGTACTTACTGTGGTGTGTGCGTTCGGTGCAGGTGACTGATGTCTGTCTGTTTCCCTATTGTTTGCAGATACATCCACGGCCACAGGAGGGGACAGCTCCACGGACCAGGAGGAGCCGCAGAGCCAGACTGGGTCAGCAGCCGAGGAGTGGTCGGAGGGACCCAGTGGCACGGAGGGCGAGGGGAGCCACACCGAGGAGTCCTCAGCACCATCCACCTCAGCTGAGGACCACAGCAGCTCGGAGGATGACTCCCTTATGGAGGCGGGTGTCAGCAGCCACCACATCCCAGCTAGTGTTGCTGTCCCCGCCACCACCACCACCACCGCCCTCCCATCGGCTCCCATTCCCGAGGTCCGTGGAGGCTCCCATGTTCGGGAGCATGTCTCCTTCGGGCCAGGCACCGCACCCCTGCCCCTGTGTCCCCTGCTGCCCTGAGTGAGGAGTCTGTGTACCTCCTTCGCCAGCTCCATGTAGGGCAGACAGCGATGCTGAGTGTCCTCCATGCACACACCACTCCGTTGACTCAGCTGGTGTCGTTCATGGAGGGCATCTCATCGGGCATGTCTGCCCTACAGAGGGGCAATAGGTCCATGGACTCCTCCCTGACGGCAGCAGTGTCCCTCCTCCAACAGTCCCTCACCCCTCCTGTCTCTGCCCCATCCACACTCCCCAGCACCTTACCTGTCCCAAGCACACACACACCGGCACAGGCACACACCAGCACAGACACGAGCAGAACACAGACACACACGCCACAGACAAGACGCACACGCACGCACAGTCAGGGGACTGAAACCACACTCACAGGGGATGGGGCCCAGTCACACACACACGCATCCACGAGCACTGCGCAGTCCACAGTTGCCTCTCCCTCCAAAGCCCCCTCCGTTGCCTCACCTGCAACCCCAAAGACCCAGCGGCTCTTCCTCAGTGACCTTGGCCTCTTCCCCTCCGATCCAGCTGATACAGCATTCAGGGGGAAGAGGAAGCCCACCCACACGGAGTGGAGTGCCCCTCGCCCCCGGACACCCTCCCCCAGGCGCAGACCGACAGACGCCCCCATCCGCAAGTCCCCCCGGACCCGGAAGAGCAAGACCCCGCCGCCGCCCTGCAGCTCAGGCACCAAGTCTCCTTCCTCCATCCCTCAGGCCCCCACTCCACAGGTGCCCCCACCACACCCTGCCCCAGGTTCCCCCACCCACAGATACACCATCCCCAAAAGGATCAGGCCTTCTCCCCTGCCACTTGCTCTTCCGGCCCCACACCCCCGCTGCGCTTGTCTGTGCCACTGGTGTGGAGACGGTGTCCTCCCCTCTGTCCTGCCCACCTTACCTGATCCCCATTCTCCTCCCCTGGAGGTAGGCACTGCAGTGGAGTCCACTACCACCCTGTCTGACTTGGGCACTGCAGTGGGGAACCTGTCCACTCCATCTGCACGGTCCCCTGCAGTCTTTCCGGCACCCACACCATCAGAGTCATGCCCCCACTTGTGCCGGCACACACCATGTCAGACACCTCCACTGCAGTTGTCAGTGGCTCTCCAGCACCCACCACCCCTTCCCTGCCTCCTTCTGGTGAGCCCTGATCCTGTCCCTGCGGTGCCTGGCGTGCCCCCCGTATGCCCCTCCGAGGGGATTGTCCCTGGTTTTTATCAGTGCAGGCATGCGTAGGGTGACATCTGCCACTGTCACCCTGTTTTGACTTTCATGTTGGACTGGCCATTGGCCTTTGTTTATTTTTTGCTGGACATCAACTGTTAGACCCACATATGCTGAATAAAGCACCTTTCTGTTCTCTAGTGCTTTTGCTTCTGATGTACATGTTGTTGATGATGCTAACCATGCCCTTGCTGCAGTGATGGTGATATTTGGTCTCATGATAATGAAGTGTTACTGTGCAGGAATACATGTGGTCCAGGGGGAATGTGTCCTATCCTGTGGTGTATCCATGTCATCCTTAGCAGCATCTGAGGGTGTCATGTGTTCAATATTTGGCAATGGGATTTCCTACTTACATTAGCAATTTCACATCTGTGGCTTCCACCCCTGCACATCTGTTGTGCTTGCCATTGTTCAATTAGTCTACTTCCCTGACCGTGTGGCCATCTCCACTGGACATGCAGGTTTGGGCATCAATGGGGAAGGACTCATCTGTGTTGTCAGTGCAATATTGCTATACAAGTGTGTTGGATCTGTGCTGATGATTTTGTTGGCACTCCCATGACTAGGCTGATGTGACGGAAGGCTTCATTTGGTGCTAATTGTTGACTGTGTGACCAAGTGCTCAGCTGACATGATGGAGCCCTACTGAGGCAACATATGGCACAGCTTTCCTCATACAGGAGTGGAGTCCCCTCATGGCAGTGTGTACTCCTGTGACATTGCCTGCGCCCAAGGTGTGTGTTGTATGAGCATGTCTGAGTGTTCACTTCCGTTTTGCTGTGCATGCTGGGATCCCTAGTGTTGTTCCTGTTTGTGATGCTTGCTGAGTTGACCTATGTTCCCCCAAAGTCTTCTCCCTGGATTCTCTGTGATGTGGGTGCATGGCACATTACTGGTCATCAGGGTGTCACCCATAGGTGTGTTTGCTGTCAGGGCTGAGTTTGTGTGCAGACGCAGATGGGTCACAGTCAGGATTCCCCTTGGCACTTGTTGTTTACACCTGTCATGTGATTTCCAGTTTGTGTTATCTTTCAGTGATTGTGACACGTTGTGTGTGTGACTGATGGCACTCCTGAGGGTCAGGGCTGCAATGTTGGTAGTTGTCTATGTGTGTTCTTTGTGGGTGACCTTGGCTTCTTCATTGGTGTGGGACTGTGGCTGGGATCCCATTGGTTGGTGTGGTATTACCGTCATGTCCATGTACAGCATAGTGTGCAGTGTGTCAGACATTCAGGAGTCTTGTTGAGTGGCCATGTGTGATGTGTTTCTGCACCTTGGTTCCCACCCACCACCCTGGGATTGTCATGGGTGCATGTGCAATGTCACCAGTGCATGTGTGCTTCACTGCTGCACATTGTTGGAGGTCGAGGTGTGTGGTGTTGAGTGTGTGCAGATGAGAGTTGTTGCCCGGCTAGACCCCTGCCTCCATGTTGGCCTTGGCTTACTGGCCGTGCTGATTGATTTGTGCTTGTGTAGGTGTGATGGTAGTTTGTTGCTCAGGACACATGACTGTGGTTCACAGTGTGAACGACATCTAGCTTTCTCATCACAGTGGGATTGTAATGCAGCCCAGGGTCCCCACATTGTGGGGGCCCTGGGGGTAGTGCTGTGGTGTCTCTGTATCTTGCTGTGTCAGTTGCTGTTCCTACATGCTTGTGTGACATGTGTGATTTGTGCTCCCTCTCATCTGACAATGCCTGATTGCCCACATAGGGGATTTGGATCCATGAGTTACCTTTGTGTGGCACTGTATGCACATCTGTGTAATTGGTATTCAGGCCTCCTCATGTGTTGTGTGGTTGCCTGGGGACACTGGCACCCCCCTCACCTGTTGTGTTTGATGTGCAGTGTGGGTCTACCTGTTTGTGTTTGTGCATCTGCACCACTGCATTGGCATATCTTTGGTGTGCCATTGGCTGTATGTTGTTTGGTGGGTTTCCCCTGCTGTCCCTGGGACTCCTAGGTCATCGGTCAGCACAATGATCATTGTTTGTGTGTCCCATTACTGCCATGGTATGGTATCTGTTCACCTCACATCTACAGTCTCCACAGGGTATCTGCATTTGTGTGCCCATTGGTGCAAATATGTGGGTCTGCATTCTGATGGTCACTTCTGTCATTGTGTCATTGATGAATGTTGACAGTGTCAGCCCCCATGGGTGATGTTTGTCTGCACATGGCCAAAGGTATGTCTTATTTGCACTGCAGTATTTGCCTCCCCCAATCTATGTTGCAATGGGACACATGCACTACTTTGCCACTGATGTGTTTTATGTTCTGTGACCAGGAATCATCCATGCAGTTTGGCAGTTGCAGCTTTTTCTTTGTCAACACTTACATTTTGGTCACTGTGATGATGGGGGTTTGGACCCCATTGCCACAATGTTCAAAATGTGCTTCAGCTATGGACCCCACACTTACATTTTGGTCACTGTGATGATGGGGGTTTAGACCCCATTGCCACAATGTTAAAAATGTGCTTCAGCTATGGACCCCACACTTACATTTTGGTCACTGTGATGATGGGGGTTTAGACCCCATTGCCACAATGTTCAAAATGTGCTTCAGCTCTGGACCCCACACTTACCTTTTGGTCACTGTGATGATGGGGGTTTAGACCCCATTGCCACAATGTTCAAACTGTGCTTCAGCTATGGACCCCACACTTACATTTTGGTCACTGTGATGATGGGGGTTTAGACCCCATTGCCACAATGTTCAAAATGTGCTTCAGCTATGGGCCCCCACACTTACATTTTGGTCACTGTGATGATGGGGTTTTGAACACCATTGCCACAATGGACATGGCCTGCTTGCATTGTGGGGGCCACACACATAGGTGTGGCACATGTGATAGGGGGTCACATTGTATGTTCAAAGTCATGTTCAGTGTTGTAGGCATTTGACACAGTCTACACACGCTTGTCATGGTGTTGGGGGGATGTCTTTATGTTGCATTCTTTATGTTGGTGTGTGCTTGTTGTGTCATGTATTAGCCATCCTGTGAGTGGGGGTGTTGTTGGTGGTGGGCATCCAGCCCCCCATGGGTAGAGGTGGTAGTGGTGACAGGCATCCAGCCCCCCATGGGTAGAGGTGGTAGTGGTGGCAGGCATCCAGCCCCCCATGGGTGGAGGTGGTAGTAGTGACAGGCATCCAGCCCCCCATGGGTAGAGGTGGTAGTAGTGGTAGGCATCCAGCCCCCAAGGGTAGAGGTGGTAGTAGTGACAGGCATCCAGCCCCCATGGGTAGGGGTGGTAGTAGTGACAGGCATCCAGCCCCCACGAGTAGAGGTGGTAGTAGTGGTAGGCATCCAGCCCCCCATGGGTAGAGGTGGTAGTAGTGACAGGCATCCAGCCCCCCATGGGTAGAGGTGGTAGTAGTGACAGGCATCCAGCCCCCCATGGGTAGAGGTGGTAGTAGTGGTAGGCATCTGGCACACCCTGGGTAAGGGTGGTAGTGGTGGTAGGCATCCAGCCCCCCATGGGTAGGGGTGGTAGTAGTGACAGGCATCCAGCCCCCATGGGTAGAGGTGGTAGTAGTGGTAGGCATCCAGCCCCCATGGGTAGAGGTGGTAGTAGTGACAGGCATCCAGCCCCCATGGGTAGAGGTGGTAGTAGTGACAGGCATCCAGCCCCCATGGGTAGAGGTGGTAGTAGTGGTAGGCATCCAGCCCCCATGGGTGGAGGTGGTAGTAGTGACAGGCATCCAGCCCCCCATGGGTAGAGGTGGTAGTAGTGACAGGCATCCAGCCCCCATGGGTAGAGGTGGTAGTAGTGGTAGGCATCCAGCCCCCATGGGTGGAGGTGGTAGTAGTGACAGGCATCCAGCCCCCCATGGGTAGAGGTGGTAGTAGTGACAGGCATCCAGCCCCCCATGGGTAGAGGTGGTAGTAGTGACAGGCATCCAGCCCCCCATGGGTAGAGGTGGTAGTAGTGACAGGCATCCAGCCCCCATGGGTAGAGGTGGTAGTAGTGGTAGGCATCCAGCCCCCATGGGTGGAGGTGGTAGTAGTGACAGGCATCCAGCCCCCATGGGTAGAGGTGATAGTAGTGGTAGGCATCCAGCCCCCATGGGTAGAGGTGGTAGTAGTGACAGGCATCCAGCCCCCATGGGTAGGGGTGGTAGTAGTGACAGGCATCCAGCCCCCCATGAGTAGAGGTGGTAGTAGTGGTAGGCATCCAGCCCCCATGGGTAGAGGTGGTAGTAGTGACAGGCATCCTGCCCTCCATGGGTAGAGGTGGTAGTAGTGACAGGCATCCAGCCCCCATGGGTAGAGGTGGTAGTAGTGGTAGGCATCTGGCACCCCTGGGTAAGGGTGGTAGTGGTGGTAGGCATCCAGCCCCCATGGGTAGGGGTGGTAGTAGTGACAGGCATCCAGCCCCCATGGGTAGAGGTGGTAGTAGTGGTAGGCATCCAGCCCCCATGGGTAGAGGTGGTAGTAGTGACAGGCATCCAGCCCCCCATGGGTAGAGGTGGTAGTTGTGACAGGCATCCAGCCCCCCATGGGTAGAGGTGGTAGTAGTGGTAGGCATCTGGCACCCCCTTGGTAAGGGTGGTAGTGGTGGTAGGCATCCAGCCCCCATGGGTAGGGGTGGTAGTAGTGACAGGCATCCAGCCCCCATGGGTAGAGGTGGTAGTGGTGGTAGGCATCCAGCCCCCCATGGGTGGAGGTGGTAGTAGTGACAGGCATCCAGCCCCTCATGGGTAGAGGTGGTAGTAGTGGTAGGCATCTGGCACCCCCTGGGTAAGGGTGGTAGTGGTGGTAGGCATCCAGCCCCCCCATGGGTAGAGGTGGTAGTAGTGGTAGGCATCTGGCACCCCCTGGGTAGGGGTGGTAGTAGTGGTAGGCATACAGGCCCCTATGTGTATGTGTGGCATTGGTGAGGGCCATCCCGCCCCTATGGTGCTGCTGTTGCTGGTGTAAGTATTTCTGCATCCCTCTGTGTGTGATGTGTCGGGTACGTGTAGTTTGTTTTTGTTGTTGGTGTCTGACTTACCTTCTGCGCCGTACGCGTCCGTGCCTGTTCCGGTAATAGATGTAGAATATTGGTAGGATCGGCACGATGGGATACATGGTTGGTTCGTCTCGTTCGTCTTTCTCTTTGCTTCGCCTCGTCCTCGTCGCTGGCGTGTTCGTCTCGTAGCCGTGGATCGTGTTGTGGCGCGAATCGGAGCATATGTGCGCCTCGACCGGATGCTTTGACGTGCCGTGCGTAGCGACGGGTTCGGCGCGTACGGGAAGCGCATCGTACTTGTCTGGCCGGACGGGGCTGCATTTTTGCTTCCGTGCGGCTCGATTCTGCGTTTCCGGATCCGCCTCGGTCTGAGTTCAGGACCTGTATTGGGTGAGTACGACTGGGTCGGGATTTGGGCTGTTGTGCGCATCGTACTTGCTCGTTCGGACGTATGTGCGGATCGGTCGGGAAACAGGCATTCGCCTGGATTTTTTCCCGACCGAATGGTATTAGGTGCGCCTCCGACCGGGATCGGAATCGACCCCTCAGTCTCTCCAGGTCATGGTCTTTTGACTGTGCCCTTCTTTTGGAGGAAGAGGAGATTTCCTTCTTATCCCAGGAAACTGAATGTTTTCTGAGGATGAATTTAGATTCGGCTCCAATTTCAGTTGTTTGGGACTCTTTAAAAGCTTACTTACAAGGTCAAATCACAAGCAGGTCGAGCTATAGAAATAAAAAATATAAAGAAGAGATCTCATCAATTGAAGCTAAGCTTAAGGCTGCGGAGGCCGATCTAATTTGCCAAGCTCCCCCCGAAATCCAGAAAAAACGCCAGATCAAGTTCGATAATTTGAAAGGTCAGTTGGAGAGTGTCTTGAACACCAGGCTTACTCGAAGATGGAAAGCAAGTAAAATCGCCCACTTCGAGTATGGAGAAGGGGCCGGGAAGCTCCTCTCGTGGAAATCCAAATCAGATCGGGTTAGAAACCACATTAAGGAAATCGTCAGTGGGGGTGTTACTCTTTCCTCTGATGAGGAAATCTGCGATGCATTCCAGACCTTTTTCCAAGACATCTATCGTGAGGACAAAAGGGTGGACAACTCCAATGTCCAGAGCTGGCTTGAGGATATCTCTCTTCCTTCCCTGAAGTCTGAACAGCAACAACAATTAGATCAGGAAGTCACTCAAGCAGAGGTTAGGGAAGCTATATCTCGCTGTAAGAACGGGAAAGCTGCGGGCCCCGATGGGCTCCCAGCTGAGATCTATAGACTAATGAGTGACAAGATTGTACCCACCTTGACGATGCTCTTCAATCAGATATTACAGGAGGGTTTAAAGCTCCCAGTCTCGTGGAATGACGCCACAATAATCCTGATTTTGAAACCCGGGAAAGCTCCATCAAGTTGCGGGTCATATAGGCCAATTTCACCTTTGAATGCGGACTACAAAATCTTCGCTTCAGATTGGGACTGGTGGCGGAAGACATTCTCCATCTGGATCAGAAGGGCTTTGTCAAGGGGCGGCAGTTATCAGATCTCACTTACGACTTTATAGGGGCGATTGATCTGGCTTCCGCGTATTCTCTCCCATTAGCAGCCATGACCCTCGACGCAACTAAAGCTTTCGATAGGGTGAACTGGATCTACCTGGCGAAAGTCTTGGGGAAATTTAACTTAGGGCCTAAGTTCTGTCGTACAGTGCAGTTGATCTACCAGAATCCGACGGCCAGACTTTTCGTTAATGGTAATACCACTAAGCCTTTTAAGATCTCGAGGGGGACAAGGCAGGGCTGCCCACTCTCCCCTCTCCTTTTTGACCTATATATTGAGCCATTTGCTCAACGGCTCAGGGACGATCCTAACATCCAGTCGTTTAAATATGTGTATTTGGGCCTCGACGTGGAGAGTCTCTACACGAGTCTACCCCACGACGAGACATTAAACCTAATTGAAGAGATCCTTTTCTCGACCACCTGGGATTACCAAACACCACGGAATCTAGTAATGGAGTGCATCTCTCTGGCTCTCACTAAGAATTTCTTCTTGTATGAGGACACATTCTACCTACAGCAGCATGGTACCAGCATGGGGAGCACTTTTGCTCCCAGCCTGGCTGGTCTCTATATACACCATCTTGAGACCAGCAAGATACTACATCGTGACAACCCTTTCTGGCACAACATCAAAACCTGGAAACGATATATTGATGATGTGCTGGTCATCTGGGAAGGGGATATCCTGTCAACCGAAGCCTTCATGGTGTGGCTTAACCAGCAAAATGCTTTCCTTAAATTCACTAACACCACGTCACGTGACAATCTGGTATTTCTAGATCTAAACATATATCCGGACGGAGGCAAACTTAAGACCACCACACATTTTAAACCAACTGCCAAGAACTGTCTGTTACTATACAACAGTTTTCACCCGCGTCACCTCCGTGACAACCTTCCTTACGGACAGTTTCTCCACTTGCGGAGGAACTGTACAGAACTGGCAGACTATAAAACGCAAGCCTCCGATTTGAAAACAAAACTCACTAATTGGAAATACCCCATCAAGATCATTGACAAAGCTATGAAAAGGGCCCGCAATAACAACAGAGAGGCCCTCCTGGAAGAGAAGGTACAAAAAGATCAAGAGGACAGACCAATCTGTGTGACAACATTTAACACTCATTCTAACCAAATATCAAAGATTGTGAATAAACATTGGAGAATCCTGAACTGTGGCAAGCTGAATCTAGAAAAACCATTGTTCGCACACAAGTGAGGGAGGAACCTGAAAGACATGCTTGTCCATACACGACCCCGCTCAGGAAAACCTACAACCACAGGGAACCCGACTCTCCCACCCATCCAGGGCCACCATCCGTGCGGCAACTGCAGCACTTGCCATCTCACTAAGAAAAGCAGACGGATCCGAATCAGGAACGGCAGTGAGTGGGAACAGAGAAGATTCACGAATTGCAATAGCCGAAATGTCATTTACATGATCGCATGCCCCTGCATGTTGGAGTACGTTGGCATGACATCACGACCAATCAAAATCCGAATTGATGAACATAGGAGCAACGTCCAATGTAAGAAGAGCACAACGAAAATGGCTTCACACTACCTGTCAGAAGCACATACAGTGGACGATCTACTATGGACGGTCATTGAGCAAATACAATCCGAGAGTGGCTTACTAGAGAAGGAACAACGATGGGTGTTCCGTTTGGGCACCCACATAGAGGGCCTTAATGATGACATACCATGGAGCCAATTCACCTGAACTGAATCAGCATTTGATCTTCCATATGGATACCAACCTTAAGGGTCACTCATAGTAACGATTATATTTTTCGCAACATGTTTGACACTGGACCTGCCTACAATGCATATACTTGAACTAGCATCAACGTGGCCCCACTATGAACATGTTTTTCTTTGGGAGCCCCTAACCGCGACCGTTCCATCAGTTTTTAGACTTTCATTTCCATTACCAGCAGAATGATTTTTTGCCTCCCACTAAGGGGAGCAACAGTGACTACGAGACTGTACCCCCCACTGGGAATACTTCATGTATTATCCTTGTATTCCATTTCTTTATCTGCTGTACCGTCATCCATTAGAGTTACCCCAGCCACCCTCCTGAACTACAGCCAAAACACGAGAGGTGACGCGATCGCGTTATCACCTGCGTTTCATATGTATTTAACTTTGTGCCTTTTTCCAAGTATTTTTTGTATATTTTTTGCACATCAAGTTGCAGAAATTTGGCCTTCCGTTTTCATCCGTTTCACCATCAATGGAGCCAATTCATTTACGGACTCACCCGAGCACTAACCATTATGATTAGCGCTCCAGTGTGCATCACCGGAAACTCCCGGGCTTTTTCCTACTTCCGGGTCATTTAGAGCAGTGGAATACCCGTTACAAACAACAATCCTTCAAGGAGACTGCTCTAGTAGAGACGCATGGCTATGTCTGCATCCGGGTCAACGTAGGATTGGTACAACCAGCAGGCAAAGAGAACCGGGCAAGGCACAACTTCCCCTCCGGGTCAAAGTACGCAGCAATTAGACCACTGCTGGCGGGAAATCTAAACCAATTAAGGCTAATATAAGTAGAGGCCCCTCGCGGTCTCATTTCTATCCACGGAGCCGCGAGGAGGAGATCCTTGTACGAGGTAGTACCCTGGTGCATGTAAGTATGGCATAGCCGCTACAGGGAAGTCGGCCTTTGGACCCTCGATGTCCTAGTTTATTATACCACGTCTATTTCTTAAATGGACAAGAGCCCATTCTAATGCACATTTCTTTACCTACAGAGTGCAATTAGCACCTTGTCTCCCTCGTTTTCTAAGGCTCATGAGGCACCCGCCTTCCATACAACAAGTATGTATCCCTGAGTGACATCATTTATACTTCCCACATTTTGATTATAATTTTTCTCAAGGCCCTACAAAGTCAACCATGGAGCATTTTATGTAGAGTGTGTGTTTTCTGTTAAATGTTTGTGCGTCTTGTATTTGTCTCTTTTTTACAGGACACTGCACCATAGATCACATCTAAGTCAATGATGATTAATTAGCACTGTATATATCACTCCTTTGCAGGTCACCACTTTTGCACACGGAACGCTTTGCACACCTGACGTTTCTAAATGCTGTGTTTCTATTTCAGATTATCCTTAAGGAATTTCCTTTTGGTATCGTATTTTACATTCAGACAATTTGTCTCTAACACGTAGCATTTACTACCTGTTTATGTAGCATTACATCAATGATGACATTGTCAAACTAGCTATGTGAGAACGGTAGGGATCTGTTAACCTGTCCTGAAGAAGAAGCAGCACGCTTCGAAACATGTTGACACACACAGGAGGCTTTGTGCATTGACAAAACACACCTCCGACCCACACCTTTTTAACAATACCGGCACCATGGAATATTAAAGTTTCTACTCCACAGGAGCTAGGTATTTTTTAACACTCACTTTTCACTCACTCCTGACCCTTCCACTCACGCATTTCTACACCACACATATTGTACAAAATCAGTGCTCCCGCGTACTCGCAGGTAGTAGCACGCCGCGTCCCGTAGAGGGCGCGAAGACCCTATGATGAAGCATGACACCAAGGGCCCTTTTGGTGTGTGAGGGGTATTTAAGAAACACAATGTGCTTCCAACCAATGTAGGTAATGCACATGACCCTGGATTTCAATAATCCCCCGCTCTATATAAAGCTACAGCTGTCAGTAAGGGTCACCACTGCTTTATATAAATAGCTACCAGCCAGGGTCACTGCTGCTCTATATAAAGCTGTAGCTATCAGTAAGGGCTCACTGCTGCTCTATATAAAGCTATATCTGTCAGTAAGGGTCACAGCTGCTCTATATAAAGCTATAGCTGCCAGTAAGGGCTCACTGCTGCTCTATATAAAGCTATAGCTGTCAGTAAGGGTCACTGCTGCTCAAAATAAAGCTATAGCTGCCAGTAAGGGTCACTGCTGCTCTATATAAAGCTATAGCTGCCAGTAAGGGCTCACTGCTGCTCTATATAAAGCTATAGCTGTCAGTAAGGGCTCACCGCTGCTTTATATAAAACTATAGCTGTCAGTAAGGGTCAACGCTGCTTTATATAAACCTATAGCTGTCAGTAAGGGCCACTGCTGCTTTATATAAAGCTACAGCTGTCAGTAAAGGTCACTGCTGCTTTATATACAGCTATAGCTGTCAGTAAGGGTCACCACTGCTTTATATAAAGCTACAGCTGTCAGTAAGGGCTCCCTGCTGCTCTATATAAATCTTTAACTGTCAGTAAGGGTCACTGCTGCTCTATTTAAAGCGGTAGATATCGGTAAGGGCTCACTGCTGCTCTCTATAAAACTATAGCTGTCAGTAAGGGCTCCATGCTGCTCTATATAAAGCTACAGCTGTCGGTAAGGGCTCACTGCTGCTCTATATAAAGCTATCGCTGTCAGTAAGGGCTCCATGCTGCTCAATATAAAGCTACAGCTGTCGGTAAGGGCTCACCGCTGCTATGAATTGAGCTCCATCACACAAATAATGGATCTGAGTTTTATATGATAATATAGAAAATTATGCATTGCAATTTTAACGAAAGTGTTTTTGCATGTACAGAATAATAAAAGCATACTTGTGTGTCTGTTCCCTGTCTGGGGGAATACGTACTGTGATATGTGGCTCTAGTATCCAATGAATCCAAAGGGGCTGTGCTATTCATGCCTTAGCAGCCTGTTCCATCAGTAACCCCTTCTGGGCCTCATTTATGAAAAGTGTTGCATCGCTGGTTGAAAGCAGCGATGCAACACTTTTCAATGTGCCCTCCTTGTGACACCTTGGATGCGCCGTGTTTACAGTACGGCGCTCCATTTCGCAAGGATTGACCAGAAACGTCAGGAATCCTGACGTATCTGGTGGCGCAGCAATGATGCATTGCTGGAGCGTGTCGCAAAACAGACTAAACTCCAGCAATGGACAAGTTCAATGTAAAAGGGCCTGTGTCAATCCTTACGCCTGCTTTAAAGCAGGCGTAAGGATTTGACGCAGTGAACTCGTAGAAGTGTCGCAGTGAATTCTCACAGATTTCACTGCGCCACCGCAGAATCTCAGAAAGTGAAGCAACTGCGGCGTAAGCCCTTCACAAATAAGGGCCTCACTGTTTTGATGGTGTAAGTGGTGCAGATGCAGCACGCAGGCCTTAAACCGTGATAAGGGAGTGCACAGGCAGTGTTCCTCCTAGTGTCAATGAGTGGCGCAAGAATGTTTAACACAAGTAATGGGGTACTTGGCTTTAATTTACCTTTTCCTCAAACCTCTACACCGTAGGTAAACCAGGAATGAAGGCACGAAGGAAAATTGACATCAGTCGTACAGACAGACGTGTCCAAATTGTGCAGTATCTCAACTGCCCTCTATAGATACCCTAGTCTATAGAGGGGTATAGGGGATCTCTGTTTCTTTTCTATAGATGGATTGCTGAGGCTTTACTAAACTGAAGGGCATATCTGCAACAGTGTTATCAGTTATGTCTCATCAGTGCAATAAGGGATCAGTAAGATCTGCCACATCAGTCATGGATCACCGCTGCTCCTTACAGAGCTTTGAAACAACAGAAAGGGATCAGTTGTGCTCTATACAGAGCTCTGCAATATGAGTCAAGGGTCATTGCCACTAAGTATGGCCCTCTTTCTGATCAGTAAGGGATCACTCCTGCTTGAAATAGAAGTCTGACCGAACAGCAAATGTCACTGCTGCTCTGTACAGAGTGCTGTCCGATCAGCAGTAGATTACTGCTGATATGTGTAGATCTCTGTCCGATCAGTAGTGGATTACTGCTTATCTGTGATCTCTGTCCAAACAAGAGTGGATGACTGCTGATCTGTGTAGATGTCTGTCCAAACAGATAGTTTCACAGGTGCTCTATACAGAATTCCAAAACATCAGTAAGAACTCACTTCTACTCTGTATACGACTCTGTGCAATTAGTAATCGGTGAGAGCTACTTTTACCTTACATCGATATTGATTCCACCATCAAAAGAGCTCACCTGCTTCTGTGCAGGGAAACTACTGCAGGTCTGTATAAAGAGCTAGTTCTATCTCAAGCTCTGACACATCTGTATGGGATCCCCTTGTGGTTCTCAATAGAAAGTTCTCTGATGTTCCATATACAACACTGTCACATCTGTAAGGGTCACCACTGCATTATATAAAGCTATAGCTGTCAGTAAGGGTCACCGCTGCTTTATATAAAGATATAGCTGTCAGTAAGTGCCCACTGCTGCTCTAAATAAAGCTATAGCTGTCAGTAAGGGCTCACTGCTGCTCTAAATAAAGCTATAGCTGTCAGTAAGGGTCACTGCTGCTCTTTATTAAAAGCTATAGCTGTCAGTAAGGGTCACCGCTGCTCTATATAAAGCTATAGCTGTCAGTAAGGGCTAACTGCTGCTTTATATAAAGCTATAGCTGTCAGTAAGGGTCACCGCTGCTCTATTTAAAGCTATAGCAGTCAGTAACGGCTCACTGCTTCTTTATACAAAGCTATAGCTGTTAGTAAGGGTCACCGCTGCTTTATATAAAGCTATAGCTGTCAGTAAGGGTTACTGCTGCTCTATATAAAGCTAGAGCTGTCAGTAGGGTGTCACTGCTGCTCTAAACAAAGCTATAGCTGTCAGTAAAGGTCACTGCTGGTCTATATAAAGCTATAGCTGTCAGTAAAGGTCACTGCTGCTCTATATAAAGCTGTAGCTGTCAGTAGGGGCTCACTGCTTCTTTATGTAAGGCTACAGCTGTCAGTAAGGGCTTACTGCTGCTTTATATAAAGCTATAGCTGTCAGTAAGGGTCACCGCTGCTCTATTTAAAGCTATAGCAGTCAGTAACGGCTCACTGCTTCTTTATACAAAGCTATAGCTGTCAGTAAGGGTCACCGCTGCTTTATATAAAGCTATAGCTGTCAGTAAGTGCCCACTGCTGCTCTATATAAAGCTATAGCTGTCAGTAAGGGTCACTGCTGCTCTATATAAAGCTATAGCTGTCAGTAAGGGTTACTGCCGCTCTATATAAAGCTATAGCTGTCAATAGGGGTCACTGCTGCTCTATATAAAACTATAGCTGTCAGTAAAGGTCACTGCTGCTCTATAGAAAGCTATAGCTGTCAGTGAAGGTCACTGCTGCTCTATATAAAGCTGTAGCTGTCAGTAAGGGCTCACTGCTTCTTTATATAAGGCTACAGCTGTCAGTAAGGGTTACTGCTGCTCTATATAACTCTATAGCTGTCAGTAAGGGCTAACTGCTGCTTTATATAAAGCTATAGCTGTCAGTAAGGGTCACTGCTGCTCTATTTAAAGCTATAGCTGTCAGTAACGGCTCACTGCTGCTTTACATAAAGCTATAACTGTCAGTAAGGGTCACCACTGCTCTATATAAAGCTACAGCTGTCAGTAAGGGCTCCCTGCTGCTCTATATAAAGCTTTAGCTGACAGTAAGGGTCACTGCTGCTCTATATAAAGCTGTAGCTATCAGTAAGGGCTCACGGCTGCTCTCTGTAAAGCTATAGCTGTCAGTAAGGGCTCCATGCTGCTCTATATAAAGCTACAGCTGTCGGTAAGGGCTCACTGCTGCTCTATATAAAGTTATAGCTGTCAGTAAGGGCTCACCGCTACTATGAATTGAGCTCCATCACACAAATAATGGATCTGAGTTTTATATGATAATATAGAAAATTATGCATTGCAATTTTAACGAAAGTGTTTTTGCATGTACAGAATAATAAAAGCATACTTATGCCAGACAGTGCTACTGACACTTCCGTGAGCTGCTAAATATCACCATATTTATGTCTTAACAGAAACCAAACTCACCCTGACGAGCCGGACAACAAGAACAACAATGACTAGCCTGGAAACAACACGTGGTGACTGGTGCAAAGTAGTGGGGACTATCGTAGATGGCGTGTGCAGAATTGTAACTAAACATTATGATCAATGTTCCCTCTAATTTTTTTCCTCTGTGTGCGGCAGTGTAAGGTCTCTGTGCACTGCAGCCTAGGCTATGTGTGCCGGGAACCAGTCCGCGCGTAAGGGTGCAGCGCCAAATATCACTCCAAGTTTTTGCTTAAAAAAGTGAAAGGACGGTGCATTTCCACATCTGTAGCACCACATGAAGGGTCTAAAGGCAGGTGTTCAATTTAGATACACACGCCATGACATGAATTGGTTACACAGGCAAGTACACTTTGGGTTTAGAAAAGCATAGGACTCCAACGATGGTACCTTAAGATTTTCCTAAAGATCCTCAACTCGAGCACTGTTCATAGGGTGGGAAAATGTTGGGAGCCTATACAAGATCACAGATATACAATACACATGGATATGGCACTAGATGAATCTGGCTGTGGGCGGCTTGGAGAAGCCTTTAAATACACAAAGTGCAAGCACTGGGTCTAGCCTCACAATGACCCCGGCGCCTTTTCTTATTTTCCGGCTCCTGAAACTACTGAGCTTAAACACGGAGTTGCATAAAACCGTGTTCCAATACTGCCCCGCGCATTGGCTTGCAATGCCAAAGGAGTGTGTAGTAATTACAAGGAGACTGACCCAGCATCACCCAGCTTGTCAATGAGGCGCCTTACACTTTGGTTAAAGATAGAACATCCTTTCAAGCAATAATACAGTAAATTACCTTTGACACAATTCTGTCCCGAGTCACTATCAGGGAAGTGTATTTGTTGTGCTTGATCCCATTAAAATGGAAAAGGTTGAAAGAGTGGCGGATTTCAGAAAGGAAAGAGTCTATTGTGATTTAATGTAGTTCTCTGCTCATATAGTTTGTTTTGCTTAATTTTGATTCTTCTTGAATCTGTACATTTGTGAGCGATAAAAGGTTCACACCTTTTAATTTCTGCCTAGTACCAGTGATCACTCATGTTCAAGTGTTAGTAGTTGAATAGTGGTTATTGGAGGTAGATGTGAAGACGTCTTTTTCAAAGAAAATCCTGCAACACCTTGTATTGCAAAGGAATTGGTTACTATTCGGTATGCTTGAAGTGTTATGTAGATGCCTTTTTAATTTCAGAACAATTTTATGTGTACAAAGGAAACATCATGAAATGCAATACAAGCTTTGTAAAGTATACAAAGGCAACACACACTAAAATCAGATGTGAAATCACAAGTTCTACAGTTTAAGGTGCAGTGCTTATAGGGATTAAAGACTATGTTAATTAATTCACTGTTATATTGGTTATGGATCAAAATGTTGTTGGGAAGCAAAATATTGAGAAGCATCAGACATAAGAATAGAAATGTCACACAAACACAAGGAAAATATGAAAATGTCACTTAAGGAAAATGAAACTTGCCAGCTATTTTTTGCTGGAAATAAAGCGTCACTCATAGTTGTTGAAATGTCACTAATAATTACACTGAAATCATGAAAAGGTCACACAGAGCAATGTGAAACCTTGTCAGCTATGCATGTAATTTCTATATACGTTTCCCTCCTCTTTATGGCTTGATTTTGCTGGCGAGAAAGTGTTACTCACAGCCCTGCCAAGGACCACGCATCAGGTGTTAGACTAACGCATTTCAGCCTTGGCTGTCAAGCCATAACGCCGCTATGCTGAAACTGGAGTGGCAGCAGGCCTGTGCGAGAGCGCTGCTCCTGGTAGGCTTTGCGGGCTGCTGGCTACAATGTATTAGTTAAAATAGGAAGTAATCCTCATGGCTGCGTGCGGCATTACGCAGGACGTGGCAATGCCAGGGCAGTGCTTCCACCGCAGCGCAGTAATTTAAGCATAATCATGAATGATCCCTGCCACCGCCGAGACCCAATCCCACGGACCCGTGGCGGCCGCTGGAGTCCAGAGCACGCACTGTGCAGCTGCTGAGTCTGATTGCAGCCCGGGTGGCACGTTTGCTGAGGGAGTCATTCGTTGTGGCCAGGAGGACTCTGGTTTCTATGATTCGAGAGAGGGCAAAGCTCTGGTAAAATAGGCGCGTCGGTGCTTGTTGGTAAGTGTGCTTGCTTTTAAGATGCATGTTTTTAATAAATATGCATACTTAAGCTCATGGTATTTAGAGAAAAAAACGTGCCTTGGAGTTGAAAACATTCCCGACTTCAGCCTAATCTATATCTAATCACGAGTGTATGATTTTTATTGATCCAGCTAGCTCTTTAGTGGGGTGATCAGTGCCCCAGTTGTACGCCGGCGGAGCCAGAGGGCAGGGCCGCCAGTCACTGACTCTGTACCCCCTCCTGTGGAGAGCGAACAAAGACTTTAACATGCGAGGGGTGCTCCCTTTGACCTTTTGCAGTAACATTCCTATATCTGAAGCGGAGACAACATTTAACAGTATTTAACATTATTCCTGCACTGGTGAATATTGTATTGTTTTTCTATATCTCAAATCTTGCTCCCCACAGCCCACTTTCTCCACCAGTGGCGCCAGCAGAACCCCTCCAGGCACCCTCTCCTCTTATGCTGCAGTCTGGCTGCCTCCAATGCCGCCTCATTGCAAACACGTCCCCCGGCTGGCAATTACCAGAACCCCTCGGGGTGATCCAGGCAGGCCCCTGTGTTATGGCCGATCGCCTGTCCTGACCGCAGCGCAGCCGGTTCTCGCCAGGGGCTCTTCAGCCCCCCAGGGCACCCCCGCAAAAAGACCTCCTTCACGCAGCCTCCACTTCGGAGTCTTCTCCTCAGGGACCTCCGCACCAGTGCCTTGCTGCAGGCCTCGCACAACTTTGTTTCTGCCGTTAGCCCCCTCTTTCGGCTCTCTGTCCTAACCCAGGTGGCGGGGACTGCAGGATTCAGCGTTGGATTAAAAATTACAGTTTTGTGTCCAGGATGAAGCACTTCTTGTCGACATCTTGCCGGCCATGCCTTCCCATGTGTGGGCATTTCAATGCCAAAATGAGTGTTTCTACTCAGGGCCGGCTCTGGGGTGGTGCGATCGGTGCCATCGCACCGGGCGCTGACTTGGGGTGGGGGTGCCATGTTTATTGTTTTAGAGGCAGCTGGTGCCGAGTTCTTAGTTCCAGCAATAAAAATCTCAAGATAACTCATCTGATTAATGTTCTTCCTGGAGAGAGACCGGAGCTTTGTCTAAGAAATGTTGACTTGTAGTGCAGTGGGTTAATATGTCTGCTGCAAATAACGTGTCCCATTCATATCACAAAGTGCATAAAATATAAATTGGTCAATGGGTTACCGCTTTTGGCAGAGAGATCCGGTTGTTACTTGTATAAGTTAAAATCCTAATATATTCACTGTCATCAAAGAGCTGCATGCAAACTGCAAGGAATGTGTTAAGAGCTATGTGTGTTTTTTGCCAGTCTTTTGTTATCCTAATATTGCAAAAAGGGTTCATTTATGTAGAAATCAATTCTTATTATTTAGGAAAACCCCCAACATTGGTGTAACATTTTTAAATTCTGAATTTGTATTTTTCAAGACCAAAGACTCAAACTATACTGCCTACCAGAATGGATGACATTTTACTCCTACACCTTGTAGGCCTTATGTAACATTTCCTATACACTCATTTACACATGGGATTGTCTCTGTGCAATGTGTGTGTGATCTAAAGTGTTCTGACACCTTAAACTGGTATGAGTCGCGCTATAAATCGAAATTAATCTAAGAGACAGTGGTTATTGAGACTTGAGGAGCACTGTCAAATGGTGGTAGTGTGGGAATCTGTGGCGGAGGTGGTCATTGGGGGCGGGGGGCGCCACAAAACATTGTCGCACAGGGCGCCACCATTGCTAAAGCCGGCCCTGTTTCTACTTATGCCTTGTGCAGGCGAATGCATCAATAATGTCGCCTTGCACCTAATTTGTGTTTTGACTCTAAGGGGAAATGAAGAGGAACTTAGTCAAGACCTATGATTTAGTGATTTTGTAAATGTCATGAAAAAGAGTCCACCTCACAGTTTCTAGTGGTCGATAGTTTTCACGAACAGTGCAACGTACTTGCAATAATACAGCGCCTTTGCTCACTCCGCTGCTGCCCGGCTATGTGTGCCCCTCAGCCTCTCTTGCACCCCAATTAATGCCCCTTAGCTGTTTGCAGTGGCGGTTGTTAAACCGTGAATTTTAGTGTGTTGATTTTGCTTGTGAGAAAATGTCACTCATATTACACTGAAACATATGAAAATGTCACACATAGCAATCTGAAACCCTGGCAGCTATGTACTCATGATCCTTAAAATGTCACTCATATTACACAAACATATGAAAATGTCCCACATGGCAATCTGAAACCTTGGCAGCTATGAAGCACACGTCCTGCGTTACATTTGCTACATTCCTTTTGCTACTAGTGGGCAGCTGCGGGGCTGAATGTGGGCCTTTGAGATAATAATCATGTTAATTGCAGCGCCCGTGTGCACTGCAATTAACAAGAATACTATCTCAAAGGCCCACATTCAGCCACGCACTTTTAACAAAAGAAATGCAGGGTCAAACACGACATGCGATTCTGAAAGCACAAGTTGTGTTTCACCCTGCATTCGTTTTGCTAATAGTGCGGGGCTGAATGTGGGCCTTTGAGATAGTATTCTTGTTAATTGCAGTGCACACGGGCGGTGCAATTAACAAGAATACTATCTCAAAGGCCCACATTCAGCCCCGCAGCTGCCCACTATTAGCTAAAGACTGCAGGGTCAAATACGACGTGTGCTTTCAGATGATTCTGAAAGCACACGTTGTGTATGACTCTGCATTCCTTTGCTGATAGTGCGGGGCTGAATGTGGGCCTTTGAGATAGTATTCTTGTTAATTGCAGCGCCCGTGTGCACTGCAATTAGCATGAAAACTATTTCAAAGGCCCACATTCAGCCCCGCAGATGTCCACTATTAGCAAAGGAATGCAGAGTCAAACAAGACGTGTTCTTTCAGAATCATCTGAAAGAACATGTCGCGCTTTAGATTGCCGCATTACTTTTCCTAATGCACGGCTGCGGGGCAGTTTGTGGGCCTTTGTAAAAGTATTCATGTTAATTGCAGCGCATGACGGCGCTGCAATTAACATGAATACTTTCACTAAGGCCCACAAACTGCCCGCTGGCGTGCACTATTGAGAAAAAAATGCAGCAAGTGCAGGCGCCACTTGCTCGTAAACCCGAGCCCTCCCTAACCATCCAGGACATAAGGGAGACACTTTCCTGACGCTCGGCTGTGTCCTCTCCTCCGTTGTCTCCAGCTCTGCCTCGTGCAATCGGGAAATTGCCGTTTTTCGCGCTGCTCGCGTTTTAAAAGCGGTGGCGCGAACGGACTTACGGGCTATGTTGTGTGTGTGCGCGCTACAATTGGGACACTGCGCGCTCGGGGTGACCTCAGTGCGCGGGCGCGTACCCGCCCACGTTCTAGGGAACAGTGATTATGATGGCCTCTGTCAAGTCATGACTGCGAAAGTTGTAGATGACATCTGTGAAGTGGTCGGAAAACTTGTCAATTCAATTTGTCATTTGATTGATATAAGGAAGAGACCATGCCCTACCTCGCCCCCTAAAAGCACACCCAGAGCTTACACTCCAGGTAATACTGCTGCAATCACTCCCTCAGTAACACCATTGTTTTCAAATGTCTTCAAGACGATTATTAAAACACCAACTTCTGCATCAGAAACCGTGTCCACTTCTACATCTCCAACTGCTGCACTCTGGGCAAGACAACATCCTGACGCAACTGGTAAAATGGCCATCATTTCCTTGTTTTCAATAATATATGCAGCGCATTCTAGAGTGCAATTAATAGGAAAATCAAATGTCATCTGTCATCCAGGTGTTTCAAACATTAGGGCAAGTGGGGATCCCCTCTCCCAGATTTTAGAGTCTGGAGAGAGGATATACTGGACTGCTGTTAGAGAGGGGCAGCCCTTGGATATATTTATGACAGTGATCAGTCATCGCCAAAGTACTGTGGTGGAAACTTGGAGGCCCAATGGATGGCCTGTAAGTGCGTCTTAGAGACCTGCAAACCCACATGTCAGGTGGATCCAGCTGGCTCCACCTCACCTGAGAAAAACATACCAGCAGCCAATTCCTGGGGTAGCGGTCTGTAGGAACAGTAGATGGAGGAGCAGGTGGAGACATAACCTGTGTGTCTGTTCCCTGTCTGGGGGGATACGTACTGTGATATGTGGCTCTAGTATCCAATGAACCCAAAGGGGCTGTGCTATTCATGCCTTAGCAGCCTGTTCCATCAGTAACCCCTTCTGGGCCTCATTTATGAAAAGTGTTGCATCGCTGGTTGAAAGCAGCGATGCAACACTTTTCAATGCGCCCTCCTTGCGACACCTTGGATGCGCCGTGTTTACAGTATGGTGCTCCATTTTGCAAGGATTGACCAGAAATGTCAGGAATCCTGACGTATCTGGTGGCGCAGCAATGATGCATTGCTGGAGCGTGTCGCAAAACAGACTCAACTCCAGCAATGTGTCATTACACATGGGCGAGTCCCATGTAAAAGGGCCTGTGTCAGTCCTTACGCCTTCTTTAAAGCAGGCGTAAGGATTTGACGCAGTGAACTCATAGAAGTGTCACAGTGAATTCTCACAGATTTCACTGCGCCACTTCTATGAGCCTTTTTTATAGGGGAATGCCCACGCTGCATACATTATTCCTGACCCAGGTATAATGTAGAGCAGGGGTTTACAAACTGACGCATCTGCCTAGATGCGTCACTTTGTAAATATGGCGCAGTGTGGCACATTTTTTACGCCACCGATGAGTCTCAGAAAGTGAAGGAACTGCGGCGTAAGCCCTTCACAAATAAGGGCCTCGCTGTTTTGATGATGTAAGTGGTGCAGATGCAGCACGTTGGCCTTAAACAGTGATAAGGGAGTGCGCAGGCAGTGTTCCTCCTAGTGTCAATGAGTGGCGCAAGAATGTGTAACACAAGTAATGGGGTACTTGGCTTTAATTTACCTTTTCCTCAAACCTCTACACCGTAGGTAAACAAGGAATGAAGGTGCGAAGGAAAATTTACATCAGTCGTACAGACAGACTATTCCAAATTGTGCAGTATCTCAACTGCCCTCTATAGATACCCTAGTCTATAGAGGGGTATAGAGGATCTCTGTTTCTTTTCTATAGATGGATTACTGAGGCTTTACTAAACTGAAGGGCATATCTGCAACAGTGTTATCAGTTACGTCTCATCAGTGCAATAAGGGGTCAGTAAGATCTGCCACATCAGTCATGGATCACCGCTGCTCCTTACAGAGCTTTGAAACAACAGAAAGGGATCAGTTGTGCTCTATACAGAGCTCTGCAATATGAGTCAAGGATCATTGCCACTAAGTATGGCCCTCTTTCTGATCAGTAAGGGATCACTCCTGCTTGAAATAGAACTCTGACCGAACAGCAAATGTCACTGCTGCTCTGTACAGAGTGCTGTCCAATCAGCAGTAGATTACTGCTGATATGTGTAGATCTCTGTCCGATCAGTAGTGAATTACTGCTGATCTGTGTAGATCTCTGTCCAAACAAGAGTGGATCACTGCTGATCTGTGTAGATCTCTGTCCAAACAGATAGTTTCACAGGTGCTCTATACAGAATTCCAAAACATCAGTAAGAACTCACTTCTACTCTGTATACGACTCTGTGCAATTAGTAATCGGCCAGAGCTACTTTTACCTTACATCGATATTGATTCCACCATCAAAAGAGCTCACCTGCTTCTGTGCAGGGAAACTACTGCAGGTCTGTATAAAGAGCTAGTTCTATCTCAAGCTCTGACACATCTGTATGGGATCACTTGTGGTTCTCTATAGAAAGTTCTCTGATGTTCCATATACACCACTGTCACATCTGTAAGGGTCACCGCTGCATTATATAAAGCTATAGCTGTCAGTAAGGATCACCGCTGCTTTATATAAAGCTATAGCTGTCAGTAAGTGCCCACTGCTGCTCTATATAAACTATAGCTGTCAGTAAGGGTCACTGCTGCTCTATATAAAGCTATAGCTGTCAGTAAGGTTCACTGCTGCTCTATATAAAGTTAGAGCTGTCAGCAAGGGTCACTGCTGCTCTATATAAAGCTAAAGCTGTCAGTAAGGGTTACTGCTGCTCTATATAAAGCTATAGCTGTGAGTAAGGGCTCCCTGCTGCTCTATATAAAGCTTTAGCTGTCAGGAAGGGTCACTGCTTCTTTATATATAGCTATAGCTGTCAGCAAGGGGCACTGTTGGTCTATATAAGGCTACAGCTGTCAGTTAGGGTCACTGCTGCTCTATATAAAGCTATAGCTGTCAGTAAGGGCTAACTGCTGCTTTATCTAAAGCTATAGCTGTCAGTAAGGGTCACCGCTGCTCTATTTAAAGCTATAGCTGTCAGTAACGGCTCCCTGCTGCTCTATTTAAAGTTTTAGCTGTCAGTAAGGGTCACTGCTGCTCTATATAAAGCTGTAGCTATCAATAAGGGCTCACGGCTGCTCTCTATAAAGCTATAGCTGCCAGTAAGGGCTCCCTGCTGCTCTATACAAAGCTTTAGCTGTCAGTAAGGGCCACTGCTGCTTTATATAAAGCTACAGCTGTCAGTAAGGGCTCCCTGCTGCTCTATATAAATCTTTAACTGTCAGTAAGGGTCACTGCTGCTCTATTTAAAGCGGTAGATATCGGTAAGGGCTCCATGCTGCTCAATATAAAGCTACAGCTGTCGGTAAGGGCTCACCGCTGCTATGAATTGAGCTCCATCACACAAATAATGGATCTGAGTTTTATATGATAATATAGAAAATTATGCATTGCAATGTTAACGAAAGTGTTTTTGCATGTACAGAATAATAAAAGCATACTTATGCCAGACAGTGCTACTGACACTTCCGTGAGCTGCTAAATATCACCATATTTATGTCTTAACAGAAACCAAACTCACCCTGACGAGCCGGACAACAAGAACAACAATGACTAGCCTGGAAACAACACGTGGTGACTGGTGCAAAGTAGTGGGGACTATCGTAGATGGCGTGTGCAGAATTGTAACTAAACATTATGATGGCCTCTGTCAAGTCATGACTGCGAAAGTTGTAGATGACATCTGTGAAGTGGTCGGAAAACTTGTCAATTCAATTTGTCATTTGATTGATATAAGGAAGAGACCATGCCCTACCTCGCCCCCTAAAAGCACACCCAGAGCTTACACTCCAGGTAATACTGCTGCAATCACTCCCTCAGTAACACCATTGTTTTCAAATGTCTTCAAGACGATTATTAAAACACCAACTTCTGCATCAGAAACCGTGTCCACTTCTACATCTCCAACTGCTGCACTCAGGGCAAGACAACATCCTGACACAACTGGTAAAATGGCCATCATTTCCTTGTTTTCAATAATATATGCAGCGCATTCTAGAGTGCAATTAATAGGAAAATCAAATGTCATCTGTCATCCAGGTGGCTCAAACATTAGGGCAAGTGGGGATCCCCTCTCCCAGATTTTAGAGTCTGGAGAGAGGATATACTGGACTGCTGTTAGAGAGGGGCAGCCCTTGGATATATTTATGACAGTGATCAGTCATCGCCAAAGTACTGTGGTGGAAACTTGGAGGCCCAATGGATGGCCTGTAAGTGCGTCTTAGAGACCTGCAAACCCACATGTCAGGTGGATCCAGCTGGCTCCACCTCACCTGAGAAAAACATACCAGCAGCCAATTCCTGGGGTAGCCGTCTGTAGGAACAGTAGATGGAGGAACAGGTGGAGACATAACCTGTGTGTCTGTTCCCTGTCTGGGGGGATACGTACTGTGATATGTGGCTCTAGTATCCAATGAACCCAAAGGGGCTGTGCTATTCATGCCTTAGCAGCCTGTTCCATCAGTAACCCCTTCTGGGCCTCATTTATGAAAAGTGTTGCATCGCTGGCTGAAAGCAGCGATGCAACACTTTTCAATGCGCCCTCCTTGCGACACCTTGGATGCGCCGTGTTTACAGTATGGCGCTCCATTTTGCAAGGATTGACCAGAAATGTCAGGAATCCTGACGTATCTGGTGGCGCAGCAATGATGCATTGCTGAAGCGTGTCGCAAAACAGACTCAACTCCAGCAATGTGTCATTACACATGGGCGAGTCCCATGTAAAAGGGCCTGTGTCAGTCCTTACGCCTTCTTTAAAGCAGGCGTAAGGATTTGACGCAGTGAACTCGTAGAAGTGTCACAGTGAATTCTCACAGATTTCACTGCGCCACTTCTATGAGCCTTTTTTTTAGGGGAATGCCCACGCTGCATACATTATTCCTGACCCAGGTATAATGTAGAGCAGGGGTTTACAAACTGACGCATCTGCCTAGATGCGTCACTTTGTAAATATGGCGCAGTGTGGCACATTTTTTACGCCACCGATGAGTCTCAGAAAGTGAAGGAACTGCGGCGTAAGCCCTTCACAAATAAGGGCCTCGCTGTTTTGATGGTGTAAGTGGTGCAGATGCAGCACGTTGGCCTTAAACCGTGATAAGGGAGTGCGCAGGCAGTGTTCCTCCTAGTGTCAATGAGTGGCGCAAGAATGTTTAACACAAGTAATGGGGTACTTGGCTTTAATTTACCTTTTCCTCAAACCTCTACACCGTAGGTAAACAAGGAATGAAGGCACGAAGGAAAATTTACATCAGTCGTACAGACAGACTATTCCAAATTGTGCAGTATCTCAACTGCCCTCTATAGATACCCTAGTCTATAGAGGGGTATAGGGGATCTCTGTTTCTTTTCTATAGATGGATTACTGAGGCTTTACTAAACTGAAGGGCATATCTGCAACAGTGTTATCAGTTACGTCTCATCAGTGCAATAAGGGGTCAGTAAGATCTGCCACATCAGTCATGGATCAACGCTGCTCCTTACAGAGCTTTGAAACAACAGAAAGGGATCAGTTGTGCTCTATACAGAGCTCTGCAATATGAGTCAAGGATCATTGCCACTAAGTATGGCCCTCTTTCTGATCAGTAAGGGATCACTCCTGCTTGAAATAGAACTCTGACCGAACAGCAAATGTCACTGCTGCTCTGTACAGAGTGCTGTCCAATCAGCAGTAGATTACTGCTGATATGTGTAGATCTCTGTCCGATCAGTAGTGAATTACTGCTGATCTGTGTAGATCTCTGTCCAAACAAGAATGGATCACTGCTGATCTGTGTAGATCTCTGTCCAAACAGATAGTTTCACAGGTGCTCTATACAGAATTCCAAAACATCAGTAAGAACTCACTTCTACTCTGTATACGACTCTGTGCAATTAGTAATCGGCCAGAGCTACTTTTACCTTACATCGATATTGATTCCATCATCAAAAGAGCTCACCTGCTTCTGCGCAGGGAAACTACTGCAGGTCTGTATAAAGAGCTAGTTCTATCTCAAGCTCTGACACATCTGTATGGGATCACTTGTGGTTCTCTATAGAAAGTTCTCTGATGTTCCATATACACCACTGTCACATCTGTAAGGGTCACCGCTGCATTATATAAAGCTATAGCTGTCAGTAAGGATCACCGCTGCTTTATATAAAGCTATAGCTGTCAGTAAGTGCCCACTGCTGCTCTATATATACTATAGCTGTCAGTAAGGGTCACTGCTGCTCTATATAAAGCTATAGCTGTCAGTAAGGTTCACTGCTGCTCTATATAAAGTTAGAGCTGTCAGCAAGGGTCACTGCTGCTCTATATAAAGCTAAAGCTGTCAGTAAGGGTTACTGCTGCTCTATATAAAGCTATAGCTGTGAGTAAGGGCTCCCTGCTGCTCTATATAAAGCTTTAGCTGTCAGGAAGGGTCACTGCTTCTTTATATATAGCTATAGCTGTCAGCAAGGGGCACTGTTGGTCTATATAAGGCTACAGCTGTCAGTAAGGGTCACTGCTGCTCTATATAAAGCTATAGCTGTCAGTAAGGGCTAACTGCTGCTTTATCTAAAGCTATAGCTGTCAGTAAGGGTCACCGCTGGTCTATATAAAGCTATAGCTGTCAGTAAAGGTCACTGCTGCTCTATATAAAGCTGTAGCTGTCAGTAGGGGCTCACTGCTTCTTTATATAAGGCTACAGCTGTCAGTAAGGGCTTACTGCTGCTTTATATAAAGCTATAGCTGTCAGTAAGGGTCACCGCTGCTCTATTTAAAGCTATAGCAGTCAGTAACGGCTCACTGCTTCTTTATACAAAGCTATAGCTGTCAGTAAGGGTCACCGCTGCTTTATATAAAGCTATAGCTGTCAGTAAGTGCCCACTGCTGCTCTATATAAAGCTATAGCTGTCAGTAAGGGTCACTGCTGCTCTATATAAAGCTATAGCTGTCAGTAAGGGTCACTGCTGCTCTATATAAAGCTATAGCTGTCAGTAAGGGTTACTGCCGCTCTATATAAAGCTATAGCTGTCAATAGGGGTCACTGCTGCTCTATATAAAACTATAACTGTCAGTAAAGGTCACTGCTGCTCTATAGAAAGCTATAGCTGTCAGTGAAGGTCACTGCTGCTCTATATAAAGCTGTAGCTGTCAGTAAGGGCTCACTGCTTCTTTATATAAGGCAACAGCTGTCAGTAAGGGTTACTGCTGCTCTATATAACTCTATAGCTGTCAGTAAGGGCTAACTGCTGCTTTATATAAAGCTATAGCTGTCAGTAAGGGTCACCGCTGCTCTATTTAAAGCTATAGCTGTCAGTAACGGCTCACTGCTGCTTTACATAAAGCTATAGCTGTCAGTAAGGGTCACCACTGCTCTATATAAAGCTACAGCTGTCAGTAAGGGCTCCCTGCTGCTCTATATAAAGCTGTAGCTATCAGTAAGGGCTCACGGCTGCTCTCTGTAAAGCTATAGCTGTCAGTAAGGGCTCCATGCTGCTCTATATAAAGGTACAGCTGTCGGTAAGGGCTCACTGCTGCTCTATATAAAGTTATAGCTGTCAGTAAGGGCTCACCGCTACTATGAATTGAGCTCCATCACACAAATAATGGATCTGAGTTTTATATGATAATATAGAAAATTATGCATTGCAATTTTAACGAAAGTGTTTTTGCATGTACAGAATAATAAAAGCATACTTATGCCAGACAGTGCTACTGACACTTCCGTGAGCTGCTAAATATCACCATATTTATGTCTTAACAGAAACCAAACTCACCCTGACGAGCCGGACAACAAGAACAACAATGACTAGCCTGGAAACAACACGTGGTGACTGGTGCAAAGTAGTGGGGACTATCGTAGATGGCGTGTGCAGAATTGTAACTAAACATTATGATGGCCTCTGTCAAGTCATGACTGCGAAAGTTGTAGATGACATCTGTGAAGTGGTCGGAAAACTTGTCAATTCAATTTGTCATTTGATTGATATAAGGAAGAGACCATGCCCTACCTCGCCCCCTAAAAGCACACCCAGAGCTTACACTCCAGGTAATACTGCTGCAATCACTCCCTCAGTAACACCATTGTTTTCAAATGTCTTCAAGACGATTATTAAAACACCAACTTCTGCATCAGAAACCGTGTCCACTTCTACATCTCCAACTGCTGCACTCAGGGCAAGACAACATCCTGACACAACTGGTAAAATGGCCATCATTTCCTTGTTTTCAATAATATATGGAGCGCATTCTAGAGTGCAATTAATAGGAAAATCAAATGTCATCTGTCATCCAGGTGGCTCAAACATTAGGGCAAGTGGGGATCCGCTCTCCCAGATTTTAGAGTCTGGAGAGAGGATATACTGGACTGCTGTTAGAGAGGGGCAGCCCTTGGATATATTTATGACAGTGATCAGTCATCGCCAAAGTACTGTGGTGGAAACTTGGAGGCCCAATGGATGGCCTGTAAGTGCGTCTTAGAGACCTGCAAACCCACATGTCAGGTGGATCCAGCTGGCTCCACCTCACCTGAGAAAAACATACCAGCAGCCAATTCCTGGGGTAGCCGTCTGTAGGAACAGTAGATGGAGGAGCAGGGGGAGACATAACCTGTGTGTCTGTTCCCTGTCTGGGGGGATACGTACTGTGATATGTGGCTCTAGTATCCAATGAACCCAAAGGGGCTGTGCTATTCATGCCTTAGCAGCCTGTTCAATCAGTAACCCCTTCTGGGCCTCATTTATGAAAAGTGTTGCATCGCTGGTTGAAAGCAGCGATGCAACACTTTTCAATGCGCCCTCCTTGCGACACCTTGGATGCGCTGTGTTTACAGTATGGTGCTCCATTTTGCAAGGATTGACCAGAAATGTCAGGAATCCTGACGTATCTGGTGGCGCAGCAATGATGCATTGCTGGAGCGTGTCGCAAAACAGACTCAACTCCAGCAATGTGTCATTACACATGGGCGAGTCCCATGTAAAAGGGCCTGTGTCAGTCCGTACGCCTTCTTTAAAGCAGGCGTAAGGATTTGACACAGTGAACTCGTAGAAGTGTCACAGTGAATTCTCACAGATTTCACTGCGCCACTTCTATGAGCCTTTTTTATAGGGGAATGCCCACGCTGCATACATTATTCCTGACCCAGGTATAATGTAGAGCAGGGGTTTACAAACTGACGCATCTGCCTAGATGCGTCACTTTGTAAATATGGCGCAGTGTGGCACATTTTTTACGCCACCGATGAGTCTCAGAAAGTGAAGGAACTGCGGCGTAAGCCCTTCACAAATAAGGGCCTCGCTGTTTTGATGGTGTAAGTGGTGCAGATGCAGCACGTTGGCCTTAAACCGTGATAAGGGAGTGCGCAGGCAGTGTTCCTCCTAGTGTCAATGAGTGGTGCAAGAATGTTTAACACAAGTAATGGGGTACTTGGCTTTAATTTACCTTTTCCTCAAACCTCTACACCGTAGGTAAACAAGGAATGAAGGCGCGAAGGAAAATTTACATCAGTCGTACAGACAGACTATTCCAAATTGTGCAGTATCTCAACTGCCCTCTATAGATACCCTAGTCTATAGAGGGGTATAGGGATCTCTGTTTCTTTTCTATAGATGGATTACTGAGGCTTTACTAAACTGAAGGGCATATCTGCAACAGTGTTATCAGTTACGTCTCATCAGTGCAATAAGGGGTCAGTAAGATCTGCCACATCAGTCATGGATCACCGCTGCTCCTTACAGAGCTTTGAAACAACAGAAAGGGATCAGTTGTGCTCTATACAGAGCTCTGCAATATGAGTCAAGGATCATTGCCACTAAGTATGGCCCTCTTTCTGATCAGTAAGGGATCACTCCTGCTTGAAATAGAACTCTGACCGAACAGCAAATGTCACTGCTGCTCTGTACAGAGTGCTGTCCAATCAGCAGTAGATTACTGCTGATATGTGTAGATCTCTGTCCGATCAGTAGTGAATTACTGCTGATCTGTGTAGATCTCTGTCCAAACAAGAGTGGATCACTGCTGATCTGTGTAGATCTCTGTCCAAACAGATAGTTTCACAGGTGCTCTATACAGAATTCCAAAACATCAGTAAGAACTCACTTCTACTCTGTATACGACTCTGTGCAATTAGTAATCGGCCAGAGCTACTTTTACCTTACATCGATATTGATTCCACCATCAAAAGAGCTCACCTGCTTCTGCGCAGGGAAACTACTGCAGGTCTGTATAAAGAGCTAGTTCTATCTCAAGCTCTGACACATCTGTATGGGATCACTTGTGGTTCTCTATAGAAAGTTCTCTGATGTTCCATATACACCACTGTCACATCTGTAAGGGTCACCGCTGCATTATATAAAGCTATAGCTGTCAGTAAGGATCACCGCTGCTTTATATAAAGCTATAGCTGTCAGTAAGTGCCCACTGCTGCTCTATATAAACTATAGCTGTCAGTAAGGGTCACTGCTGCTCTATATAAAGCTATAGCTGTCAGTAAGGTTCACTGCTGCTCTATATAAAGTTAGAGCTGTCAGCAAGGGTCACTGCTGCTCTATATAAAGCTAAAGCTGTCAGTAAGGGTTACTGCTGCTCTATATAAAGCTATAGCTGTGAGTAAGGGCTCCCTGCTGCTCTATATAAAGCTTTAGCTGTCAGGAAGGGTCACTGCTTCTTTATATATAGCTATAGCTGTCAGCAAGGGGCACTGTTGGTCTATATAAGGCTACAGCTGTCAGTAAGGGTCACTGCTGCTCTATATAAAGCTATAGCTGTCAGTAAGGGCTAACTGCTGCTTTATCTAAAGCTATAGCTGTCAGTAAGGGTCACCGCTGCTCTATTTAAAGCTATAGCTGTCAGTAACGGCTCCCTGCTGCTCTATTTAAAGTTTTAGCTGTCAGTAAGGGTCACTGCTGCTCTATATAAAGCTGTAGCTATCAGTAAGGGCTCACGGCTGCTCTCTATAAAGCTATAGCTGCCAGTAAGGGCTCCCTGCTGCTCTATACAAAGCTTTAGCTGTCAGTAAGGGCCACTGCTGCTCTATATAAAGCTATAGCTGTCAGTAAGGGCTCCCCGCTGCTTTAAATAAAGCCCCATCACATCAATAATGGATCAGAGTTTTATATTTGAAATCCATGCATCCCAATTTTAACGAAAGTGTTTTTGCATGTACAGAATAATAAAAGCATCCTTATGTCAGACAGTGCTACTGACACTTCCGTGAGCTGCTAAATATCACCATATTTATGTCTTAACAGAAACCAAACTCACCCTGACGAGCCGGACAACAAGAACAACAATGACTAGCCTGGAAACAACACGTGGTGACTGGTGCAAAGTAGTGGGGACTATCGTAGATGGCGTGTGCAGAATTGTAACTAAACATAATGATGGCCTCTGTCAAGTCATGACTGCGAAAGTTGCAGATGACATCTGTGAAGTGGTCGGAAAACTTGTCAATTCAATTTGTCATTTGATTGATGTAAGGAAGAGACCATGCCCTACCTCGCCCCCTAAAAGCACACCCAAGACTGACACCCTAGCAAACACTACTGCAATCGCACCTGTGTAGGCGCCTTGTTCCTTTAGGCCTGTTCTGTGACGCTTCAGAAACGGAGCTTGCAAAATGTCTACAGGCTGGTTGACCTGTTTTGGTGAAATTGCACGGCTTGAGAAATAATGGAAATCATGATTTATATGCTTACGTGTCATTCTGCTGCTTTGCTACAGTTGCACATTTTTCAATATCATGTCCAAATATAGTTTGATGTTTGCGGGCAATTTGATTGGACGAAGTGTGTTGTTACTACTATCACCTTACGCCGGGCATATGCAATTATTGGCTGTCTTACAAAAGGAAATGTGCTGAAATTTGAAAAACCCTGCAAACTTGTGGTGGGCGGGTTAGCCTCTGCTTGAGTCTGGCCCCATGCAGCAGCGTATTGATAAATATTTTACTTTGAACTCTTTTTGTGTACCTGTTTTATTGATATAGGCATCAACAAGTGGTGGAGAATGCTAAGCTGGAGCTCAGTCCTGGCTGTTGAAAAGTTGTCTTCGTATTGGGTCGAGTGCTGGGCCTGTAGGCTACTGTGAGGCCTTTATTTGAAGGAACTCTGGGCCTCATTTATGAGGTCTTACGGGTGGCGCAATGTGCCACCGCATATTTATAAGGCCACGTAAAGCCACTTTACGTGGCTTTCATGGCCTTATAAATATGTGCTTCTTTCACGCAGAAAACTGCGTGAAAGGGGCGTTCAATGGGTGTTGCTGTGGGTGTTCCCACACAACACCCATGGAACCTGACACATTCCTAAATTTACAAGAAATTGTAAACCTGGGAATGCGTCAGAACCTAACGCCACCCCAGGGGTGGCATTAGGGAGGCGCAGCGAAGAGAAATGAAAACATTGTCCACGTGCTTCCCTTTTTCTATGTGTGCTGGGATATCGCCTGAATTGATCGATTTTGTGCAGGAAGGTGTCCCGTCCTGCACAAAATCAATCATCCCCGCAATGCAAGCACCCTTGCACCATGGTGCGAAGGTGCCTGTGTTGGCGCACTGCAGCCCATTGTGCGGCAATGCAGGGGAAAAGGGCAGGAATGCACCGTATCTAGTGGATACGGCGCATTACTGCTCTTTTCTTTTGTTGTAGGGCAGTGCAGCAGGAAGGCCTGAAGCGTGCGCTACGGCAAAAGCCCATAAATAAGGCCCTCTGTCTTTGTGTCCATTTGAAATGCTTGGATGCACTTGAATTCACTTTCACTATTTCCGTGGGGTCCATTGACAGCTGCCCCGATTGCTCAAGACTACTTGTACCAGTCGAAAGCAAGGTCCAATGTCCGAAGCCTTCATTCTCCGCTTGCCAATTATCCTTCTCACTTCTCTTCACATAATATTTCTGCTGTCTCTCATCTGGCTGCTCAGCAGCAAGGTTGGGGATCTCAGACCATCATCTCTCACCTGCCTTGTTTGTAAGCGCATGCTGTATGTGTGAGGAGGGAAAGTGTGTTAATGTGTATTCATTCTGACACTGACTTTTCGATCTTCTCTCCTCCTCTGAAGGGCCGGGGAATAACCCCTAGAAACTAGTTCCGGGTACAGCATTTTCATATCTCCTTCCTATGTTTCTTTGCATGTATTGCCCTAGGGTGAGTTAGAGCAGGTTGTGCAGATAATGGGCTCTCAAAACAGTAAACGCATTGATGAAAGGCGACCTGTGGCTCCACAAGGTTCGCCGGCTTATCAGATGGCCACTAATGTGTGCAACAGCCCCTGCATTTGGATGCCCAAATGGCATGCCTTAATATCTAGCACGCATTGGTAATGCATCGGTTTCACCTATGTAATGAATAAAGAGCTGTTTTCATCAATCATCGTCCGGAGAAGCAAAGAGCTCCCTGACAGATAACTCAGGAGTAGAGAGGATGTGGCGCAGTGGCCAGAGCTGCTGACTCGAGAGCTGGGGATTCCGGTTCGAGTCTCGGCGGCGCAGCGCAACATCCTTTGATTCTATGCCAATCACTTAGGGCCCTATTTATGAAGGCCTTGCGCCGCCGGTACGTCACTTTTTCCCGGATCACTGACAGAAGATCGACAGTCAGAATATCGAGCTACAACAATTTCGCCACATGAATATCGATGTCCAGAATATCGAAGTCCTATCTACACAATGGTAAGTACAAAAATATTGATAAAAAAATATCGTTGTTAAAAATATCATTGTTAAAAATATCAGGTTTTTTTTATGTATAAAAAATAATGTAAAATAAAGTAAATAATACATATAATAAAAAAAACATAGTTAAAATTATTATAAAATGTTTAAAGTTATAAGTAATACATATAATGTAAAAATCAATTAAACATATATATGTATAAAATATAATATATATACTTACTTAATATTTGTAAATAATTATTTTGATAACTTATAAATTGTTAAAAAACATATTAAAAATTTGAAATACATATATACATACACCAATACTATAAATAAAAAATAAAATATATATATAACAAATTAAAATATTACAATATTTTTAATCTTTTTAAAATACATTTTACACTACATGAACTAAAACAGTAGAGAAAATATTGGATAGCGAAGGGGATAAAATTAATATTCCCACTCCAGACAGTGCAACAGTAGGGAAAGTGTTGGATAGCGTAAGGGTAATAATTACTATTCCCACTCCAATGAGTGCAACAGTAGGGAAAGTTTTGGATAGCGGAGGGGAAAAAATTACTACTCCCACTCCAGAGAGTGCAACAGTAGGGAAAGTATTGGATAGCGGAGATGTACAAATTATTATTCCCACTCCAGTGAGTGCAACAGTAGGGAAAGTGTTGGATAGCGGAGGAGCAAAAATAACTATTCCCACTCCAGACAGTGCAACAGTTAGGAAAGTGTTGGATAGCGAAGGGGTAAAAATTACTATTCCCACTCCAGTGAGTGCAACAGTAGGGAAAGTGTTGGATAGCGTAGGGGTAAAAATTACTATTCCAACTCCAGAGAGTGCAACAGTAGGGAAAGTGTTGGATAGCGTAGGGGTAAAAATTACTATTCCCACTCCAGTGAGTGCAGCAGTAGGGAAAGTTTTGGATAGCGCAGGCAGGGGTAAAAATAACTATTCCCACTCCAGTGAATGCAACAGTAGGGAAAGTGTTGGATAGCGAAGGAGTAAAAATTACTATTCCCACTCCAAACAGTGCAACAGTAGGGAAAGTGTTGGATAGCGTAGGGGTAAAAATTACTATTCCCACTCCAGAGAGTGCAACAGTAAGGAAAGTGTTGGATAGCAGAGGGTTAAAATTAACATACTTATCAATTAAATAATTATTAAAATTAAATAACCAATTAATAATTAATTAATATTAAATTAATTATAAACACTAATAAATAAATATTAATAATTACTTTATTATAAATAAATTACTTCCCACCCTATTCCCCTATAAACCCACAACCCGCTCCTAAAAAATAACACAAATAATACAATTATCTATTAATCAATTAATATGAATTAATAACCAATTAATAATTAATTAATAATAAATTAATTATAAATACTAATAAATAAATATTAATAATTACTTTATTATAATTAAATTACTTCCAACCCTATTCCCCTATAAACCCACAACCCGCTCCTAAAAGAAATAACACAATTCATATAATTATCTATTAATTAATTATTATTAATTAATAACCAATTAATAACTAATTAATAATAAATTAATTATAAATACTAATAAATAAATATTAATAATTACTTTTTTATAATTAAATTACTTCCCACCCTATTCCCTATAAACCCACAACCCGCTCCTAAATAAATAACACAATTTATATAATTATTTATTAATTAATTAACATTAATTAATAACCAATTAATAATTAATTAATAATACATTAATTATAAATAATAATGAATAAAAATTAATAATTACTTTTTATAATTAAATTACTTCCCACCCTATTCCCTATAAACCCACAACCCGCTACAGAACTAAAATACGCAAAAATTAATTTACATAAAAGTATTTACTGCAAAAAATGTAACACATACATTAAAAACAAAAACTACACTTATACCCAAAAATTACATCACATACTTTTAACACACATACTAAAATACAGAACACTAATATGAACATCGATATTATTAACAACGATATTTTTACAAACGATATTACTGTCTTCGATATTAAAAAAACTATATTTCTTACCTTACTGTCGATATTCTGTACCACGATATTCTTGCATTCGATATTCTTGACCTACAATATTTAAAACTCGATATTATGGTAGGTCGAAATTAAAAACTCGATATTCTGTCTGTGCACCATTTTTCCCATTTTAAAAGTGAGGCACCGGCGGCGCAAAGCCTTCATAAATAAGGCCCTTAATCTCTCCAGGTGATATAAATATGCTGCAAGAGTAAAAAGCAAAACTTCATGAAAAAATTGTTCCACCAAAGCAGATGTTAACAGTATTTCGGCTGCGGGAAACTGATAAGAGAAGCAGAAGAGGAACAAGCATTGGTAAATGCAGGAATATATGCTACAGCCAATAGAAATGGAGGAAAAGTAAGGGGCACGCACAGGAGCCAATTAGAAGCCAGGAAAGAGAGGAGGCGGGATGTAAGTCCCTTTTAAGTTTATATTAAAAACAATAGATTTCTCAAGCACAGTGCAAGCGCTGTGAAGGCGAAGCTTAAGAAACAAGAACTGCAGTTTCCTTTAAATGGCACATCTGAATTGTCACGTTGGTTAAATTACCTCAAGCAACTGTTGCTCCCAAAGGTCGTAAGATTTGACTAGCTAAATGGGAGTCATTCAATGAATGGCACCTAGAGGCTATTAATATGCACACAGCTAGTGGGATAAAAGGCCGGGAACATAAAAAGTTCTAGTCTTTAAACATCCATAAATTCCTTCATGCACAAGCTAGGACACAGAAACCTAAAGAGGTGTGGCGGATGCTGGTACTCGTAATTACCGGCATTCATCCCTCTCTCCCAGTGCGTAGTGCACTGACAATGGAAAAGGAGGATAAGGAGGGCCCATTGGTGGTGGACATGCTCCTTGGAAATGCTCCTAGACCACCACCCTATGTTAAGCAAGAAGACCCTGTCGCCCCTTATCTCCGGTTAACACCAGGTGACTTGTTCGCTAGATTATGGTTCAAATCTCTTTATTTGCATTTTTCATACAAAAATAGCACTAAATAGAGCATCACAGCGCTCTGCTTATGTACTCTATTGCATTAATAACAACAACGAGAAAATGAAGAAGGCCCCTTCTAAACAAGAACCCTCCCCACCCACCCCTCAGTACTGAATACAAAGAGATATGACATACATGACTCTACAAGCCCCTTTAAGAGTCTATTTAACTGGAATCTACTGGTTGTGGGGGCGGTGAAGCAAACACAAGTATTTAGGACACGCAAGCTCCCGGAACTTCACGGAAAGAAGGGCAGTGAATGGGTGCCAGAGCTTTCCCATATGAGGCAGTCTGGGCAGTGAGAGAGAGGGTAATCTTTTCCATCCCCAATATGTACCAGAGGCGATGGAGCCACCCCTGGAGTGTTGAAGTGCGCTATGTGCCCCAATGCATTAGTATGGTCTGGAGTGCTGCTTCCAGAGCCAACCCTATCTGCCTTCCCCTACGGGATTTTAATGTGAAAGTGAGTGAAGTAGGCAGCCCGAGGATCGTGTAAGCGGGGAACCCGGGAAGTCGCGTGTACAAATGTAGATCGATATCATCTAAGATCATGGTCCAGTATTCCGCTAATTTAGGGCAATCCCATTGCAAATGTAGCAGCGTTCTGGGGGAGCCGCATCCCCTCCTGCAGTCAGGGCTCCGCTCTGGATTTCCTTTGTGTAGGTGTACTGGTGTGAAATACCAATACGTAGCAATCTTGGTAGCAGTTTCAATGCTGGCTGCGTTGCGTGCTGTATGTCACGCTCTAGGATACACCTCCCCCCATTCTTTCAGCGTCAATTGCCTCCCTAGTTCAGTCTCCCACCTTGTCTGGCCCGCACTGGGAAGCAGCAGGATAGGTTGGCAAAGAATGCTATACAATTCAGTGATAAGCCATTTATCCGACATTTTGGCTACTAGCCACTTCTCAAAAGGGTTAAAACATCTCTGTGCCCCAGGGCAATTAGACGGGTGCAACAGCCAATGTCGCACCTGCAAATAATGCATTCTTTCGGTTTCTGGTAGTGCATTCTCACTGTGTAATTAATCAAATGGTATCACACCCTCCCTATCAAACAGACGACCCACCGAACGGCATTTCACCCGTTGCCATGGTGAGAACACCACTTGGTTGATGCCTGGGGTGAAGTTGGAGTTGCCCAGAATTCTGTCAGCAGAAAGGGAAATGACGATAGACTCATATGAAGTCCCACCTAGTCCCATACCTCCATCATAGCCCTGGTGATGGTGAGGAGTACAGGCTTCTCGGGAGATGTGGCTTTTTCAAGAAAGGAACTTTCCAGAGGTGCTGCCAGGCTATCGCTCTATCTTGATATAACCAGCGCTTCTCCAATTCCTCCCTACTCCATTCCACCAGCTAATTTAACTGTGCCACTTGATAATAATGTAGGAGATTAGGGAGATCCAAGCCACCCCCATCAGGAGGTCGGAAGGACAGTTCCTTTCGCATGCAGGGCTGTCTATCCGCCCAAACAGAGCAATTCATTTCCCCCTGTAGAGCCTGAATCATCCCTGCAGGAGGTGACACAGGGACAGTCTGGAACAAAAATAAGACCTTGAGCAAGGTAGTCATCTTAAGAGCAGCCACTCGTCCGAGCCAGGAAAGACTCCATCTGCACAAGTCTTCCCAAAGCTGGCATAGCAAAGACCCAAAGTTTAAGGCAGTGGTTGTTTGAACCAATGAGGCTAATTGAATCCCCAGGTATGGTATGGACGTGGGTGCTCATTGTATTAGATAGCGTGTTACAAGTGGGGCGATCGTCGCCGGAGATGCCAATAGGCTAAGAGCATGGGATTTACTCACATTAACATGAAACCCTACCACTTGACCGAAGGTCTCTAGTTTGGCCAAAAAGGTTGGGAGAGCTGAGGTAGGATTACCTAGGGCCACTAGCACGTTGTCTGCATACAGGCTGATGGTATGATGTTCCCCTCCAAACATGACCCCAGTGATGTCAGGAGTGTCTCGAACCCGCTGAGCCATCGGCTCCATATAGAGGGCAAACAACAGGGGTGAAAGCGGAGACCCCTGCCGGGTGCCCCTACTTATAGGAAAGGGAGCAGAAACCTATCCATTCTCTGTGACTGTCGCAGTTGAATGACTACAGTTGCTTAGGACCCAAGCCTGGAACCTCTCACCGAAACCAAAGTGGAGGAGTGTTGCCTCGAGGTAGGGCCAATGTCATAGTCATGATTGTGCATGTGGTGTTCCCGCCATATCTCCCATAGCCCTATCTCCTGAAGCCACTGCGTCCCTCCCCATGATAATGCCCCTGTGTGGCCGTATCACTGCGCTGACCTGTCTAGGTCGTTGTTGAGCACCAAATTGAGGTCCCCCCAAGAGAATATGCCGTTCTGTGGTGGACAAAACGCTTTCCTGGCCTTCATTTGGGGCATATTTGGAGCCCAGTGTATAGGCATAGTCACCAGTAGAGACAGTGTATGCGAGGAGTCTACCCTTTATTTCTGCAACTTTGGACCTCACTTTGCCCCGAAAGGAGCAGGACACTAATGTGCCTCTGCCCACCGTCTTGGTAGAGGCCGAGGAATGAAATTTCTGGGGGAAGGGTCGTGATCGCAGCCAATGCCAGTCTATAGTCACCAGATGCGTCTCCTGGAGGAGGCAAATATCTGCCCCATGACTGGTCAAGGTAGGATAGAACAGCACAGCGTTTGATGGGACTATTGACGCCTTTCACATTTAGAGTGAGAACCTTTAAGGTAGCGTGTACCATGTGGGTAAAGGATAGGCGGTGTCAACTCTAGAATTCAGCATCCAAGATGCACCCTCCCCCCAATGCCATCCCTGTCCAGAATTGACACCCTGTGCAAATGCATCAATACTATAGTGTGTCATCGCAAGTGATGAGTACTCCCCCAATAACAGTAACATGAAAATACAACCACTGAGTGAGAATATTCATCAATTTCAAGGCTTCAAGAGCAAACCAATTATCCCTTCGGGAGATAGTGATAATGGGTCCGTATTGTGTCCGACATGCCTCCGCTAGCGATCGTAGTTGGTACAGCTTGCCATCCAGATGGAAGATGAAGCGGAATGGGTGGGCCCAGGAATAAGAGATTCCATTGCTCCGCAGGTGGGTGGTCACTGGAAAAACGTTGCGGCGTTTTTGCAAACTTATGTCTGCTAAGTCTTGGTATAATATAGGCGTGTGTCCTTTGAAGTGCACTGGATGTTTATCTCGGGCCCTGCTCAGGATACTTTCTTTTAACTGATAGTCGTGTATGCAAACCAGGATATCGGCTGGAGGAGCAGAGTCTGGTCTCAGCAAGCCCACTCTATGCACTTGGTTGGATTTTATCTCTGTCTGGCGGGGCCTCTATTATGTGAAGGAAAAGATCTCTGACAGAGTCCTAAGTTGGATCCTTCCGCATTAGTCGGCACTCTTTTAATGCAGATGTTAATTCACCTTGACCTATTTTCCAGGTCTTCTGCATGGGCTTGCATGTTAATCTGTTGCTCATGGAGGCGGATGACCTCCTGTTGCAGCTGTTCAACTTCTTCGTCGCGGCTGGTTTCATGATCTTCAATTGCTGAGACCCGGTCTCCAACGGCTTCCAGGTCGTGGCGAACCTCTTTGAGGTCATTCGATAGATCATTCTTGATTGCTTGCAGGTCGTCCCTGAGAGATGTGAACAGGGACTTGAGAAAGGTGCAAGTTACTGGTCCCTCTGTATTTTCAGCCTTGTGCTGATGACCCAGGCTGGGCGTCGATGGACGTTCTCCTGCTGGGGTTCCAGGAGGTTTAGTTGACATGTCCTTCAGATTACACTCTTTCTTCGCTCAGGTGGAAGCCATATCCCTCAGGGCTGCGTAGAAGGCTCCCAAACCGTTCCTCTATTGCTGTCATTGGTAATGTCACTCCGGGAGGTGGATGAATTCCGAGGGGGTGGGGCAATTGTAATCTAAGGAGCCTCATGGACGCTCCTACGGGTGCAGGGGTGGCCAAGTGGCTGTGTAGGTGATTCAATGTCTGTCTCTTGCTCTGTCCCGTGATGTCCCACTAGTTTGTCTCAATGCCCACTTCCCCCAAGCCCTGTAGCAAAAGACGGGCCTCTTTTATGCTCCAGGGTGTTCACCGCGTGTCACCCTGAGTGCAGCAGGTGGGCAGCATCAGAGATCAATTGCCTGGTAGTGGGAGTGGCAGTCCTGAAATGCTCAGTTGAGAATCCAGCTGATGATTCGGATCGCAGTCTTCGCCCTTCGTGATGGAGCAGTAGCTGATGTAGCCTATCCCTGTCAACCCTGTCAGCTGCCCCGGGTTACCCCCAGCAGAGGCAAGCGGGCTCCAGCATCACAACGAGGCCCCCCGAGACCCAGTAAGGCGGTGGCTTCCGACGGTGGATAGGACGCAGTGGCCCCTGGGTCCACCCAGAATCTCAGAGTGCTAAATTCCTTAGATGAAGTAGTCTTAATAGGGGGTGTCACTCCCCCGTCGACCATCCAGTGTTAGTCGCTGCCCCAGGCCATGTGGAAAATGTAGTGGGTCTCCAGTGTGGCCCCACAAGGAATCGAGTATAGCGCATATCAGCCCCCGCACGCGTCCACCGCCGCTCACTCTCAGCTCAGGTGAGCGGATCAGTGGCTATAGTGTTGGCCATGGTGATAAAGTAGCAGACCTGCAGGGCCGGTAACGGCAGGCGCTGAGGGATGGCTTGAAATTGGCGGGCTGGGAACTTCTAGGCACACCTCCGGTGTAGTCTGCAGACAGGCGTCGGGCCCCCGCTGGTAGGGTTGTCAGGAACCTTAAATAAGGCAGTCCATATGGGGGTGAGGCTCCCTTCACTGTCCATTCAATGTTACTCGATGCCCCAGGCCGTGTGCAAGATATGGTAGGCCCCAATTGCAGCATTGCTGGAGACATCCAGCCTGCGGCTGCCCACTCTCCGATTAGGCAAGCAGGTTGGTGACTGTGGTGCAGGCCGTGGCATCAAAGTGGCATGGCAGGGCTGGTTGCTGCAGGTGCTGAGGGATGGCTGTAGATAAAGCAGGCTGGGCGCGTTGAAGCTCACCTCCATGACAGTCTGTAGGCGGGCGACGGCCAGCACCAAGGAGGCCCAGCCAATTGCAGATGCTGCTGGATCTCAGCCCCAAGCGCGCAAATCAGCCTCTGGGACCCACGGTGTGTTAGCAGGGGGGCGCAAGTCTTGGCCGTGTTCAAAGGGGCTCAGACGACGACCGGTAGGGCTGCGCATGTGGCACCGCCGGGCTCACCTCATGTGCAGCAACAATGTAGCTGGCGGATGCCACAGCGCTCAACTTTCGGTCCCCACCCGGGACCACCAGAAGCAGGTGAGCGGCACGGGGTGGGTGCCCAGGTCTCGCAGTGGGAGGACTATTGCAGGGTCGGTCTCGCCCTGACCAGGGCAGCGGCCACAATGTTGTGATGCTCAACTCTCCTGCAGTCCCGGCCCATGCCTGAGCCACGGTTCGAATGTAGGGAGGCTCTACCTCTCTCCATGAAGCCTGGTCGTCCTTGCATCTACCACCACCCCCTTCAGCTCTCCTGGGCCAGGCATGAAGGGCGTATATGTGGCTTAGGTCGGTGGCAAGGACGGAGAGACGAGAAGGCACGTCCTACCTATCTGCCATCTTGGCCACGCCCCTTTGTTTGCTAAATTAGAAGACAAGGAACTAAGAGCTTGTCATTTTCATCTCGATTTCAACACCGATTTTTTGCACCAGGTCTTAGATGCAGCCACTAATGAAATAAGAAATAGGTATATGGATCTTAATAACAGTATGGAAAAAGGGAAAGAATATAATTTTTAACTGATGTCACATGGCAGCAGAAATTTGACGATCACTCATTTCTGGTTGGCGCCTCATCACCCTGATACCCTTCATAACTTAATTATAGATATGGCTCAAAAGTGTGCTGATTGGCAGATTAAAACTTATGAGTTGCTAGCATGATGGAAAGATGCTTTTGACAACAAAATGAAAGATCAAAACAAGGCGGAGGAGCTAAAACCACCCCGTTATGTACCAGAACCAAGCAGTCACCGGTACCAACACTGATCAGTGTAGTGCTCTATTGGACCAGTGGCGTACCTAGGCACTTTGCCGCCTGTGGCGGTCAGTGCCTTTGCCGCCCCGCGGCCGTGCTGAAGAGCAGGGGGGCGGGGTGCTGGCGATAATTCCTGAGTTTGCCGCCCCTGCGGCAAACTCATGTAAGAGCGGGGGGGAGTCGAGACCGCCGCCCCCAAAACTCATGCCGCCCCGCCCCCCCCTTGCTACGCCACTGTATTAGACCACCTTACAGATAAAAGGCCTGATTTAGATCTCGGTGGACGGGCTACTCCGTCACAACAGGACGGACATCCCGTCTGCCAAAATATAAATCAGGCACAAAGACTTTGATACTTCTACTGTACCATCTACCTGGCCTCAAAACAAGCTAGCTCATCTGTTGGAGTTAGCTCCTGAACAAGTTTCATGGTGAATATGAACAATTTCTTCGAACATGCAGAGTAAACTTAGAATCTCCTCTTACAGCTCAAAATATGTCTGATAAGTACATTTGGCCACATCAAGTTTTTGATCATACTAAAGGAGTGATAAATACCTGGAATAAAACTAAATTGCTACAGCATATCAAAGAGGTCTTACAAATTTTGAAAGGCACCAACACAGCCATAAGAATCCTTAATAAACAGAAGCTTAAAATGGATCTACCGGCCCAAGAGCATTCCCTTACACTTCCCACTAACACTGACTCACACAAAAATTCGAATGTACAACTTCTCCCATTGTAAGAGGTCCCTGCTGGGGCGATGGGCGCTTCATGACACTTATCCACGTCCCTTGGTCAGGGGCTGATTTACTTTCATTAGCCAGAGATTTTCCTAAATTACGGCAGAAGCCCTATCGCTGGTATAGAGAACTGAATAGGCTAACAACAATGGGGGGCCTCCTCTGGAAAAATGTTGACATTTTTTAGCCTCATTGTGCCCAAAGATTTATGGGAAGAGTGTAAAAAAAGGTACAGGTTGGCCTTAATAAGAACCGCATGGAGGTGAGGTAAACGGGCTTGGAGACAATGTATACAAGAAAAACAAGAAATTCAGGCAGTACTGACATTTAATAAAAACCAGCTACTAGAGCAAAGGGTTGGCCTGGCTAAAATAATGCACACAACACAAACGAAAAACAAATCTGCTCATGCTGATTATGAAAGATTGTTACAAATTTACCAGCAGCACAGTGGCATTGCAAATCCCCTGTGAGAGGGTTTACCAGCTTTTGTTCCTACATTTGTAAATGGTTATTGCACAACATTAAAACACGTTTGCAGACGGCCTACGTGTGCTGGCAGCAAAAGCGTAAAGAAAAAATATTAGCAGCCGATAAATATTATGAAGCCTATCAGGAACAGCTCTCCATATAGCAGGAAGGAAAAATAAACAAAGGCGAAGGAGAAGTTGATGTAAGCACGCACACACTATTACCAAGGGCGAGGTTCAGGAAATGTTGGTAGGGGTGGTGCTGGGTGGGACAGAAGGTGCAGCCGGGGCAGAGGAGCAGGGAGCGGAGGTCCACCGGGTGGCCACGGACTGGGAAGTAACTACTACTGTCATCAACCCGGTCACTGGCGAGATCAGTGCCCACCATTATATACTGCCAACAGAGGAGGGCGAGCAACCCGAGTGGCCCAGGTAGCTACTCCACGCCCTCCAAATGCCTTTGATAACTATACAGCTCACACCCGCAAGCAGGCTCCACCTTACCCATCTCAGCCCCTCGCACAGCAGCCACCGGTGCAAGAAAGAGATCAGTTTGGATGACACAGCTAGCTATTACCGCCATACCCTCCACCTCATGAAACATTCTAGCGCTGCCTGCAAGAAGATGGCTGCCTACAAGCTCCAGCAATAGATATACATCAGAAGGATCCTATGTTACCGGAGTGGTAATGGATAAGCCAGCCCATACCATTTCTAATAGATACGGGAGCAACAATTTCTACATTGAAGGCATCAGTGTCTTATGTACCCCTTTAGGGAACAACAGTAAAGGCAGTCGGTCTTAGAGGAGAGCCGGTTAAGGAGAAACTAACACAGCCTTTTGTAATAATGATAGGCCCCTTACCAGAGCAACATCAGTTTCTTTTCAGTCACACTTGCCCTGTTAATTTGTTAGGATGAGACTGTTGTGTAAATTGCAATGTACAATATATGGCACCCGATAGTGTTCTCTTGGAAAGGAAAAGCAAGGGAATATTTTTACAAACATTCCAGGCCCCCATTACTACTCGGCTACTTCCTGATCTGCAATACTGTGTTGCTGCCCATACGTGGGCCCGGTACCCGAATGATGTAGGTGAGATCATTGATTATCCCTCTGTTCGGAACAAAACTACAGCGGATGCAACAATATAAGATCTCCAAAGAAGGTGAACTAGGCATTGGATCCGTTGTTAGGGATCTTTTGCAATAAGGCATTTTGAAAGAGATAAGAGGGAGCGCTTGCAAAACCCCGATCCTTCCCGTAAAAAAGCCTCCCTAAGGCTTGACATCAAACCAATCTTCTGTTTTGTACTGGGTGTAAGAGTAAGAGAAATTAACAAGATAGTGCAACCTTCTTGTCCAGTGGTTCCAAATCGTGCCACTATACTATCCAACATTCCCGCAGATGCAAAAGATTACACTGTGTTAGACCTAAGTTCCGCTTTCTACCCAATTCCACTGGACTCCCATGGCCAGTAACTACTCTTGCTTCAATTTAACCAGAAAAGGTTTTGCTGGACATGGTTAGTATAAGGCTATACTGAAAATCTGGGCTTTTTCTCTCAGGCATGAGAAAGTGATCTGGACACCCTAATGCTAGCAAAAGAATCTACATTAATCCAATATATAGATACCATTGCCCTTCTCTGTCACCTAGCAACAAAGGGATACAAAGTTTCGCCTAAGAATTTGCATTATTGTAGCACTACAGTAACGTACTTAGGTCATGTACTATTTGAAGGATGTAGAAGGTTAAGTCAGACGGAATAGTTACAATCACTCCGTTCCCTGGGAGAAGTACCCAAAAAGATGTTAGGGCCTTTTTGAGATGGCTGGCTATTGCTGCCGCTGGAGTCCTAATTTGTCATTAATTGCACATCCACTAAAGGCTTTGACTCATAAGATAACCTCAGATCCAGTCCCCTGGTTTAAGCAATGTGGAGATTAAAGAAAGAGCATGTCAAACCCCTGCATTAGGACTCCCTGACTACTCCAAGGAATTGATTGTGCACGTTCCTCATGCAGTGGAAGAGCTGCTTGCACCGAAAAGAACTCAGCATTCTCTACTGCCAGGTTGAGATGCAACAAATCCATTTTGACTGCACTGCACGATACTATAAGGCGTTGCACCACCTTGAACCCTGCCACACTACTACCAACAAAACCAAACCAATTGTTGGGTGATGATGCTTTTCACGCTTGCATACCTAACTTGCAAGGTCCCCCACTTTCTGAAGCTGATGGAGACTTATTTGTTGATGGCTCCAGTATGAGGGACCCCCAAGGAACATAAGAGGCCTCACATGCTGTCTGTAGGGCATGTAAACATGTGGAAGGGGCTTCATTGTCCAGTCATGCTTGTAATGCATGTCAAGCGTCCGTGTGTAAGAGTGAAAATATACACAGTGCCATGCTATAATACCTCTACAGGTACACAAAGGAAAAAATATATATAATGCCAAGCCATCAATGAGAAAGCAACGCGCAGACGTGGACATGCATCAGCGCTGTGTGTACAGAGTGGCCAAGTGTAATTCCATCAAGAGCCACACGCAGCATATACTAAGGTGCCTTATGTTATGAGTGTTGATGTGAGACTTGCATGCAACATAACAATAATGTCAACCTACTCAAAAGACCGGGCACAACAAGGTTCAAAGAGTGAATATATCGGTGAACCGAACACATGGGGAACACATCTCGGTTGTCACACCACGCTGGGACAGAAAACGTACATCTGGAGAAGACATACAAAAACACCTGCATGTAACATACTTAGAAACAAAAAAATGGCGGCAGCTTCACCTTACTCAGGCCCCAAACAATTCACACCACTAATCATACGCCAGAGAGCCAACTGAATTGGATCCTAAAACAACTTTGTATGGAAAAATCTATGGTAGAAAATGCCAAAAAATGAGTGAAAAGGCATGGCGCAGTGAGAGAAAACTATTGAGAGCTAAGAATGTTGCAGAGGTGACATACCTAAGGGTGCTGTAACCGGAAACCTTAACCGTGTATGGGAGTGGGCAGACTATTCCCTGCATGACTTACCGCCTGTGTGAACTCCGCATTGTTTAAAAACAAGCAACGTCTGCCAGCTGGGGCGACAGAGTGGTGTCACTTTTTGCGAAATTATAGGAGTTAAAGTGTGTGAGATGTCACTCTCGAAATCAGAGTTAAAGCAGGGGACATCAAAGAATGTGCGCTGCCTTCGTGTGTGAAATCATCAGGTCAAAGATTTTGTTATGTTACTTTCTGTCACATTGTCTTGATTAAAGGATGTGCGTTATACACGTTTCGGAATTTGAACATCCTACGGGCTTTAAGCGCCCTCTAGTGACCATTGTGTTGAATGAACCGAAACTCCTGCAGATCAAGGGGCAGATTTACAAGCCCCTTGCGCCACTTTTGCGCCGCCGTTGCGTCACTTTTGTGACGCAGCGGCGACGTAAACCATGCGCCACGTTGCGCATTATTTACAACGTGACGCATCTAGGGAGATGCGTCACGTTGTAAGCCCTGCGCCACATGAAACCTGCGTCAGGTTTCATGTGGGCGTTCCTCCGCAGGGTGGGCGTTCCGTCGAAGGAATGCCTCGTAAAAGTGACGCAGTGAAATCTACAAGATTTCACTGAGTCACTTTTCCGACGCCGCTGCGACGAATCCTTACGCCTGCTTCAAGCAGGCGTAAGGAGTGGCGCACCACGTTAGGTATGGGCGGCCCACGAGCATTGCTGGAGTTGCGTCGCGCTTGCGACACGACTCCAGCAATGCGCCGCCCTTGCGCCACAGGATGCGACACGCATCGGCCTTTCCTTGCGCCACGGTGCGCCGCATTGTAAATGCGGCGCTTCCGTGGTGGCGCAAGGAGAGAATTGCGTGTCGCAACTATTCTGGCGCATCCCTGCTGATTTGCAGGGATGCGCCAGAAGTTGTAAATCTGCCCCCATGGGTATTAAAACACCGCATTACCTCCTCGTCCGACCTCCCCGTCACAGTCCTTACATCAGAGGTCTTCAAACTTTTGAAGGTTGAGCCCCCCCAGCTGAATTTTTTTAAATTTCGGGCCCCCCCACCACCCGACAGAAATTTCTGGAATCTGGTACACTACATCATCGACCGCCACCCGCATATCCCGGGCCATATCCGGCAAATAATGTTCGACACAATCAGAGGGGCAGATTTACAAGCCCCTTGCGCCACTTTTGCGCCGCCGTTGCGTCACTTTTGTGACGCAGCGGCGACGTAAACCATGCGCCACGTTGCGCATTATTTACAACGTGACGCATCTAGGGAGATGCGTCACGTTGTAAAGCCCTGCGCCACATGAAACCTGAAATGAGGTTGACGATGTAAATGGCAAAATCCTTCCCAGTGAGGCTGTAAAACACAGAATAACCTCGACAGCAACCAAAGAAGAATAGGCAGCAAGCACAAGGCAAACGACAGGAGTGAAAAAGCGCCACACTACCAAAAGGTAGTAGTATTCAGGAGCTTTATGCCCGCAAATTTTGCGGCACTTCCTGCCATCGACGATGCTGTCCCTCTCATTGGTGGAACGTCAGTGGTGACGTAGCTATGTGCTCATTGGATGCTGTGCTCCAATGGAAAAGCCCCATTTGAAAATAAAGTAGAAATGCAGGAAGCAAACGTACCTGCGACGTAGGAGTGGACATGAAGGTGAGGTTTTAGGGTGGTGTGCGCGCCCCCCCTGAGATGGTGTCGCGCCCCCCCGGGGGGGCGCGCCCCACATATTGAAGAACTCTGCCTTACATCAATGAGCGACATATCCTCCCTGCAGCCTTAATCAAGCAAACCAACAAAAAAAACAAGCATTTGCAATGCAATAGGTCTCGCATTTGTGAAAGTTAGAGCTTTTGGTGTTGAAAATTACAATGTTTTTAACTTTTGTCTTTTTATTTGCAGTGGAGTGATTATCATTGTATAGCACTATTGCCATTTGTATGACTTTGTGGCACTAGAGAACCTGGAAATAGGTTATGAGGGAGGGAGACAAGAGTGATATGCTGCCTGATTAAAAAAAGGTACTAAATCCTAAAAAAGCAAACACATAGCTATTGCAAGATTAAGTAAAGCATGTGAAATGTAAGCAGAAACAACAAGCTTTTCATAAGGAACCAATTTACCTCCTTAGTTTCATAGAAAATAAAACACGAGTCAAGCGATCAGACCACCTTGTGTTCACGGCTTTATACACATACACGTTATTGCGCTATTACTAAAACCCATTGCAAAATACTGCTGTAAAAAACATAAAACACAATCACTTTCGTGGCCTAACAAGTGGAAAAAGTAAAACAAGGTTAGTCACACAAGAGTAGAATACATAGTAAAGAACATGAAAGACGTAACATACAAAAAACTACAGACTTCATGTGTTAATCAGAGTAGTTGACCCTTGTTTTGAAATTAGGATATTGAAGAGTTAAAGCAGGGATAAGCTGTACTTTATCCATGAATTCAATAACACACCGACTAACCTGCAGGTCTTTGCTACTCGAGCATGACATGCAGGCCTGGCTCTAGGGCGGTGCGATCGGTGCCACCGCACCGGGCGCTGACTTGGGGTGGAGGCCTCATTTTTTGCAAGTAATTCATCTTTTTAAAAGCACCTGCTGCCGTGTTCCTGCTGCCGTGTTCCTTGCCTCCAGCAATGTTCAGGCATCAATTAAAATGTCAAGATAACTCCAGTGATTGATCATCTTCCTGGAAAGAGACCGGAGGTTTGTCTAGTGGAAGTTTTGACTCATTGTATAATTGCATTATAGAATTCCAATAGAAGCCCAGGTTAGATGTGCAGGACATCTAACCTGGGCTTCTATTGGAATTCTATAATGCATATTAGCAAGCCCATTATCGCCGTTTTAGCGGCAGTTTCCTGCCGCTAAAACGGCGATAATTTTATCGCCGGTCTTGCTAATATGCCCCTAGGTCACTTTCATGGAGTCTGTAGGATTGGTAAAAATCAATCTAAAGTCAACAGTTTTGAAGTTCCTTTGGATACTGAAACCTTAGAATTATCCAACCTAGTACTCAATCTTGATGCATTACAAGTATCTGATGTCAAAATTAAGGATCCCATCTGTCGGGTTACCTTACGTGGCAAATTAACCTTAGACATGATGGGTGATTCTGGGGCCCCTATCACAATTATATCAGACACCTTGTTCAATATTAACTGGTTAAACTGTGTACAGTTACAGACTCCTGATGTAAGACCGAAAGCATATGGAGATCGAGACATTGACATGTCGGGGTTTTTCAATGATTGCATTACCTGTTTGGGTAGGTCTGTTTTTACAAAAATGTACGTTGCAAAGATAGGGAGGTCTATTGTGGGTTGGAAGGATTTAGCAAAGCTTGGAATTATTTTGGTTGCTGGAGCTGATCCTCCAGTCATAGTTTCTGATGTACCTCTTGCATTTGTTCAGTCTATTGACCAAGAAGGTATGGCATTATGGAGCAAGAAATTCCACAAGTATTCAGCAATTCTGTTGGTTGTGTTAAGAATTATGTTCATTCCATTGTGTTAAAAAAACGCCATACCTGTGACTCACAAGACCCGCCCTGTTCCTCTTAACATTAGAGATGAACTTAAATCTCTTGTTGAACAAATGATCAGTGAGGGTGTAAATGCAAAAGCTGAAGCTTCTGAGTGGGTCAGTCCCATAGTTATTGTGCGGAAAAAGGACAAAAGTATTAGACTTTGAGCTGACTTGCACAGTCTTAATAAGTGCATTGTTGTTGAAAGTCATCTGTTACCAAGGATACATGATTTGTTGGCTAATATTGGTGACGGTTGCCACTTTTCCCTTCTTGACTTGAAGTCAGCATATCATCAAATTCCACTGGATTCTTCTTCCCAGTTACTTACCACGTTTGTTACCCCCTTTAGGGCATACAAGTTCACTAGATTGCCTTTTGGCCTGGCATCTTTTGCCAGTGTTTTTCAAAGGTTGATGGACAACATTCTGGGGGGCATTGTGGGTTTGCAGGCCTTCCAGGATGATGTTCTCATCTTTGCAAAGACACTGGCTGAACACAATGAAATTCTTAATGAAGTGTTATGCAGATTTAGTGAATATTGTGTCACTTTAAGATCTGATAAATGTCAGTTTAATGCTCAAAAGTTTGACAACTTAGGTCATTCTATTAGTTCTGAAGGTATTTCACCCAAACTGTCTCTTATCAAGGCTATTCAAGATGCCCACATTCCCAGGGACAAAGATTCGCTGAGATCCTTTTTAGGTCTTAGCGAGTACTATTCCAGGTTTGTGGATGGATATGCTTATGTGGTACAACCTCTTAGAGATCTTTTGAAGAAAGGTATGAAATATATTTGGAGTGATGAAGTGCAAGCTGCATTTGATTCTGTGAAAAAATTTATCATTTCAGCACCTGCCCTTTCCCTTTTTTCAAACTGACAAAGAGTGCATTGTAACAGTTGATGCAAGTCAGGTTGGTCTAGGAGCTGTTCTGACTCAAATTATTCAGGGCAAGGAACGCACAGTTGCATTTGCTTCACGTTCTCTCTCTTTAGCTGAATCTCACTACAGTACTGTAGAACGTGAGAGGCATTGGTGTGTTCCTGGGCAGCGGAGAAATTCAAAATGTTTTTGTGGGGTGCACACTTCACCTTGTTCACGGATCATAAGCCATTGCTTCATCTTCTAAATGGCAATGGAACTGGTAAATCCTCATCTTGGTTAGTAAGGCTCTTATCCAAGTTGCAGGAGTACAATTTTGTGTCGAAGTACATTCCAGGTGGGAAGAACACTCGAGCGGATTGTCTTTCTAGATTGCCCATTCAGGAAGATTCCACAGAAAAACTAAGCAATAATGAATGTGTCATTGCCCTGGTGGATGATGTTGTTTCTAGTGCATGAAAAATGGTTGCAAGCTGCTGCGCTGGATCCTATTTTGATTAAAGTTTCTTAGTTTATGGAAAAAGGTTGGCCCAGGGAGAGGCGTGTTGATTCCTCCTTACGCTCTTTTATTCAGGTCTCTAATGAGTTGGCAGTGGTTGATGGAGTTGTTGTGAGGGGTGATCGCTGTGTGCCACCCTCTTCGCTCAGGCCTCTACTCATTAAAGAGGCACATGGAGGGCACTTAGGAGTCACTAGTACATGCAAAGCTTTGAAGCAGTTCTATTGGTGGCCTTCCTTAGAGGCACAAGTTGAGAAATTTGTGGAAGGGTGTTCTGCTTGCTTAGTTTCTGATAAACATTGGAAGAAGCATGAAACCCCTCTTATTCCTGTCTCGTTGCCTGAGGAGTCGTGGAGCAAAGTTGCGTTGGATTTTGCTGGGCCATTTGAACTACTACCTTCTGGGCAACGTTTCCTTATGGTACTTGTTGATTATTTCAGTAAATGGGTGTATTTTAAGTTCACTTCACAGCCTGACACTGAATCTGTTATTGGTTTTCTCAGAAGTATTTTTCTCATTGAAGGTGCTCCAAAGGAATTGGTGTCTGATAATGGAACTCATTTTGTGTCAAAAAGGATGTGTACATTTTTGGAGGAACAGCAGATTAAACACATTACCACTGCTTTCTATTCTCCATCTGTTAATGGTTTAGTGGAACGCATTAATCGATTTCTTATAGAAAGTATCCAGACTGCTTTAACTATGGGTTATGAAGTCAAGGATTTTTTAGTAAAAACAATTTGGTAATATTTGCTTACTCCACACAGTATCACAGGAGTGTCTCCTTTTATGCTTATGAGGAAGCGGTTACCCAGATGTTCTTTTTTTCCATATTGGATAAGGAGATTTAACATGCAGAAGACCAGTGCTTTGTTGGAGGGTGCTGCTGATCGTGTTGCCACCAAGCAGCTGCAGTCGAAATTATTGTTTGATACAAAGCATAGAGCATGCCCTTGTAATCTGTCTGTAGGTGATTTCGTTTTGGTGAGAATTCCCAACAAGATCAAGAAGGGTGAATCCAGATGGTCAGTACCTGTGTGTGTTGAGAAGGTTTCTAGGGGATCAGCATTTTTAAAAGACAAGGGTTGGTGGAGCAAGAGGGATTTGGTGAAAGTGTCTAGTGAGCAGGCAGAAAAAACTTCCACGTATTAGGCGGATGGATGATTCAGAATTTTTAGATTTTTCCGGATGTGACTCCGCTGGCACTTCTTCAAGTGTGGTTTCAGACTCTGTAATCCCTGGCTCTGGTGTAGACAGTTCTAGTTTTTGGGTTCCCAGTTGCAGCAGCAATGCGGCATGCATGTCATCTGACCTACAAATAGGAGTTGGTCACAATGTGGGAATGCCTTCTAAATTTAAAGATTTTTATATGGATTAATACACTTTTCTTTCTAGGTCATTCTCATTTGTGTGTTTTCTTTGTTTGTTTTTTTGGAAGGGGAAGGTGTTGTACCGTGTCTTCTTTACATCCTGCTTTGTTACTCTCGTGCTCTGTGGCTTGCGGGCCCGAGGACAATGTTCTTCTTTTTTTTATCTTGTCACCACTCTCGCGCCTCTTATCTGCGGGCGCCAGAGCGGGCATTATTTCCTGCTTTCAGTGTTGATTTTCAAACATGGTTGGGACCGCAGATGCACCTGGTCTGCGCGCAGATGCATGTTTGTTTTTGAAGTACTGGAGTGTTTATTTATTGTACAGCACATGGCAGTTAGGTCAGTTTTACCTTCTGCCGTGTGCTTAACGTCACACTGATGTGGACTCCTTATATTTTGGATACATCTTGGAATAAATACCTTTTACTACTTACCTGTGGTTGGATGCTTCATTGTAAAACTTCTGGATGTGATTTCCTGTGGATTCCCATATCACATACAGCTCTCATCCCTTCCCTCTAGGCCACAACCCCATCCTGTGGGACATAAAACCTCTGACCTCACATCTGGAAATCCTGTTTTTAGGTCTCGCAGACCTAGCGCTGGAGCGCGCATGCGCTCCGCGCTCTCCGAGGCTTATTGTGATCAATACACTTTTAGAAGGGGACTTGAAGCCCCGCCCATGATTCCTATTGGCTTGCGCCATAGTGCATGGTAAACGCTGGCTTCTCATTGTAAAGGAGACTTCTTAGTCCCTCCTGGTTACTGCCCTGTCCACTTTTGGCCCCGCCCACCAGGACTGGACCTTTTACTGGCGGCGTTACATGGGATGCTTTAATTAGTGTGCAAGCACTATTTACTTTACTAAACGTCACAGAAGTGGGAGAATGGCGGCGCTTGTTTTTCCTTATAGCGCGCGCACCACTCGTGGGCTAGCAGATAACCCTGCAGAGACACAGTGGACTTCACAGAGGTGGGAGAATGGCGGCGCTTTTTTTTCCCTTATAGCGCGCGCTCCACTCGCGGGCTAGCAGATAACCCTGCAGAGACACAGTGAAGCGTTGTCCTCAGCCACCTCCTCCCCGCCAGCTTGCTTCAGACGTCACAGAGGTGGGAGAATGGCGGCGCTTTTTTTTCCCTTATAGCGCGCGCTCCACTCGCGGGCTAGCAGATAACCCTGCAGAGACACAGTGAAGCGTTGTCCTCAGCCCCCTCCTCCCGCCAGCTTGCTTCACACGTCACAGAGCCACTTCCCTGCCAGTTCCCTGCTCCTCCAGTATCCCGGCAGCGGCGCTTGTTTTTCCTCGTCGTGCACATTCATGTTTACATCACAGACACTTTTAACAAAGTAATCTTTTCAAAGGCACTCTGGAGTTAGAAGACGTCCAAGCATTTTGTGTCTATTTTTAAGGTATGACGTCTTCAATCTTAAAGTGCCCACTACTGACGCACACGTAAGAAACGTGTAAAGCACTAAACTGCTCTCCTGGGTCGGCTCTTGTTGGAAAAAGTTGATTCAGAACAGGACGATGTAGTTTTACTGAAAGCGAAGACAAGTTTTAAAATGTAGGATGATGTATGGAATAAAAGAGACACACCCTTTATTGCAAAAAATATATAAAAGTTGGCGTGTGCTTGTGATTCGTGCAACATTTTTTGTGTTTTCCACAAGCTGTTTTCCTCTGGTTGAAGCGGTGGCCCATGGTAATAAGGCCGCGTTCGTGTCCTCCCCTGCAATGCTCAGCCAATATCAGTTGGTGAGCGACATTTTCTATAGAATCTACTGAACGAGCTCATTCTTAGGAGCCCTATATTTTGTTTATGATTAGGTGCTGTTTGCATCGTGTTCTCAGCGAGACCTAAAGTAATCTGTATGTTGGCTTATGAAATGAAATGAAATGAAATGAAAATTGATATTTGTAAAGCGCTAACTGTCACTCCAAAGGGCGCATCCTGGCGCTGATACTGAGGTGAGATAGCACTCTAAGGGTCTTAGATGAGAGAGAGGCAGAGTTCGTCTGTTGCTCTGAAGATCCATGTTTTTAGAGCCTTTCTAAATTGGGTTTCAGTTTTTTGCATTCTCAGTTGCAGAGGCAGTAGGTTCCAAGCTCTGGAACCTAACACTGCTATGGTTTTAGCTCCTTTAGTTTTGCATCGAAAATTGGGAGGTATGAACAGGTTAGCTGATGAGGACCTGAGAGTTCTGTTTGTGATATAAGGAGATTAAACTTCATGTAATCTGTTTTTCCGCTTCCTATTGGCTTACTTGTGGTAGTGTTGTTGTTATCTCCCTTTCTGTTGGCTGTTGGTCATTTGCTAACTTCCTTGTAGTGCCTAACTACAGTGTTAGTTCGCTCTGCTTGCACTTCTTTTAATTGAAGTGCAGTGTGACATCTGTTTTTCACGCTGTAGCCTGCCTTTGTAATTGGAGACTTTTGAGCAGCTGGCTAGTTTTTGCTGTGTGATTCCTACGCTCCTCCACCCCACCATCTCTGCTTTCACTCCCCTCGGTCACAGAGGGGGGTTCTGCTTTCATTCTTGTTTCTTGATTGAGTTTCTCTTCCTGCTGCGGCACGACATGGTCTGCTTAGATTCAGCGCGCTTTCACTTTCATATCAGACGGGACAATCACTGCCGCTTGTTTGCAATGTCATAGGTCTCGCATAGACCTATAGCACTGCAAATATTTTTTTGTAAAGATTATGCTCAGGCTCGAACCTGGATCTCCTGGTCCAAAGTCGCCAGCTCTGTGTATTGAGTCACAGCCCTAACTTATTTTAGCCTTGTTGCAAGGGAGGAGGCATGTTCGATGCACCCCCACCCGCCTTTTTTTCCTGCTCATCCGAGCCTTTGGAGGGCGCCTGTTCTATTCCGTGCACCCCCTCCTCTACTTGTTTTGATGCAGCAACATTTGTTCAGCTGATCCTGTACCTGTCTTACAGCCAACAAAGCACTAAAATAAACAATTAGCACGAGAGTCCCAGGAGGCTGAAAATAAATTATACTTATTAAAGTATTTAATAATATCAGCATATTTTTATGGAGCCTACGCCAAGACTCGAACCCGGATCCCCAGGACCAAATACGATAGCTTTGTTTATTATGCCACACCCCTAGCTTGTTTTATTTCAGTTGCGAGGGAGGGTGCATGTTCGAAGCTCTTCCCCCTCCCCTGACTTATTTGTTTCCTGCTTATCGGAGCTTTTGGAGGGCACCAGTTCTATTATGTGATGTGGCTTAAGTCAGGTAAACCGTGTAGACCCTCATTCTGGTGTGTTTTTCCATTGAAAAATGAAGGCAATTGGTATTCAAACCTGCCGGTTGTTTATCTGAAAATTCAAACTCTTGAAAGTTAAATCAGCATCCTGCATTACCCCTCACAGATTTCCTTCGCATATTCAGTTAAACACACCAGGTCATCGGAACCCAGCACTGTAAAATGGCAGGATACCAGGGCGTGGCTAATGCAAGGTGACAGCTCTGTTTGAATATACCTGCCTGCTGTTCACTAATAGTGTAATGAAACATTTGTTTACCTCTTGACAACTGATCCTTGTTCAAAGGATAAAGGCTGTCTCTTGGTTCACATTAAAGCGGCGTTGCTGAGCCTGTCCTCGCGTAGTGGCAGGCGGGCTGCGGGAGCCCCGGGCCCCGGTGCTCCAGCTCCCCCCGACTGGCTGACCCTGTGGCTTCAGGGCACCGACTGTTCGTGTAGGCCGCGCGCTTTTTCTTTCCAGTTTGGCAACCTGCTGATTTTGTGTGAAATGCGTAATGTTACTGGAGGGCGACACACCCAGCGGTGGGAGTTTCATTACCCCTCTACCAGTTTGGCTGCCGAATTGCGCCGTTCATAGCAACTTGCTCACCGTTCGCCTTCAGCACAAAGATAAACAAGAGGCTCACTCTGAATTGTACAACCCAAGCCTTGTGGTGCGGGTGGGTCTACCGTAAGCCGTACACCTTATGAGCACGCCGCATGCTCACAACATTAAAATGTCTTTCACTATTGTGTTTTTGAAGTCATCGAATACTCAAGAAATTGAAATCCTAAAAACTAGAATACGGATCTGCGACCCTGTCAAGTCTTCCCAAAGCGAGAACAGCTCCACTCAAAACGACCCTTAATGCAGCAGAGTTATACCATCTTCTTATTTCTTTTATTTATTTTCCTAGACGAGCACGGCAACAGACGACAACCTCTTTGTTAAAACAGAGCATATTAAAGTGCGTGTTTTTGTTTTTAAAAGAGCGCCCCGCTAAGTTATAAAATAGTTTGTTTTAACTAAAACCTCAGGGCCTGGGGATCTTTCAATTGATTCAAGATAGCTCAGGAAGTTAATGTAACCTCCTGAGCTGGTGCAGAGGTCTCAGTCTAAATCTTAGCACGGCCCTCTTGGACTTTTATCCTTCAGAGGTAGGTAAAATGAGATGTCTAACAGCTTCTGTTTGTGATGTAAGCTTCACGAAGCCGTTCAGCTGCTGGCATGTGCTACATGCCACGGGAGGTGAGTGACAGTTAAACAGAGGTAATTGCTTTGCTATTGCTGGTTTAAGATCCCGGGACAAGGAGCAGAGACAGCGTTGGCTCCTTCAGCTCTCTTGGCTCCCACACTGCTCGAAGGACCCCCACCACTACTGTTTTGCTAGTTGTGTCAAGCAGCGCTTTATCTGTAATTATGGCAGCTGCGCCTTTTGCCACGCTTTATTTAACTTTTATTCTGGTGTCACGTTACTTGTTTTCTCTTTGCCGCTTAACTCCTGCAATCAATATGCCCGCACTGTTAGATTGCAAACACTAAACGGAGAGCAACTGAGGGGAGCAATAAAAGAATGTATTCAAAATGACATGGCATTATTTATCTTGTGTTCTGCTAACAATATTCAAAGGGGTTCGTGGTTGTTTAACATTTGCAGTAATCAATAAACTAATATTAATGTTAGCACGCATGCGCGAAAAGACAGCATTGACATAACATGCAGTGAGGGTACTTTGTCAGCTTGTAGGCTTTGCCTTTGTTTGTAATTGAACGTAAACAGCAACCTGCGCTCCACCCATCTGTGTGCACCGTGGGGTCAGTGCTGAATGCCTGTGTTAGGTTTCACCTGCGCCTAGAAGCTGTGCAGCGCTGCTCCAGTCTTCTCCCCACAGCCGGGAGTGAGGGCTGAAGTTGTGCTGCGTGGGTTAGATGAGACGCCGTCTCCCGCTCTGCAGAGAAGCCGTCAGAGATTGCATTTTGAATCAGAAAGTGAAGCTTGCACAGATTAATTACTGCAGGACGGCTTGTGTTTACTTAGAAATTTTGGAATCATAACCCCCGCAGGGAGGTGCAGTTAACCCCTGGGGACGGGGGGGGGGGGGGCGGGAGGAGGGGGTTAATTTCACTATGAGCATTTCTCGTGGGGTGCGGTTTTGTTTACAGAGACCTTTCCAAACTATCCCAAAGGCACAGTGTTTATTGAACCCCCTTCGGCAGGTCAGTGCATGTTGAGCACTGGATAATTAGTGTGACAGTGCAGTGAGGTGGGTGTTCATCGTTTCACCCCCGCAGCTTCTCTGTGGTCTGCGCGTTGATGCTGGCACCAGGCGCTAGTGCAGCCTGACGGACAGGTAGAGTTCAGCATCAGGGGGTATTTCTGGCACTGCTTTGTCTCGCCTTTGTTGGCATGGACCTTATGTGGATGGAAGTGTGCTACACTTGATGCTTTCTGTGCACTCCTCGTCTAGAAAGATGCCAGAGGATGCACATCACAGTAGAGGAATGTGAGGCTAAACTTAACACTGATGAACTGTTAGCTATAAATATGTTTAAAGTGCTGGCACAGCAGGGGTGCTCGATGTTTGTTCCACGTCCAATGTGTGGGAGTCTGGAGGTGAAGTGGATACCTAGCTTAGATAGTATTATTTATCGTGTAGGAGCCTGTTGTGAGTTGTCACACGGCCCGTGTTTCTAGAAGCCAGACTTCAAGGGCAGAAGTATGTGAAACTTCATTGGTTTGTTGCTTGGTTATAAGCTTCATCGTTCTCGTCATATTCCTTACATCATGTAGTGGGCCATGGTAAACATCATGATGTAAGTAAGGGGTGAGGAAGTGGCCCCACAAAATAGCAGATCTTGCTAAGTCTATAGTGAGCAAGAATGTCCAGAGTCGAAGTTGCTGCCAAAGACATATTGGTTTCAGAAAACAGCCACTGTTCTTCATACTCTGATGACATGCTTGAGAAATATCAGTGTCTTTCTAACTTTTCATGACATTTTCCAGCCAAGTCTTGACATTTACCAGGAAATTTCAATAATTACAAAGTGACCTCTTAAATCTTAGGTAAATGCACGTATTACAAAACAAACACTTTAACTGGTACTAATAAGAGAACAACCGCTTTCTGCGCCAGTCCTTTGGCTTCCGAAATTACTTAAAGCGTTTTGCACCAGTGCAGCTATAGACGAAACAAATTGATAAACATTGCAAAAAATACACCAGGAGGATATGACTTGGAAAATATGTTACGTATTTAATACATTTTTATAAAGAAAACTTGGCCTCTGAATAATTTTGGTTAAAACCGTGATGCTTTGGACGGCACAAATTGGTGTGCTTCATGTGTAACCTTTGTCAAAACTTTAGTTTGAAACAGTTCTGTTTTCGTAATTCGCTGCTTCCATGAGCAGAAAAGGTAATTTGCTCTATTTTTGCACTTGTGCAGAACTTTATGTAGCTTCTTAGTGCTTGTTTCCCCACAAAGGGCCAGGCATAATATTACATGAACGTTAGTTCTAAATGGCTTTTGACAATGATATGCTTTTTCCTGAGAACTTTCAATTTTGTTAGATTAGGGGAGTGAGGCATTAGGAGAGGAGACACATTGGGTGTGGAGCTTATGGAGAAGTAACACCCCAATTAGAATGTGGGCCTCCAGGTTTCAGATATTTGTTTTATGGTTTTGCAGTCTTATGTAGCACACATGTAGGTAAGGGCATTAGAGCAATTGACATGAGCACCAGGTAACAAAACGTAAGGTCATGTTATTTATTTTTTGTGTTTTATGACTATTGGGATTAAATGAATTGCCCATAGGATATTGAGCCGGAGCCAGGTCTCAAACCAGCTCCAACAAATACAATAACTATTGTAATAGTAAAAAACATTGCCATTTAAAATGCCAATACCTTCAACTCCAACAAATGTGAGACCTATTGCATTTCCAATGCTTGTTATTTTCGGGTTGCCTTGGACATCTGAGTCCCTGCTTTAGCGGGACCAACTCCTCTCCCGTGCTATTGGCATGGGGCTTCGTGTCCAGACCCCATCTCTGTTCTCTGGTGGGGGGCGGCGTGTCTGGTGGTGGTCCGTGGGTGCGTCTCTGGCTGGGGTACGTGTTAAGGGGGAACGCGCATTGGCTGAGCCCGCGCGTGCCTCTCGCTTGGTGGATTTGTAAAATGTAAGTCCGTTTTTATATAGCGCAGCTACTCACCCTTACGGGTCTCAAGGCGCTGGGGGCCGGAGTGGAAATTAAGTGAGCTATTGCCCAGAGTCACATGGTGCTGAGCTGAGCTGCCGCCAGAGCCGGGGATCGAACCGTGAACCCTGTGCTTCGAAGTCAGCTGCCCTGGCCGCTGCACCACACCTCTCCTTTTGTACCTGCGTGTTCGACAGTGCGAGCCCCGGGCTTTGGCTATGGCTTGTTTCAGGGCAGCCTGGGTGCTTTTGCTCTGGCGTAAGTCTTGTGGCTCTGCTTGCGCTTCCTCTCTCAGGTCCAGGGTTTGCGTCCTACCACTGCTGGCGGAGTGTCCTAAGGTGGTGTATTCATACTGGGCTTTCGGTGTTTGGCCGGCACGAGCATCATTGGGTGCAATCTCTGGTTCTGTATGTTGCTCTTTGTTCTGCTGCTTTGCCGGCTACATGGTTCTGTCAAGGCTGGTGGCCTGTCTGATTTCCGGGCAGCTGCTTTGTGGTTGTGTTCCCTCTGAGTCCTTGGCTATGTTGGGGCAATGTTTGCATGTCCGGCATTCTTCCAGTTCTCTTGGTGCTGTGGCTGCTGGTGCATCTCTTGCTGCACGGGTACTGTTGTGGCTGGGGCCGTTGTGTTTGCTCCGCTTGGGGTTTCCTAGCCGGTGTTGGTTTTCTAGGCTGTGCCTTTGGGCATCCCGGGCGCTCCTGTTGTAGTGTCTTGGAGTCGGATTCCTGCTTTCTGTCAGGTGGGCCTTTTTCTGAGGGCCCTTCCTGTGGATCGTCCCTGCTGCAGTGGTCGCCTCTCCCCGTGCCACATCTCTGGATATGCAGTTTGCATTTTTCGCTTGGGCCTGTTCACCAGTCTTTGCTATAGTTGTTGCCAGGGCTTTAAGTGGGATGAAAAAACTGAAGGGTCTCTCAAAGGGGCGTGGCCAATGTAATTAAGGGCGTGGCTAAAAAACAGAAAGCTAAAAATCTGTGCTTAGCTTAGTGTACCGCCCGACTAGTATTTTGCTGCTTCTGTCATTGCATCCAGATATATAATACAACAAGTAACATTACACCTACAACAAGCCAGGACTATTGGCTTTGTCAATGGTTGTTAGTTGCTTGAGATAAATAAGCAACAACTACGGCTTCGTTGTATAGAACATTGAAAATGCTTCAGTTCTGAAATGATGAGACTGTGAAAGGTCCGATATCGAGACTCTTTGTTGTTACATCAGAGGCAGTGAAGGGTGGTACTGCTGCAGAATGAAGATTTTTTTTCACCCTGAGGGTGAGGTCGAAAGTGGAGAGACCGATAGGGACCCGTTTCAGCAGCTGCTTTTTAGAGCTGCCGGTGCTGAGCACCGGCAGGACCCGGCCCACTTAAAGCCCTGGTTGTTGGGGTTCTGTGTCGACGGGAGCCATTGTCCATTTGGATGTTGCCCTTTGTGTCTTCTGTTTCTCTGTGAGTTTTACACATGGGTTGGCCCTTTTTGGTGGGCTTCTCCCATGCTCTGGTGATCCTCGTGTTCCCTTTATTAGTTGCTGGCTGGTCTGTTCCTCTTCTTTTCTACAGCTCAGGCCCGGTTTCTGCTGGTCTGCGGTTTTCTGCCATGGTGTGGTGAGTTAATGGGCCTGGAGAGGGCTCCGTGATTCCCTTGCTGGTAATGCTGTTTCAGGATGGAGTCTTCCACACCTTGGTTTGATAAGTGTTCCTTTCAGGAACAAGGGGGAGGTCTCTGATGTCGGTAGTGGAGTCTGGCTTGGCCGCCTTTGCTTCCAAGCTGAGTCCTTTGGAGGCAACTTCTGGGTTTCGTGACCGCTACTTCGTGTTTCTTCCTTGGGCCTGGTTACCTTGGGTTTCCTTGTTGAGTCGCATCTTGTTGCCTTTGACGGCCAGGTCGCGGGTTTCGCATGCCCTCCGGGGTGACCGGCCAACATGCACGCATTGGCTTGATGTTTGGAGGTGGGGAATCTGGCCTTGGATTCGCTATTTGTACTCCTGCAGTATGGGTCTTGTCGCCCGTTGCCTGCAACCGGGGTTGGGGGGCATTCCCGGCCAGGTTCGGGGTCTCTGGTGTGTCCGGGTGGCCCGGTGGTCATCCACCTAGTGGGCATTGGGTGGTGCTGTTGGTGCTGGTTCTGAGTCTTTTGGTGGTGGTGCTCCGGGAGGTTCAGTTGAGTTTGGTCATCCCTTGGAAGGGATGCTTTTTTTCTCCGGGGGGAATGCCAGAGTGGCTTCTTTGGATGGGTTCGCATAGCAGATTGCCGGTGGCAGGTTCGGTTTCTACTGTTTCTGCGAGCAGTTCTTCTTCCTGTGGTGCCGTGGGTCAGTATTTGTGAGTGTTTTTCCTTCTCGGTCTGGTTGCCGTTTGGGAGGGGCTTCTTTGGGGTCCTGGTGCATTGGTTTCGGGTTCCTGGTGTGGCTCTCTTCGTGGCTCCGGGGGTTACATTGTGGGCCGCCTTGTGCTCTTTGTGTCAGTCGCACATGGTTTGGCCGGCGGTGCCACTGTCCTTCTCTGGGATGGGGAAGGGTTGTTGTATGCCTTTCTGCCATTTTGGTGCTTCCGGGGGTTCTGTTTTGGTTTCTCAGGCATGCTGCTTTGACCTAGGACCTATAGCTCGATGGTAAGTCTTGTGCCTCTGGTGTCACAGGATCTCACTGGACAAGGGTTCAGTTCCTGCCAATGCTGTCAAAGTATCCTAAGGTGGTAAATTTTCAAACAGTGCACAGTGGTTCTGGTACTGTCAGTCTATGGCGGAGTGCCTTGGTTCCATCTGGTGTGGTTGGCGGTGTTGCCGGGTGGGTGGATTCCCCAGTGTCTGTGTTCACTGTGCTTTCCCGGTCTCTCTCGGGGGTGTCTTGCCAGGTTCCACTTGGCAGGCTGGCTGTTGGGAGGCTGGGCCTTGTATCTTTGGTTTCTTCTCCTGTGGTTGCTCTCTTTCACCTGTATCCTGGAAACAGGTTGTGCGGTGTTGGGTTCTTTTCGGTGATGGTGTGTTGGGGAAATGTTGGTCGGCTTTTCCGGTGTGCATCTTTATGTTCTTATCCTTTCTTCCTGTTTTTTTTTTTTGGCCTTGACAGTTTCCCCGTTGTGTGCACGGTGGGCAGCTGTTGGGCTTCTGCAGCTCCGGATGATGGGAGCTTGCTGCCCTTGATTGCAGATCCCTTGCAGAGTTGTTTTCGTGGGGCCCGATAGTGCGGTCACCTTCTCCTTGTTGGGTTGTGCTGTTGGGGTTGCTGGCCTTGCGTTTGGCGCATTTGAGCCTGTGCTTGAGCTTTCTCTTCTGCTTCTCTCCCTTCTGTCATGTCCTTTAGGATAGTCCCAACATGTACATACCGATTATATACATTTGTCCCATCCACATGACTATAATGGTTCTAAATGGGTGACCTTTTACCTAGTAGCTTGCTCCTGTCTCTTCGACACCAGGCTCTAAGCATTCAATCCTAATCCCTGTACCTGGCGTACATAAACATGTCCCCAGGCATGGCAGGATTGTCTGTATAAGGGTCACCACTTTTTTTCATCCTTGGCCATCGGCCAACTATGCATGATCATTTTGGTTAGAAAAGGATTAGCGGCTTAGTGGATGTTTTTCAAAACATTGATTCTAGAAGGTTCCCTGGAGTGACCAATTTTATTTAAAAGACCCTCACTTCCCCCTAGAAATCAGAGGAGAATTCCTTCCAGGCTGGACCGAGATTCTGCAGACTGATCCTTCGACCGGCAGAAACCTGACATCCTTTGAGGGTGTCATCTTCGGAGCAGAGACGGAGTCCTTCATTCTAAACCACCAGGTGAGGGGCTAGTACTTCCCCGGGGGATTCTTGGCTACACTTTAGCATTCACCTATGCACATATACATGCTTCCCCTGCACATCTAGGTTAGGTACACTTAGGTAGGCATCGCATTGTAAGAGTACGCCCATGCTACTGTTTTATATAATCTGCGTATATTTATCATTTTAGCATTATGGTAGAAATGTATCTACTGTTTATGATATTGGTACTTGCTGTCACTTTTGCCTGCTCTTGTCTTTTGATTGTCGCAGCAAATATGTTTTACACTAGACTGACGCTTGACCAATAAATAATTATTGAAAACGTCCCAATCGTCATTCTGTGTGTATTCTGAGAAAAAGTAAGCACGAGTGACTGAGCGAAAAGTACTGTACTGTTTTCCACGATACCTGAGGAATCAGGGTTGTCATGTTCAATGGTTGCCAGAAACTACCTACAGCACTGTAGAATACAAGGGGTGGCAGTGGCACGGTAGAGCTAGCTGGTCTAACGGCTGACTCATCCTGCGGGGGTGTCCAGAGTCTGTCTGCACACCAAGCCCTCAGTTTAGGTCATCCAAAACGCGCAGGTCCTGGGGAGGTCCTAGGAACTACACAACATGGCGCCGCCAACGTTGACTTGGTTCTTATATTAACAGTTAATATCTGAGTAGTTCAGTCGTGCTTTCTCAGAAAGCCCTACTCACACTGTTCAGAGACGTCTGAAGTGGGAAGGGATATCCGCCTCAGCTGAGCAGGCACACCGTGTGTATTGGCTGAAGGTTTAAAACAAGCTTGTAAGGATAAAAAAGTTCCCACATTGTGCAAACCCCTATCTCTTAAACGTTTTTCTTTTGCTCTCTATTCCTTCTCTTCTTTAAAAAATGACTGAAGCTGCGAGTAGCAGTGGAAGTTCGGAAGGAGACGAATTTGCAAACGCTCTTAACATTACAGAGAACTGCAGACAGGCAGTAACTCTGAAATTATTAGAACATGGCGTATCTGCAACAGGTGGCTATGTTACTTTCGTGATTGAGGCACACAAAGTGTTCGGATCAGAGGTATTCTATTCTTGGGTTAAATTCCCACCTGCTGATCCACAGACACGTTTGTTCCATGAATACATTGAAGTGGAGCCTCCAACAGAATACATTCCATATGAGGACATTGAGTCCCGTTAAATTACCAGCAACACAGAAACTGGTTTATAGGTGCCCTCCCACACACAACAGCTGTCGTAAGACTCGGTCTGTTCAGCACAGGAGGAGCGACATGGCCGGTCCTAGCGACATACACTCCGCATCCTGAGATAGACACACTCCCAGTAGGGGAAGTGTGTACACTATACAAAGAAATCATCAGGCTATACAGACACATTGTCCAGTTCGTCATGCGAACACTCACAATACAACCTGCGAGGGCTGCTCCAACTGTTCCAGTTCAGACTCATCATGCTACACCCATTATTAGCCCCCAGACACTAAAAGCAGTAATGGGTGCGTTCCCCTCAAAGAGGGATCAGGTAACATTCTGGATTGCTCCAAAAATTGCGCAGTTGGAAGCGGTATTTCCCCATACGGGCCCGCAGGAAAAACACAGAATGTTAACAATTTGCTTGAAAATGGGAATGGTTCCCTCGATTGAGGATTGTACCACTTGGGGAACAAGCTTTGCTGCAGTTTACATTAGAATACATGGCACCCCTTCCATAGCAGTTATTCCTGAGGTATTGAAACAAATACAGAATGAGTACAGGGCAGGACCTGCCCTGGACTTGGAGATGAAACTGATGGGTAATTTTGACCAGGTCTTAGCCGTTATGCTGAGCAACATCAAGGGGGAAGCAACAGCTGTGGCTATATGCCACCGCTTAAGGGAAACAGTTCCTGGAAATCAGGAGCGTGAATTACCAAAAATTATCAAAGAAACCTAAGCATCACTAGGTAGAGATAATTTGGGAGCCAAGCCCGGGAAACCACAAATGATGAACAATTCTGACAAAGATAACACAAAGCAAGCACTCAATTCTTCTAAAAAGAAATGGGATAACAACAACTCTAAAAATAAGAATAATAGAATCACTTCACGATCAAGTGGTGGGTCTGCCCAACGGGAGTCCTCTGAAAAGGGGTATAACCTTAGGAATCGTGATAACATTAGGAAACCTGACAGGTATCAGGATACTGATACACGTTCCTTTTGTTCCTTTCAGGGTTCATCAAAAAACTCGGAGAGGGAAGGATGGTCAGAACAAAAGACTGAAGACTGACACAAGGGAAAAAGGGAAACACATCGAAATTCAGATTATATTATCAAACAGGAAGACCAACCTAAAGCAAAGACTCAATTCAAAAAGAAGAAAGTAGCAGGATTACAAGTTAGAAATGCCAAGGTTACTGAGGACTCAGCTTCTGAATGGGGAATGGGCTCTGACGATGCTAGACAGCGCGGCAGAAGTAACAATAGCTCACCAGAACCTGAAGGAATTTCTGGTGACAGCAGTGTTGAATGAACATATCACGGTAGAAACACACGATACAAGAGTGAGTGTCCCACATCGGCTATACAAAATAACCCTCCAAATAGAGGGGGACAGCTCAAGAAAAATAAAAGGTCTCTTCTGGAATACTTGACATTTGGATACGACATCCTTCTAGCAGAAAAAGACTGGCCGCCTGAATTTGTGATGGATTGCCCAAAAGGGGAAAGCGTCATTTTGCCTGCTTTTTCCGACCTCGTTCCTGTTTCCTTGAAACACTCATATGCGCGGGAGTGGGCGGAAGCGCTGGCTCCAGCACCATACTACAACCATGTAGGGTGGGACGTGGTGTCAAAACACCACGAAATCCCTTTAAAATATACTCCAAATCCACAGAGGCAGTACCCTATTAAAAATGAAGCGAAAAAACAGGTCAAAGAAATCTTAGACCAACTTGAATACCAAGGTGTGATTGAAACTTGCACCTCCCCGATGAATAATCATTTGCTTCCCGTCATGAAACCCGACAACACATATCGTTTGGTTTTAGATTACAGACATTTGAACACATGCACAAAAACATTTGCAGTTCAAAACGCACACAGTGCCGCATTAATGAGTAACATTGTGCGGAAGAAATACAAAACAACATTAGATATCTCAAATGGATTCTTCTGCCAAAATATAGCTCCTGAAAGCAAATATTTGACAGAATTTTATGCCCTCTCACTCAGTATCAGTTTTGTCGTTTGCCCCAAGGGTATAAGAACAGCCCCGGGCTATTCTCGGCAAGAGTATCAGAGCTATAGCAAACATGCGACGAGGAGGCAGTTTCCTATGTAGATGATATTTATGTGACGGACGATGAATTGCTTGAACACTTGTGCAGGGTGAACAACATAATTGTTGGAATAGCCAACTTTGGCTACAAATTTAATTTCAAAAAATCAAAAATCGCCCATCTCAGTGTCCTATTTTTGGGATATGAGCTGTTAAGTGAAGGCAAAAGCCTAGCCGCAAACTTTTGAGAAAAGTGCGCGCTGCTTCAGCCTCGGAAGAATCTGAAGAATTTGCAATCCATTTTAGGATTTCTAAATTTCGGCAGAACATACATTCAAGACTACGCAGAAAGGGTTAAACCTCTCTACGACCTAATCAGACCTGATTTCACGGCAAACAAGTGGACTCAAAAACATACAGACACTCTACATTTCGTTCAGGCTGACATGATAGCACCAAACATTTGCAGACGCGGGTGAATGTCCGCAACCTGGTGATCCGTGTGATCGCGGGTCTATCAGGATATACCTACATAACTTTCAACGAAGGTGAAACAGTCCCAATTGCATACAAGTCACATTTATACACAAACGCTGAAATGCGATTTGCGGCCACAGAAAAAATACTGACAGCAGTACAGACTGCTGTAGGGAGAGAAAGAGCACTAGCACAGGGGAGACGTATCATCGTTGTAACCCCGGTACCGACTTTAGAGGCGGTTACCACAGCCAGCATTCCAAATGCAAAGGCACTGCATCCACGATGGATACAATGGGCTATTTCTCTCACTGCAACAGATGTAGAATACAGATATGATCCTGCACTGAGAACACAAGAATTTCTGCAGTACAAACAAGAATACCCTCTACCGAAATTTGTTTTGCCTCTTGCTCATTATGAATACATCATTTACACTGAAGGTTCTGCTACGCATGCCATTGGAAGTAAACAGCAATATAGCGCTGCATGCGCTATAGTGAAAGGACGCATGCGGGATGGACAATTCCATCCTAGCAATACAACAACACAATCTCTAGGAGATTGCACAGCGCAGCTGGCAGAACTAAAGGCCCTGATATTAGCACTACAAAACACGGATCGGGAATTCCCCACACTGATTGTATGCGATTCGTTTTTCTGTGTAAAGTCATATAATGAATATCTTCACTACTGGGGCCAGAATGGGTTTAGAGATTCTAAGGGTTGCACAATAAAACACAAATTGTTATGGGAACAAGTGGCAAAGCTGAAAGAACGCCTGCCACGGGCTCAAGTTATTCACACCTTGAGTTATCAACGTGTTGGCGTGCACGTTGAAGGGAATTCACTGGCTGATGAAGCCGCCAAGGCGACAGTGCGAACTTCTGCCATTGCTGCAATCACTCGTTCTCACACGAGAATAGACAGAGATATAATGGTAGCTATCAACGCCTCTAGGAAGGGCTCTGCCATGCCAAAAGCTTTCCACTCAAGTACTCCTACAAATTAGATGCTCAAAACATTCTGTATGCTCAAATTCCAGGAGTGGGGGATAGAGTAATACCAAACAAAGATAGCAGATTAGGTTTAATTCTAGCTGCACACGAGTGTCTGGGCTCAGCACACGCAGGAGTCACTGTAACAATTTCGTTATTGAAGCAGCGGTACTGGTGGTCAGGGTTGACAAAACAAATGAAGGACTATGTCCTGAAGTGCGACATTTGTCAGCAGATGAAGGGTTCCACCGTTCAGAGGCCACCACAAACACCACTACTGATTTCAGACAGACCACTCGCATGTGTCTATTTGGACCACTGCGGCCCCTTAAATTCAGACGGGGCTTACAAGTACATCTTGGTGGCAGTGGATTCATGCTCTAGATTCATATGGGTTTGGCCTCAGCACTCGGCTGACGCCCGAACTGTTATAAAGGATTTGCGAGTCTTCATCGGGACATACTCAATTGTCACATTACATTCCGACCGTGGCCCTGCGTTTAGCTCACGAGCTTACAAGGAAGCCATGGAAAGAATGGGCGTGAAAATCCTTGGGAGGCCGTATCCCTTATGAGATCCTGTTTGGGACAAGATTGTGGGTACCTGATCTTGATTGTGCCAGCACAGTGGCGGATGCAAAGCCATTTGAATTGAATGACCGTTTGGCTGTTTTACAGGAACTCAATGAATTCCGGGCTTTACAAAGCAACATCCAAGTCAAACGGACCGCCACTGGGGAAGTGAAACCAGTTCCGGCTAGACCTGCCTGGGTCCCGAAGATTGGGGACCTGGTCAGAGAAAAGATTGCGGACAGAAGAGAATTTGGGCCATCTTACAGAGCACCTGTATCTGTCCTGGCGGTAGTAGGAACAAGAACAGTACTCCTTCCGCCTCTTGCCGGCAAAAAAGAAAAAAGATTTGTCTCAATTGATCTGATCAAACCGCACCATGTGGCCGATTCTCAACAGTAGGCCGCATGGGGTCCTGAGTAGCCGCAGATCTCCTCTAGCTACTATACAGGAGGTTCAGATGGAAAGACTTATAACCTTTCAAGACTCCCCTGCGCAAAGTGAAGGAGTATCAAATAACGGAGTACAAATCACCCCAGTTGAAATTGAAAAACATCAAGATACAAATACAATGCAAATTGCAATTCGGCCAAACAGTGATGTTTATATTAATGTTCCTCCACCGGACACATCTGCCAGTTCCACGAGACCTGCAGAGCTACCACTGATAGATCGAACTGCGTCTGGCTACTTCATCAACTTCGATGACTTTTCTTCAGATCCAAGTGAACCTGAACAAACGCCACCCATTTCAAAGAAAGAACAATTTCATCAATTCTTTCTCTGGCTAAAAAAGACATACTTAGTGTCACCTTGGTTGCATTTTTGGTTCGCAATAGGGATCCTACACCTGTTATTATGGATTGGCACAGTAACTGTCTTTTTTCTATTGTTGAATGGACATTATCTCCCACAACACCCTGCAGTATAACCTGTGAACTTGGCCTGAAAACACATACGTCATTATATCGTGAACAAAGAGACCTGTCCCCAGTGAACATTACAGCAGTTCCAGTACCTGATGGTATAGTTTGGAATAAAGTTTCATATGATATATTTGGTCCCACTGAACATTTGAAAATTCCACACGTATTCAAAATTTCTTTAAATGATTTCATTACCCCGAGTACGCTCTCTGACGATTGGGATATTGAAACTGCAAATTCTATGCTCTCAGATTTAGAACAGTCTGCTGCATTTTCTTACAGGAAATTGTATGAAGATACCACTTACTATGACACCATGTATTGTTACCAGCATTATGTTCATCATTTTTTGCATAGAGCAAGTGTACCACGCACTGCTAACACTTACCATCAATGGGAACATTGCCCAACACCACCGAAAGGTAGTTCTGCCATATTCACTCAGAAAATCGCATACTTCTCAGGGTTCAATTTATCAGACCCAGCGTCGTATTACTATAAGATAACAAATGATAATGCGACGGCAAAGAAAATTATGCTGACAAACACTAAGCTGATATATTCAGCACCCTTTATCTCCCAACTGTCTATACAAGGTTTCGACTACTGGAAAGACACCATAGACACCAAATCCATCTGGGCGACAAACGAATCGCAGGTTCAGGGAACTGAGGTTTTATTTAGAGCTTGCCTCTTACCATTACAGATTATTTTCCTGAATAGAACAGTGCAACAAACTACCTGTTACGGCTTTGCAAAAATCAAAGACCTTAAAACACCACGCATCCCCTTACCAACACCTATTGAGGGTTCATTGCATAACACACTGATAAATGAGGAAATGCTGGGTTGAATGATACAAAATGGTACATACAATTCATCGGCTCCCAATTGGAAGGGAAGGTTGGTTTGGCCTATCGACAGGTATCAGTCAAGATTCAAGGGTACCACCAATGGGTTCAGTATCCATAGGCCCGACCCACGTTATGTACACACAGACGACCCAGGGGAAGTGACTTCTTATAGTGTTGGGAAGTTGTGCCTAGAATGGCTAAAGACCTCAACACTATCACAGGTGAAACAACACTTGTCCCTTCTAGCAGACAACATGGATCTTAGGGAATTCTTGTTAGGTCCCAAGAAACTACGGAGGAAACGCTTCCTATATGCCATCTACAATGAAGTCTGAAAAATCTCCCAAAAGGAAGCTGCTGAGAGGTTACGAGAGATAGATAGAATTAACTTAGAAAAGGCCTTAGCTGTGGTAGATAATGGCATGACCACGCTTTCTTCACACATTTATTCACTGGGCACATTGTGTCCTCAGCAATCGACATAATGGAACAATATTTGTCTATTTTACAACACGGACAATCTCAATTGCACTCCATCATGCTTTTAAGCTGGACACTACAATCATTGCGCTCTGGCCACGTTCCATGGCGATACATTAATGACACTAGTCTGTTTTCTGCTTATAACATGACCGACAGACAAATAACCATGGCACGCAAAGATGCAAAGTACACCATGCAGCTCATTGAAAAACTGGAGAAATTAACTTTTACTGTAGCAGAGTCACCATCTACAGAATGGTTAATTCACGGCTATATCACACTGCCAATCACGACATTCCAGTTCCAATACTGCCTTAGACACCACCCGGCAGGTATGAAGCGTTGGGCGAGGGATATATACAAGAAACCGGGCAGTTACCGTATAGATATAGGTGCAGGAATAAGGACACGGAAGTTTTCTTAAGCGGTTCCGACTGTGAGAAGGCTTTAAGTGGATCTTTAGTATGCAAAGAGGTGTCGCTTCACGGGGTGTGTAATGCATCTATAGCAAACTTGTCCTGCTACCTAAAGGGCTCCCCAGCTGCTGTAATTCATCCGGTTTTTTAGTTACTTTCAAACGGAAGTTACTCGATGCTGAATTACCAAGACTGTTGCGGAATGAGACCAGGCATCGCTTATCTGATGACTGTGAACTCCAGGGTTGTTTGTTGTAAGCAAGTATTGTTTCCACCGGCTCGCACAGTTAGGGAGGCACCACTGTGGCCTTCACTGAATGCTTCCAGCATAGGGTTTGTGTCTCTGAGCAGACTGAAAGCCATGCTGTTTCAGCAAAATGTGGCCTTAACTTCAGCCCGAGAGATCTTTGATCTCCAGGTTGCAAGGTCTTCGGCAGAGATACGGGCTTTGGTCCGTACGAATTTCCCGCTCCATTTCGGAGAAATGGTTCATTGTATCTTTAACATGTCTGATATGAGGGGTATTGTACACTTATTTAAGAGCATTGGATCAGGGCGGGTCACCAACTTTCAGACCATCTTCGGAGTAATTCCATCCTTTATACACGCCATACTTGGAAGCGTTTTTGGAGGGCTTCCTTTGGTCCTGCTTTCGGTAGCGGGCATCCTGGTTTTAATTCTATTGCTTCGCAAAGGATGCCAACATCACTGGAGAAATGGAGACAACACTGCTGGAGCGACGATGTCGTGAGTGATTGGTGTTTCTCCTGGGTACATCTCGGCTTCGAGAGCTGAGTGAGCATTGGTTCCTGTCTTTCAGACCGGCCTGGCTAGACTGCATCCTGCCTGTGTTCCGCTGTCTCTTTTGCGGATTCGTACGAGTGTTGCACCTCTGTCTGACACTTCCATCGGTTGCGCCGCCAGACATAGACATGCTCCTGGCGCCCATGCGGGCCCATGTGCACAGTTGTCCACAGTGTATTCCAATGTTGATGATGGCATTTCTAGAGCCTTCACAAGATGCTTCAGCTCTTGTTGGACCGGACATCGGCTCTACATCGGATGTGCAGGCATCAGTTTCAGGCGTACAGGCATCTAATTCTTCCCCGACGGCTGCCATGGGAACTAGAGATGACCACCTCTGCTCACTCGATATCATACTGGAAGTACTGGAGGGACAGCCTCCGGCGGATGCTATGTCCAGCGATGTTGAGTCTTCAGCGCAGGATTCTTAAACAATCTGGCCTCTCCTGTGCTGGGAACCGTTTGGCAATTTTTTAAACATGAACTAAATTGAAGGTCGAACCGACTTTGTTTTATTTTTTCTTCTCTGCTCTGTCTGAACATAATGGCTTTCAGGGTGCTCAGTGAATAAAGAACAATGACAATATATAGAGGACCTAGTATGAACGCGTTTTAGGGAAGTATGACTCATTATATAGATATTGCTTTTATGGACATATTTCTTTTTAAGATTTTAAACAATGCTTTTAGTACATTTTATTATAAATGATTTTAGGTTTTTATCATTACCTAGCTGACCTTATTGACCTTCTGATGAGGAGTGGGTGACATGTCCTTTAGGATACTCCCATCATGTACATACCGATTATATACATTTGTCCCATCCACACAACTATAACGGTTCTAAATGGGTGACCTTTTACCTAGTAGCTGGCTCCTGTCTCTTCGACACCAGGCTCTAAGCATTTGATCCTAATCCCTGTACCTGACGTACATAAACATGTCTCCGGGCACAGCAGGATTGTCTGTATAAGGGTCACCACTTTTTTTCATCCTTGGCCATCGGCCAGCTATGCATGATCATTTTGTTTAGGAAAGGATTTGCGGCTTAGGGGATGTTTTTCAAAACATATCGATTCTAGAAGGTTTCCTGGTGTGACCGCTTTTATATAAAAGACCCTCACTTCCCCTAGAAATCAGAGGAGAATTCCTTCCAGGCTGGACCGAGATTCTGCAGGCAGATCCTTCGACCGGCAGAAACCTGACATCCCTTGCGGGGTGTCATCTTCGGAGCAGAGACGGGTCCTTCATTCTAAACCACCAGGTGAGGGGTTAGTACTTCCCCGGGGGATTCTTGGCTACACTTTAGCATTCACCTATGCACATATACATGCTTCCCCTACACATCTAGGTTAGGTACACTTAGGTAGGCAGCGCTTTGTAAGAGTACGCCCATGCTACTGTTTTATATAATCTGTGTATATTTATCGTTTTAGCATTATGGTAGAAATGTATCTACTGTTTACGATATTGGTGCTCGCTGTCACTTTTGCCTCCTCCTCTCTTTTGATTGTCGCAGCAAATATGTTTTACACTAGACTGACGATTGACCAATAAATAATTATTGAAAATGTCCCAATCGTCATTCTGTGCGTATTCTGAGAAAAAGTAAGTACGAGTGACTGAGCGAAAAGTACTGTACTGTTTTCCACGATACCTGAGGAATCAGGGTTGTCATGTTCAGTGGTTGCCAGAAACTACCTACACGGCTGTAGAATACAGGGGGGTGGTAGTGGCACTGTATAGCTAGCTGGTCTAACGGCTGACTCATCCTGTGGGGGTGTCCAGACTCTGTCTGCACACCAAGCCCTCAGTTTAGGTCATCCAAAACGCGCAGGTCCTGGGGAGGTCCTAGGAACAAAAAGGGAGGTACCCTAATATTATTAATAATAGGGACAGGGTAAGTATAGATAGAAACATAAAAGAGTCCCTACACAAATGTCTGTTATCCTCAAACGATTATGCACAAAGTCAGTGTCAAAGAGAGACTCAAAAAAACATATATTTATACAATTCATTAAGGAACAAATAATCAATGCAACACAAGGAATGAACAACAACCTAAATATACAATCAATATGAGATTTATTCAATAATAATATACAGTTAAAACCATAATACACCATTCAAAGTTAAAAACATTTCATGATTAAAATACACGGTTACAAAATCATTAGAAAACCATGTGCTCCGAAGTCAGCTGCCCTGGCCGCTGCACCACACCTCTCCAATGTTCATGGCTTGTTTTTTGTTCTGACCCTCTGCCTGGGTTTGGAGTTCTTCTGCACCTTGTGGAGGTGACTGGGGCTTTTTGGGTGTCTCTGTCCCGTGCTCTTTCTTTCGTGCTGGGGCTTCCACAGCTGGTTCTGTGGGCCGCCTCTTGGTGTTCACCACGCACGGTATCCGCGTGTTTTGGTGCTCCTGTGTTCTGTTCACCTATTCTTCTGTGCGCCTCTGTGGCTTTTGTGATGCGTTCTGTTTCTGCACCGTATGAAGCTGACAGTTGCTATACGCTCATTGATGTAAGGACTGTGACGTGGAGGTCGGACGAGGAGGTAATGCCCAGTTACTTACCGGTAAGGTTCATTAGTCTGATCGGGCTGAGGTTCCACCTACAATTACTTAGGAACACTCTCTGGCGGATGGACCGTTGGTTCCTGTTTGGAAGTGTGGAGGGAAGAGATACTCTGCAACAATTATCTAAACATCAATTTAAGGGCCCAACAACTCATGACTCCGAAGAATCACAGACTCCAAGTTCCAGTTAGTCGATTTATTACAAAGCCAAAAATAGTTGGACATACAAACACCTCAAGACGAGGTTGTAGAAGTACATCGGAACTAATACAAAGCCAAACCTACGAGCAAAATTGAGTCGATGAAGCATAAACAGAATGACAATTTCCAGAAACAGAACGCAGGCAATAGTCAGACTTCATCACAGGTTCAAAGGTAAAAAAGCATTAGACTATCCCTACACTATATTTAGAGTGTCATCCCTACTTAGCATTTCCCCAGGCAAGTCAGGAAAAGGTGTCAGCACGTGAAGACTTCCTAAGAAGTACACTCACGTTGTATGGGTCAAGTAGCATAAGCTATGGAGCTCGTTCTAAGATGCTCCTTCTCTGTTCTCCGCTCCTGTCTTCTCACCCTTCTCTTCTGAACTCTCACCCTCGGGCACTGTCCCTAATTCAAAACTTCGACATCACAAAACACGCCCATTCGGGTCTCCTCATCGATCCGTCCCACTGAACATCTTCTCATAGGTGAATTTCCACTCCACCTCCACTCTCCCAGCTCCTGGCTCGATGACCTTGCTTCCCAGGACTGTTCCAGTGAGAAAAGAACACTGTCCACATTATCGACTCTCTTGGCTCTCAATGAATCCACTTCTCTCTAAGCCTAGCTCCTAAAACAAAAGTGTTATTCTTACTAACAATGAAGGATTCACCACCTGTAACAGAAAATGGTGAGAAAGAACAAACTGGTTGCACACATGAAATTCAAACCCCCCTTTCGATTAAGCCTGTCGAGAGCAACCAGGGAAAAGACATTTCAGGCCTACAGAAAACGGCCAACATAAGAATATGGCGTACAAGCCTTATGAAATCACATATAAATGAATGCTTTGCTGAGTATTTCTAAATTAACGTTTACATAAGCACATCAAATACGCAATTACTTATGAGCTGCATACACATCTTTTGTACGCGTTCGGCTTTAGCTGAACATGAACTGTTCCTCATTACAAAACTTACACGTTTATGAAATCACGACTTTTGCACAACACCTTCATGTTATTACGATACATTACTAATACCATTATTTTAATACGACAATTATGTAGGTGCGATCTACCCATGATTATAATGCACCCCTACAAATGAAGAGCACGTTGCGCTCTATCAGTTCCCCCCTCTGATGACAAGTGTCATCACCATCAAAACACCATCCCTGGAGAAAGAACCGACCTAAACAGAAGCTGTAGCCATTCTAACCTGTCGGAACTTCTCTAGGTTTTTGAGACTCTCATATTGACTGTCCTGCAGCCTCTACATCCTCCTTTCCTGCTCCCTAAGAGCCCTCTGAACTGGTCCTGCTTTGTGCCACTTGTAAGCTCTTACCCTTCCAAATAAAAGAATCACACAAACCACCACTATGATAATGGGCTTCAGAATGTGACCAAGAATACCCTTACCCAAATCTGAAACCCAGTTTCCAACCTTTCCAAGTCCCTTACCAACTTTCGTCCATACTCCTTCCTTCACCATCTCATGGACTTCAAAATGAATCTCAGTAATGTTGCTTATGTACTTCTTCAGATCCTTGCTGTTGTCAGGAATGAAAGTACAGCATTCCTGTACCTTCAGCATTTTACAGACTCCGCCCTCTTTTGCCAAGAACACATCTAACGCAAGACGGTTCTGCATTTCCATTGCTCCTATCGACACCATCTCTCCATCTACAAGCAACAGAGACTGAGATGTATTTCCTGACAACTTATCCAAGATAGTCGCTAGCTTCCTAATCTTGGCATCGTTTAAAATCACTCCCAGACTTGGTATCAAAGCTCCAAATACATCTCCAACGTTTTCTCCTGCACTAGTGCCTCTCTTACTTCTATGGAGTCGTCCCTCCTCCAAGGAAGTCAAATCCTCAACATGATAGATCTTTGGGAATAAAACTGCTATGTAACAAGTACCATACCAATTCAACGGCAACTGCACATATGTATTCCTCTCGCACACAAAATATACACTTGGCACTACTTGCACAGCTTCTTGCAATAACGTCTTTGCTGTCGTCTCAATCATGAAGACATGATCACACACACTCTGTCCTACATAGATCTTATCATAATAGGTCTGAGCCTGTCTGATGCACAGCTTTCCTCTTTGCTCGAGGTCTAAAGCTATTGGCCCATAACTTCCCTTCGCCTTGTGAGCTAACTCCTCCTTGGTCCATTCCGATCCTCCTTTCTATTGCTAGGTTTAACTGTTAGTTGTCTATGTCTATCCTCTACTTGATCTACGAACTTCTTCTCTACCTCTGTTAATGAGCACGTTAGATTATGGCGATGCGCATAAGCTGTATCTAATGTAACTGTAGGTATGAAATACTTCCCCAATCTGTCGTCTTGCTTGTAATAATCAAACTTGTTAAGGTGCTTAAAAGCTGGAACCTCTGACAACACTGTATCAAAATTAGAGAAATAATATTCATAATGCCCCGTGCCATAGAACATACTAAGCAATAAACTACACGTGATACCATATGTCAGTGGAAGGTGATGATATCAAATTCCCTCCTCAAATGACGCTGGTAACTGCATCCATACATAGCAATCTCTCACATCCATTGTGTTCACATACTCATACAACAGTTTCGCATAAGCATTCATCGTGTAATCACCTCTAGACAAATCTATGTGTAACATGCGACTAGCTTTTTCTAGCATAGCTTTATCAGCTCTTATTGTACCCTCTTTTGTGGTAGAAGTGGCAGGTGTAGGTGTTCCAGTTATCCCTTCCCTGTCAGCTTCTGTCTCGTGTGAAAGTTTTACAGACACTATGATTACTACAGCTATCACTACTATCACTCCTACTATGAGTGTACCTATCACACACTTTGCTCTACGATTCGGATTTCCAGACTCCATCTTTGACTGGATTCGGTTCAGCACAGCAAGAAGATCAATGTAAAGTCTCTTTCTCCACCTCTGATTGCTGCACAGCAACGTTCATACAGTTCCTTGGAATTCTGGAAACCACTTTAAAAGTTCATTGCACAAATTCCACACAATTCAAAGTCTTCCTGAGGCCTCTTTCTTCTTCTACGGAAAAATCCCTACTTTTTTCTTCTTCCACTCAGGCCTAGGTTATATTCTTCTTAGCAGCAAATATGTTTCTTTTCTTATTTACAGTTCATAGTTCATTTAACAGTCTCTCACAAGCTCAGAACCAATTTCAATAATGACGCGATTCAAGATCTCAAGACGAGCTGCTGCAATCTCCTGAGCTGGAGGCTGATATCCAAAGGTTGGAAAAGCCAGATCCCTCAGAACCAAACTCCTCACGCCACTCAGTATTGGAGGATTCGGTACAGTCACTGTTAGAACTCCTTCAATTTCCAACCCTGGAACTATCAACTCAATTTCAATTTTCAGTTCTGGAACTCTGCTGACAATCCTCGAGGATCTCAGTCTCCCTGTTCCCACTGCTCCCGGCATCTGCAATAATGTAAGTCCATTCTGGAGCAGCGTATCTCCGGCAAGCCACTCTTGCTCTTCGAGATCTCCTCAAGCTCTCTTGGCTTTGCTCTGAGTCGCTTAGCTCTGATTCGGACGTTTCAGACACAGGCCCAAGATCTCTTTCAGGTGCAAGTCTCAAGTTCTGTCTCTTTTGTCTCCCAGGCCACGACTCGTCCACCAGATCTGCTCTCCTTCTCTGTGCTCAACTCTCTTGCACACCAGTTCTCTTTGCTGAGTCGGACTCTGTTTCACTCACAACGTTACCATCTCCCTCAGAGTCACTGTCTGGGCCTTGTGTAGCGTGACCCCCCCTCAGCTTGCTCTGATGTGTTGCCAGCTTCACCAGCGACCCCCACAGCTTGGCTTGTCCCCTCCGGTAGCCTCGCAGCCACCGCTGGACTTTCTGCAGGGAGAGGAGCTGTTTCATCCGAGGGTGCTGAAACTCTGCGAGTGTGAGAGGCGTGAATCCAGTTCGGTAAGCCTCCGCACTTCACAGCTGTGTTTGTCACCAATATTACCTGGTGTGGGCCTCTCTGCATCAAGGCAGCTCTTCCTCACGTGTTTCTCGACAAGTACCCAATCCCCTGGGCACAAGTCGTGACAGAGATCTTTCGATGTTGGGGCAGTCGCAGCTTCGACCTGGTAAGACACAGAACGGACCACATCAGCCAGTCCTTTACAATAATCAAGGATCAAATCATCTGTGATGTTTATCAATGCTGTAGGTGGCACTTGTGGCAAACACATCGCCCTCCCCATAAGGATCTCGTCCCGTCGTCCTATCAGGAATGCTACGCACACTCATCAACACCAAGGGCAATGCATCAGGCCACTTCAGAGACGTAGATGAACAGACCTTGGCCATTCACATCTTGAGAGTTCCATTAATCTGTTCCACAAGACCTGACGCTCAGGTCTGTAGCTACCATACAATCTCTGATCAACCTGTAATGCAGTGCAAAGCAGCTTCATGATCTCACTATGGAAATGAGTTTCTCTATCCGATTCCAATGAGGTCGGAAATCCAAAGCGTGGAATCAACTCCCTAAGCAACAGCTTTGCTACTGTGAGACTGTCACATCTTCTAGTTGGGTATGCTTCCACCCAACGTGAGAAAACACACACAACCACCAGAACGTACCTCAAACCATTGCACCTAGGCATCTCCATGAAATCAAGCTGGATCCGGTTGAAAGGACCTCCGGATCACCCAATGTGACTCAGTGCAACTACAGTTTTCTTTCCAGCATTCATCTGTTGACACGTAACACATCTCTGACACACTGCTTCAGCAAACGCACGAAACCGTGGATTAAACCACGTCTGTCTGAACACTCGCACCATGGCATCCCTTCCCATGTGAACTGCTCCATGAATCTGCCTAGCCATAGGACTCAGTAAGCCATCTGGTAACACTGCTCGACCATCGGCCGAAACCCAAATGCCATCATCTCTCTTTTCACAACCTGCTTTAATCCAACTAGCTTCTTCTTGCTCTGACACTTCTTCCTGCAGACGCTTGATCTCGTCCCACGTATCTGCTATGGTTAACATCATGCAGAGCTTGGTTCTTTCTGTGCTCTCTCCTGTGTAATCCCCTGTAAAAATGCATCTCTGTTCAGCGCAGAATCGGGCTACTTCATCAGCGTACCTATTTCCCAGTGTCACAAAATCCTCCCCATTTCCATGGGCAGTACATTTCACAACAGCAATCTCCTTCGGGCGCTGCAAGGCATCTAGCAGCTTTCGAACATACTCTCCGTTCCTGATTGGTGACCCTAAATGACGTTAGGAATCCCCTCTGCGACCATAGCTGTCCGAAATCATGAGCTACACCGAAACCATACTGGCTGTCGGTATAGATGGTGATTCGGATTTGATCTGCGGCCAGACAGGCCCACGTCAAGGCAATGATTTCAGCCACCTGTGCGGAGTGTACTCCCTCCAAACAAGCGGCTTCCACCACTCCTGTGATGGTGCATACAGCAAACGCTGCTCTCAAGCAACCTGCATTGTCTCTTAGGCATGAACCATCAACGAAGAAAATTTCATCAGACAAGGACAAAGGTTCATCAGCAATGTCAGGTCTTGGTTTGGTGCAAAGTTCAGTCACATCGAGACAGTCATGGTCTTCACAATCTTCAATCTCATCAACATTTGGCATTGGCATCAAGGTTGCAGGTTTCAACACAGAGCATCTTTTCAGAGTCACATTCTCCGAGGCAAGTATGACTTGCTCATAGCGTGTGAGTCTGTTGTTCGTCAGAAGCTGCGTCTTGGTCCTGGTCATTAACAGTTCAACCGAATGAGGTGCATACACAACCAGCGGATGACCCATCTCAATACTTTCACATCTTTCAATGCTGACACCTGTTGCAGCAACGGATTTGAGACATCAGGGCAATGCTGAAGCTACCGGATCTAAGGTAGCAGAAAAGTATGCAACTGGTCTATGGACACCTCCATGAGTCTGTGTGAGGACTGAAAGTGCACAACCTTCCCTTTCGCAGCAAAATAATGAAAAACTCTTGTTATAGTCAGGCATTCCTAGAGCCGGAGCGCGACACAGGCTGTCTCTCAGCTCCATGAAGGCAACCAAACAAACGTTATCCCAGGGTACCGGATCATTCACATCCTTGTGCGTCAACCTCTGCAGAGGTTTTGCTTTCAAGGAGAAATTGGGAATCCATTGACGACAATAGCCAACCATTCCCAAAAACATCCTGACTTCCTACTGTGTGGTAGATGCAGTCATATTCATGATTGCCTCAACTCGGTCTGGTGACACCTTCCTCTTGCCTTTTTCAATGCGATGACCCAAATACTGTAGTTCAGACAAACAGTACTGAAGTTTGGTCGGGGACACTTTATGTACATTCTCTGCTAGATGATTCAACAGTGCGACAGTATCAACCCTGCATGCATCTTCTGTCTCTGACGCTATCAGGAGATCATCTATGTACTGCACGAGAGTTGAATTCTGCGGCAGTACTAGACTCTCAAGGTTCTTTTTCAATATCTGGTTAAAGATCGATGGACTCAGTATACCCTTGTGGGATACGACACCATGTTAACACACGATTCTCCAGACGGAAAGCAAATACAAATCGGCTCTCCTCATGCAAAGGTATAGAAAAGAACGCTTGGCACAAATCAATCGCTGTGAACCACTCGACTTCACAGGGAATTTGAAACAATATCACAGCTGGATTCGGTACCACAGGACAAAATAGAATCACAATTGTGTTGACCTTGCGCAGGTCCTGCATGATTCTGTACTTCCCACTAGGCTTCTGTAATCCCATAATAGGTGAATTACACGGGCTCCCCATTATCTCCTTCAAAATGCCTTGTTCGATCATGGACTCAATCACTGGTCTAATTCCTGCCACCGTTTCCGGTGTCAAGTTGTACTGGGGTGTTCTTGGAAACTCTGCATTTGGCCTGATGTGTATCTTGACTGGCTCAACCCCTCTGATCAGACCTATCTCTTCTCCTGTGAAATCCCACACTACAGGATCAACTGAATCTCTCAGGTCGTATGGCAACTCCTCTATAGTCAGCAAAGGATATGCTTCTGTATAGAGGCTCTGATTCGCCATCTTGAATGCAACGTCACCACCATTGGTCTGTAGCTCAATTCCCTCTGGCATGCAATAGATGGTGCAATTTAACTTACACAAAAGATCACGTCCCAACAGACAGACTGGACTAGATTCACACACCACAAACTGGTGACGATCCTGGAACGTCCCTATCTTCACAGGTATCGCATCTGTCAAAGGATTAGTCATTCTCCTATTAGCAACTCCTACAACTTGGATCGATTGTCCCGAGAGGGGTAGGTTTGGGACTACTGCTGATCTTACAGTACAACGGGTAGCACCAGTATCAATCAAGAATGTGATGGGATGACCGTCAACATCTGCCTCTACATACTGTACTCTCTGGTCTACCTCTAAGACTGCTCCAAGAGTACAGTCCTCCTCCCCCCTCAGGCACCGTCATTGTAACGTGTCTGGATCGAGCTCGTCCCAAGCCTCAATGAAGGGCATTTGCTGTTACACTCGATTCCCTTGTGGGACTCTTGGTGGTTGGGGAACCTGTACTTCTAAATTCGAATTTCCCCCATGCAATGATCTTGGTCTTGCTACGGTATTCACAACTTCAGGTGCTTGCTGTATCTCCTCATCTTGGACCTGATTAGCTGGATTTGATCTACACTCGCATGATCTTGTGATAATAATGACACGCAGTCGTTTTCTTTAAGGTACCCACATCAATCCCTGTCTTAGGATCTACGGGCTTCCCTCTCCCTTGACCCGCATTCTGGGTCCCTCCGCTGTTGTTTCCCTGTCTCCGTCCTAATGTTCCTCCATTTGACTGCACTTGGTCTGCGGTTTTCATCTGGACTAGCATTAACTTGTCTTTAAGTTTCCTTTGTTTCGAGTCTACCTCATCACTACAATATCTGACATATCGCAGAATTTCGTCCACCGACTTGTTCTGCCAGCAGATCAGATGCTGCTGAATCATGAGGCTAATGTCTGGTCTCAAACCTAACACAAACTTGGAGACGAACTGTCCCATGTCCTTTGTCTCTAGGGTATCCAACCCACTATACTGCTGAAAGGCCTGCAAGAGTCTTTAGTAATATTCATGTACTGATTCTTTGGGTTCCTGGGTCGTTCGATCAATCTTGACCCAGTCAATATCTTGTGACTAAATCTTGGACTTCAACCATGTGATTACCTGATCATGTTTCTTCATCACTATGGGTGAAGGACCATGAGTTACAGGATCTCGGTCTGGTTCTGAAGATGGCCATTCAACTGCTATTTTACATGCTGACCATAAATCACATGGTACAACGATATCAAACAATGTGTTCAAATCAACCCATAACACCTTCGAGATTTTCACAAACCGGTCAACTTGCTTGCACCACTCAACAGGGCTTTCCCTCAGCCGAGGAAAACTATTTGTGAACGCTGCTAAATCACCTCTACTCCAAGGTGCATGCACATATCCCCCATTTGGTACTTCTCGCAGTGGGTAAGCTTTTGCTACTGCTGTTCCCCCACCTGGAGGTGGTGTATCTCCTATCCCTTTCTTAACACTCTTTTTCTTGGATCACCTCTCTTCCCATCTGTCAAGCATACTCCACGCGCAAATCCCTACAATCAGTTCTCGAATGTGAGTCTTCAATCCTATTAGTTGCTTCTCTTCCAATTCCTGATCACTGCATTGTAACCTGTGGCTTCCCTGCAACATTTTTGTCTTGGACAGATCCACATCATATCTTCGAGCTAATTCAGTCAGCTTCTCATGTGCTTTCCTCGCCTTTCGAGTAACTCCTTCGCTACAAACAACAATTCATCCTGCTCGTAGAGTTCCACCCTCTCTAAAGGCAAGCTTCCACTTATTATCTCATCTACTTCTACTTTTAGTCTCACTATATCTAGCACTTTTGCTCTTAACGCAGTCTTGATCGTTATCTGTCCTGACGTACCACTCCTTTCTTTGCCTTCGCTGTTCTGATCCCTACGAGAGTTCCCTTCTGCTAGATCCGGTGAAGAACTCTGATTTTCAGGCATTGATTGACTTCCAGACATTCCCTGATCACTTCCTCCTCTTGTCACCCTTCAATTTGGTCCCTTGACTGGAGGTTCCCACATCTTTAAATCAGAACGTGAATCCACTAGTGACACTGACCTTACTGCACCTGGCCCACTTCGACCTCTAGAAGAGTCCACAGTAGTTGGCAATGGAGTACCAGACTCTACTGGTATCAAAAATGGACCGTGCCCGCTTGCAGTACCATTCCCTCCAGAACTAACCCCTTCTCCTACTCCTGATTGTGACTGGTTATTGTGCTCCCTCTGACTCGGGTCATATACTGACACTACGGGTCCAATGGTGACCGGCACCGTAAGGGCATCCGGCAACCGTGAAACAACATTAGTTCCATTCGTCTCATTCTCTCTCTGTATTATCGTTCCATTTCCTACTGTTCCTGTTGCCATCGTTCCCACTGCCCTCGCACTAGGGTTAGTCTGTGGTTCCCCAACATTTCCTGCAACTGCTTGCTTTCCTTCTTCTGAGTCTGGATTGTATGGTGGAGGACGCTCTGCCAGTAATCTGTCTAGCAGGCTATCATCGGTATCACTGTCTTCTTCCTCCCTTTGTTTCCTAGCATCTCTTTCCTTCACTAGTAGTGGAAATAGCCTTTCCCCCTCGATGGTATTTATCCTCCATCTTTTCATCTGCGCATTCCATCGCGCATCCTGAACTGCTCTCATTGATTTCTTTATTCTCTGCTGGCCTCGTTCTCGTCTCCTTGCATGTGCTGCTCTTATCCATGCATCTAGCGCCTCAAACTGTGTTGGCCTAGGTGGAGGCCGTAATGAAGCCATCACTACCCTCAACTGGTACAGTATGTCAAATCTAAAAGAACCAAAACGTGGAAAAGCCAATTCTCCCTCATTCTCTGAAATTTTATGCCAATTTTCGAGCCAAATTATAGTATGGAGTCCTACATTTGTGGCCATATAATGTGCTGGTGTATCCTCGGGTGGTGGTTCCTCACCCCCTCGTGTCACTACTCCTCTATCGCCCCTACAAAGATCACGTAACACTTTAAAACATCGCATTTTGAATTCAGCGTTTTTCCCCACAATATTTTCGCTTCAACTTCCTGATGACAATCCACCAATCCCAGCGCGGCTTTACACCAACCGACCTATCGCAGCGTGGCACACTTTGACGTCACTCTTCCTCCTCACAGCGGTTCACCCTCCTTCACAATCGTTCTCTGCACATTCACGCACTTCACTCATAGAATCTCATAACTGTCTGCCCACCAAACGACACACAGATATGCAATTGACTGTCTGTCCACAAAACGACCGGACAGCCTCAATTAATTGTCTACCTCTTCTCTGGCAACTGTCTGTCCACAAACCGACAGGACAGTTACACGTCGACTGTCTGTCCACCAACGACCGGACAGTCTTTTAACTAGTCGATAGGATCCACTCTATCAGTTTCTGTCACACAGTGACCCATGACCTGCGTTGGTCACCCGAATTGCTGTGGTCAGCCTCTGTGCACTAGCTTTCCACGCAATTCTCTCAAGCTCACTCACACACGTTTACCTATCACGGGTGGGTTTATCGATAGCGCTTCACGACTTCCACAATCACTGGTCTGACAATTACAGCACTGGGTGTCTTCTACACCACAAATCTCTATCCCGGGATCTTAGGCTACTCGTCGAGCCTGACATCAAAATCATCAATCTTATCACATGGACTGCGTACGCTCAGTCCGAAACCACATTCACTCGACTCTCAAACTAACTCCGCAAGACATCACACAATCAAATCATCATTGCAATCTAACACACATGTCCCTGTTCATACTCACAACACCGTGAACCGTTGTTCCCGCCACACCATTATTCTCCGTCGGTTTCCAGCATACTCCGCCTTTATCCGTCCGCGACTTTTTGGCCAATCATTTTCTGGGGCTTTTGGGGCTCTACAACTAGTTTTTCTTTACGTTCTATTTTATTCTCTCCCTTTCTCCAATAGGAAAACATCCAATATTGCTACCAACTGATCGGGCTGAGGTTCCACCTACAAATACTTAGGGACACTCTCTGGCGGATGGACTGTTGGTTCCTGTTTGGAAGTGTGGAGGGAAGAGATACACTGCAACAATTATCTCAACATCAATTTAAGGGCCCAACAACTCATGACTCCGAAGAATCACACACTCCAAGTTCCAGTTAGTCAATTTATTACAAAGCCAAAAATAGTTGGACATACAAACACCTCAAGACGAGGTTGTAGAAGAACATCGGAACTAACAAAAAGCCAAACCTATGAGCAAAATTGACTCGATGAAGCATAAACAGAATGACAATTTCCAGAAACAGAACGCAGGCAATAAGTGCTCCTACGTCTGAGTCAGACTTCATCACAGGTTCAAAGGTAAAAAGCATTAGACTATCCCTACACTATATCTAGAGTGTCATCCCTACTTAGCATTTCCCCAGGCAAGTCAGGAAAAGGTGTCAGCACGTGAATAACAAAAGCGTTATTCTAACTAGCAATGAAGGATTCACCACCTGTAACAGAAAATGGTGAGAAAGAACAAACTCGTTGCACACATGAAATTCAAACCCCCCTTTCGAGTAAGCCTGTCGAGAGCAACCAGGGAAAAGAAATTTCAGGCCTACAGAAAATGGCCAACATAAGAATATGGCGTACAAGCCTTATGAAATCACATATAAATGAATGCTTTGCTGAGCATTTCTAAATTAACGTTTACATAAGCACATCAAATACGTAATTACTTATGAGCTGCATACACATCTTTTGTACGCGTTAGGCTTTTAGCTGAACATGAACTGTTCTTCATTCCAAAACTTGCACGTTTATGAAATCACGACTTTTGCACAACACCTTCATGTTATTACGATACATTACTAATACCATTATTTTAATACGACAATTATGTAGGTGCGATCTACCCATGATTATAATGCACCCCTACATAGTAAGAGCACGTTGCGCTCTATCAAGTCCGAGTCTACGACCTCCCCGCCCCGGATCACTGACAGAATATCGATTACAAGAATATCGACCTACAACAATATCGAAGTAAAAATATAGAATGCCAAAATATCGAATCCCTATCTACAAACAGGTAAGTACAAAAATATCGAATCCAAAATATAGTTGTAGAAAATATAGGGGCATATCTACAAGGGCTGGCGATAAAATTATCGCCGCTTTAGCGTCCGTTTTCGGACGAAAAGCGGCGATAATTTTAACGCCCTATTAGCAAGGACACGCTAACGCGTGAATCCATGCTACATCGCCCTTTCCCTATCGCCCAGCTCTGCATCTCTAATGAGATGCAAAGTGGGCGTTCCTCCCAGGATAACGGGAGAAATGTCGCTAAGCGACATTTCTCCTATTATCAAGCCTCAGGCAAAGAAGCATAGCGACAAGAAAAGTAGCGATAACCTCTGTTATCGCTACTTTCCTAACGCCTGCTTTGAGACTGACTTAGCCATGATATCCTATGGAAGGTGGATATCATGGCTAAGTATGTCTTGCCCTATCAGCAAGCTATCGCCAAACCTTGTGCGATTATCGCTGTATTTCCAGCGATAATCGCACAATTGGCATCTTGCGCTCTGAATTTTATCGCTTTGGAGATAAGCGTTGCTGATAGCACGCTATCTCCGCGATAAAATTCAGTTTCGGCCGGCGATAATTATCCTCGCGCTAAGAGCGCTGAGCGATAATTATCGCATGGCCTTGTAGATATGCCCCATAGTTAGTCAAAATATCGAATTTTTTAAATATCTTAAAAGTAATGTAAAATTAATGAAATAATATATATAATTAACTAATACATACTTAAAAATACTTAAATAACTTTAAAATTAATAAATAATTAATGTAAGTTAAAAAAAAATAAACATACATTTTTATTTTTTAATACATATATATATTAATGTAATATTTATAAAAAATATTCAATATTTTTAGCGTAGGATAGCGGGAGGGTAAAATTTACTATTACCACTCCAGTGAGTGCAACAGTAGGGAAAGCATTGGATAGCGGGAGGGTAAAAATTACTATTCCCACTCCAGTGAGTGCAACAGTAGGGAAAGCGTTGGATAGCAGGAGGGGAAAAATTACTATTCCCACTCCAGAGAGTGCAACAGTAGGGAAAACGTTGGATAGCGTAGGGGTAAAAATTACTATTCCCACTCCAGAGAGTGCAACAGTAGGGAAAACGTTGGATAGCGGGAGGGTAAAAATTACTATTCCCACTCCAGAGAGTGCAACAGTAGGGAAAGCGTTGGATAGCGGGAGGGTAAAAATTACTATTCCCACTCCAGTGAGTGCAACAGTAGGGAAAGCGTTGGATAGCGGGAGGGTAAAAATTACTATTGCCACTCCAGAGAGTGCAACAGTAGGGAAAGCGTTGGATAGCGTAGGGGTAAAAATTACTATTCCCACTCCAGAGAGTGCAACAGTAGGGAAAGCGTTGGATAGAGTAGGGGTATAAATTACTATTCCCACTCCAGAGAGTGCAACAGTAGGGAAAGAGTTGGATAGCGTAGGGGTAAAAATTACTATTCCCACTCCAGTGAGTGCAACAGTAGGGAAAGCGTTGGATAGCGTAGGGGTAAAAATTACTATTCCCACTCCAAAGAGTGCAACAGTAGGAAAAATAATGATTTAATATTTTAATAAAAATAAAATAATTATCAATACCAATAAAAAATTAATTAAAATGACTTACCAATTACAAAATATTTAATAATTCTAAATACCAATAAATATTATTTCTTAAAAATTAATTACCTATTAATAAAAATTAATTACCAATTAATAAAAATTAATTACAAAATAAGAATTAATTAACAATAAATTAATAATTAATACCAATAAATAAAAATAAATAATTACTGAATTACAATTAAATTACTTCCCACCCTATTCCCCTATAAACCCACAACCCGCTCTGAATAATAAATTAATACAATTAATATAATTATCAATTAAAAAATTAATAAAAACTAATTACCAATTCATAAAAATTAATTACCAATTAATAAAAATTAATTACCAAATAAGAATTAATTAACAATAAATTAATAATCAATACCAATAAATAAAAATAAATAATTACTGAATTACAATTAAATTACTTCCCACCCTATTCCCCTATAAACCCACAACCCACTCTGAATAATAAATTAAAACAATTAATATAATTATCAATTAAATAATTATTAAACATTAATTACCAATTAATAAAAATTAATGACCAATTAATAATTAATTAACAATGAATTATTTATCAATACTCAATAAATAAAATTTAATAATTACTTAATTAAATTTAAATTACTTCCCACCCTATTCCCCTATAAACCCACAACCCGCTACAGAACTAAAACGCAAAATTAAATTTAATATAATTAATAATTCCTCAAAATTAATATTTAATTTACTATAATTAAATTACTTCCCACCCTATTCCCCTATAAACCCACAACCCGCTACAGAACTAAAACGCAAAATTAAATTTAATATAATTAATAATTCCTAAAAATTAATATTTAATTTACTATAATTAAATTACTTCCCACCCTATTCCCCTATAAACCCACAACCCGCTACAGAATTAAATTACGCAAAAATTAAATAACATAAAATTCATTACTTTAAAAAAATTAAAACATACATTACAAAAATAATACATACTTTTAACACATATACTAACACTTAAAACACTATAAAAAAATTCAAAATTCGATATTATGTCTGTTTACCCCCATCACAGTCCTGGTTCCCATCCCTCCCTCCCTGTGTTCGGCTTCATTGGCTTTGGATTACAGGATTTCTTGATGTGAGGTCAGAAGTTTTATATCCCACAGGATCGGGCTGTGGCCTTGAGGGAAGGGATGGGAGCTGTATGTGTTTTTTTTTGTTTGCTTGATTAAGGCTGCAGAGAGGGGCTGCCGCTCATTGATGTAAGGACTGTAACGGGGAGGTCATAGACTCGGAGGAATGAACCTTACCGGTAAGTAACCGGGCATCACCTCCCTGTGAATTTAGTTTTTTAATTTGGGTACAATATAAGAGTACTTTATCTCAATGTGCCATTATCATCCTGTCTGCCACACATAGGGGTCGATTCCGATTCGGGCCGGAAATTTCTCCGACCGAGCCGGACCCGGAGAGATTTCCGACCGAATCGGACCCGTGCAGTCCGACCGAACGAGTACGATGCGTCCGTATGTTATCGGACTCGAGTCGGTCGGACTCCCATTGAAGTCAATGGGAGCCGGTCGTACAACGCGTACGCGGGCTCACATTGACTCAATGGGTGCGAGTCGGACAAGTGCGCCCCCTACAGCGGGTACGCGGCGAGGCGACTCGCGCCGTACACGCACAGGTAGGGGGACCCATGGGTCCCCCTGTGTGCGACTCGCGCGGCTACGCGTACAGGGGGTCCGACACGGACCCCAAAGTGCGGCTCCGACTGCTCTTTCGAGCCGGAGTGCGCGGCTCGGTCGGACTGCTCGCGGCGCGCATCGTACTTACCCGGCCGGGGAACGTCTCCATTGCGCGGTGCGAGTCGAGTCCGAGCGAGTCGGTCGGAGCGGTTTGAGCCGGGAGCGAGTCGGTCAGAGCGGTCGGGACGCCCGGACGAGTCGGTCGGCGAATTCGCATCGTACTCGCTCGGCCGGACCCGCGTACGGTTCGGTCGGGAAACAGGGCTCCGAATCGGATCCGGTAAAGCCGAATCCGATTCGGAGCCCTACCGGCCGAGATCGGAATCGGCCCCATAGTGAGCCAAGCGCATCAACGTGGGGCCGACTCTGTCCCGATGCCATGATTATGCAGGGCTGTAAATCTAGTAGTATGTAATTGAACACCTCGTCAGGGGTAGTCACCGATACATAAATGCAATCATCCACGTACCCAGGCACCAATAAAATAACTAATTGTAACCCCTTCGCCCACTGCGTGAACTCTACCTCTGAACGACTGCTGCTCTATACAGCTCTAAATTGGTATTGTACTGTGACATTCGTATAGCGCTTACTATCCTTGGGTGGGGTGTCAAAGCGCTTACCTGCACTGATAGCATGCTACTCTGTATGAGGCGTGTGGCTGATAGTGTTGTGTTTGTTTTGGGCCAGTAATGTGTTTGTTTTGAGCCTGTGTGCAAACTGTTTTTATGTCTTTTGGGGGTGACCACTAAGGTGCAGTTATCTTTTTATGAGAAGCAGCACTTGGCATCAATTCTCCCTCTAATTTTTTTCTTCTGTGTGCGGCAGTTTAAGGTCTCTAGCCTAATTTATGAGGCCCCTAGCACCGCTGGAATGTCACTTTTTGTGATGTCCTTGGCACTGGAGCCTGCTCCATATTTGCGAGGCAGCACTAAGCCACCCTTTTTTGGCTTAAAGCTGCCTGGTAAATATTGTTCCCTTTAACGCAGTTTTCTGCATTAAAGGGGCATGCAATGAGTGTTTCTGAGGGTGTTCCCAGCAACATCCATGGCTTTTTGACACTGCCCCAGATTTACAAGAAATCATAAATCTGAGGCAGTGCCAAAAACGTACGCCTCCCTAGGGGAGGCACAACGAGGAGAAATGTTTTTATTTCTCCTCGTTTTTCCTTTTTCTATGTGTGCTGCATTCTGCAGCATACATAGAAGGAGGAAAAAGCCTCTTGTGATTATTTTTGTGCAGGAAGGTTTCCCTTCCTGCACAACAATAATCATCCTGCAACGCAGGCACCCTTGCACCATGGTGCCAAGGTGTCTGTGTTGGCACATGGCAGCCCATTGTGTGCTGGTGCAGGGGAAAAGGACAGGAATGCGCTGTATCTGATATATATGGCGCATTCCTTTTCTTTTGCCGTGGGGCAGCGCAGCAGGAAGGCCTACGGTGCTGTCCCAAGGCAAAACCTCATAAATAAGGCCCTCTGTGTGCTACAACCAAGGCTATGTGCGCCAAGAACCCGACCATGCATGCGAGTACAGCGACAAATATCAGGGCAAATACCACTCCGAACTTGTTTACAAAAAAGAGAGCAAAGTGCATTTCCACACATACAGCTCCATCTGATAGTATCTTGAGACAGGTATACATTCTAGATACACATGCCATGACGTGAATTGTCACACAGGCACGCCCACTAGGGTTTAGAAAATCCCAGGACTCCAAAGGTTGTACCTTTCTTATACTTTATTGAAAATTCTCAATTGGAGTACTGCTCAAAATGTAGGGAAATGTTGGGATCCCAAAAATGATCATTCACACACAGTAAGTTGCACAATTACATAACACATTTACAGTTTGATGCATAATCAATGCACAGGTGATCTCTCTGCTGAGGTTGTTTGCGAAATGTGTGACATCCAGGCAAACATGAACTGTGGGAGTGGGGAAAATCAGATAGGTCAAGTGCCATCGCTAAATGTGTGATATATTTGCTTCTCTCGTCGGTTCCTCCCATTTTTACAGCGATGATACATTTTATCAAGGTCAGCTTTTCCACTCAGAAGGTAGGCCTTTGTCCTCATCAGCATATCCTAATGCTTCTCCTCTAATCTATTTCTTAATTTACTGCCCGATAGTGTTCATGAGGCTGAATCCTTGTTCACAATCTGCACTTGATACTTGAAATGCACAGACATCGACCAGTTGAGACACCACACTATACTGAGCGGAATTGCATGTAGTGAAATTCGCCATCCCCTGAAAGGTGGTAAATAACCAAGTTGGCATCATTCTTGATGGATAAGTTAACATTTTATAATTGCTTTATGTTGGTAGCTCTGGTCAGCTATACAGGTCCTATGCGTGTTATGTTTCTAGTGTTTTTTTTAATATTCTCAATCCAGTGTCCTCTACTGCTTGTGGCCGGAGGCCGTCCACTCTGAGAACTTATGGACCTGAGGGTGGTAACAGGTGTAGAGAAGGAGTGAAGAGAGTCAGAGATCTGTGCAAAGGAAAGGAACTGCATTATAATCCTACTTTGCCTGCATCCAAACGTATTCAACTGCCTTTTTCTTGCAAAGTACTATTACATCATATAAATACAAACGCAGGGGTTCTATGATATTACATCATAACGTGGACTTTAATTCATTGGTCATCGGAGTCAGGCATGGAATAACCAAAGAGCAATGCTAGTGCCTGTAGGAAGCTGGCTCTGTTTATACTATACCAAAGTAAGGTATAGTGTGCACAGAGTCCAGGGAGTCCCCAAAGGTAGGCAGAGGTAAAAGTAGATAATACCTTACTCTATATTTGTGGTAGTGTGGACGAGCAGTAAGGCTTTATCAGAGGGTAGTGTTAAGCATTTATTGTACACACTCCTGCAAGAAATGATTTCACACACTCAAAGACTGAACCAATTTGTTTTGTATAAAAATAATATTCAGTTGTATTTTATTCTTAGAAACAAGCAAGGCCTGGCACAGGTAAGTGTAATAGAACTTTGCAAGAAAAATGCAGTTGAATACGCTTGGATGCAGTTGAATGCAATTGGTTTGGTTACAGGTAAGTCACTTGTTCATAAACAGTTGAAATTACTTTTCAGTTACTTTGCAGTTACTTTTTAGATCACTTTGTAAGTTACTTTTTCTACTCAATGTGATAAGCCTAGATATCACACTGGGACATTTCCTAGATAAAAGGTGAGTCAATCCGTTTTTGTAAATATGCAGTTTCTTATGTTTTCATACAATTTCCCAACTCCACACTTAGAACATTTTTCACAGAAAAGTAGTCAATGCAATCCTATTGGAGGAAAATAAGTTATCGGTTTACAGGTAAGTACTTGGTTTTGGGAGTTGGGTTTCTGGGGTTAGAACAAGGGTTCCCCCAGGGTCAAGGGTGCACTCTCAAATCACCCTCAGCGGCACTAGGGCGGCCCTGTGCAGAGTGCTGAGGCCCAATGTTATCCAATGGGGGATAGAGGGCCTCTGGTTGGTGGCTGCTCACGAGCAGGCCACAAGGTTGTGGGAGCAAAGCTCCTGGATTTAAGCTCAGGGCACAGGAGGGTTCAAGTTAGCACACAAAGTGCACCCACAGCGGCACAGGGGTGGCCGGGTGCAGGGTGCTGTTTTGGCCTCGGGCGCCTTACTGTTTTCAATGGGGATTCTCTGGTTGCGACAAACACTGCAGGCTCGGGGACGAAGATCTTCTGGAGGCGACCACCAGTTGGAGAGGTAAGTTGGGATGTCGTGGGATGCCGGGACACAGTTGGTTGGGCCACCCAAGGCCGTGGGGCATTAGGTGCAGGGGTGTCCTTTGGTGTCGGGTTTCTCTTACCGGCTCCGGTCGCAGTTGGGGGATCCTCCGGAAAGGGTCTGCAGGCGTCGACTGGAGACTTGAGGTAGGTCAGGGATTACCAGAGCCCAGGTCAGGATCGCTGGGGGGACCTCTTTGTGGGGTTGGGCCACTCGAACTCGGGCCATGGGCATTGGGTGCTAAGTGGTGCAGACTCGCGGATTTGGCCGGAGCCAAAGTCTGTTGGTGAGCAAATCCGGTGCTCACGGGAGACAAAGTCTTTTTAGTGAAGGCAGGGCAGGTCCTCTGGGTTCCGGGGGGCTGCTGGCTGCAGGACACACCGGGATTCCGCTGGAGCACGGATCTTCGTCCTTCTTTTTCTTGTTTCTTCTTGTCTGAGGAGGCAAGGTTTGGGGTTGCCCTTAAATACAAAATGTATGGGCGTTTCAGGTAGGTACAAGTTGGGACCAATGGGTCCCTTCCTTGGGGTGGGTACACCCCCTATTATGCCACCCTCCAGTGGGAAGGGGACATAAGCCTCACTCTGGTTGGCTTGGTCCCCCATCTTCAAGATGGCAGGGACTGAGAGTTGTGCTTCACCTCGCCTCCCCCACCTGAGGGGTGGGGTTGGCAAAGGTGGGCACACCTCTCCTCCTATCTTGGTTTTCCCGCCGTTTCTTCCACCCAAAGTGGGGTCAGAACAGGTGGAGGCCAGTTGCTGGGAGCAGCAAAGAGTTGGGTCAGCTAACAAAGGCGGCAAGTCTTTGAAGCTTCCCCTTCGTGGACCCTGCCCATTCTGGGGGAGGAGGCTTGGCACCTCGACCCAGGATGTACTTTGTTTCAGGACCCCGAGAGCAGCAGGCTCTCGACCCAGGGGCCCAAAAACATGTCTGGTGGTGGCAGCTGGTGGGCAGCCACTCAGCCAGGACACTAGAGTTATGTCGTTTTTCAGAAGGCATCTCTAAGATGCCCTCTGAGTGCATTTTTCATTAAATCCCACACTGGCATCAGTGTGGGTTTAATGTGCTGAGAAGTTTGATATCAAGCTTCTCAGTTTTTAGTAAAGCCATTATGGTGCTGTGGAGTTAGTAATGACAAACTCCCAGACCATATACTCTTTATGGTTTTACTGCACTTACAATGCCTAAGAATGGACTTAGACACCGTAGGGGTACAGGGCTCATGCACCTGTACCCTCAACACTGGTATAGGGCACCCAGCGAGAGGGGTAGCTTACCTATGCCAGGGCAGTGGATTGTAGGCATGGCACACAGGGATGTGTGCCATGTCGACTCTTCACTTTGCTCTGCACCAAAACACGCAGCCTGCAATGGCAGTGTGTGTGTGTTAAGGTACAGGGCCTCTAAGGGTGGCACAATAAGTGCTGCAGCCCTTAGAGGCCTTCCCTGGTCACAGTGTCCTTGGTACCTATAGTACCTTTTACAAGGGGCTTACATGTGGCCAGAGAGTTGCCAGTTGGGTTTTGCAACAGTACAGTTTAGGGAAAGAACATAGGCCCTGGATTTCTGGTTGGCAGGAACCAAGGGCACACTCAGTCAAAGAGCATCAACATAAGGCAAAAAGGGGGGGCAACCATGCAAAAAGGGGCACTTTCCTATAGTGTCCAAGTAAACAAACACTGGCAAATTAAAGGATAATAAATATATATTCAACATCTCCCTTCTTTCAAAAGAAAATAAAATTAATATAAAACGTAATCCTCAAAACGTTTGGGTTCTTTGGTCACCCTGCCAGAAGATAACAGCTTAGTTTCACCACTTACAGTTTCTACATTTTCATGACAACTGTTTTGCTCTAGAGAAGACAAATTAAAATCTTCAGATTCATCAAGTCTAGTATCAAAATTCATTTGTGCTGAAGTTTGTGATGGGTCTATGTTGGCGTTACTGTAAAATTCCTCATCACAGGACATCAAACTTCAGTAGAACAGGAGGTATTTTCATTCCTCTGTGTTAGTATACACGAGTGAATCATTTTCGGTCTGACATTCTCTTTCCGATTAACCTAGGTTTTATGCAGTTTTGTGGCGATACCATTCAAATCATTTGGCGTCGCATATCTGCTTAATTTACCAAACACACATCCCCACGTTTCACTCTGTCTCTACTTGTGAGGTGTAATCTGGGTTAGCAATAAAGTTTTGAAACACGTAATTGACTAGCCGCACAGTTTGTCAGTGCTCGCTCTAGTCTACCGACACTTATGATTGGCCCCAGTCTATCCGACACTCCTGATTGGCCTTAGGATGTGCGTCACGACGTCATCGAGACACACCCCCGTAGTCTCCCAGAAATGGCGCAATACATACTACTTAAGCGCCTCGACCCAACAAGACATGATCGACGGGGTCCAGCTTACGGGAGTATCCAGGTACCGAGCGGGTGCCTGGCTTTGGAGTAGTGAGTATAAAAGATTCTTTGCCGGCTTCTCCTACGAATTGAGGTAAACACCTTGACTCCTTTCCAGTATTATTTATTGACCGGAAATATCACATACATAACAAACTGTAAGTTGTCTTGCATATTCATTTTCAAACCACAGGTTAGGGTGCGCCTTAGCGCGCGCATACCGCCGTGGTTAAAGGTCCTGACGAATGCCTCGCTAAGGGCTTTTTGGAGGCAGAAACATGTTGACCACACTCACCCTTTTATATTGGTTGTAGCTGGCCAAATTTACCCAGCTCAAACATCCATCATTTTGTTTTTAACTGTGCCCGATTTTCCATTAGTAAACTTTTTTCTGGATAAAATCGCGGCATTTTTAACTTTTCCATCACATTTTTTCACATTCACCTAACACAAAAAAACCCGCTCTGCTGTAGACAGGCGTTGTAGCACACCAGGGAGGCATTCGGCCTCTCTGGTGGGGACCCGATGATGAAGCATGTCACCAACTAGGTTGGCGAGTGAGGGTTCTTTTAGAAACCAAGAGTGACTCCTCTTGCTGGCTTCTCTCTTGTGGGCTTCACTCTTCTGTTGTTTACTTTTAAGTCTTATTACATCACTTTTACTCCACCATCCTTTGTCTCCTAAGTTGACAGCACCTTTTGACACTTCAACAACATAAAAAAGGTGAAGTAAAAGTAGACTTTCCTTTTTGTACCTTGACTGTTGTTTTTTTTTTTAAATAACCCAATCTCCTTTTTCAAATACTTTGGTTTTTGTTTTGTTAATGACATCATGATATTTTTTAACTTCTGTTTTTCCATGATTTTTTGCTGCACATTTATCTGTCTGTCATCAATTTCATCACATTGAGTTTTATTTTTGTACATTTCCCCAAACTTTGGTGTGATAACTGTGTTACATTTTCTTCCTCTCACTAAATAAAATGGAGTAAAGTTAGTTATTTCATTGATGGTATTATTATAACTATTTACTTTTTCACGAATGTACTCTTTGACAGGTAAATGAGATGCTATGGCTAACTGCACCCTTTCCTTCAAAAATCTATTCACACGTTCCACCTGACCATTAGAAGATGGACTATACAACAGTGTTTTTTCTTGTCTAATTCCAAGTTTTTTTAAAGAAATTATTCATTTTTGTAGAAATCAGTTGTGTACCATTTTCTGAGACCTAAACTTTGGGAAGTCCTTCAATAGCAAACTTTTTTTTTTATTCAATAATGACTTCAGTTGTTATGTTCTGAATGAATTCATAATGAATCCATTTTGTGTAATAGTATGATAAGATAACAAGATATCTACAATTACTGTCTAAAATGGTGAAAGGACCGAGAAATCAATAGCAATTTTGGACCAAGGACCATCAGGAATGTCAACTAATTGCATTTAATTTTTGTTTGTCTTCCAAAGTTTATCTGCTTTCAAACATTCTACACATTGAGCTACATGCATATTAACTTCTGCATTAATGCCTGGCCACTAATAATAATTTCATAATTTTTTTGTGGAAGTTGAACCAGGGTGAGCTTTATGAGCCAAACAAATATGGTTTTTCCGTAATGGAAAAGGTGGTATAAACAAATCATGTCTCATTCATACACCATTTTCCACAGTCAATTCATCTGAAACTTGTTGATAGTACTTTAATTCTTGGTCTAAATTTCTTAATGGTGGCCATTTACTAGTTAAATACTCTATAACTTTTTGTAAAATGTTGTCCTGTTTTTGTGTTTTCATCCATTCACTCTCTGAAATTGACCCATCACTTAATATCGTTGCATCAATAGGGGCTATAACACATTCCATATCCTCTAAGCTCTCTTCTTCTAAATCACTTACTGGTAATCTAGACAAACAATCTGCTCGACAATTTAACCCTCCAGGAATATGTCTGATTTTGCAATTAAAGTCTTGTAATTTTGCAATTAATCTTACTAATCTAGAAGATGCTTTACCATTACCTCTTCCACACCCATCCATCATGTACACCAAAGGTTTATGATCTGTCACTATTGTAAAGACGAACACTCCGTATAGGTATAAGTACAAGCTTTAATGTAAGGATCCTGGTACGGCATACGGAGATATCTGCGACGGTGCCTATCTCCTCGCACCGCTTCTCCTAACCGTCCTCCTGCTGACATCCCCAGCATTCCAATGACATCCTTAACATTCTATATGTCATGGCTAATAACTTCACTACACATATTCCCTTTATACAATTTAAAGAAAATATATACATTAAAAAAAACAAAAAGGTACACTAATAAAACAAATTCTTTTAGTTCAAAACAGTACTATTATGATAACACCATCAGTCCTTTAATCACAAATGTAATCATTCAATCTGGAAGGTTTCTTCACCATTCTCCCAAACCTTCCGGTTTTAGCCTCGTAATTCTTATCGCCTACTATGGGAGAAGCTGCATTTCCATCATCATAAACTTCAGGTGAATTTGCAACCCCACCACTGTGAGCAAACGGCGCACACAAATTCTCACTACTTCCTTCCTCTTCTTCACATAACCAATCGAAGTTTCCCCCACCTTCCAGGACTTTCCCCATATTACACAGAGATAAGGAACTCATGTGTCTTACTTTTCCATTGCCTAAAAGTGTGGCATTACAAAATACCTTCCCCACTGTACGTGGTCTTGAATATCTGCTCTGTCCACTTCTCAAAACTCCAGTTCTTTTTACTTTCACCACATCACTCACATGTAGATCCACCTGCTTTCACCCATGTTTCCTGTTATAATACGTTTTATACACTTGTTTCATCTTGTTCACTTTGTCCCTTACCACCTCAGGGTCCCATGATACCCTTTTGGCCTTGGGCATCCAACCAATGTTGTCCTTTGAAAACGTGGTCCTACCCCTCATCAACTCGAAAGGTGAATGTCCTGTGGTGATGCACAGGTATCCTGAACGCCCAAATAGTGCGAAACAATTCTACCTCCCAATTCAGGCTGTTGTTCTTAGCTAATTGAATTGCACCTTTAATAACTCTGTTGAATCTTTCTACTACTCCATTCCCTGCAGGATGATATAAAGAAGTGGTACACTGTTTAATCTCATTACGCTTCAAGAATTTTCTAAAAGCTTCTGCCACGAACTGTGCTCCATTGTCAGTAACAATTGATTTTGGCAGACCCTCTTTTAGAAACATTTTATCTAAAATTCTGATAACTGTCCCAGTGTCAATACTATTCACCACTTCGACCTCTGGCCATTTGGAAAAATGATCAACAATTACAATAATGTATTTCTGCACCTTCCCATCATAAATCGGTCCCGTTATGTCCACTCCTATTTTCTCCCAAGGCATTCCAGGGACACTGATGGGACTCAATGGAGGTCTAAGGGTGACTTGACTCTTGCCATAATTTATACAGGCTATACAATCCCTTACAACCTTTTCTGTGGCAATTCCCATTCCTGGCCACCAATACAACTCTTTAATGCGGTTTTTAGTTTTAGCAATACCTAAATGCCCTTCGTGGCACAGTTCCACAACCCTGGTTCGCAATTTTTCTGGTGGAACAATTCTGCCGTTCCTCAGTACTAAGTTATCCTCCATAGATAGCTCATGCCTTAACTCCCAAAATGCTTTTAAATCATTCGTCACACAATTTTTTGTTGGCCAACCATCTGAAATTCTGATCTTCACCTCTCTCAAAACAGGATCTTCCTCATACGCTTCTCACCACTCCACAGATGAAATAACAGCCACATCCTCTCCCACAGCTGCTACACTATACTGCTCAATATCATCCCCAGGTACGTTGTTCACTGGAAGGGGCAACCTGCTTAGGAAATCGGCGACTTTGTTCCTTGCTCCCGGTAAATACTGTACACTGTACTTGTAATTCAGAAGTTTTACTGATAGAATTGCCAACCTGGGAGATGCTTTATACAGCCCTTTCGTGGAATGAACCTTTGTAAGTGGCTTGTGATCGCTTCTCAGCACCACGTGGCTTCCCCAAATAAATGGTCTATAGTATTCCAACCCCCACACATAGGCCAAAGCTTCCTGTTCAATCACTGAGTACTTCTCCTCAGTGGGTGTTAACAATCGTGATCCAAACGCCACTACACATTCTTCCCCTTGATTGTTTATTTGTGTGAGGACAGCACCTATACCTTTGCAACTAGCATCAGCTGTAACCACAGATTTCAATGTTGGGTCAAAACCCTGCAAAGGCATAACTGACCACATTTCTTGTTTAATGGAAACATACTCTTCTTGACACTCAGTAGCCCATATAAACTTGTTCTTAAGAAGCTGTCTGATATTATAGGTCTTGTGAGAAGCCGGATCAGTATATGGTGCTCACTAACGTAAGTGTAGCACCTTGCACTAACCCGGGCGACCCTTATGGTGATTTTAGGGGTTTAGACAACCATAGAAAGCTCTCTTAGTGGTAGCTGTTGAGAGCAGCCTTCAGGCTTTATCTAGGAGGAGTGCAAAGCAGCTCGGCTTACCAGAATCTAATTGTATTAGTGTAGGCTAAGAGAAAAAGAACCACACACTGTATTTATAAAAATAGATATTTATTATACTAACACACTATCACTAAACAATGCACACAATATTGTACCAATAGTTCGATAAAGTATCACCAATGTACAGTAGTCACTGTTGACAGAAAAAGGGACCCTTCCCAGCGGGCCCTGAAGATACCCCGTGATAGACAGCAGGTTAAGGAGCCACCCCGCCCGTGGATGCCCTCAGAAGCAGGTTACCTACAACCACTGTCTGGAGATCAAGAAAGACTTCAGGTCGATGCTGCTGCGGGAAGGATGAACGAGTCTGTCGCAAGGATGACAGAGTCCGTTGGGTCACCCATGCGGGTTCGGGTAGAAAGCTACCTGAAAGCAGAGGGGACAGAGTCTGTTGGAACCCCGATGCGGGTTCGTGTAGTCAAGTACCTGAAAGCAGAGGGGACAGAGTCTGTGCAGGAGGCACGGGAGACGAAGGCCCATCCAAGTCGAGAAAATGCAGGATACTTGTTGCAAGGCCCCAGGCCCTGTTGTGCCGAATCGGTAGCTTCGCTTGAGCTATCGTGTCGATGGAGACAGCTGAGTCCGTCTGATCAACCAACCGCGTCGACACGGGTCAGTTATAGCGGGGACAGACTAGGTGGCAGAACCTTTGGTTGCGTTCGACTCGGTTGTCGTGAGTCGGTCGGGCGCGATGCACAGGGGTTCGGTTCCACGAGGGATGCTGACCTCAACTGGACGAGAAACCGGCTCAGGCCTCGAAGCGATGCAGAACCACCACCTGTGTTGCTGAACCTTGGAGAGTCCGGAGGAGCTCAGGATCGGCTGACTGGTCGACTGTGTTGCGGTGCCTGCGACTGCAGGGGAGTGACTCCTTCACTCCAAGGGAGATTCCTTTAGTTGTCTTGGAGTTCCACAGACATTGGTCGGACCGGTATGGAGCACGGGCATGGACGTTGCATCGGGCTTGCAGGACGAGAAGGCTGAGTGCAGCAGGAATCTTCCCCGGTGCGATCTCGATGTCCAAAGCGAAGTCCAGAGTACCCAGACGATCAAAGTAGAAGTGGAGTTCATCTGAATCGAATCCCACGACGAATCTAGGGACCCACCCACAGGTAAGCCCATAAGTACCCTGAGGTGAGGGTTGGGATGATTCAGGGGTCCCTTCCAGAGGAGGGGTCGGACAGTGGGGAGGATACTCCCATGTCCTTTGTCCAGTTTCGCACAAGAGCGGGGAGCCAACGGCTCCCTGATCTGGTTCGAACTAGGGTATGCAAGGAGGGCACCAAATGTGCCCCTCAAGCAGAATATGTGGCGCTGGCAAGCGCTCCCGCCCCGGCCCAAAACACTAAGTCCTGTCTGGGAGGTGGTCATACCTCCCTGTGACAGGAAACCTATTGTCCTACCTTCCCCTGCTCGGGCTTGGTCCAGCAGCAGGAGGTCAGAGTTCTGCCTGTGGTTGGCAGCAGCCCTAGGTTGCTGTCAGGCTCCGTTAGATCATCCCCTGAGCATGGAGGGCCCCCCCGAGGGGCCCTACTGCGGATGGAATCATACCTCCAACACAGTGTTGGGGTATGATTCTAACATGTTTGATACCAAACATGCCCACGTTCGTTCCAGCCAGTTTAGAGATGGTGATCGAGTAATGATGCGATGTCCCTCTATGTATCATAACAGCTGATGCACTTACAACCCGGGAGAATAGACTCCGTAGGCTGTAGGGGTGTACTGCTCATGCAGGGGCACCCTCACACTTAGGACTGAGCACCCTACCTTCAGGACTGGAAGGCCTGCTAGGGGGGTGACTTATGGGTCTTAAGTACAGTGACCTTAGATATAGTAGACCAGTGGTAACTGGTTTTTGGCTGTACTTCAACCGGACTTCGAGGGACATTGGCCTCTGTGGCCAAAGTCACCCTACTATGTTCATAGATCAAGAGGTGGCCCCAGGAAGGCCTGCCACCAAATCTGCATCATCTGCATCCTTCAGCATCCCTATATACCTTGCATCAGGATCACTCCATTGATGTCTATGGCAGTTCAGCTATAGAACCTGGAATTCGATTGGCGACTGCTTTGACTGCAAGGTAACTGTCCTGCCGATCCTTTTTGACTCCTGTGACCCACTCCCTGCCGGAGTTGGCCACCCAGACCGGGCCAGAGAAGTTCTACTCGACTTTGCAAACCTTTTCAAAGGTTTTCCAAGTAACTGCTAGCATTAGTAGTTGCCAATACTTGTTTGCAAATTGAATAAAAAGCATTGATTTATTATTGCACTGTAGAGTCAGATGTGTACAGGAATCCTTGACTGCTTGACTGAGCCTTCACTGTAGAGTCAGGTGCAAACAGGGAGGCTTCACTGCTCAACTTAACCATCACTGAAGGGACAGGTGGGTATAGGGAGGCTTGACTGCTCCACTGAGCTATCACTCTAGAGTCAGGTGTGTACTGGAGCCTTGACTGCTCACTGAGCCATCACTGTAGAGACAGGTGTGTACAGGAAGGCTTGACTGCTCGACTGAGCCATCACTGCAGAGACAGGTGCGTACAAGCGAGGCTTGGCTGCTCAGCTGAGCTATCACTGTAGAGTCAGGTCCATAAAAGGAGGCTTGACTGAGCCATCACTGTCCTTTAGAGTAAGGTGTGTACAGGGAGCCTTGGCTGCTCGACTGAGTCATCCCTGTCACTGTAGAGTCAGGTGCATACATGAAGCAGTGACTGCTCGACTGAGCCATCACTGTAGAGACAGGTGTGTTCAGGGAGGCTTCACTGCTCGACTGAGCCATCACTGCAGAGACAGGTGCATACAGGGAGGCTTGACTGCTCGACTGAGCCATTACTGTCCCTGTAGAGTCAGGTGCGTAGAGGGAGCCTTGCCTGCTCAGTCAGGTGCGTACAGGGAGCCTTGACTGCTCGACTGAGCCATCTCTGCAGAGATCGGTGCGTACAGGGAGGCATGTCTGCTCAACTGAGCCATCTCTGTGGAGACAGGTGCTTACACTGAGCCGTGACTGCTCGATTGAGTCATCACTGTCGAGACAGGTGTGTACAGGGAGGCTTGACTGCTCGACTGAGTCATCACTGCAGAGACAGGTGCGTACTGGGAGCCTTGACTGCTGAACTTGCCATCACTGTAGAGACAGGTGCCTACAGGGAGCCTTGACTGCTCGACTGAGCCATCACTGCAGAGACAGGTGTGCACAGGGAGGCTTGACTGCTAGACTGAGCCATCAGTGCAAAGACAGGAGTGCACAGGGATGCTTGACTGCATGACTGAGCCATCACTGCAGAGCCAGATGCGAACAAAGAGGCTTGACTGCTAGACTGAACCATCACTGTAGAGACAGGTGCATACAGGGAGCCTTGACTGCTTGACTGGGCCATCACTGTAGAGTCAGATGCGTACAGGGAGCCTTGACTGCTCGACTGGGACATCACTGCAAAGATCGGTGCGTACAGGGAGGAATGTCTGCTCAACTGAGCCATCACTGCAGAGACAGGTACGTACAGCGAGGCTTGGCTGCTCAGCTGAGCAATCACTGTAGAGTCAGATCCATAAAAGGAGGCTTGACTGCTTGACTGAGCCATCACTGTCCTGTAGAGTCAGGTGTGTACAGGGAGCCTTGAGTGCTCGACTGAGTCATCACTGTCACTGTAGAGTCAGGTGCATACAGGGAGGCTTGACTGCTCGACTGAGCCATCACTGCAGAAACAGGTGTGTTCAGGGAGGCTTCACTGCTCGACTGAGCCATCACTTTCACTGTAGAGTCAGGTGTGTACAGGGAGCATTCACTGCTTGACTGAGGCATCACTGTAGAGACAGGTGTGTTCAGGGAGGATTCACTGCTCGACTGAGCCATCACTGCAAACAGGTGCATACAGCGAGGCTTGACTGCTCGACTGAGCCATTACTGTCCCTGTAGAGTCAGGTGCATAGAGGGAGCCTTGACTGCTCAGTCAGGTGCGTACAGGGAGCCTTGACTGCTCGACTGAGCCAACACTGCAGAGATCGGTGCGTACAGGGAGGCATGTCTGCTCAACTGAGCCATTACTGTGGAGACAGGTGCTTACACTGAGTCGTGACTGCTCGATTGACTCATCACTGTAGAGACAGGTGTGTACAGGGAGGCTTCACTGTGCGACTGAGTCATCACTGCAGAGACAGGTGTGTACTGGGAGCCTTGACTGTTCAACTTGCCATCACTGTACAGACAGGTGCCTACAGGGAGCCTTGACTGCTCGACTGAGCCATCACTGCAGAGACAGGTGCGCACAGGGAGGCTTGACTGCTAGACTGAGCCATCAGTGCAAAGACAGGAGTGCACAGGGAGGCTTGACTGCATGACTTAGCCATCACTGCAGAGACAGGTGCGTACAGGGAGCCTTGACTGCTTGAATGGGCCATCACTGTAGAGACAGGTGCGTACAGGGAGGCTTGACTGCTCGACTGAGTCATCACTGCAGAGACAGGTGCGTACCGGGAGCCTTGACTGCTCGACTTAACAATCACTGTAGAGACAGGTGCCTGCAGGGCGCCTTGACTGCTCGACTGAGCCATCACTGTAGAGAAGGGTGCGCACAGGGAGGCTTGACTGCATGACTTAGCCATCACTGCAGAGCCAGGTGCGCACAGGGAGGCTTGACTGCTCGACTGAGCCATCACTGAAGAAACAGGTGCGCACAGGGAGGTTGGACTGCTCAACTGAGCCATCACTGTAGAGTCCGGTGCATACAGGGAGGCTTGACTGATCGACTGAGCCATCACTGTAGAGACAGGTGCATACAGGGAGGCTTGACTGCTCAACTGAGCAATCACTGTAGAGACAGGTACGTACTGGGAGCCTTGAGTGCTCGACTTCGCCATCACTGTCCCTGTAGAGTCAGGTGCGTAGAGGGAGCTATGACTGCTTGACTGAGCCATTACTGTCACTGTAGAGACAGATGCTTACAAGGAGCCTTGACTGCTCAACTGAGCCATCACTGTAGAGTCAGGTGCGTACAGGGAGGCATGTTTGCTCGACTGAGCCGTCACTGTAGAGACTGTGCGTACAGCGACGCTTGACTGCTCGACTGAGCCATCACTGTAGAGACAGGTGCGCAAAGCGACGCTTGACTGAGCCATCACTGAAGAGACAGGTGCATACAGGGAGGCTTGACTGCTCGACTGAGCCATCACTGTAGAGTCAGGTGCATACAGGGAGGCTTGACTGCTCGACTGAGCCATCACTGTAGAGACAGGTACGTACTGGGAGCCTTGACTGCTCGACTGAGCCATCACTGTCCCTGTAGAGTCAGGTGCGTAGAGGGAGCTATGACTGCTTGACTGAGCCATCACTATCACTGTAGAGACAGATGCGTACAAGGAGCCTTGACTGCTCAACTGAGCCATCACTGTAGAGTCAGGTGCGTACAGGGAGGCATGTCTGCTCGACTGAGCCATCACTGTCCCTGTAGAGTCAGGTACCTACAGGGAGCCTTGACTGCTCGACTGAACCATCACTGCAGACTCAGGTGCATAAGGGAGCCTTGACTGCTTGACTGAGCCATCACTGTAGAGACAGGTGCGTACAGGGAGGCTTGACTGCTCGACTGAGTCATCACCCTCAGAGACGGGTACATACTGAGAGCCTTGATTGTTGGACTTAGCTATCTCTGTAAAGACAGGTGCGTACAGGGAGCCTTGACTGCTCGACTGAACCATCACTGTAGAGACAGGTGCGTACCGGGAGCCTTGACTGCTTGACAGGGCCTTCACTGTACAGTCAGGTGCGTACAGGGAGCCTTGAATGCTCGATTGAGCCATCACTGCAAAGATTGGTGCGTACAGGGAGGTATGTCTGCTCAACTGAGCCATCACTGTGGACACAGGTGCTTACACTGAGCCTTGACTGCTCGATTGAGTCATCACTGTAGAGACAGGTGCGTACCGGGAGGCTTGACTGCTTGACTGAGTCATCACTGCAGAGATGGGTACGTACCAAGAGCCTTGATCACACGACTTAGCTATCACTGTAGAGACAGGTGCGTACAGGGAGCCTTTATTGCTCGACTGAGCCATCACTGCAGAGACAGGTGGGCACGCGGAGGCTTGATTGCTCGACTGAGCCATCACTTCAGAGTCAGGTGCGCACAGGGAGGCTTGACTGCTCGACTGAGCCGTCACTGCAGAGACAGTGCTTACGGGAGGCTTTACTGCTCGACTTAGCCATCACTGCAGAGACTGGTACATACTGGGAGGCTTGACTGCTCGACTAAGCCATCACTGCAGAGATCGGTGCGTACAGGGAGGCATGTTTGCTCAACTGAGCCATCACTGTGGAGACAGGTGCTTACACTAAGCCTAGACTGCTTGATTGACTCATCACTGTAGAGACAGGTGTGTACAGGGAGGCTTGACTGCGCGACTGAGTCATCACTGCAGAGACAGGTGTGTACTGGGAGCCTTGACTGCTCGACTTGCCATCACTGTACAGACAGGTGCCTACAGGGAGCCTTGACTGCTCGACTGAGCCATCACTGCAGAGACAGGTGCGCACAGGGAGGCTTGACTGCTAGACTGAGCCATCAGTGCAAAGACAGGAGTGCACAGGGAGGCTTGACTGCATGACTGAGCCATCACTGCAGAGCCAGGTGCGCACAAGGAGGCTTGAGCCGCTGGGTTGCAGACCTGGGTTGCACATAGCCACCAGACACACACATGACTATCGTGCTGCCGAAGTTTAAGCTCCGTGCGTCATCTGCCCTAGAGGCATACTTCTGGCGCACAAACCCAGCAGGCCACACAAGCCCACTCCCTGCATACAGAACTCACGTCTGTCAAGTGCACCTCTCATGCCACGATCCACCGATTCACTAGAGCTGCCAAAAGTAATGGCCTCCTACCGATGGTCAAACGTGAGGCAGTTTTTAACAAGACGCGAGAGATGCTGAAAATGTTAACAAGCATTTGCAATGCAATCGGTCTCGCCTTTGGGACCTTATATGTATTTTGCTATGCAGCACTTTAGCCTGGGTGCTAAAACATCTAGGGGCATATTAGCAAGGGCCATTATCTCCGCTTTTTTGGCTTTAAGAGCCAAAGAAGCGGAGATAATATTACCGCCCTATTACCAAGGCGGGTGCTAACATGCATTAACGCATGTTAGCACCCGTTTTCCCTACGCCTCGCTCTGCATCTTTAATGAGATGCAAAGTGGGCGTTCCTTCCCAGGATAACAGGAGAAATGTCGCTAACCGACATTTCTCCTATTATCAAGCTGCATGCGAACATGCAGAGCGATTAGAAAAGTAGCGCTAACTGCGGTTAGCGCTACTTTTCTAACGCCTGCTCTCAGTATGACTTAGCCATGATATCCAATGGAAGGTGGATATCATGGCTGAGTCTGTCCTGCCCTATCAGCAAGCTATCGCCAAAGTTGTGTGATTATCGCTGGATTTCCAGCGATAATCGCACATTTGGCAGTTAGCGCTTGCAATTTTATCACTGTTGAGATGAGCGTTGCTGATAGCACGCTATCTCAGTGATAAAATTCAGCGTTAGTCCGGCGATAATTATCCTCGCGCTTTGCGCGCTGAGCGATAATTATCGCCGGACCTTAGTAATATGCCCCTCAATGTTCTTTAACATGGAGGGAAAGTAATCACTAAAGTGCAGAACACGCCAGGTATGGGAACACATGGAGAGAAATATTGCCAATTAGCAGGAAATGGTATAGGCCAAAGCTCTGTTTTTAATATAATATCGGGGCCTTAGGCGTTCATATCACTGAAAATACAAGATTTGAAAAAAAATATTATTGTCTACTGGTGCTCCTGGAAGACAAGTTTCTATGGCCTGGAATCTAGGGAATCCTGGTATTTTACTGACCTCTGCTGGTCGTTTTCTAGCAAGGAAGTTAAATAGAGGCAGTTGCCAGAAAAAAAAAAAAAAGAAAGACCCTAAGCAGAAAGCAATTATGGTATTTTACTGACCTCTATTGGTCGTTTTCTATTAAAACAGTTAAATAGAGGCAGTCAGGGCTTTAAGCGGGCCGGGTCTCACCGGTGCTGAGCACCGGCAGTTTTTTAAAGGGGGCCTCGAAACGGGTCTCTATCGGGCTCTATTTTGTGCCCTGGCACAGGCGGTCCATTTTTTTACGGACTGCAGAGACAGCAGGCACATCGATGTGTGCTGCTCACACTGCTTACTTCTCACTAGTGGCGAAGTTGCGGCATGACGGGGAAGGGAAATCCTTTAAAGAGAGTCTTTTCTCTCTGATTTCCCTTCTCTTTTGAAACTCAGGAGCAGCAACATTGTCGTGGTGTCACAAGGGATTTGAGTAGAAGCTTTTTCAATATTATATACAAGCCATAGTTGCTGCTTATTTATCTTATGCAACCAACAACCATTGACAAAGCCAATAGTATTGACGTTGTAGATATGATGTTACTTGTTGTATCATATATCTGGATGCAATGACAGAAACAGCAAAATATAAGTCGGGCGGCACACTATGCTAAGCACAGATTTTTAGCTTAGGTGTTTTTAAGCCATGCCCTTTATTACATCGGCCACGCCCCTTTGAGAGATCCCCCAGTTTTTTCATCCCACTTAAAGCCCTGGAGGCAGTTGAACTGAATAAAGTCCCTGAGCAAAAGCGGAAGCAGACAAGTCCTGGGGCTGATCTTCAGAGCCCACAAAGTACATACAACAGATCTTCCAGACAGCGCAAGCGCTGATAGGCTCGACCTAAAAAGAAACTAGGAGCATGGCCTGCCAGTGTGTTGTTTGGACAGGCCTCGGCCCCTCTGTTTCAAGGAATGGCCCTGGGAAGGATTGCAAGGGAGGCTGACTTAGTGCATCTAACAATAGAAATGAACGACTCTGTACTGTAAAGTGAAGCTGCTGGCCACCTTATTTGGATCTTCGCTCGAAGCCCAATGGTCACAGAAGTTTTATGTGTTTCTGCATGTGCATATTACCTTATCAGACATCGCGAGAGTATGGAATTGTATTACAAACCATGGAAGCAAAGGCAGATTGTCAAAGAAAAATTAAGCCACACGTCTATTACTCTACAGCCAATCTTATTTTCATCCGCATTATTATACCATGAATCCATCACCAATTATTAAAAGAGCAGATGCAGGAATAATGAATTATTCAAATTAATAATGCCTCTATAGTATAAAAAAATGAATACTGCTTTATGCAATTACTTATGTATACTTAATGTACTATAATGATGCTGATCCCATTCACAATATTAATTAATATATTTTATACAGATTTACATTGCATGGGACCCTAAACGAGCAACAGCCGCCTGGATAAAAGCGTGAGAACCACCTTCCATGTAGGACAGTTATGACAAGAACTTAAGAGAACTCAAGCCAATGCCACAAAATTACTGGACTATCAGAACAGAGACCTGCAGCACCCTTAATCCAGGTTGGACTACCCCAAACACAGATTATCATTTTATTTATTACAGTGCTTTTATCCAAGGTGCTGTACAGAACCAAGCAGTACAATACAAGAGCGAAATTATAACAAACCAGGTACAACCAGGTTTACTTGATTGGGTGGTAACAAGAGATATTCTTTCAGAAGTTTCTTGAAAGAGATTTAATACAGATCAAATAAAAAGAGAAGATCCCTCCACATCTCGAAAGCAAGAAAAAAAAATAAGGAATCATTACACCTTCTGTTGAGTTAAAATGCATACACAGTGTTGCTTTCTATATACCCAGAAAGAAGGCGCGTTACTGCAAACGATCTGTACCACTGGCTACCAGTATGGCGCGCCTGCTACCATTGTAAGCACAGTTCAAAACACAAAAGGACTGGAAATCTATTGTAAATAAGTGATAATGCAAGAGTTGTAAATGTGTCTGTAAACAGGTCAGATAAGGGCCTGCTATGCTGTAAAAAAAAGCCTGTTCTCCTTAAGAACCCAGAGGTGCTCAGCCAGCTTGTAAAGACAAACCTATAAGACTGGAGAAGGACCAGGAAATGTCAACTTTCAGACATCTTGCTTTTCTGAGGCCACAGCTTGTTGATGCCCACTCCACCACGCGAGGAAACGAGTATGAAGCCTACTACCAAAGGGGGAGCCCTAATGAAAAGCAACATGGGTTTGGGGTGGGGAAAGAATATGCCTCAGGCCTTGACATTTTAAGGATCAAACGTTGAAGTCCAGCGTTGGATACGCTGGAGAGACCATCCTGTGCACCATGACGGGATCCATGTGAACTCAACATGCAGTGCGCTGACCGGTCTATTGCAGTGCTGCCAGACATGGGCCTGTCAGCAGGGTGAAAGGTAGACTGCACTGAAGCATTAGTACCTGGTCACTACCTCAAGACTCAGAGACCAGACACTCCCTTTTCAAGAACTTCAACAGCATCCCAACCACACAGCACGATTATAAAGGCAAAGCCTTGTATGGGAGGGGATGGGCAGGCAAGGTCATCAGCCCATTCTACCAGGAATAAACGCATGGGCAAATCCATGGCAGAAGAGGGCATCTCCGACCACATGGAAAAGGACTAATAAGTGACCCAGGGCTTCTTCTTCCTGAATGCCTAGAGCGTCTGTGCTCCTCACAAGAACCCTGAACACCAGCTCTTCCTAACACACCCTACGAAATGACTGGTAACAACCAGACCTAGGAATGAAGACCTGTACTGGGAAGAGAGTACATCATCTTTTGACTGTACTTCTGTGGTGATAGGAATCTTTCTTTCTGCTCCGCAGTCTCCAAGACATGCACAACTGATTTGTCCCCCATCAGACTACTGTATGATCATCGTAAATATAGACAAACAGAGGCATTGAGGTCAAGAAAATTCCTGGAAAAAAAAATGCTACGCCCATAGGACTAAAAAAAATACATTTATAAGACCTCAGGATTAAACAGCAGTGCAGGAAACAAATAAAATAATTACCTATAACGTAACTGCATTGTGGAAGGTTACAGAAGGGGGAGCTTAAAATAAATTGTAACAAGGAACAAGCACTGAAAAAGTTTCAACTTGCATAAGATCATGGACAGCATTCAGCAAACGATGCCCATCAATAAAAAATGAAACTAAAAGACTTGAGAACATCTGAAATGTAGAAGGCAGTGTAAGAAACCCAAGAACCACCACAAGAATCTTTCCAGATGCTCCTGCTAAACAGTGTTGGAAATCATGTCTTTTTGCCTGGACTTGCAGATCTTCCAATTCATATCTAATGTTATTGTCCAAAGTGTTTAATTCAACTTAGCATTCACGAAAGAACCTCGCACAGGTTTGCAGTCTGGCAGCAGGCCGACTTGGGACTTTGCCCTTGGAACTTGGTCACCTTCGTTGAACCACATCCTATTTTCCATCTTATTTTAATGTTCATCCTAGTTCAGTTTTTTTACATGCATTTATTGAGCTTAGTGCTGCATCATCACTTCATTAGAAAAATGTTGTGAATGAAAGGCTACGAGCAGCTTTACATGCTTTGCAGAATGTAATTCCTCTGGAGTAAGTGTTTTCATCAGACACAAGTAATAAACTGAAGGATTCATGAGCAATGGTCAGCAGTTGCATTAAGGCAGAGAGCTAGAGCATGGACTGGTCTCGAGTGCAGACTGCTCTCACATAGGAAAACAAGCATTGGAAATGCAATAGGTCTCGCAATTGCTTAAGTTAGAGCTATTGGCGTTGTAAATGACAATGTCTTTTATCCATGTGTTATGGAGTATATGTGGTGTGTAGTGATGTTCCCGGTTTTAGATTTACCTGTAGAGCTGTGCAGTGTTTGAAATAATAGTTCTTTTTCGCTGAGTTTTTTATTGACGTTACTTCCTTTCCATCACCAATGTCCAAGCCACCGCATGCCAACAATCTATTCTGCTGACGTCACTCCCAGCCATGGCCACTGCCACACTGCATGCTACCACACCTTCTAGCCAGAGCACCCCCGGCGTCATCCGTACTGTGCACGTGTGTATCATTGAACCCCAGTGAAGGCAGCATACAGACCTCTCTCCAGCCCTCTCCCCTTACTCCTCGGTTTATGTTCGTAAAGAACTGCTGTTGCAGGTAGGGGTAGGGATACCTGAGGGCACCTGCTGATAAACAGCAGAGCAGCACAGGCTGGACATGGACGACCTTGTGGCCTATAGCCTGATGACAACTCTCCTATTAACCCACTCTTCTCCCCCAACCATAGGACTGATTACCTAGATGTTTCCCTGGCACAGTGCACATTTGCTCCAACATTAGGACTGATTATCCATCTGAAACCTGACATTTGCACTGCCGAACTCGTGCAGAAATGATTATTTTTAAACATTTTGTCTCTTCTCTGAGTGAGTGCAAATGTAATGTTCCACTGGTGAGTTAGTGTTAGATTTGGCTCAGAAAAATGTAATTTTGCCTAAACCCAACTGCTGCCTTCCGTCCGCCCCTCTCGTGCAGTACATTGAAATTACTATTGCTCGCGCTTGTTCCTCGCTCTCACCCATCCCTTCTTCTGGCCCCCAACGCCCCCCCCCCCTGGCCCCCAACGCCCCCCCCCCCACACACACTGCCTTCTCATTACACCTGCGCTGCGTCCCCTTCGCCCTCTCTGCCTTGGGCTCGCCGTTGGCTCGCGCTCCTCTCTGCGCGCCCTACAGTGCCTGCACCTTCCCGTCCTCTAGACCCTTCCTCGCGCTCGTTCTCTCTGCTTAATCTCCCGCTCTTTTCTTAACGTTTAACTGATCGCTTTCCTCCTCCTTTTGACTGTCCCTCCATCCTCCTTTCTCTTCCCATCACTAATAGTCCAGTTCTCTCCCCTTGCTGATAACCTTCCCTGCTCTGTTCCTTCTCTTGTCTAGTGTGCTTCCAAACCTTCCTCTTCAGCCCTCTTTTTAACGTCCCTCTCATCGGCTTCTTCCTCTGTGTAGTCTTCCCTCCATCCTTCCAATCTCCGGTCCTCTTTACCTTCCTCGTTTGTAATTTTTCTATTTATTCAACATTTATAAAGTGATAATACGCGCGCGGTCTAATAAAAATGCTGTCCTTTATTTCAATTCCCGGGGTGTCATATTTAATCTACTTTCAAAACCTTAGAAAAATCCTGTTCTGAGAATCAGCATACAAACAAATACATGCATAGCAGAAATCCAGCTGGTCTGAAATGGACCGCAAACTATATATGCTGCTGTCATGGCAACCAAGCAGAGTCTATAGCTACACTACAGGGAGGATGGATGGATAGCTAAAGCGTAACATAACGGGTGCATTTAGAGAGGGTGCTGCACCCCCTGGGATGCTTTCTTGGCGCCTTTTACAGATTGCGTAACTCAAGAGGACACATTTATCGGCTTGAGAATGCTAAATGGCTGAGTGGTTGATACGAAGATCTGAACCTGTGTCCAAAGGATCACGCTCAGAACTCTGCCATGGGCGCAGCGCATTAGTTAACTGAGCCACCAACCCACGGTAAACGATGGCGCAGCAATGTGCAGAGGTAAGAAGTGGGGCAGACTTTCAGAGGAACTAGTCACGAAAGGTGCAGAGAAAGAGGCAAGAAAGAGGAAATAGAAAGATTCCAAAGAGAGACGCACTGAATAAGAATTGAGGAAACAAAAGAGAGCGCGGTTGAGAGAGGCAGAAAGGGGGGGGGGGAGACATATGCAGATATATGAAGAAATAAGGAGATAGATACTAAGAAATGTGTAGATTCAAGAAGAGATATGTTACAATTAAACAGCAGTGCAGTGAGATGGGAAGAAAGAGCCGGGAAACAGGAAGAGAGAGATGGTCAGACACAGAGAGAGACATTTAGAAACAAGGCGAAACCAATTCTCCATCTGTCACTCAGAGGAGTGGTGAGGCAAGGTGGCAGAGGCCGCGCCGTGGACCGCGGTACAGCGGAGGGGAGCGCCTACACAGGAGATGCCTCACAGGTAGTGCAGGATCCAAGGCTTATGGCCCAGCGCACCGACAGCTGCGTCTACCCCATGCGGGAACATGGTGAAGCCTGCCCGACATCCACAGCAACCGGGCGAGAGGTGGCCCTGGGACAGCATGAGGTGCGGGCCGGGAGAGAAAGCCCACGGACCTCTTTTATGGCACTTGCCCTCCGGCCCCCTCATTGTGAATTGTGGCCACAGGCAGCAAGAAGACAGAGGAACAGCAAGATGGCAGAGGCCCGCCGCAGAAAGCCTGAATAAGCCTTCCTGGTGCCGCTGAGGCTATGCCTGCATATGAGATGACTCCCGGGCGGTGCACGACCCAAGGACTATAACCCAGTTTACCGAGGGCTATATTTACCCCAAGCGGGGATGCAATGAAGCCCAAGCGACACCCTCAGCAACCTAGCTGGGAGACGGTTCTAGGAAAGCACGAGGTGCGGGCTCGGAAAAGACGAACTCGCAAGCCTCTTTTATGGCGCTTGCCCTCCTGCCCCCCCTTACTGTAAATTGTGGCCACAGGCCTGAAGGGGAGAGACTAGAGGACCTGAGAGCCACCGGAGCCCCAAGGTGGATTGGATTTACAGACAGCTCTTGAGAACAAACAAGCAGTTGCCATTACGCACACAGCAGCGTGTTTATTTTAGCATTGCGCTTTCACTTTTTAAGTGAAAGCGCAATGCAAAAATGAACACGCTGCTGCCTCGGCAGAAAAGCACCCAGTGTGCCGGGATCCTCCTGTCCTCCCCGTGACCCCCTGCGCCTCTGAGCTCCGTGCCTGCCCGGAGTAAACAAGCCTCTATTACAGAACCATATGTAGAAGACATCGCAGCTCTGTTTTAGGTCTGCTTTAGCTCTGTGTCATAGCTCACATCCCCAACTGAATGTGCATCAAAAGGTAAATTGTAACTGTAAATGCGCCGCGTTTGGAAGGTCGGATCCCGAGGTATAATTAGAAACAGATGGCCCCCTAAAGCTCGCTCTGCGGAATGAAGCAAGTGATTAACTAATTAGAAACAGATGGCCCCTATAAAGATAAGGAATTGCTTCAGGACAGCCGTGAAGCAGATGAGCCAGTCCGGATGGGCCGGACGAAAGGGAGAAAGGGCAGTGGCCAAAAAGCATCATTTTCAATTGGAAGCCAGCGTTTAGCATAAACGCTGACGCGACCCAATGAAAATGATGGGCGGGGCTTCAAGTCCCCTTCTGAAATCTCCTTGATCACAAGAGGTCTTGTAGAGCGAGAGCTAAAAAGGGGGGGGGCAATAGTAAAAAGAGGGGGAAAAGCCTTTGAAAGGGTCCAGAACTCCCCCCCCAAATGATGTATTGTTTAAACCACGCGTCACAGAACTAAAGTGCCCACATACCGGACAGGGGCGCTCTTCAAATGTCAACAGGGAGTAAACAGAAGGTGAGGAGGTGTTTGAACAGAACAATACTCCTATACTTAAATTTCAAAATTGGGAGTCCGGGCTGGGTTTATGAAGATTTACAGCCCAGCAGAAACGATAGAGTAAAAACCCGTAAACATCAACAGAAATTGGCAACTGCTTAGAATGATGTGCAGTACTCTAAAAATTAAGTCAGTCCTGTAGGCGCCACTAGCACGCTACTGAAACGCAGAAAAATCGAAAGCTGTGAAAATATTGCAAAGCCGAATTAGATTTCTTTCAAGAGCTTCTCCCGGCTGCTTTCTGTGCCAGCTGCTGCCTGAGTAGCTTCCCAGTAAATGGTGCTGCACTGAAGGAGACACAATCAGGTCAGGACAGCACTCCCTGGCACCGAACCTGATTCCCGTCACAACCCAACATCACAGTACTATTGCATGACCACCTACTCCCGGAGAGTGCAGAATCAGTCACAGATCCAATTTCTCACACATTTTTACCACACACATCAGAAATGCCCGATGGCTGCGCTTCTCCAATCTGACTGCAAGAAGCCCAGGCCTGCTGATGCAGAGTACCAAAAACAACTACGCCCGGCCCCCAGTTAGGCAACCCAAAAAGCTTCCACTAAACCTGATTTGCTCTCAACCAGATCCATTCCCCCAACTTGCGATGATGATGTACAAAAACATGGAAGCACGGGGACCAGATCGACAGAGAGACAAATGCAAACACCCCCTCCCCCCCATTTAATCAGTTTAAACCTTCTTAAAAACCAAGTGGAGCGGCTGCAGCGGCCAACCTCTCCCTGCGCATTCATCGTGTTGCATAACATTAACCCCGCTGCCTTCTGCAGGGCTGACATCACTTTGGCTCCATTCTTCAGCGCACCGGCTTCCCATTTGATGCCCCTCCGGAGGCCACACTGGACCCGGGACAATGGCAGCCCCTCTCTTCACACAGCCTCCCTCCCTGCCCGATTCATAGCAGGCACAGCCGCGCCTGTGCGTCTGCACTGGGAAATCATCCCTGGGGGCCACTTTTCATGTTTTTGTTGAGCTCGGGATTAGATGAATTAAGAGACGGTTAGTAAGGACCCCCTGCAGCTGCGAGGAAGTTTCATCACAGGGTCAGCATTTAAAAGTGAAAGCGCGCAGGGCGCTGAATGTAAGCAAAGCACGTCGTGTGCTTGCAGTAGGAGAAACTCATTAAAGAAAATAGAACACATAACGATTAACAACCAAGTAAAGGGGCCAGTAGCCATGGGAGGTTACAAATGACAACACAGCGGTACTAAGGAGAGACTAACAAGCTAATTACAAAATCAGAAGCCAGCATTTACGAAGGACAAAGACATAAGCCAATGAGAAATATGGGTGGGGGAGTGGGTGGGGCTTCTCTCCCGTACTGAACTACCACAGATCATCCAGAGTAGCGCTTGCGCGCTGGCTCAGGCTCCACCTAAAAATAAGCATGTTAAGTAGTATGTAATAGCAGCAGCGAAAGGCAAGAACGTACCGACCAATAGAGCTGCCTGTGAAGGCTTTATGTAATCTAGACAGCATGCTCAGCATAATAACACACTTGACAGCTTTCCGTACCAGTCCTAGGTGTCTCACAAAGAGATTCTATGTAGCTGACCGGATTGTACGCCTTAAGCGTGCCACTGGCGTCATTAAGGCGCCAAGTGAATTCGAGGTGGACAAGAATGAAAACACAACGGGAAGCTCCGCAGGGCATGAGAGATAGCTGTGCGTCTAAGAAGGCCTTGGCCCTGCCCTTCATAGGAGGACCCCTCACGTGTCATGAGCCTGGTGATAAATAGAAGAGAGAAACAAAACTCCAGTATATGGGAGTCCATGAGCCCTCCTGGGTTCCTAGGCTTGAGCCACAACAGCAGGTTAGAAGCCATATGCAAATGTAGGGCTAGCAGAAAAGGAGTCGCGCCAACTGTCTGAGTGGACACTGATCAAAGGGGCAGGGCTCTTGTGCCTTGAAGCTGAAACTACATGCTGCAGAAACTGCAGAGGTTTCCTCAACATCACAACACGATAATACAAGGCTGTGCCTGGTCAAGACCCCATGCTTTACTTTGTTATATAGGTTGAAGTAACAAAAGACAGATTACCTTTTTACATAGCGCTGTCTGTCACCATCGTTCTACTTTAGAGCACAAAGTAAGGTTCCTAACACAGTGGCAGAAAAAAGAGTAAATGGTGAAAGGAGGGTCACTGTCAGATAGTCTTTAATCAGTGCCCCTTGAAGCATGGCTCTTAGCTGAAAGCACGTTGGCACTAGAGCTGTTGATACGTGGGGGCCTGGAGGGGCCAGGCACCCCACCATCATAATGCCGGACCGCGGCACTTACGCTTTAGCTTTAAATATCTGAAGCTAAAGGGCGGGTGCCACGATTGCTTCAAAAGTAAAGAAATAGAAAGTGTGCGTTTTTTTTTCTATTTCTTTACTTTTGAAGCAATCACGGCACACAGGCTTTAGCTTCCGATGTTTAAAACTAAAGCGTGGGTGCTGCGATTGAAACAAATAAAATGGCGGCTGCATGCTTTTTTCTATTTGTTTACTTTTGTTAAAGTGGCGGCACCCGCACAGGTGCCGCCATTGTAACAAAAGTAAGTAAACAGGGAAAAAAAGGCATGCAGCCGCTTTGGTGGTAGCAATTCACAACAAATAAAAGAAAGGTGGGCTGCCATTGAGGCATGCAGCGCTGGTTAAATTTAAAAAAAAAGTTCCGGGAGATCCTGTTCTGCCTGCAACAGCAGGCAGGAGAAAGGCATTAAGAAAATGGTGCTCCCAGGCTATGATTCAAAGGTACAGAGTAGCAACACATGTAACAGGTGGTGTCCTCATGGGAGGTTACAAGAAGAGAAAAGGTGGTACTAAGGAGGGACTACTAAGACTATTGACCAATGAAAAGCCACCATTTACAAAGGATAGTGACAGGAGCCAATTAAAAAGATGGGTGGAGCTTCATGCCCATAACCTGAATACAGCATGTTTCGAAAATACAGCGCAAGCGCTGCCTAGGCAAGATCTAAAACAGCTCAATTTCTTTTTTTAAATATCTTTATTCGCATTTTTTCAAAAATATGAGTAACAATGAACACATATGAGGTAGGGTACAGGTGCCCGTAATGGGCGCAATAGACACTGTCATGCAAGCTGTTCAAACATAATAAATTATAACCAATGCCAGTTCCGTAGACCAGACAAGTGTGCATTTGAATGCGATTTCCATACATGGTGCCGGATGTAGACTTCGAAGGAGTCGCACTCTTATGTTCATTAAGGTGACAATTTATTTGCCTTACCCTGTCCCGTTGTTGTCGTTTGTCCATTTGTCCTTCCGACTTTCCTCATGGATTTCTGTATCTCATTGTCCATTTCAAAAGTAAAATTTATGCAAATGTGATACAGTTAATAACCAATCAAACAAAAAGGAAGGGGGAAAACCATTGTCGTTCTGCCGCGCCTGGGTCATGATATATAAGAAATATAGCCTATCATCTCATCTAAGCTGTGGTATGTTCGCCATTCCTACCTCCCAATTCCTGATGGGATAAGCTGGCGGGCCTCTACCTTTCTGGCACTCCCTGTCTCTTGCGGAGTCGCCCTCACACTCGCTAATGCTGTATTTATCATGAATCTGAGATGTGGCTTGTCTAGAGATCGGTATCTGTGCCCCGCCCCTCTTCCATTTGTGAGGAATTATTTTTGGTCTCCCTATCTGTGTGTTCCAAATCCGCAAGTAATGTATCCCAGTATTGCGCAATAGGATACTTTCGTAGGCCAGCTATGACCTCCCTGTGTAGTGACGTACTTTCTGCCTGTGCCCACACCATAAGTGAATTTCTCCGGCCGTTAATGGCGGGAGGGTCAGTGTGTTTCCACCTTTTGGTAATCAGTCTCTTAGCCACTATAAGACCTAGGTCAGTGAACCTGGAGGTGACCTTGTATTTCTTCGGTCTGGGGTAAAATCCTAGTATGCATGCTTCCCATGTCTGTAATGGTGGCCTCCCGGTGCATGCCGCGAGTGTTGCAGTAATTTCCTGCCAGAATGTATGTAGGGAGGCACAGGACCATAGCATATGGAGGAGGTCCGCATCTGTCTGTAGGCAGCGGGGGCATGCCGAGGTGGTCGTATGGAAATACTTGTTCAACTTTTCTGGTGAGAGGTATGCCCTATATGTGATATATGTTTGTATAAGCCGGAATTTGGAGTTTCACGGTATGCATGTGGGGTTGGCTAAAATCATGTCCCATTTACGGTCAGTCCATAGGTTTCCCCTAACTGCCTCCCACTTTGAACGCAAGGCCGCCATAGGTTGCATCATGTGTGTAAGAAGCGCCTCCGCTAGCCAGTGTACGATGTGTGATCTATTACCCATCACATGTAGATATTGTATTAGGAAATGCATCTCTGGTTCAGAGGTTATGTCTCCCCATGCCGCTGAGAGCGATCTTGTGATCGAGTTAGTAACAGGAAAGTGCCTTTTGGTAGGTCATAATCCTCCGCCAGATTCTTGAAAGGTATCGGAGCGCCATCAGCGTATAGATCACCCATTGTGTGCAGTTCAGCTGCGTGCCAGCACACAAGCACCCCACTGGAGGTGCCCGCCCTGCCTCTGGGCGTCCCCAGAAGTGGCAATAACGGGGCATAAGGGACCGTGTTCCTAGTAAGGTATAAGCTTCTCCTATAACAACAGTGAGCTAGGGCAAGGCAGGCCTGTGGTGGACAAGGGGGTCGGGCAACAGGATGAAACAGGTGGTATATCTGAGATTGGGAGCACAGTGGTTGTGTAGTAGCTGTGTCTTCCAAGCCAAGACCAGCAAACCACTTTGTCACCCACTGTAATTATGCTGCCAGGTAATACAATTCCATGTTAGGCACTGCCAGACCTCCCTTACAAGTGGGTGCGTAAAGTTTACGCAGCTCTATTCTGGGGCGGCCCGCATTCCAGATGAGGCCTCAGATTAGTTGTTTAAATTCTCGAAACATTCTGCCTGGAACATAGATTGGGAGGTTGGAGAAATAATACAGCAATTTCGGTAATACTACCATCTTGGTCAGTGCAATTCTGCCCATCACGTTTAGAGGAAGTGTCTTCTAAAACTTAATCTGTGCCCAAATGGCAGATATAGCCCTAATCAAGTTTCCCTCCAGGATATCAGTGGGGTTCCGATATATGAAGATGCCCAGGTATCAAAATGTGGAGGGCTGCCAATGGAGAGGAAAATTATTTATGTGTAGATTCAGATTAGTGATTTCTTCCCGGAAGGGGTACAGGCACAACTTTGACCAGTTTACCCGAAGGCCCGATACCTTCTCGAAGTTCTGAAGTGTATCTGCTATGGTGGCAGGGATATCATGCAGATCCCTCAGGTATAGTAGCAGATCATCTGCATAGAGAGAGAGACAGCATGTAAGCCATCCCCCAGCCGAATGCCCCAATTCACACCTTCTCCACGAAGCTGCAATGACAGTGGCTCCTCGGCAAGTGAGAAAAGGAGCGGTGACAGGGGACAACCCTGCCTAGTGCCTCTGCTTATCTTTACGTTCTCCGATAACACCCGGCCCGTTCGGACACTAACGGAGGGCTGCATATACAGTTGTCTGACCATATGGAGGAAGGTGTCCCCCAACCCGTATCCTCGCAACACTTCAAATAGATAGGTCCACTCCAGGGAGTCAAAGGCCTTCTCCGGGTATAAGACTAAGCAGCCTGAACTAGGCCCGGAGTCTGTCGCATAATGTTGTATAGTGAAAAGTCTGCAGATATTAAGCGCCGTGATTCTCATGGGAACAAACCCATTTTGGTCTGCACCAATGGGGCCAGCCTCGCAGCAATTATGGACGCAATGATCTTGTGGTCCGTATTGAGTAGGGCCAGTGGTTTGGATCTCTCTCCCCAGGCTTGGGGAGAGAGATCAGTAGCGTCTCATTCTGCGTGGCAGAGAGTATGGAATCTTCTAACAAGGCATCATAGATCTACTTGAGCTGAGGTGCCAGAGATTCTGCGTAAACCTTATAAAACTCAGCCGGCAGACTGTCCGGGCCAGAAGTCTTACCGGTTGCTAGTACCCGTATTCCTGCCCTGATTTCATCTAATAAAATTGGTTCTTCTAGCTCGAGTCTTCGCTCGGATGTAACCTGTGGTGGGGTGATGCCTTCTAGGTACCTGCGGATATCGTCAGTTGTGGCTAATGTTGAGGACTTATAGAGCATAGTGTAGTGAGCCGTAAATTCCCTGTGTATGTCCCGTTGTGAATAGAGTGTGGTGGCCTGCATAGAGCGAAGTGACGTGACGGGTGGGGCGGCATCATCCTGTCGGCAGCGGAGTCTCTCTAGCAGTCCGGCGTGCTCTTCCCTAGTACTAACTAGCCGCCCGTTCGAGCCCCCGATCGCCCCTCTCTCATGGGGTGCCAATCTCCTTTCCAGGGTGGTGAGGTCCGCCTCCAGCCTTTTGCGCATTCCGGCCTGCATACCTATGCAGTGCCCCTGTATAACTGTTTTGAAAGCGTCCCATTCTATCAATGGTGACTAGACGAAGTCTGCATTGTCCTCGAAGTATTGCATTACGGTCGTTCCTAGCGACTCCCGAAAGGCTGCATCCATCAATGTATTTGGTTGTAGGCGCCATCGTGGGATTGGCGGTATATCGGTATCTCAGTCTAGCTGTAGTGTGTGTGGGTTGTGGTCTGAATGGGTTCTCCCGAGGTATTGGGGTTCTGTGATAACTAGTAGGAGGTCATCAGACACCATTATCCGATCGAGTTGGACATGTAGCCCATGTGCCCCGGCAAAGAAAGAATATACCCTGTCATGTGGGTTCCTGTGTCTCCATGCGTCTACCAAGCGCCACTGTGTAGCCCAGCTGGTTAATGCCCTCATGGCAGCGGTTGTAGGCGCTCCCGGGAGGAAGGGAAAGAGCCGTCCAGGGACGCATCGAAAACAATGTTTTAATCACCCCCCTGAATCATCGGGACCCCATGCCAGGTAGCTAACTTATTCGACAGAGCACCTAGGAATGAAGTCTATTCAGTGTTAGGTGCGCATGTCGATGCAATAATGATGGTTTGGCCGTCTAGCCTGCCCTGCACAATAACATATCGACCATCTGTGTCAGTCAATGATTCCTTTATGCGGAATGGGGTGCCTGGTCTGACCCAAATCAACGCGCCCCTGGCGTATGCCGAGTAGCTTGTGGCATGCAATTGCACCCTCTATCTCCTCTGTAGGTTCTTCACTTCAGACCCTGCCAAATGCGTCTCTTGGAGAAGAGCAATCTGAATGTGATGTCTCTTAATATATGAATAGGTTAAGTATATCCGGGAAGGGCTGTGCATACCTCTCACGTTTTATGTGCATATTTTAATGGGTGCCATATTATCAGTATATGGGTGAATGTGTGGCCCATATAAGGCCTGAAAACCATGTTGACGAGTGGGGCGTGAGCCATAAGTGGAGGCTGCCACTGATTGGCTATATTCTCGATGTGCAAAGTGTGTCGACCCAGCACGTGAATGACGATAAAACTACACCAAACTAAAACATACGATGCCAAAAGGGCGAAAGTGCAACAAGCAATCCTCCAAACAATAAGAGCAAACGACATTCTGTCAATGACAAGGGGTGTTCCACTCAGATGGAGCACGTTTACAATGCAGGGAAGTCAGGTTCATGGTGACCCCCCATATCTGATAAGGAAAGCATATACCGAGGCCTCATGGTGTTTGGCACGGGCTGGCTCCGCAAGGGAAGCTGCACAACAACTAATGCAGATCTGTGCTATCCTAGGCCCCATTTCCCCCGCACCCTCCGTTCGTAACCTATAAAGGGTGATCATATACAGTATTGCGGACCATTATTATATAACGATTGCAACGGAGTCTGGTTATACTTGCGTGAACAACAGCGCCGCCAGAGTTCTGCATCGAAGACTAGATAATGCTGTCGGCAGTCTGAGGAGTAACCTCCGGGAGGCTTTCTGAGTCTTGTGAGTTCAGGGTTCCATCTGATAGTTCCTCGTCGCTGTCTCTCCCCTGTAAACTGGATGCGGATGACTCCTCACCTTGTGCCCCTCTGATTTCCGCTGCCGCCTGGAGGGCATAACACTGATCCTGTATCATCTGTTCTGGGTTATGTCCAAGACTTTGGGTCAATCTGGTTTTGGTGTGTCTCTCCCCCTTCCTGTGTTTCCTGGGAAGATCACTGAGGTTCGTGTTTCCTGCTCCTGCCGTTGATGAAGCACCTCCTGCGGATTCCCATGTGTCTAACCACTCTCCCGCTGCTCCAGGGGTTTCGAAGAAGTGAGCTCTGCCCTTTGCTATCACCCGCAAGCGGGAAGGGAACAATAGGGAGTACTTGAGATCTTGTTGCCGGAGCCGACGTTTCACTGCCATAAAGGAGTATCTTTGTCTCTGCACCAGTGCCGTGAAGTCCGGGAAGAACATGACTGTGCTGTTTCCCACTTGCACGTTTTGCTGCTTCCTGGTTTCCTGTAGAATGGCATCTCTGTCCCTGCAGTTCAGCACACGGATTAAAAGTGGTCTGGGGTTAGCTCCCGGGGGCAGAGGTTTGGCCGGCACTCTGTGCGCCCGTTCTATAACAAAGGGAGGAGAGAGTGTCCCCTCCGGCATCAGATCACGGAGCCAGGACTCTGTGTATGCTATCATGTCCTCCCCTTCCTCACCTTCCGGAAGACCCACCACACGCACATTATTGCGCCTCGACTGCCCTTCAGCATCTTTGATGCGGTTTTCCAAGAAATCAACTCATGCTGCGAGGTCTTTTCTCTGCGGCTTTCGTCTGTGGGGATATCTCCGCCATTGTGGCTTCCATCATGGCTGTTCTATCCATTAGTTTGCAGTGGTCCACATGTAATAGGTTCAGGTCAATTGCCACCTTATCAATTTTATTTTCGAGAGAGGTGCGGGTTTGGTCCATAGTTACACGGCATCCAGTTTATGAGACATTTGTTCGGATGACGCCTCCCTGGACATCTTGTCGGATTGCGAGCGAATTAAGGGGGCTGGGCCGGCGGGATCCCAGTACCTGTCCGTGGCAGGCCTCTGTGTGACATAGGGCTTCTGTGGAGCGCGTGGCCGTGACCACTTGGGTATGTTGGTGGTATGAGGACAGGAGATGCCAATATATCAGTGTGCTGCGTTGTATGTCCAGATATGAAGCAGTGGTTGCTGCCTGATCCCGCATGTCAGATCCTGGGCCCCACAAAGTTGCACTACCCCTACCACAAAGTTAGCACCTGTGTTGTCTAGTTCCTATAAGATCTATATAGGATCTGCACGTTTAGACAACATACACTGCGGGACTGTTGTCCAGACTGATTCCAGACACCCCCACCGGGTATGTTGGCCTGTGTACCAGCTAGCTCGCAATGCCACCATAACCTCCTCTTACCAAGGAGAGAATAGTTCTTGGCACCTATCGAACATGACAACCCTGATCCCTCAGGACCGTGGAGACAGTAACTCACTTTTCGCTCAGTCACTCGTGCTCACGTTTTCTCAGAGAGATACACGGAATAAACGGTTGAGACGTTTTCAATAAGTATTTATTGAACAGTCGTTATTCTAGCGTAAAATAAGTGTTCTGAAATCACCAGTAGACAGTAGCATATATAAATGAGTAGCAGCAATAAGAAAGTAAACAGATGGTAGGTTTCTACCATTTTGCTAAAATCATAAATATAGACGAGTATAGAAAATACAGGACAGTAAAATGCGTACTCCTACAATGCAACCCTAACTAGATGTCTCTAAGTGTAACTAGCATGTGAGTAGGTGTAAAGCCAAGAATCCCTCTAGGATTAAGCCAACCCCATTACCTGATGTGAGACTGCGGGACCCCGTTCTGGTCTCGAGTTGGACACCCTGCGAGGGATGTTCAGACCACTGCGAGCTGGAGTGTCTGCATGCAGGAACCTCAGCGTCTCACGTCAGTGTGTCGGCATGGAAGTCGTGATCTCCTCTGCCTATCTCAGCAAGATGTGATGTTTATATACCCGAAGGTATCCCCAGGAGGTTCTACCTTGCTGTGCCAGTGTCGGACTTAGGATGACGTCGGGAATGAACTTTATACATAGTTATTATGCAGTAGATGATGGTCCTGCTGTGATTCCGAGAAACTAAGAATCCTCATGCATAATTTATGAGACCAGTGTTTAGGGAAAAACCCTACGTACTGTGTATAGTATTGTAACTAGGTAAAAGGTCAGTCCCCCAAATCCGTTAAGTATGTAATATAGGACAGAATGTAGGTGAAGGGTATTGATGTTACCCGGACCTATATGGGGGTCCCTATATGAAATATAACACCTGCATGGTATGCGGCTCATTTGGGAGCGTGTATTACACAGTTCGCAGGTCTTGCTGAGGCCTCAGAGACGTGAGGGGCAAGAGCCGAGGCATCCGAGATCGCAGCCCAGCACATGTCCAACCACCACTATTCTCAGGAGTGTGCTCTTCGTCTCCACTCCTAATCCATGACACGCAGTCAATGAATGTGTCCGATCCCGTCCAACCCTGCCTTACAATTTATGTGCACTTGCCTAATCCGTGGGCACCTCCAGTACCGTCTCTGCTGCGCAGCTGGGATCCGCACGTCTTGCGGGGAACGCCGGCGGCCAATCAGGGCTGTGGTTCCACCATGACAGCGCCGTGTACGCACCTCAGTGCCATGTACTGCTTCACCATCGGGACGCCGGCCTCCATGTGCACGTCTTCGCCAGAGCCCCAGCTGACCCCAAAGACACATCAACTCCAGCGGCAGCTGGGAGAGTCTCACTGTAGTGTCACGCCGATGACTGCAGCGTGCCGTGGCCTACAGGGCGTGGCTCGTCACCGCCGCTCCCTTAGGTCCGCAGCCAGGCTACCTGCACTTCCGTTTAGGCCCCTCTGCCGGTGCACAGCTCCGATCGCGGCCCTCCATATCCTCTAGGTCCGCAAAGCACACAGTACGTTCCGGGTCCGGCCAGAGCTCGGCACAGCTAATTGGCGGCCCCAGGAACGCGCTGCACTGGATACATTCAGCGGATAAAGGGGAGCCAGCGACGGAGCTGTAACAGAGCACGTCCGACTCCATTGCCTGCATGGCCACGCCCCCTCGAGATCTAAAACAGCTCAATGATATGACTAAGACACTCTCCCCGCTAGAGGATAAAGCCACATTTGTAAAGAGGGCCAATGCGTGGCAGCTCATTAACACTTATTGGACTCTTAAGCCTCAGCCTTACTTTGACCAGGAGTATGCGCACCACATAAAACTACAGTTTATTCAACTCTGACTAGGCAATCATCCACCGCTGGATATGAGGCCACATATGTTTAAAAAAAATGCACATATGACAACTTGCAGCCTGTGTGGTTCTTGTAAAGAGTCTATGATTCATATTCTCTATATTTGCCTGGTGATACTGAAAGAACGAAGAGATGCTACGAGGCATATACGGTCATCTTAAGATACAAACATGTAGACAAGCCTCATTACAGCACTCAACCCTGAGCATACTCAATTAAAGGTGCAGTTGGTTATGTACATAACATTCATTGCAATGGTAAAAGCACTTGAGAACCAGGTAGAATATTATGATACCGTCCGCTCTGTAACCCTAACAATCGGAGTGCAAAAATATACCAGCGTGCCAAGTTTTATTTATATCATCTTTACTGGATCCCATATAAGTAGACTGTAAAACATGCACTATGATGTTCAGTTTCAATTATATTTAAGCCAGAGAAAGTTTTATCATTGTATTGCACTGTCATTTTGGTATTTATACATTGAGTTTGCAGGTTATGCATTATCTGGTACAGATTTGATTGTAATAAGATGTTTGTGCTTTTACTATTTTGCTTTTAAATCATTATACGTGATACTTTTTAATCCAAGGATACGTGTAATGGTTTTAACTAACTATGCACTTTATAAATAAATTTGATAGCGCAGTACAGTGCACTGTGTTCCTTCCAGATAGGTGTTGTACTAATAATTAGACTAGTGTCAATTACCTGAAAATGAATTAAAATGAACAATTATATCCTTTCTTTGTGTGCATTAAATCTCTAATTCTGAATCTCTTCTCTGCAGTGATGGTGACTCTGGATCCAGACACAGTGCATCCGAAGCTCTTTCTGTCTGAGGGGGGGAGACGTGTGAGATGGACATGCATAGAACAGTGCCTGCCGGACACCCCCAAGAGATTCAGCTCCTGGTGTGTGCTGGGGAGTGAGGGGTTCACCTCAGGCAGTCATTACTGGGAGGTGCAGCTGCTGCAGGAGAGGACAGCGTGGAATGTGGGCGTCGCAGCAGAATCTGTGGACAGGAAGGGATGGATCCCATGGTCACCTGAGGGGGGAGTCTGGGCTGTGGAGAGTGGGTGGAATGATCAGTACTGGGCTCTCACCTCCCCTCTCCCCTTTGTCCCCTTGTGAGAGGCCCCTGAAGCTGGGGTGTATCTGAACTATGAGGGGGGGCAGCTGTCCCTGTACAATGCAGACTCCATGGAGCTTCTCTACACTTTACCCCGGGCGCCCTTCACTAACAGGCTCTTCCCGATCTTCAGTCTCTGGGGGGAAGCAGAGATGAGGCTGGTGTAGGAGCTGCAGCCCCCCAGGAGTAGAGCTGAGGCTGGTGTAGGAGCTACAGTCCACCCCCTGAGCAGAGTTGAGGCTGGTGTGGGAGCTGCAGCCCCCCCAGGAGCTGAGCTGTGTTTGGTGTAGGAGCTGCCCCCCAACCCCAGGAGCAGAGATAAGGCTGGTGTAGGAGCTGCAGCCCCCCCACCCCGAGCAGAGCTGAGGCTGGTGTAGGAGCTGCAGTCCCCCAGGAGCAGAGCTGAGGCTGGTGTAGGAGCTGCAGCCCCCCAGGAGCAGAGCTGAGGCTGGTGTAAGAGCTGCAGCTCCCCCTGGAGCAGAGCTGAGGCTGGTGTAAGAGCTGCCATCCCAGGAGCAGAGCTGAGGCTGGTGTAAGAGCTGCAGCTCTCCCAGGAGCAGGGCTGAGGCTGCTGTAGAAGCTGTAGCCACACCCCCCGGAGCAGAGTTGAGGCTGGTGTAGGAGCTGCAGCTCCCCCAGGAGTAGAGCTGAGGCTGGTATAGGAGCTGCAGCCCCCCCAGGACCAGAGCTGAGGCTGGTATAGGAGCTGCAGGCCCCCAGGAGCAGAGCTAAGGCTGGTGTAGGAGCTGCATCCCCCCAGGAGCAGAGCTGAGGCTGGTATAGGAGCTGCACCCCACCTCACCCCAGGAGCAGAGCTGAGGCTGGTGTAGGAGCTGCAGCCCGCCCCACCCCCAGGAGCCGAGCTGAGGCTGGTGTAGGAGCTGCACCCCCCCTCTCTCGGAGCAGAGCTGGGGCTGGTGTAAGAGCTTTAGCCCCCCCGAGCAGAGCTGAGGCTGATGAAGAAGCTGCAGCTCCCCCCCCCAGGAGCAGAGCTGAGGCTGGTGTAGGAGTTGCAGCCCCCCGCCCCCCAGGAGCAGAGTTGAGGCTGGTGTAGGAGCTGCAGCCCCCCCAGGAGCAGAGCTGAGGCTGGTGTAGGAGCTGCAGCCCCCCCACACCTAGGTGCAGAGCTGAGGCTGGTGTAGGAGCTGCAGCCCCCCCAGGAGCAGAGATAAGGCTGGTGTAGGAGCTGCATGCTGCATCCCCCCCAGGAGCAGAGCAGAGGTTGGTGTAGGAGTTGCAGCCCCCAGCCCCCCAGGAGCAGCAGAGCTGAGGCTGGTGTAGGAGCTGTAGACCCCAGGTGCAGGTGTTGAGGCTGGTGTAGGAGCTGCAGATTCCCAAACCCCCTCAGGAGTAATGCTGAGGCTGGTGTGCAGCTGCCTCACCCCCCAGCAGAGCTGCAACTGGTGTAGGAGCTGCAGCACCCCTTCCCCCAGTAGAATGTTTTTGTGAGGTGGGCGCTCCCTGCTGGAGGTCCAGAGGGGCTGTGACTCCTGTGTGGAGGGAGGAGTGTCCCCTGCTTGTGGTCCGTGGGGAAAGGGGCAAAGACATTCCATTTCCCAGCTCAGATGTAATCCTTTCTGCTCCTAATTTATAATTTAGTTCAAATTCAGCACCAACTCCACAAGCACACCTCATTCCAAATACAGGCACTCCTTAGTCTAGTCACTGGAACCCCTGTCAATTACAAATAATGGTAACTCTGGACACAAGCAGTCCTGACTTCAGGCACAGGCACTGCTCAGTTACAGATAATCTTGACACCAAGCACAGGACACCCCTGTCTCCAGTACAGCAAATACTGATTACCAAGCATAGGCACTGTTGGCTCAGTTACAGATAACCCTGACTCCAAATACAGGCACTGCTAACTCTAAGCACTTTTTGCCGCTAAAGCGGCGATAATCTCATTGCCCTATTAGCAAGGCGGCGCTAACCTGCATTAGCGCATGTTAGCTGCCGTTTTTGTAACGCCACGCATCTTAGCGATATACATCGCTAATGAGATGCAAAGTAGGCGTTCCTTCCTGTAACACCATGACAAAAGGTCGCGAACAGGACATTGCGTTATTAACAACGCGGCCCCGGAACCACGAAGCGATGATGAAAGCCGCGCTAACCGCGGTTTTCGCAGGATCCTTAACGCCTGGTCAAAACTTGACTTAGGCATGTTTTGAATGGGAGGTGGATTGTTTGGTTACGTCCACACTCCCCTATTATCAAGGTTTTCATTAGCGTGTGAAATCATCGCTTGATTTCACACGCTAATGATGAATATCGCCGTCTATCGCAGGTTTGTACATCGCCTGTGAGCAAGACGTTGTAAATACGCCGCTATCACAGCGATGTAAACCAGCGATAGGCGGCAATATTCAAAATCGCACTAAGCGTGATTTGCGATATTTAACGCGAAGCGTTGATAATATCCCTCATAGTTCTAAATGAGGACGTTAATTAAATACGGCCAGTAAAAAAGAGACAAGATTTCAAAAAGAAACATCGTGGTACATAGAATGCAATAATGATACAAAGCTAAGCCCATTGCAGACTGGACCAAATCCTTCTGAATCTTAACCAAGAACGAGGGCCTTTGACCTTAGCTAGGGCTGATTCCAACTCAAACACCTGTCTAATCAGTGCCCAAACTTCATTGGAATTTGGGCTGATAGGGTTCATCCAGTCTCTTGCGGTGCAAAGGTGAGCACATACAATAATAATAGTGGCTAATGAGCTCTCATAGCTGGTAGCCTCGAGTTTGAACCTAAGGAAAATTTCCTTATCAGTAGGCTTAAACTCACGGCCGAGATAGCCTGTAAGCATTGAAGAAATGTTGTTCCAGAACAAATGTAGCCTCATACAGTCTATGAACATGTGCCTTAATTCTGCAACGAAAAGCTTCCATTTTGGGCAGTACGACTTGGCAGGGGATTGAGATGTTGCCCACTTAGAAATACTCTCAGGCGTATAGTACAGCATGAAGATTGTCCTATACTGCTGCAGTTTCAGATTGACGGAAGCTACTGCTCGATTTATAGTATCCAATGCCTCCTGTATTTCCTCTGCTGATACGTCAGTTTTGAGAAGCCGACTAAGGGGCCGATTACGATTGCGGAAGGACCGTCACCGCTAGCCATGCGGTGGCGGTCCTTCCGCAATCGTACTGCGCTTTTCCCCCCGCCACATTACGATGGCGGAGGGAATCGCGCTAGGACCTTGGCGGACGCAAAGAACGTCCACCACCGGTCCGCCTAAAGCAATCTCACAGATTGCCTGACGGACGGTCCTCAAGGTCAGATATGGTGGCGGTGCCTGTTAGGCACCGTCCACCAAATCATGATGGGGGCTACAGCCGGCATTTCCATGGCGGCGATGCCGCCATGGAAAGGCTGGTGGGGATTGGTGACGGGGGCCTGTTGCGGGCCCCCCATGTGTAGGGGGGAGGTGAGGGTGCACTTGGGAGGTACCCATGGTACCCCCTACATTTCACAGCACCATGTGGCGCCTGCCACGTGCCGCAATGTTAAAATGCAGGATCTGTCCGCCATGGTGGCGGACGCATCCTGATCCAGTGTGCGGGACCGCCGCATGTATGGCGGATGGTCCATCTGCCATCCTAATGAGCCCCTTAATTTTGCAGATATCTGCTGGCTATCATCGCGAGCGACTGCAATACATTTCTGGTAAGATGCGCTGATAGCGCCTTTACCAGAGTTCACGTATATTTCTGAAAGTATTTCTGATGAATATGGCATATCTGACAGCTTCTGTCCCTGTAAGAAATAATGCCTCACTAGTAGATATTTGAAAAAGGAACTATGCAGGAGCCCAAACTAATTTTTTAATGCAGCGAAAGAGCGAAACCCCTGACCTTCGTATAATTGGCCTAGTCTGTTGGCCCCCTTGCGAATTCGCCCCTTTCTTTTATATTCGCTAAGTGGAGTCAGACTGCCATCTTAAAAGAGCTTGCTTAGCATCAGTGTCTGTATAGAAGTGCAGCCGTCCGTCTTTGAAAATCTTAAGCCGGGCTGGCTCCTGCAAAAAGACTTGTGAACAGACTGTCTTAAAGGGATTGATTAACTGACGAAGCCTCCACTGCTTATCCATTGTAGATTTGCAAAGATCCGACCTTACAGATATAGAGAGCGTGTCCAGTTTAACATGAGTGGAAGGACGGGCTTTCACAAAGATTGTGTGTCGGAGCAAAAAGTTGCCTAGAAATACCAGTATTTGACTTAGCTTGGTTCCCTTGTGAAATAGAGGAAGGTAGACAATGTGCCCGTTGGACTTGTGAATCCAAATCCCAGTCAGGAAGATCAGGGAATGCCTGCTGGAATAGGCTGAATATATAGGTCCGGGGGTCTGAGCCTTCCCTCCCTTCGGGTATACCAAAGACCCTTAAGTTATTTCGACGTTGTCGATTTTCAAGATCCTCGACTTTTGCCTGTAGAAACGCCATCTGGGTCTCTTGAGTTTTAGCAAATCTTGCAGTGGAGGTGTTGACCTCTTTGACTGCTGTGACCCGCTCTTGCAGGTCCGAGACCTCCAAAGATAGTGAGGCAACCTTGGTAGTGACATCCGCCAATACCTGTTTAATCTCCTAACTGTCAGCTTAAGCTTGTAGATAGTATTATTGAGCCTCAGTTCTTTGAGTAGCTAATGCCTGTAAGATTTTAGATAAAGAGGGCTCGTCGCACTCAGCAGGTCTGAAGTTACAAGCAGGTGGCCTTTTCATAAGATCAATTTGCTCTGTTGGTGTGGGAGGTGGAAATGAAGGGCCCAAGGGATCGGGGGCCCCATCCAAGGTCCCATCGGGACTATCCGTTTGAACCAGGAAAGAAGCAACAGCATTGCGGCAAGCATGAGAGGATTTTGACGGCCTCCCGCCTCAGACACCAGGAAGTCTGAGTTGCTGGAATTAGACAGTCGAGAGATGATGGCTTTAACCTCTCCTTTAGAGGCCACTCATTTATGCAAGGGGCTAGCGCCACATCCAGCCTTTGCACCACTCAGAGCAGGGTCTTTGAATCACTCCCCCAAGGCAGTAAGGAGGGGTTTAGTGCGTCTTCATCCTTTCCCTCCTTTAGCTCCTCTGGCTCCTTTGGATCCTTTCCCTCTTGAAGATTTAGCTCCCACCGGTGTACTGACCTTTGTAATGTTAGATTCAGGGACCTCCTCTGACTCAATCAGCTCCCTGCACTGGTCCAGGAGCTCCGGTTAGGCGCTAGCCAAAATGTTTGGGGGAGAATAAATTACATCCAATGCCAAAGGTTGCACTTTTAGTAATTCCGGCCCAGATGTCACAAAAGGTTCAGTTGCTCCTGGGCTTCGTGAGCTCTGAGATTCAGGACCAACCAAGGGGTCAGCCTGCGGATTGGAGTCTACAACGACCGACGTTTTTACACCCATGTTGCTTGTATACAGTTGCAGACATGTAGATGATCCAGGTAGAGCATTAGATGATGAGAGAACACTAGAACAAACAGGCTCAGAGTTGACGCAGGCTGTCTTCTCAGGCTCGTATTGACACGCATCTTGTTCAATGATATTCACATTCATATTCATGGGAGAGGTGCTAGGTCCCTTATTGGCCCCTTGCAGTTTGAGAAACTAAGTTACTTTGCCACTAGCAGAGTAAGTCGGGGGACCAAACTTAGTGCCCCAGCCCTCCTGCACTGCTGCAATGAGGACATCGGCCATTTCATATTACCGTGATGGAATTCTCCAATCCATAGGACTGGAGTACACCGCTGGCCCTCCGGGACCGCAGCAAGCGGAGAATCGGCTTGCCAAGTTGAGCACCTGTGGAAGCCTCATACGCTGAAGTCGGTTCCTTGACTGCTTCTCTTTTCAATTCGTTCGGATCCCTGCCTGTAGCCAGAGTCCCATATGCTGCCGATGCTGCCGCTGGTTCTTCGATACGGCAGCAGCCCTTCTGAACGACGGGTCGTTGTGGAGCCATGCTGATGCCTGCTGTGGCTGGGCTCAGACTAGGGCTGACCAAGGACGAGGTTAAAGCAGTTAAAGCCGACTGAGATATGTGAGCCCGCTGAGAACCACCTTACTGCCCTGTTCGACTGGATGAAGGCGCAAACGACCGCAGAGCTGACACATCCACCCACGAGGTTTATTTATTTATTTAATGCATTTTTATATAGCGCGGACTTTACCCAAAGGTGTCAGAGCGCTTCACAATAGAACCAAGTACGTTACATGAGGAGAATTTTACATATTTACACGTTACAGATACAAACGAGAAAGAAGAAAAAGTAAAATAAAACAATAGATCGCAGTCACACAAAAAACAAAAAACACATTAGGATGAGGATCGTACAGGCATAGATTACAAATGTACAATATTGTAAGACCTTCCTTGAGGGACATGAAAAGGGATGTATTAGTTCTGGAAGTGTCTTTGAAAGAGAAGAGATTTGAAGTCAGTTTTGAAGGTCCGGGTAGAGGTGGTGGTACGGAGTAGTGGAGGAAGCGAGTTCCAGATTCTAACCGCATTGCCTGAGAAGGATTGAGCCATCGATCTCCGGCAGCAGCCGCCCTTCTGTATTTATCCGTAGATTTTCAGATGTTTAACTTATCGTACACTCCATTTTCTCCCCCGTTTAGGAAAATAAGTTTTCAATCAGCCTTTCCGATACTCGGGGAGGGGCGGGGGGGATACCAGGGCATGGGAGACGTCGGGAGAGGGTCGCGGGAGGCGCTCTCCTAAGCGGAGTCAATCCTCCATCTTCCTCTATACCCATTCACAATACACTTCTTACACTGGTGTAATTAGAGTAATTTGGGTGATTTCACATTGATCTTGTAATGAGAAATTTCCAAAATTATGCCAAATCACATCATTACATGCTATTTGCTCTAAAGATTTACTGCAAATGTGCAGTTAGTGCTAAAAATATTTTGCAAACGCATGAGAACAACGTGAACGACAGTGCTCGAGTGCCTGTTGTTCATGGTGCCTTTGTTTTTTGGACTACTTTTAAGCAAAAAATGCTAGTTTTACACTTTGCATATTTATGCCTAATTTCTCGTAACTCTGCTGACATTTTGCACAAACACATAAAAGCAAATTTTAAACACCCCAGCTCTTAAAAGGCAGGTGAGGCTGGGGAAAGATGGGCATGTATCAAGCAGAGACTACCATTTCACTGACTCTGCCCCAGGACTGCAGGATAATTTTAGAAACATGAACCTGAGGCAGCAGTCCAGTCTTCCCCAGCTTCTCTCAGTGTCTCTGCAGCCAAATCATCTTTCTCAGTATCTTAATATCCAGCATGTCTTCCTTCTTGATCCTCTCTTACGCCTTGTCTGCTAGCCACACTTTTCTCTCTCAGGTCTTCATTTGTTCTTTGCTTCTTGCTCTTTAGCCTTTCTTCATATTTCTCCACACTCTTTGCTCTCCTTTTCTTTCTCCTACTGTTCACGCCTTCCACTCTCTCTTCCTTTAATTTCTCCTTGTCCCTTGCCCCGTCCCTCCCTTCTTCCAGTTCCTGCTGTTTTGCCCATGTTTCTTCTTTCCTCTTAACTTCATTATCTGTCTCCCTCAACCCTGCTTTTCTGTCATCCTCCCCTACCAATCTTTCTTCTTTTTCTCCTCATGGCTCATGTTAATTCCTTAATTTCCCTCCTTTCATTTTCTCCTTCCTTGCACCTTCTGTCTCAATCTTTTACCATTTATCCTTCTTTTCAGTGACCAACAATGCTGTTCTCCCCTCCTGTTCTTTTTATCTCTCCTCCTTTCCTATTTTCACTCTGCCCTGCCCCACTTCTGACATCCAATCTTCACTCTTTCCTCTACCTAAGATGGACAGGCCTATAGACGCCCATGGTGAAGAATCAGCAGGCCTGTCAAATTAAAAAAGGCCAGTGGGGATTGGAGAGGTCAGTCACATATTGTGCAAGGCCTACACAAAACTTGACATACAAATGATTTTGTCTCAGCCCATCTTGACTTCTATGTGTGGTTCTGTGGGGAGCTTGAGCCAGGGCACAAGTCCTAAAAAAAGAAGTGGGGGCGACTAACCTAATTAGGCACTATGCAAGTGACATCACGGTGCATGACATCACAGAAATTACCATTACCGGAAGTGGCATCACAAGCTATGAGTTTACAGGAAGTGGCATCACAAAAAGTGACATCAGATCTTAAGACCTCACATATATGTTTAGCAGGTCTATCATGAGTACATTTGAGCTCATTATGAGTATACATGCAAACCGTCCTGATATAGGCAGAAGACTCACTCTTTTGTAAGCTACCCAGAAAACAATGCTGCTTTTTCAGCGTAGATCTTCCTTTACCCAAGGACTGAGCAAACTAACGCCACCGCCAGCTTACTCAACCAGGCACAATATTCCATATACAGCACATTTCCATGTAGGTGTTATTGCTTTAGTTAGTTGTATGTTGGAACAACGAGTTCCTCAATAACGACTACCTTAACACCGCGGTCTCTAGTACGACCGCGTCTCAACCACGATTTTTTTTACCACACATTCCTTTACCACGAATTTTCATGGTAAAGGCATGCATGGTAAAAGGCCTTCTAACCCAAGCCCCTCTCTCCCCCTAAAAACGACCCCAAACCCCCACCCCCTAAAAACTAACCCGAATCCCCCACCCCTTAAAAACTAACCTGAATCCCTCCCACCCCTAAAAACTAAACCGAACCCCTCCAACCCCCTAAAACTACCCTGTACCCCCACCCCCTAAAAACTAACCTGAACCCCTTAAAACTACCCCAAACCCCCACCCCTAAAAACTAACCTGAATCCCTCCCACCCCTAAAAAGTAAACCGAACCCCTCCCACCCCCTAAAAACTACCCCGTTCCCCCACCACCTAAAAACACCCGAACCCCTTAAAACTACCCCAAACCCCCACCCCTAAAAACTATCCCATATCCCTCCCACCCCTAAAAACTACCCCGAAGCCCCCGACCCCTAAAAACTACCCCGAACCCCTCCCACCCCCTAAAAACTACCCTGAACCTGCCCACCACCTAAAAACTACCCTGAACCCCTCCCACCCCCTAAAAACTACCCCGAACCCCTCTTACCTGTCCTCTTCCTGTCCGACGCTCCTCTCTCCCCACCCATCCCGAACACTAGAACGACTTAGCCTTAACCACGCACATGCGTGGTTAAGGCTAAGTCATTGTTCGGGCAAGTCGTTGTTTGGCTTGCGTGACTCTAGAACTCGTTGTTCTGGAGTCATTGTTCCAGATGTTTCCCCTTTAGGTGCCTGCGCTCTCAAGAGGTAAGACCGCTCTCCTATGCGAAATATTCTTACTTAGCCTTACCCACCTGCACTCATTTTAGGAGATTGGGGCTCATTTTTCACCAGCAGGCCATAACCCAAATTAAGATAGAAAGACAGAAAGGGAAGAAAGGAGAAAGAGAGATAAGAAAACAATGATGAAGGTAGAAAGGGATGAAAAAAGAACCTGCAAGAATAAACAACTGTAGGATAGTGAAAGAAAATGGTTATAGCAAACTTGGCATTCAGCCATAGAACCTTAAAAAAAAATTGGGGGATCTGCATTTATGTTTTTACAAATTACACACAGCCCCCTAAAATGTCACCTCCATGTTTAGGAGCACACATCTCTCATGTTCTTATCATTAGCATAACTATATCTAAAACACCCGCACATTCACAAGCGCAACCTGACAGTTCACCCTGGAATCAGTACCACCAAAATGTCCACACCAAGAACGGACGATAAATTTCACAGTAAGAGGTATCAGCTCCACATCAAAATAAGAGTAAGCCGTACAGTATCCAAGGATGAAAAGGAAATGGGGACAAAGGCAACTCACAATAAAAAGGCACATGCAATTCCAGGCCCAAATAGCACTTTCAAGAAAATATTGGCCTTTGGAAGGAATTATTACTAGTTTGCATAGAAAAACTACTCAAGTGGGAGATGTGGGAACAGCCAAAGGCACCACAAACTATGGCCAGTAATAAGAATCTACACTGGGCCAAGCTAGCAAATAAGAACTTTGCATATCCTAGACATGTTACACTGCCAACATGGAGAAGGCCTACTTGACCTACTTGTTTACAGTAACAATGACCTATGGGCTCGCCTGTAACTTCATCCTGAAGGAGCCAGCCCTAAGTAAGCACACATGATCTATCATTTCATACATAGCATAACTCTGAATTACATCAGTTTCCCAGATCTAAGAGCATCATAGCAACAAAGCTATCCTGTGTTATTGTGTTATAATACAGTACATCGGCAGGGTAACAACTCTGCAAAATTTAAAACAGCCATATCCAGTGCTCTTGAATTCCCAGAGCTACAAAAAAGCAACTTGTCTTCCTTTCAAGGAAAACAGCTATTCAACATATAGTGATTGGAACTGGTAAGTAAAGCACATCATTTCAAAAGTTTGGAAATACTTTTTTGTTGTGGGGTGACAGATTTAGATACTTCTGCACAAAACTGAAATATCTGGGTCATGGAGGAGCAAGCAAGATTATGCAAAGCAGCCCTTATTTGAAGTGAAAGGTGCACAGTTGCAGCATGTGCCTGCCACCCATGCTCCAACCTCATGTGCCAAGATCTAAAGACAAAGCATTAACCTTTGATGTAAACCAGGAGAAATAAGAGAACAAAAATATGTCCATCTAATGACTGAAAAGGACAATGTAAAATCAGAAAACCTGGTATCAATTCCGGCTTCCCAGCTTGACCAGATTCTGTGATCCTAGATAAATCTGTCTCTTGCGTTTGATTTAATAGGCTGTGATGTTGCACCATGTATAATAAGAATCTAGGATGTGTGGGAAGAGACCTTTGATGAAAGTTTGACTACAAGGTCCACCTGCCTCGTTACTCTCATGGAGTTGTAAATAGGACGCCACTAAAGAAATGCAAACATAGGGACCAAATAGGTTGATATGTATGGCATATATGAGTATGCTGAATGGATGTTTCACAATTGAATGCACACAAATAGGATGCTAACGGCATGCTTGAGAGCTCCTGACGAAAGCCACCTAGCCCAGTGAGGCATTGGTGTGATGGCTGAAACATGTTGACTCAGGGATACAGAGGATACTAATTTCCTTAGTGCATCCCCACCTCTTTTTAACTCCATCAGGGTGCCCCTTGAAAATAGAATTAACCCTCAGGACACCCTGCTATTTTAAATCTCGGAACCTACCCATTAACCAAAGAGCTTCCTTGGCTACCAAGGTTGAGCCCGTCCAGATACACTAGGTATCTGGACGAGGACTCTATGATAAAGCATGTCACTTGGAATTTGAGTGGGTGAGAGTCCTTTTAACACCATAGGTTGATCCCCTTGGGATGGTATGAGGGATAGGCTAAGCACGGTAGGGTTCCCTCCTGTAGTTTCTGTATGGCTCGGTGTTTGGGAAGGTGAGCGAACCCTGTATCACTTTTCACTCCCTCCTATAGCAAAAAAGAATCTAGGCCACATATAGGATGCTTTTGACACGACTTTCATGTGGCTTCTGCCTGCCAGCTACACTTTAACCTCATACACTAAGAATTGAAGACAAAACATTGACCTTTGATGTGAGATAGGAAAAATAAAGAGATGTCCATTTAGTGACTGAATTGCGCGAAGTGAATGCAGAAAAACTATGTGCTGCCCATGTCCTCCGTATACCAGGTGGGGGCCGCGGTGATGATTGAGGACTGTCGCCCTGGTGCATTGCTCTTTCGAGAAGAGTAATGTTGCCTTGTGCAATGCTCTGACCTGAAGGGGCCGTTTCCCTGTGTGCGCTGTCACAAATCCCATATACCAGGAGGGAGGCCATGGTGAAGTGAGAGGGCTGTCGCCCTGGAGCAACATGCAGCTTTGAAGAAGATGCAAGCCATTACCCGTAGAGGAAGAGCAACAATTCAACTACCCAACAATCTATGAGGATCCAAGACCTGCCGCTGGATTCAGGGAGGCTCACCACATAGGCGTGTGCACGGCTACTGCCTCTACCTTAGCAGCCAGTCTTCTGCTCACCGCTGGGCCACAGACGCCTGTCAGGGCACTCCATACCTACACTCCAGTGAGAGCAGGTAAGACGGAATACTAGGCTGCTAAAATGGGCTTGCTGTGACTGACGTTCTACAACGCAGAGGCACTTTGACTTTCTCAAAGCCGTCATGGAACTTCTAAGACTTGAACTCACTAGCAGTGCCTAGATGGAAAGTTGCCTCACATAAATAGAGAATAACCTCCATCCTTTTACAGGGAAGTGGAAGTTGAGAGCTGATCCAAGGAAAGCTAGTGTGCCTGCCTTAAGAAGATTGTGTATATTATTTGTACACAAAATACATGTGTGGATGTAGGGGAATGCCAATGCACCACCCTTGTTATGTCTACTTGACATACGGTAACGCAAGGCAAAGCAATAAGCTGCATTGCATTAGGTTTATTTTTTTACACAAAGCCATGCAAAAAACTATCCTATGAGGCTATTTCCTCTTTGTACACGTGCTGCAGAATGCAGCATAAATGCAAAAAAGAAATAACGCGGAGAAATAATGATATTTCTCCTAGTTATGCCAGCCTCGGGTAGACTCACCAGTTTGGTGCAAACCAAGAGGCCTATTACGATGGCGGGCGGATCGCCCCCGCCGGGCCGGCGGGGGCGATCCGCCCGCCATCCATGCTTCAGTGACCCCCCGCCATATTAGGATGGCTGGGGGGTCCGCGGGGGACGGAAAGACCATCCGCCGCTTTTCCGCTGGTCGATTCGTCGACCGGGCGGAAAAGGACGATAATATGGTACCATATCATGATGTAGGCGGTGATCAGCCTTTCCATGGCGCCGCCATGAAAAGGCATACGGTGTCTGCTTTGGGTGGCCCGTTGCGGGCCCCCAGGATGTTGGGGGGTGGGGTTGCACATGGGGGGTACATATGGTACCCCCCTGCATTTGCATGCACAAGATGGCAGGCACCGCGCGGTGCCTGTTACTTTGTGCATGCAAATGCACAACATGCATTTTTTTACATTGCGGCGGGTGCTGCTTAAAGCACCGCCTGCCGCAATGTAAACAATGCGGGATGCGCCCGCCAGTGTGGCGGGCGCATCCTAATTTGAATGGCGGGACCGCCGCACCTATGGCGGGCGGTCCCTTTTGCCGTTGCGGTGGCGGGCGGACTTTGTCCGCCCGCCATCGTAGTAGACCCCTTAGTCTTTGTAAACACGTAAGCACCACCCATGTAATGCCTACCTGATGTAAGTTAACGCAAAGCAGGGCAATGTGCTGCCTGCGCTAGATTATTATTATTATTATTTTTACAAAGCTACATAAACGGGATTTGTGTGGCACAGTAAATCCCAAAATAGATTTTGCATCAGGGTTGTGCCAGAAAAGTGACACAATCCCCAGTAAATCTGCTTAATAATAATGGTAAGATAACTCTGGAGGTTAATGCATTTGCTGGAAAGATCATTTTTTTGTCTAAGCTTAGTTTTGACCCAAAGTAGCACACAGGATTAATGCACTCCTGCAATGCACATCATGTAACATGCAGATGACAGATTTTATTTTATGTAGATAGGTAAGTGGGTTACTGCTTTGAACACAGAGATCCTTTTGTTACTTGCTGTTGCATTGTAATCCTTCCAATACAGCACAGTGCGCTATGAAGGATGATATGCGACTCCTACGCCTTATAACCATCTCTATGTACCATATACTGTACATTGATTTACAAACGTATATGATTTACTTATATGATTTATTGTATGTAATGTGTACATGTGATGTAAATTGCTCTGACACCCTGCATTGGGATGAGTAGTGCTATAAAAGAAAAAATAGTGGTATTTAAATTGATATTTCAATGGTTGTCGGGGGTAGAAAGCAATATGGCAATATGTAAATGCAATTTATTTTGCGAAAATACTGGGAAAGACCAACACATCTGACATTCTTACAGTGCATGCATATCTTGTGTACAGAGGCTGACCAAAGTGAAAAGCTGCCTCTCTTAAGTATGTGTGAAGTGCTAACAAGGTGAGTACCTTTGGCCTCTACACTGCATTTGCATCTAGGTTTAAGGCTCCAGCCTGCTCCTATCCAGGAGATTCAAACAAAAGGAGGCCTGATGACCCCTCAAATTCAGTCGTTGTTATGGGCCCAGCTGGATCCTGTAATAAGAAAACCCCATACCGGCCACCCCGGGTACCCCTAACTTGTGCCATGGCTTGAGCCCTATGGACCTCCCCCTGCCTCTCAATTAGCTGTGGAAGAGGGAATGCCAAGCTTCTGAAGGCTGTGCAGAGCATTTTCATTATTCTAGCTTGCATGTGTAATGCTTCCACATTTTCACACTACTCAATTCACAATCAGTGTCACTTGCGGCTTGCCCGGGACATGCTTTGCATCAGTGCTGGGAGCAGACGTGTTGCTGCTCTGGTGAGTTGCATTCAGTCTTCATAAGTTGGGCATTGCACAGTAAAACAGTAAAACGGTATTGTCTCAAATATGCAAAATACTCAAGCCTGTTGTCTGTAATACTGGCCCAAAAAGAATCGGACAGAAGTCACGATCACACTTCGGGCGAAATTGACCCAGAAAACAAGACCAAACTAGAGTAAAATGGGTCTTTGTTAGGATAGGTATGCAGTTTTGGAACTCGTTAACATTTTACAGATTGAAATGTACTGCCTCACTAATACAATACATAAAACCTAACCGCCCCACTCTTAAACCACCCCCCAACAATAAAATCCCCCAAACAAATTCATGAAATGTCCAATCTTCCCCATCTCCCTTCTTTCATCTACTCACTTTCACACGTGACTCAACCCTCGCTCCTCTGAGTCCCCTCTGCCAAGCCCATTCTGCAATGCCCCAAACTCTACCGGCCTTTAGAATAAGTTATGTTGGAATGAAATATAGAATTGATTTGACCCCAAACTTGTGTCCAACAAGTAGAAACAAAAGGACATGTGAATAGCAAATGTTTCAAATCAGCTTAATGAGAAGAGCAGGTCTAGCAAGTCTCCGGAGTATCTGGATTAATTTTAAGTAGAAAATCGGGTGTCAAAAAATGTCTATTGTATAAAAAAACAGTGTTGGTGTTGTGTTTGCTGCGCAGGAAGATTTCATAATTTTAATCCAAACAGGGTCTCCAAGTTGATGTGGAAAAGTAGTGCAGATATCTGTTTCCCATGTTAACTCAATGTTTTTGGGCCTATCGCTAGAGATGCATTGTAAGTGTGAGCAAATAATAGAAGCTTTCGGATTTGTGTGTAAGATGCATGGCGAGATTATGGGAAGGTAATGAATTAGGTGGAGAAATAGATTTAAAGTGCATGTATGATTGAGAAATGACGTTCTGTAGAGATGTAAATCTGGTTCTAAAAGCAGATGGAAGGTGAAGTAGTGTCTGAGCCTGTGAGAAATATAAAAGGGAGTCCTGGTTGAACAATTGATTGACCCAAATTAGCCTCTTAGTTCTCCAAATTTGCCAATAAATAGGTGTATTCTTCACTTGTATATATTTATTATGCCAAATGGTGGCGGCCATAAAAGAACTTGAGTCTGTGGGATAATAGGACATGATTGAAGCTAACAATTTACAGGTATTCTTGAGAATTGGATTAGAACATTTTTGGGGTTTTCGCATGAAGGTCAAAAATTTGAGAAATGAACAAGGTGATAAGTACTCGCGTACTAAATCTACCCATAATGGAGTGTATGGTAACAAAGACACATCGAGGAGAGGAGGAGCACAGACATAGGTGTAACAGCGGAGACTGCATCGTGGATCACGCTGGACCAATTGCGGTCTTCCGCCCTCACCCTCCTATGGGGCACTGATTCCCAAGTTTAGGGTACTAAATATAAAGGCCATTTCTCAGTGGGTTGTGATCACGTCACCCCCCACACAGTGGATGTCCTCTCACCATAATTGTGGTAAGAGCGGAGCCCTTCAGATTACTATTTAGGTCCTGATGAATGCCGCGGACCCTATTGGGCCTCTTGGCAGAAACATGTTGACCATATTGATCATATTGATGTCGGTTTAGGGATAATAAAATCCCCAGTTTACCGATCACTTTATATTTTTAATACCATGCAGATGCCGGTAGATAATAAATTAATTTGACATCTGGAATGGGTTTTAAATTCACTTTTTCTTTATAAGGGCCCCCACTTAGTTTAGAAGTGCATCCCTGTCGTCAGGTGTATGCCCGCCCTCTATCAAACCAAGTTTTTAGAGGGCGAGGACTGGTCTATGATGAAGCATGACACCAGGTGGTGTGTGAGACCAGTCCTTCACTTTTTGTGAGACACCTTCACTCACCTATTTAGATACATTGCACGTAGACTAGTATACTGGGAGTAGCTCTTTTGTGGTTAAACAAAGACATTATCCATTGCACAGATTGTTTTAATAAGAATGCTTTATGGTATTTGGAGAAATTTGGAAAATTCACTCCACCCTCGGACTTAGGTCGTTGGAACTTTAGTAGAGACGCACAAAAATGTTTGTTGTTCCAAAGAAAAGAGGATAAGATTGAATAATGCTTTGTTTACGAGGAATATTCAAAGGAATGTTGTGTATGGTGAAAAGAATAATAGGGACCAACATCGTCCTTAATGATATCATGTCAACTCCACCTGTGTAAGTGTAAAGGGTGCCATCTGCTAATCAGTGAAGTGAAATTAGGGACACAAGTATCAATGTAAGTGAAACCAGAAGTAGTAAGGGGCTGGGTAAACTGAAGACCTAGATATTTAAGTTTTTTATGTTGCCATTTAAAATTAGAAGAGGAGAATCATGTTTAAAAGTGAATTTGTTCGGTTCACTGACAAAATATCGATGTTAAAAATATTGAAGTAAAAAACATTGATGCAAAAATATAGAATACAAAAATATCGACTCCCTATACTTAAACAGGTAAGTACAGAAATATCGAGAAAAAAATATGGATGTAAAAAATATAGGGGCCGATTCCGATTCAGGCCGGAAATCTCCCCGACCGAGCCGGACCCGGAGAGATTTCCGACCGAATCGGACTCTAGCAGTCCGACCGAACGAGTACGATGCACACGCATGCTATCGGACTCGATTCGGTCGGACTCCCTTTGAAGTCAATGGGAGCCGATCGTACAATGCGTACGCGGGCTCCCATTGACTCAATGGGTGCGAGGCGAACGAGAGCGCCCCCTACAGCGGGTTCGCGTCGATGCGGTTCGCGCCGCACACGCACAGGTAGGGGGGACCCATGGGTCCCCCCTGTGTGCGACTCGCGCAGCTACGCGTACAGGGGGGTCCGACACAGACCCCCAAAGTCCGGCTCCGACAGCTGTTTTGAGCCGGACGGTGCGGGTCGGTCGGACTGCTCAAGGTGCGCATCGTACTTGCCCGGCCGGGGAACGTCTCCATCGCGCGGTGCGAGTTGAGTCCGTGCGAGTCGGTCGGTGCGGTTCGGACCCGTGAACGAGTCGGTCGGCGATTTCGCGTGCGCTCGCATCGTACTCGCTCGGCCGGACGCGCGTTCGAATCGGTCGGAAAAGAGGGCTCCGAATCGGATCCGGTGAAGCCGAATCCGATCCGGAGCGCTACCGGCCGAGATCGGAATCGGCCCCATAGTTGTACACAATATCGAATTTTATATATATATATATAAAATATAATAATACATACTAAATATGTTAAATAATAAAATTAATATAAAACAATATAAGGATTTTAATATAAATTAAAAAATATATAATAAATAAACTTAATTTTAAACAGTTAAACACATACATAATAATTTATATATATTTACTTTAAAACAATTAATAAACTATTAATTTTAATTTATTTTACAATTTTAAGATTATTCCTTCCCGGTGCATGGAAAGTGAAGAATCACGGCACGGGCACAGACTCCAGGTGTAGTGACAAAGATATTTTATTTTTCTTTCTATGACATGGTCCACATGACGCATTTCGGCCGCCGACCTGCGGCCTTGTTCACATATATATATATATATATGTGTGCACCAATAACATAAAATCTAATAAAAAAAACATTCTATTATAAATTAAAACATTAAACTATTTAAAAATCTTCAAACTTAAAATTCCCACTCCAGTGAGTGAAATAGTAGGGAAAGTGTTGGATAGCGGAGGGGTAAAAATTACTATTCCCACTCCAGTGAGTGCAACAGTAGGGAAAGTGTTGGATAGCGGAGGGGTGAAAATTACTATTCCCACTCCAGTGAGTGCAACAGTAGGGAAAGTGTTGGATAGCGGAGGGGTAAAAATTACTATTCCCACTCCAGTGAGTGCAACAGTAGGGAAAGTGTCGGATAGCCGAGGGTAAAAATTACTATTCCCACTCCAGTGAGTGCAACAGTAGTGAAAGTGTTGGATAGTGGCGGGATAAAATTTACTATTCCCACCCCAATAATTGTAAAAGTAGGAAAAGTATTGGATAGCGGAGGGGTAAAAATTACTATTCCTACTCCAGTGAGTGCAACAGTAGGGAAAGTGTTGGATAGCGGAGAGGTAAAAATTACTATTCCCACCCCAATAATTGTAAAAGTAGGGAAAGTGTTGGATAGCGGAGGGGTAAAAATTACTATTCCCACTCCCGTGAGTGCAATAGTAGGGAAAGTGTTGGATTTCAGAGGAGTAACAATTAATATTCTCACTCCAGTCAGTTCAAAATTAAAAACAAACAATTTTAACAACAATAAAAATATTTAAAAAACTAAATAAATAAAATATATATAAATATGTTAAAAATTCAAATACAAATATTTTCAATATTTTGAAAATTAAAAACATATTATAATGTTAAATACATCTAAAAATACCTACAAATATTATATTAAATAAAATAAAAAACTATTTCGAAACAAATAAATATTTTTAATTAAAAATTATTTGGAAACAAAAACATTAATTATTACATAAATTAACTTTTTATATTTCCTACGCTATAACACCACACAATTCACAACCCACATCTAAAAAATTTTTTAAATGTACTTCCTCAACTAACATAATTAATTACCAATTAAAGAAATTTTATAAATTAAAAAACAAATTAAATCTCATAAAAATTATTTAACTTCCCACACTTTACCCCTATAATCCCCACAACCCACTGGTAAAATTAAACTGTAAAAAAAGTAATTACACAATTAAAACTTATTTTCAATTAAAAAACTAATAGTATTTAACAACTAATTATAAAGTAAGTAAAATTAATTTACTCCCCACACTGTACCCCTATAACAATAAAACCCACACACAAAAAAATAAATAAATACCCTAATTAAATATAAATGAATTAATTAATATTAATGATCACCTTTAATTAATTAAACAAAAATTACTTCCCACCCTTTACCCCTATAAACCCCACAACCCACACCCAAAGTTAATTACACAAATTCCATATTTAATTTTCAATTAATTAATTAATATTAATTAACTAATTATTAATTAATTAAACATAAATTACTTCCCATGCTTTACCCCTATAAACCCCACAACCCACACCTAAAATTAATTACACAATTTCCGTAATTAATTTTCTATCAATTAATTAATATTAATTAAGAACTAACTATTAATTATTTAAAATAAATTACTTCCTACCCTGTACCCCATAAACCCCACAACCCGCATCTAAAAAAAATTACACAATTACCATAATTAATTATCAATTAATTGATATTAATTAACAACCAATTAATAATTAATTACAAATAAATTACTTCCCACAATCAACGCTATAAAATCTAAATTAAATAAATAAAAAATAATCATTCATTTATTATAATTAAATTACTTCCCACCCTATTCCCCTATAAACCCAACACCAGCTACAGAACTAAAAAATGCAAAATGTAATTAAAATAAAATTCATAACTACTAAAAATGTAACACATATATTAAAAAACATAAACAATACTTATACAAAAAACATACATCACATACATTTAAAATATAAACTAAAATACTTAACACTAATTAAAAAATCGATATTTTAAACATCTATATTTTTGCAAACAATATTAATGACTTCTATATTGCTAAAAACAATATTTCTTACCTTAAATTCGATATTCTTGACCACAATATAATTGCTGTAGATATTTCTGAATCATGATATTTCCAACTCGATATTTGTGGAACTCGACATTTCCAACTCGATATTCTGTCTCAGCACCAATTTGCTCAAGGGCAAATTTCACATTTGACATTATTTAATTTATAGCCAGATATCAAAGCATAAGAAGTAACTTCAGATGAAAAAGCATGAAGTGAAGATTGAGGTTTTGTAATAAATATCAAAATATTATCAGCATATGCGGCTAATTTGATGTGGTGGGTATTGTGTGTGAATCCATCTATGTTTGTGTTTTGCCTAATCCGAAACAGGAATGGTTCAAGAGCTTGGTTAACAATAAACAGAGGGAGGCGACATTCTTGGTGAACTCCTCTACCAAGAGAGAAAAATGCAGAGGTCAACCCATTAGAACAAATGGCAGCTTGAGGAGAGGTATATAAGAGAGAAATTGAGGGTGTGAAAGAGGAATTTCCAATTTACATGGTCAAAAGCCTTTTCTGCATCTAAGGCAATTACAGCCATAGATTCAGACATACCTGCAGATTTGAAGATGATATCAAAGAACAAGCGAGTGTTATCTGACAAGTATCTGCCCTTAACAAAGCCTGATTGCTCCTGACCCAAAAGTTCGGGGAGAAAAGGTTCTAATCTAAAGGTTAATGTTTTTGAGAAGATCTTTTAGTCTAAATTAACAAGTAAAATGGGTCTATAGTATTAGCAGTAATGTAGGTCTTTCCCCTCCTTCAGAATGAGACAGATGAGTGCATCTAGAAAAGAGCCGGAAGAGTTGAGAGACTTAGGGCCTGATTCTGATGCGGGTTGGAAAGCTCCCCGGCCGAATCGGTTTGGAAATGGTTTCCGACCCACTTGGATCGGGAGAGTCCAACCGACGGAGTACGATGCATCCGGATGCTTCCATATACGATTTGGTTGGACTCCCATTGACTTCAATGGGAGCATATGTTCCTAACCGCATCATAATTGGGCCCTGGGTCGGGAAGACATGTTCCCGATCCGATTTGGAAGGAGCAAATGCCATTAGGAGGCCTTCCTAACCGCATCAGAATCAGGCCCTAGGTGGTAATGCTTTCCTAACCGCATCAGAATCAGGCCCTTAGTAAAGGAGTAAATAAGGGTACCTCATTTTGGAAGAAGTAGTTTGGAAAAGAATATGTAAAATTCAGCTGTAAAACCATCTTGTCCAGGAGCCTTATCCTTTTGAGGGAAGGAAGCGTAAGATGATGATCTGAATACGTGATGTTTGTTTCTAGGGATAAAAAGTCTATTTGGGAATATTCTGTTTTTGAGTAGGTGATAGGTATTGTAAAATAACTGAGTCCGAGGGTATATGTTGAGGTGAATATAGTTTGGTGTAAACATTTTAAATTGAGTTAAGATATTGGAATCAGTATAATGTACTGTGTCAGTGTCATTTATGATGGATTCGATGAGTAATTTGTTTTGAATAAGTTTAAGATAATTTGCCAATGATTTTTCTGGATTTGTTTCGACCTCCATAATATTTGGCACCAGATTTAAGGAGGTAAGAGGATGCATTTTTAGTTGAGATCTTGTTGAATTAATGTTTAGCATTAACAAGTAATTGTAATGAGTGCTGCATACCAGATGTGTAATAGGAGTGTTCAAGACGTTTAATCTCCTCAAATATTTATTTGGACTGAACCTGAGAAAGTTTCCTTTTCTTAGATACATAATTAATAACAAAATCTCAAGCTCAGGCTTTAAAAGCATCCCAAATTGTGTGCAAAGGAATACTATCTGTATGTTTAAGGAAGAAATATTAGTGAAAGAAAGAAGTAAAAGAGGAGGTAAATGTGGTGTCTAGTAGTAAAGAGTTATTAAACTTCCATCTTTTGGGAGAGATGCTTGGGTAGAAGGTCAAGAGACACAGAAACCGGAGCGTGGTCAGATATTAAGATGGAACCAAAGTCTGCTGCATATAATGATTGAGTGATAAGGGGAGAGGTGAAGATATAATCTATTCAGGATTGTATTGTATTTGGAATGAAAAATTTATATTTCCTTAATGTGGGATTAAATAATCGGCAAACATCTGTTAAGTGGCATGGCTGAATAGCTTGTACTAATGCTTTTTGCGACTTGTTCGGAATATAAAGAGATGAGGAATGTCTGTCAAGAAAGGGGTCAACAAAATGGTTACATTCTCCAGCTAATACAAAATTATTATCTGGATATTGTAAAAGTTCTGAGAAATAGTAGACCAAAACCTACAATCCAGAATATTAGGGCCATCAAAACTAAAGACCACAATTAGAATCTTATCAATACAATTAGCAATAACCTTCTCCCCTCATCGTCTGCTTCCCGAGACACCAATTGAATGTGCAAGGATTTATTACATAAAATTATAACACCATGTTTTTTTCAATTGCCCGGTGAGAAAAATACATTGCCCACCCACTCTTTATGAAGTTTCACAGATTTGCTTTCTGTAAGATGTGAAAGCTATATGAGCATTAAGCTCTGACAAATAAGTCAATATTCTTTGTTATTTGATTGGGCAATTTAAACCTCTGACGTTCCAACATACTATTGCCAAAACCATTGAGAAGACGCAGAATGAAGGGAATAATAAGACATAGGGGTCGATTCCGATTCGGGCCGGAAATTTCTCCGACCGAGCCGGACCCGGAGAGATTTCTGACCGAATCGGACCCGTGCAGTCCGACCGAACGAGTACGATGCGTCCGTATGTTATCGGACTCGAGTCGGTCGGACTCCCATTGAAGTCAATGGGTCGTACAACGCGTACGCGGGCTCCCATTGACTCAATGGGTGCGAGTCGGACAAGTGCGCCCCCTACAGCGGGTACGCGGCGAAGCGATTCGTGCCGTACACGCACAGGTAGGGGGGACCCATGGGTCCCCCCCTGTGTGCGACTCGCGCGGCTACGCGTACAGGGGGGTCCGACACGGACCCCCAAAGTACGGCTCCGACAGCTCTTACGAGCCGGACGGCGCGGCTCGGTCGGACTGCTCGCGGCGCGCATCGTACTTACCCGGCCGGGAAACGTCTCCATTGCGCGGTGCGAGTCGAGTCCGAGCGAGTCGGTCGGAGCGGTTCGAGCCGGGAGCGAGTCGGTCGGAGCGGTCGGGATGCCCGGACGAGTCGGTCGGCGATTTCGCATCGTACTCGCTCGGCCGGACCCGCGTACGGTTCGGTCGGGAAACAGGGCTCCGAATCGGATCCGGTAAAGCCGAATCCGATTCGGAGCCCTACCGGCCGAGATCGGAATCGGCCCCTTATTGTTTGGGGTTATAAAAAAGAACCAGACAAGTAATGAGAAATAACAGCATGAAACGGTAGTGGTACATCCATAGGTCCAGAATGATGAAGAGAAAAGTGAGGGAAAAGAAAGGGAGAGGCAAGGAAAGTGAGAGAAGGAAGAGAGGTAAAATGTGACGAAGAAGAAGGTGAAAATAGAGTACAATAAAAAAAACAAAAAAAGGAAACATACCTACCAATACTTTAATGAGAGTTTGGGGGGGACCATATGGCTAAGACGGCACGTATGAATTCCAGAGAGGTAAATAAAGCTCAAGGAGGGCTATACAACATGAATGGTAGACGAGAACATGCATCAACTGGGAAACAACTACTGTAAATAAGAAAAAACAAAAACCATCAAGGTTAGTAATTTTAGATAACATGCAGTAACTTTCAACATTGTTACATCTTATAAATATATCATATATTGCTTCTATCAGAGCTACAACAAAAGACATAGGGAAAGAACAGCAACAGAGACATAACAGTCCTATATAGCCTCTCTTATTCAAGTATGAAGCAAGTAAGAAATGGAAATAAAGTAATCATTTTGACAAATGACCTGTTGTGGTAAGTAATTCTTTATTGGTTGATTAATAAAAATCATTACAATTAAAACATTTGTATCATGTACAAAACAGTTCCTCAATCATTTAAAAAATTTGATATGTTAATTAACTAGGACCATTTGCATTTCCCTAATTTGCGAATTAATATACAACTGTACACAAAAAATGCTTCAATGGTTACCTACCATACTGAGACATTGAAACCACATATACACATCTTTATCGCAGTTGTTCTTTGGTACTAGTAAAAGTAACATATAATGATCAAGTAGTTCCCTAAACAATACAATAAAAACTGTAAAGATTATGTACTATTGTGCAAATGGACAATAAAGCGTCCAGGTGCTTACACATGGTCTGTAGAGTCTTATCACACAAGTATCTAAAAAAACTGACCATCTTAGAACCATAATATAGAAGGCCATTAAACAATTCAATAAAGCTGAAAACATTATATTCCATTGTGCAAATGAACAATAAATTGCCTCTGTGCTTTCACAAAATCTTTAGAGCCTAGTTTCAAAAGTTGCCAGAAACAGAATCATAGAGTCAAACTGCATAAGAAATTCAAAGTGCCAGGTGCCAAAAAACAATAACCTCTATTAATCCAATCCTATAAAATTTCCCTTTAGAAAAGGCATAATCAAATAAATTTAAACTATAGAGGCCAGCATTTTTTCGGCAATTGTTAAAAACTTTATCATTTGACAAATCAATGGAATCGACACACCTGATAAACATAAAATAAGGGCCTGACAAGCAGATCTTACCCCAGCTTTAATAAATAAAGTTTTAGTAATGCATTACATGTTTTAGGCAATTTTAGACGTGCACACACGTTGTGTAGTAAGGTGTCACATGGCCACCAGCACAATCTGCATTCACTGGTTGGCCACTGTTGTATCCAGGTCCGCGTGCCCTGCATAGTGGGGTATCTGCCTAGCCTTAATTTTACAAATGTATCCCTCATATGGGCCGAATAATAGGCAGTCAAATAGGGCTGAATTCGCAAAGACTGATGAGAATTAATCACTAACCAAGCATGTGTTTTTGCCACTAAAGCCTTTTTATCTACAATGAGTGAATTAATTGTAATCTTTTTATTTAGAATCTGTTTAAAACTGAGCTTTGTCATTTCTGGAAACCCTGACTGCAGATCAAAACTCTGGAAACATGTTAAAATATGGGCTCTCCAGGTGTCTGTGTAAACAGAACAATTTATTTCCCAAAAGCAATTGTTTGCTAGAGAGTCAGGATCAGATAAAAACAAGGAATACACACATTTCAAAAACGACCCTTGCACTGCCGCCATGGTCTGTCTTTGGAGACCAAACTCCAAACGAATTTTGACTTGGCCATTTGACCTGGGGATTCCAAAGACTGATTTACAGGCCTCAATTACTAGTAGATCCAATAGTTGAGCATCTTTTCCCGTGGTGATAGGTGAGCCATATGCAACTGTTGGCTATAGCTTGGCTCCCAAAACTTTAAGAAGATGTGCATACGATTGACACCTCAATGATTTACGTAGAGATTTAAAAGCATAAATTAAAGATGATGTTTTTGCCTCAGGGCATTAAAATGGCTTTTAAACAACACTTTATTATCAAAGAAAGTGCCCAGGTATTTATAAGTCTTCACCACTTCAATTGGCTCACCTCTAGCTCTCCATGATCTAGCCTTAAACTTTACTAAGCCAATTTCCATGATTTTAGTTTTTTTAACATTCAACTACAGAGTATTAACTAAAATCGCATCATCAAATGTAGTAATTAATCTTGTAAACCTTTCGGAGTTTGACTCAACAAAAACGTATCGTCAGCATATTGTAGAGAACTAAGATGCACATCAGCAAGTTTCAGAGGATAGGCATTGACAGACTCAAAGTGCTGTGGAAGGTCTGACATAAAGAGATTAAAATGCAAGAGGCAAGTACACAGTCTTGCTTAAGGCAATTACAAGTTTTGATTTTTTGAGTCAAAGTAAAACCATCGCCTAACTTAACCTGAGTCCAAGTATTGGTACACAGGAGTATTATAGCATCGAGCAACTTTTGGGGAATACCCCATCCTGCAAGTTTTTTGCCATAATAATACTCGTAGCCCTGACTTGAAAGCAGCTTTTAAATCTATAAAACAAATGTACAGATTTTGGTTTTTTTAAACAGCCCGCTCGGCTAATAAGGTAAGGGTCAGCAAATTAGTAATTGTAGATTGGCCCTTACGAAATCCTGTCTGGTTAATTGGGATTATTTCCTGCAATGCTGCCCAATTTTCCAGATCAATCAATAATCGAGAAGCAAAGACCTTAGTTTCTACATCAGTTAAGGCAATTAACCAATAGTTTGAAGGATTATCCACTGGGCCGCTTATAAAAATTGGCTGTACAATGCTTCATTGCCAGGACTCAGGGGCAATTTTCAATGCTAATACCTCATTAAACACTGGAGTCAGCACTTCGGCCCACATATCAACATTAGCATGGAATATAGCATTAGAGAGCCCATTTGGGCCAGGAGTCCCATTCGATCTAAGCCGATGCAAAAGAGTAGCTGTTTCAATACTGCTCATAAATGACTTACTAGTTTTCACACAGTAATGACTCAGATCTAGCCTATTTGTATCAGAAGCACAAGCGCCATAGTGATTGGTAATAAACCTCACCCAATCCTCCTCCATAATATTAACATTATAGGCTGTATTACCTCCCCTTTCCAGTTCATTATTGACATCCCAAAAAGATTTTGCATTATTTAGCTTAGTGGCATTTAATAATCTGTCCCATAGCCGTGTTTGATAACGTGATTTCGCCAGCCACACTTCTTGTCTATATGACCTTCTTAATGACCTCAGTTTATCCTTAAAAACATGATAAGATTGCAGATATTGATGGATAAAAACTTCCCTTGAAGCCCTGTTAACTGTTTTAATTTGAGTAACTTAGATGAAAAACATTTGTTAGTGTGGATAGTAATGCATTCGCTTTTGCTGGGTTTCGTGTTATATATTTTTCAACCAATGATGAAGTGATATAGTTCCACTTATCCATCATCGATCCTACTCCCACCAAACCTTGATCACTGTCTTTGATAAAAACTTCAGCAAACTTCATTATTTCAACTTGTTTTTCTGACTGCCATACCAGCCTTTTCAAATTATATGATGAATGGACAATATTTTGAAGCACAGTGGTATTAAGATTGCTGCCTATTGTCAGATGCAGAGTTAATAACTGAGGATTATGATCACTTTCAACTCTAGTAGTCACCTTATATTCAACAATTTTTTAACCTAGTTTATCTGAAACAAAAGTATAATCAATAACTGAAACATACTTGGACTGGTTAAAAGATGGAACTACCCTTGATTTAAGCAAAGATGATTCATTTAACGTAGTTAGCCCAAGCTGCTGCAAATTGTCGCGGCACATGTTAGCAATACCATTACTCGGTCCATCTAAAGAATTAAGTGCGACCAGATGTATATTAAAATCTCCAGAAATAATCAAGCCGGACGTTGGGTATCAGAATGCTAATGTTCCTCTAATAGCCCACAAGGTAAACAGCTGAGTCATCTTATTTTATTTTTTTCTCGTGCTTAAATAAACATTCAATATTATCATCATACAACAGTCATGCTGTAATAAAACACCTTGTATCAATGCCAACTGCGAATCAACTGCTCCTACTTTTAATCTTAACTCAGTTGTGATATAAAATGAAAGACCACCATTTGCTCAGGCTTGTTTATTAGTGCTTATAGCTGGAAGATTAAATTCATTAAAACAAAGCAATGGAGTACCTTGCTCTCTCCATTTTACAATCAACTTATTTTTCCAATTTTTGGGACTACTACTTCTAGTATAGAGGGTATTTTGTGGGGGTGCATTTCAATACCCCATTCCATAAAATATAAACATGAATCAAGAATTTTGTTTACTATTTCATTAGTAGTGCAAGTTGTAATAGTGGACTCACGAAATAAGTTTGGGTGCATTTCTTTAAATTGAACAGAAAAAGGATCCGTAGATTTAATAAACGTTAATTCAGAAATTGTTGAGATGAGTTGTAGGATTGAACTCCATATCAAACAATCATGTATGCCCCTAGAGTCATATAAGGGATGGAATACTAGTTTCAGGGAATTAGAAGATTGATTTTCCGGCATGACCCTTGTAGATATAACTAGGCCTGGTTTAATGCCGCTGGCTAGAAAGCTATTACAATGTCCTTTAGGAGATAATAATCTCTGAGTAGGACCAGACCTATCTCCATTGACTAACATAGGCCTAGGTGTTCTCTGGATAACACAACCCTGTGGCACAGACATAACCTCATTATTTATAGTTGGTTCAATCAACATTTGTGGATGACAAGCTGTTTCTCTAACACTGGTTCCGTAAACCGGCTTGGACTCTGGCATACTCTGAGTATCACTACCATGTTGCACAGACACAATCCCGTTATTCGTACCTGGTTCACTCACCATTTGTGGATGACAAACATCAATGTTGCTTGCTGACTCTTTATTACCACCTTTTGGGAGACTCCGTTCCTGTGAGTTCAGCAGGGAGTTTGAATGGGTTGTCTGGTTATAACCATGGGATTATATACACCTGTTAAAGATTGGTCCTGCTTTTGTATATTCTGACCAGTTGGTTTGAAGATAGGATAACAATCCCTGGGTTGTTGCACGGGTTTAGCGGATATATCTCTATTTTTCTTAGCTTTATTCTGGGCCTTCCACAACCTCTTTTTAACCCTTTTTATTAAAAGGGGGTCGACACTGGAACCCTCACATAAGGCAGTGGAATTTAAAACTTGACTTCTCTCTATATTAATTTTCTGTTACAATAGAACTTTCATCTGTTTCAATGTCTAGCCCCAAACCCCCTTCCAACTTCCTAGCATCCCCAGCTGAACCACTAGAAATATGTGCGGGAACATCACACTGAACATTTTGAAGCTTCGTTCTCTCACTGGTAGCCCCTGCCCCTAAACCCATATGGGGTGGTGTTAGACTTGGCATCTTTTGGCGTGTTTCCCCTGACTTTTTTCTTTCTGCCCTCCCGGTTTTGACTCTGTTTTTGCTGGTTTAGTGTCTCTGCGCACTTTCTCACTGCTGTTCAGTGTTAAAGTGCAAGTGCTCCTGTTGTAAATTGTTGTTATGGATTAGTGTTTCCATGATTGGCTGATTTGATTTACTAGTCAGTCCCTAGTACAGTGCACCGTGTGTGCCCAGGGCCCATAAATCAAATGCTGCTAGTGGGCTTGCAGCACTGATTATGCCACCCACATAGGCAGCCTGTAAATGTAACTCTGGCCTGCCATTGCAGAGCCTGTGTGCAGTCTGGTACTGGCATGTCAACTTGGCAAGTGTACCCACTTGCCAGGCCCTAACCTTCCCTTTTCCTACATATCAGTCACCCCTAAGGTAGGCCCAAGGTACCCCTGTGGGCAGGGTGCAGTGTATGTGAAAGGTAGGACATGCCCTGGTGTGTGTGGCATGTCCTGATAGTGAATTACTGCCAAGTTCGTTTTTTCACTATTGCAAGGCTACCTGTTCCCATAGGACAGAATGGGGAATTTGTTTATAACATCTTATAAATATAACTACCCCATGGAACAAGGTAGAAAAATAAAGTTTAGTATGCCTGAACTCAGAATCTAAAGATGTATCTTTTGGTAAAGGTGATTGTTACATTCTGTATTTGAAAATACCACTTTTAGGAAGTAGGTATTTTTGCGCCTAGCCATTCAGTGTGCCTCTGCTGGGTTTTTGGATTAACTGTCTGGCTTTGGGATGACATGGGCTGGGGAGGAGCAGTGGCTCCAGAGAGTCTAGATGGGTCAGGGATGGGCTGAATAGACCTGGGCTGCATTTAGAGTAGGGGGAGGAGATTTCCTTTCATCTGAATGGGCCTGGTCTGCGTCTGACAATGCTGTCTCCACCTCCTGCCAGGAAGCTGCACTAGAGAGGACAGAACTGGTTCTGGCTGGGCACAGACACTCTCTGCCCCCAGAGAACAAAGGATTTTGGGCTATATAAAGTGGGGCCCAAACCCCTAAACTTTAGAACTCTTTTGAAACCAAGAAGACTGCCAAGAAGAAGAGCTGGAGAAGCTGTGAGGAGGGACTACCACTTTGCTGTGTGCTTTGCTGTGTTGGCCTGCAGTGGCTGCTTCTGTCTTGGGCAGTGAAAGGACTGGACTGAACTTTCTGCAACTTCCTTTTTGTGAGTTTCTCCAAGGGCTTGAGGTAGAGCTTGCCCTCTGTTCAAGAAGTCTCAGGAACAGCAAAGACTTCAAGTTCTTCTGCCCTCAGCACTGGGGACTGTGTGTTTTGTGCTGCAACAGAAGAAAAAGCAACCTGATGCCGTCTACGACGCCGCTGCCGACTCCGTGTCCTGAAGACACCGCCGTAATGCTGCAATGCAACCCTGGTCTCACCGACGATGCCACCACCGAGCCGCTGCTTGCACGGCGACCTGTGGACACCGCACTCCGCACCGCCTCGCTTTATGCCGTCACCCTGGTATCCCCGACGACGACGCTCCATGCCGACATTGACGCCGCTGCTTGCACCGTGGTTCGAGGGCACCGCTCGTAAGTTACACGACGCACCGTCCTCATCCCGCACCACAGCTTTGGCCTACCGACGCCGGCGCCATCGACTCCAGTTCGTCAGCCGACGACAGCGCTTCAGCAATGATGACGCCGCTGCTTGCACCGTGACCTGCCAGCACCGCGGTGAGCACCGCATCAATTCGCACCACAGCCCTGGTCTCACCGACGCCGCTGGACGACCATCACCGAGTCGCTGCCTGCACCGCGACCTGAGGGCACCGCACGCTACAAAGCTGCACTTCGCACCGCAGCACCCGATGCCTGCCGGCGCTCCCGACTTCAACCGCGAGAAGTTCGAACTGCAATGCATGTGACTTCAAGGGCCCGCCAACTCCTGCACCAACCTCCGGAACCAACGCCTGCGGACGCCATGCTTTCGGAGCTCAACAGGAGGTCGCTGATGCCCTGCATTTCTAAAGGTACTGTTTTGCGGGTCTTCCCGACACCGTAGCTGACCCGTGACGCTGCGGTAAGCCAGAACTGTTTGGATTTGTTCTTCACAATGCCGTGATAGCCCCGGACAGAGCTATCGACTTCAAGGTACTTTATTTCAAGTGATTACTGAAGATTTCTAAGTACTGTAGTGTGGATTTTTAACGTTTTTGGTCTTGTCTTAAGTATATAAAAATATTGGATATTTTTCTAAACTGGTGTGGTGTCCTTTTGTAGTGCTATCACTGTATTACTGTTGGTTATGTGCAAATGCTTTACACACTGCCTCTAAGATAAGCCTGACTGCTCGTGCCAAACTACTAGGGGGGTGAGCAGGGGTTATTTTGGGAGTGTAACTCCCTTATCCTGACTAGAACGAAGGGTCCCTACTTGGACAAAGGTGCAAACCCTTGCCAACTAGAGAACCCATTTCTAACAGGTGGTAGAAGTAGTTCTGCCTTTGGTTGTATGGCAAATTTTTTAACTTCATCAATAAGAGACCCTACTATATTTGGAAGTTCTGACACATTATCTAAGCTATGTGAACACGTACATTTGATTAGTTGGTTATTAACATCGGACTCAGCTCTTACCATCAAGTTAATTAAGTTATACAGTTTAGTGTCTATCCCAGGCACATACACAGCTAAGGTATTTAATAACCCCACCTGGATATTGAATTTATTGGAATGAAAATTTAACACTGTACCCAACTAATTTCGCCATATTCCGTTATCCGATGAGATTTGATGTTTGGGAGGACTTACTTCCACTATCATAGGTACATAATATTTATCCAAGAATGAAAGATCTGCAGAATTCAATGAATTATCTATTTGATCAGTCTTCTTAAGTCCCTGATCAGACCCTCTAGGGTTAATTCTTAGAGGGGTTAGAGTTGGTTGTGAGTCAGAATATTGATCATACTCCCGAATTATAGAGCTAAATAGGTTCATACTAATTTTTTTATTTAGTGACTGGTTTATAGACTCTCCTAAACTCTCGCAGACCTTTAAGTTCTTAGTAAGTATGGGCGATTTAGAAAAATGTTGGTTTCATTGAATATCATCCAAACATATGACAGAGACATCACAATCACTAAGAGCACTATAACGATCAACCCTAACCTGACTTATACCCTCCACCTTTAGAGGACCGATCTGCTGAACAGGCAACATTATTTGATCTGATGTCACATTCGATGGAAAAGCAAATGAAGCACCGAGATCAGTGTCCAAATGTACTTGGACCTTAACTACTATTACATGGAACTTCCCTCTTTTAGATGAGACATCTTTTGTAGCAGTATTTTTTAAACAAAAATCATCATTATCAGCAGGCTGTAGCAAACAATCACCCACTACAGCTCCCTGAGATAACGCACATAACACACGGCCAAAGCTATTACTGGTGAGCCTAGAGCTGGTGGGGCTGATATGGGTAAAGACAACCCACCCTCACATTGAACTTTATTTGACCATTTGAAATAGTCCATAATACAGGACTGGGAGAGCTGAGTCCGATTGTCATTAGCAGTCTTGATCGCTTGATCAGGGACCATTCTTGGTGACGCCTCAATATGGACTTGTGTTCCCTCTAGATCCATCTCATAGCTGGATGATGCAGCCTTTTGGGCTTTCTTAATGATCTTCTGCCTTTTTTGCGTCTGTAAGGACCCACGCAGGAAACCTGACTGCATAATATAATCCATCAATTATCCTCCAAGGCACATAAATTCAAAAATTCAAGGCAGGCAGCGACAAATTAGAAGTAAAGTTCTCCTCTCCTACCACACTGAGCAAAACAAAAGTACTTCCAGGAAGACACAATATGTTGGCTGGGAGTTGCAGAGTCTTACACAGAGTTACTGAGATAATATCAATGGAGAGGAGTGGAGGGAATTCTCAGACTATAGACCTTGTGCAGCAGACCCACCTATCTGTCCATATCTGTCCTTATCATGTAACATGAGGCACTTTACAGTTTGGCAAGAACACCAGATGCAATCCACGCACACCTCCAGCCAAGCGCCATCCAAGCACATCACCAGCCAAACGACAGTCCACGCACATCACCAGCCAAGCGACAGTCCACGCACGCTGCCAGCCAAGTGCTAGTCGACACACACCGCCAGCTAAGTGCAAGTCCACACACACCGCCAGCAAAATGCAGGTTCACATACAGCTAGCCAAATGCCAGTACACACAGAATGTCAGTGGAACTCCAGTTCACACACACACACACAGAAACGTTCGCTAGTGTATAGAGGTTTTCTGCCCCCCTTGGGGCAGATGAGCCTAAAAATATCGCTGATCTGCAGAAACTGCCGAAATACATGCAAAAAAAAATGGGGAGCGAACCTTGCAGCCGCCTGACATGCTGATAAACATATTCCTGGTGCCTAGTGGGCTTTCTGCCCCCCTGGGGAGTACACAGACTGTGGCTAATTTTTTGGGAGGTGGGGGCATTGGCATCCCGATTCTGTGGAGCCCCAACCCCTGAACTACAAATTAAAATAGTCTCTGGCTTCCTAGTGGGATTTCTCCCCCCCCCCGAGGGGCAGATCGGGGGTTATTGCCCCCATAGGCCCCCGGGGGGGCACAAAGACTGTCTTTTTGTTTTTGAGTGGGGAGGGGGTATTGGCATGGCCATTCTGGGCAGCCCCCACCCCTACTCTGGCTAAAGAAAATACTCCCTGGTGCTTAGGGGGCTTTCTGCCTCCCACTGGGGGGGAGATCAGGGGCCATTGCTCCCATCTGCCCCTGAGGGGGGCAGCAAAGACTGTGGCTATTTCTTTTGGGGGGGTTGGGGAATTGGCATTCCCACTCTGGGCTGCCCTCACCCCTATTTTGTCATATAAATGTAATCCCTGGTTTCTAGTGGGCTTTGTGCCACCCGGGGGGGGGGGCATATTGGGTTCTATTGCCCCCATCTGCCCCCAGGGGGGAAGAAACACTGTGTTTATTTGGGGGTGGGGGCATTACAATGCCCATTCAGAGCATCCTCCACCCCTAAATTTACATTTAAAAAAATCTCTGGCTCCTAGAGGGATTTCTGTCTCCTTGAGGGAGGGACATTTTTGGTTGGGGGCATAAAAATAAAAATGTAATCCCTGGTTTCTATTGGGCTGTCTGCCCCCCACCCCCGGGGAGAGATTGGGGGCTATTGCTTCCATCTGCCCCCCAGGGGGGCATAAAGACTGCCCCTTTTGTTTTTAGGAGGGTGGGGGCAGTTATTAGATGACAACGCTCCTATCATTTGGGGGGGGGGGAGATTTTAACATGTTACTAAATAATGTATTGGATAGGTCCACACGGTGGCCCCTTTGCAACTATCCTAAGATAGCTACTTGCCTAAAACCATAAAACAAGATTTAGGGCTGATTGATGTCTGGAGAGCTAAGAATGAACCAAGGCGAGTATATTCACAGCATAAAATATGGAATCCACCTGCTTCATGGGGTGAGGCAAATAGAGCGGTCATTTCATAGCCCAATAAATCTTTGAAATTACAACATGGTTTATACTGCTTTAGAGGGCCTATATCATAATCCCACAGCTGGGATTTGGGTTAACAATTGTTTGACTAAAAAAGTTACAATCTGTAGAGGTATGTGGCAGGGTGTACTTTGTCGTCAATCCTCTTTGATCTGTTATTGAACCCCTAGCCAATAAATTGAGAGTAGAGGACACAATAGCTCTCTTTGAGGCTTATAGAAGAAAGTGGCACTGTATGTGCATGATTTGTTGCTGTTAATAAACTTCCAAAGTTGGCAGTCCACAATTTTGAAAAAAAAGTGCAGGGCGTTTTGGAGCTCTGTCTGGGTATTCTATCAATAGGGAAAAGATGGAGGTTATGACATGGAATCTGGATAGGTCATCAATAGATCTATTCTGACCACTGAAAAAATTAGATGTCTTGGGATCGACGTCTACTAGGATTTAAATCTGATCCCGAAAGAAAATATAGCTAGAGTGGCAGGGGAACATAAAAAGCTTCTTGCAAAGTGGCATCCCCCTAACAATCTATGCTAGAGTTAATGTAATTAATATGTGCATGCTGCCCATGATTGCCTTCCTATTTAGCAATATTCCATAAAGGGTTGATCCAAAATCCCTGCAGTCCTGCATCAACAGTTTTGTCTGAGCCTCAAATTTCCTTAGGATTGCTTGGAAGAAGCTAAGGAATAGGTTGAAGAAAGGGGGTGGTACAGCTGCTGAGCTTTCCAGCCCACGGCTTTTAGGATACTAGTGGGGTCGACCCATTTAACAGACAGAGGGAGAGTGTTCCTAGCTATGATTTCCTCGCTGAACATTAAAGATGGGTTTTTGCATAAGTTCGGGTCTTGTTAGTACTGTAAAAAAATGGCTTAGGTTTTGGAGGCAGCTGCCAAAGTTTGGACCAATGTAAGGTCCAGGTGTTAGATTCCATATTGTAACATCTTTGTCCTAATAAGGGACTCACCTGGTACCCCTGAATGCCTAATAGATGCCCTGAGCCATCCACTGAAGATGTCAAACCTGCAATGGGGAGATCTGATTGGGGCTGATGGGTTAAAGTCCTGAGATCTCTTAAACTTTTAGTCCAATGGGAATCTCTCGGGGTTTAAATACAATCAAATTTCTTCATGGTATTTGGCACAAAGTTGGATAAAATGTAAGAGTGAGGGTGTTTCTGAAGACTTTCATACTAAGAGGGCCTTGAAGAAAGAAGTGGCTTGGTGGTATGGATTTCTGTGTGTGGCCAAGGATATGGAGAAGCCTGCCATGTATCAATACTAGAGTGGATACTTGAGGGACCAGGACCTTAAAATGTTGTGGCAAGTCTCTTTGGATATTCTATTTACTACGGTCAGTCCAGCTTCCCTGAAAATAAACCATCTTTTCACTCTTCATAGAGTCTACTGCACCTCTCAAAAGATGATGAAATGGTCAAAGGATGGTGATTTGAGATGTTTGAAGTGTGATGCTCAAGATGCCGATGATGTGCATATGCTTGCCACTTTTTCAGCACTTTTTTGGAAGCAGTAAGTAGTATAATTTCAGCGGTGACATGCTTAAGTTTTGCCCAACTCTTGTGTTGTTTGGCCCGAATAATAGGAAAGTGACTACGTTGCGCCAAAATGGGTAAAAACTGGTATTTTATTTATTGCTGATTGTTAGGCACCCGATGTGTAAACAGTGGATTGAGAAGACTTTGCACAATGTAATGAGTGGTTAACGGCTGCTCTGAGAGTGATAACGATGGATCATTCATACTTTGCAAGCAGGAGAGTTCACTTTTGGCAGCAGCTAAGCAATTGGCTGAGGGAGTAAAAGGTTCTATGATTAGACCATCTTTTTGTCATGTGCCAACCACTGGGCAGTAATTGATCTCTTCTAGCTACTAGGTGGTGAGCAGCCCTCCGATGCAATTGGTGAGGGCCTGTATTGCCCAGGAGAGGCAGTACATTGTGTTAGTACAGAGCACCGAGTGCTTTGTGGTGCTGAGGACTAAAAAAGAGAGATTCTTGTGGATTCACCCTCATTTACAAACATATCACCTTTTAAACTACAAATAAATTCCTTACCCATTGTTCTACATTGTGCCATATAATTTTAACAAACTGAGGGGTTCCTCCTCACTTATGGAACCATGCCTCGGAGGGGAGAGGTGGGGGAGCATGGACGTTGATTCACCAAAATGCCAGGGGTAGAGGAAGTGACATCACATGCCCTTGGACCTACTAATGACATCACAGGAACTTATATTACATGATGTATGTCCTGATGACATTAGAGAAAGTAACATCACGTGACATTTAACTTGCTAATAGTATATGGTGACACTGTATTCTGGGCTAGTGAATTGTAATGCAATTCGTGCCAGTTATTAAAGGAGGTAAAATGCAAAGCCCTACACATGACATACTCACTCTCAAGTTACATATATTTGAGAGGTACGATGGCCACTTTTTTTACTGAAACATCATAAGTTTTAGTCAAAAAAGTATGGGGCATATTTACAAGGAGTTAACGCCACCAGAACGTCACTTTTTCAGACGTTCTGGTGGCGTTAACTCCTTCATTCTATTTACAAGGTGGAGTTCCGCCGCAACACCCATTGCTTTTTGATGCTGCCCCATATTTACAAGGTTTGGGGCAGCACCAAAAATACCCCCAGGCAATACCTGGTCTTAAGCAGGCGATACGAGGAGAAATGTTTTATTTTTTGTCGTATTTTGCTCTTTTCACATGTGCTGCACGTTTATGTGACCCTTCCTGCACATAAACTATTACCCCTGCAGCTCAGGCACCCTAGCAAAATGGTGCTAGGGTGCCTGCGCTGGCTTTTGGCAGCTTTTTTAGCACCAGCGCTAGGGGTAATGCAGGGGTGCACCGCATTTTTGTGATTAGGTCTCATCCCTGTGTTTTGAAACTGTCGGGAGCGGCGTTACCAATTTTCACATAACACAGTGCTCCGCCAGTTTCTTATAAAACTGCCAAACCCCATGTTTCTTGCTACGACTCTAAATTAGTCATCACTCAGTCCAATTATTTTCAATATTAAGAGGACGATTTATATTTTGGAGGTATAGATACTCCATCGCAATGGCGATGGAGTGTCTTCACCACCAAGACAATGGTCGCCAGCCTGATTTAGATGCGGATGAACCATAGGTTTAATCACTGCCGAGACTACTCCGTCCCACCCTGATTAAAGCCCTCTGATGGCCCCCGTGGATTAAGGATCATTGGAGGCTGACCTGTAATTCCACCACCTAATTTTGATGGGCGGAATTATAGGTCAGTTTGTACTGCCAGTCACCGCCAAGAAAACCTGGACAGTAAGAGGCAGTGAAAACCTCTAAATGCCCCCCTTACCGTGGGAAAGTACTTCCATGGTGAGGAGAGCATTTTTCTTTTCTATTTTCAAAAAGAAAATCCCGAAATTCTAATTGAATACAAAAAAGAAAACTGTTTGGTGCAGGGCTCTGTCATGTTGATGGAGCTGGCATCATACAGCAAAATGCATTGACAGGACCCGCCCTGAGAGGGGTTCCTGGCAATGCTTTATGAGTGACCACCAGCTTTGCGGTCATTTTTAAATCTGGTGGGCGGACCTCCACCAGGGCGACAGAGTAATTTACTCCGTCGCCCTGGCAGAACAACGGGCTGTCTGTCTGGATTGAAATCAGCCCCTTAAATTAAATTGGACCAACAAATGTCAAAGGATCCTCGTTTACAGACTGAGAAGCATGCTGTGTCCATTTATGGAAATGTGCAATGCAATACAACACATTCTTATTTTTTATAACTCTTTTCATTGATTTTAAAGGCACTGAACCGAGCATATAGTACAGCCGGATAACAAATTGTCAATTTCATACAGTAGAGACTTCTCCCACCCTCCCCCTTGATCCCTGCCCCTAGTGTCTGCGCTATTCATCCCTGGTATGTGCCGTAGGAATAGAACACGTTCTTGGGATTTGCTCAGATTACAAACAACTGCAAAACAACGCACTATAAAGTTGTGAAAACTGCAAAACAATGCACTATAAATAATGATGTGTGCTTACAGCATACAGAGCAATGCAGTCGGGCAAATAAAACTCAGTTTGAAAGCATCTACAATTCACCCGTCTATGCACACATTACATGCTGCCCATTTAGTGTAACTGCAGCAAATCAAGTCTCAAGGGACTCTCTTTGTGCATGTCAAACACTCATTATACTGTCATTTTAACTAGGGGTGGACAGAGAACTCCGCTCCGCCAGCGGAGCGAAGTTAGCCAGCCACCCCCCCAGCACGGCCCCTGCATCTGAACCCACCCAGTTCAGGTGAGCCTGCCCTGGCCCGATGGACTCCCGTCCCCTGCGCATGGACCCTCGGCTGGCTTTCAGGACGGGGGGCTCCTCCACCCTGGGGCCCGCCGGACAGAGCTTAAGCCCCGGGCCCGGTCCCAGCGTCCGAACTCTAGCCAGGCAGGGGAGAGCCTCCCTGGGCCCCGATGGACCCCCTGTCCCCAGCGCCCAGACCCTTGGCTGGCTTGCAGGATGGGGGCTCCCGCACCCCGGGGCCCACCGGATGGAGCTCAAGCCCCGGGCCCGGTCCCAGCTTCCGAACCCTAGCCAGGTCGGGGAGAGACTCCCCGGGCCCCGATGGGACCCCCTGTCCCCATCGCTCAGACCCTCGGCTCACATTCAGGACGGGGGGCTCCCGCACTCCGGGGCCCGCCGGACGGAGCTCAAGCCCCGGGCCCGGTCCCAGCTTCCAAACCCTAGCCAGGCCGGGGAGAGCCTCCCCGGGCCCCAATAGACCCCGTCCCCAGCTCCCGGACCCTCGGCTGGCTTGCAAGACGGGGGCTCCCGCATCCCAGGGCCCGCCGGATGGAGCTCAAGCCCTGGGCCCTTTCCCAGCTTCTGCACCCTAGCCAGGTTGGGGAGAGCCTCCCCAGGCCGCGATGGACCCCTGTCCCCAGCGTCCGGACCCTCGGCTGGCTTGCAGGACCGGGGGGCTCCCACACCCCAGGGTCCGCCAGACGGAGCTCAAGCCCCGGACCCGGTGCTTGCTACCGAACACAGCCATGCTGGGGAGAGCCTCCCCGGGCCCCAGTGGACCCCACTGGGCGGCGCGGGACATCCGCAAGTCGCTGCCATCCCAGCCTGGGCCCAGGCGTCCCCTGCTCAGGGCTTATCCAAGCTCTCCAGGGGCTCCAGCTCTGGCTCGGCCCCCCTTTCACGCAGGGCTGACCCCCTGTAGCTCCTCGCCCCTGAGACAGTGGGGAGCTAGGCAGTCCTCCCCACTCTGCCTGCCCTGGCTACTGACTGTCACCCCCCAAACCCAGACCCTTGGGCGTCAGGGTGCTGACTCGGACGGGTGTGCCTTCCACCTTCCCGGAGCCCGGGGGCAGGAACCATGGAGGGTTAAGCCCAGACCATGTCCTCTCCCCGCCGGCCTGCCCCGAGGGGCGGCCAGGAGTGGGTGCCTGGGGGAGGTCGGGGGAGGTCACGGAGGTGGTCAAATCTCCCTCAGCCCCGTGGACACAGCAAAGCTACTGCCAGGGGGGCTGTAACACCCTCCGCTGGAGCAGAGGGCCTCCTGCCACCCCGAAGCCTTCCCAGCCAACCCGGAGCCGGTCACGGCGCACCGCCGCAGAGGAAATGCACCCTGCGGGGGCCGGGTAGGACCCGGGCGCCGGTCCTGCGGAGGGGATCCGGAACTCCTGGGCCACCGACCTTCCCGCCATGTTGAATCCTCCGGGTAGACTGCGCGGACCCCACCCGTTTACCTCTCGACGGTTTCATGCCCTCTTGAACTCTCACTTTTCAACTTTCCCTTACGGTACTTGTTGGCTATCGGACTCGTGCCCGTATTTAGCCTTAGATGGAATTTACCACCCGCTTTGGGCTGCATTCCCAAGCAACCTGACTTCGAGAAGACCCGATCCCGGCGCGCCGGGGGCTGCTACTGGCCTAACACTGTCCGTGGGGTGACCCTCAATCAGAAGGACTTGGGCCCCCTAAGCGACACCGGGAAGTCGATCTTCTGTACGCCACATTTCCCGTGCCCACCGCTGGGCGGGGATTCATCGCTGGGCTCTTCACTCGCCGTTACTGGGGGAGTCCTGGTTAGTTTCTTTTCTCCACTTAGTAATATGCTTAAATTTAGCGGGTCGCAACGTCTGATCTGAGGTCGTAGTCGAAAAATGGCCGAAGCTTCAGGGGGAGCCGCTGGGGAAGGCCAGGCCCCTGCGATAGCAGGGGTATGGTGTCCGGGCAGCGCATGCCCTCTTTCTGGATCTGGAGGGGGTTCGTCCTCACCGGGAAGCCGGCCACAGAGGTGGGCGCCTGAGGCATGTGCGCACGGGCAGCCGGTGGGACACCAAAGACAGCCACATGTGGCACGCAGCCAGGCGGCCCAGGACGGTCCCGGGGCAGACCGGTCGCTGGTCCCCCATCGCTGCCAGAGGCGGGGAGGCGAGACTAGGCACGCCGGTGGCGTACCTCCACGACAGGACCTGGTGAGGGACCCTGCCATGGGTGATCGGGTGGTCTGACCTTGTGGGGGGACGAAGGGAAGCGGAGCCAACACCGCAACGGCCCCAGCCACGTCCCAGATAAGCCCCGGAGCGATTGACAATTGAGCAACCCTCAGACAGGCATAGCCCCGGGAGGAACCCTGGGCCGCAAGGCACGTTCGAAGTGTCGATGATCAATGTGTCCTGCAATTCACACTAATTCTCGCAGCTAGCTGCGTTCTTCTTCGACGCGTGAGCCAAGTGATCCACCGCCAAGAGTCACAGGCAACTTTTCGAAAACATTCACCCACCTGTGGGCGCAGGAGAGGCAGGAGGAAGGTGACGGCCGGCCGTCTACCGCCCGCATGGCGAGACGGCCCGGGCGCCCCGTTGAAGGCTTCCCCTCTGGGAGTCAGACTGCACCCATGGGAGAAAATAAGTGTTACCAGGCGCTCGGCCCGGGAGTCCCCCCCCACCCACTCGCAGGCAAGGGGGCCTCCTGGTGCGATAGGAGCAGGCAGCCCCACCACTGCCGGTCCCTCCCGGAGTAACCGGGAGGGACCACGTGAGTCTTCAAACCCCTCGGCCCAGCCGCACGGGACTCGGTCAAACCGGGTACCTGGCAACGAGGGAGGGTTGCCCCACCTGCACATCAGCCGTCCATCGCCGGGCGGCCCTGAGCTGTGCCAGCGGCTGATGAGTAGCCCACCCCACCCTTGCCTGGGTCGGAAGCGCCGGAAGGGACAAACCAGGCGGCTCCCCATCCCGCACGCCTCCCACCGAGAGCAGCCAGGGGTCCCCTCGCAGGCCCTAGGCTCCTTCTCTTCCAGGCTGCCCTGCCGCTCGAGAAGGGCCGCTCCTCGGTCGCCCAAAGCCCAGTCAGGCTAGGACTCGGGTGCAGGAGGGCCCGGGGCAGCAGGGCCTTTCGGGGGGGTGGTCCCAGCCTGGGGAGGCACTGCCATTCGGTTTCGGTCGGTTGGGTCCTCCCTCGCGGAGGAAGACCCAACAAGGCCCGGTCCTCACCCAAGTGCCCCATGCGGCCATGTGCCTAGTGTGTGCTTGCAGGAGGCTGCTGAGGGCTTCGGGCTGGTGCCGTCAGTCACTCGGGCCGCTCCGCCGTTAATGATTCTTCCGCAGGTTCACCTACTGAAACCTTGTTACGACTTTTACTTCGTCTAGATAGTCCAGTTTGGTAGTCTTCTTGGCGCTCCGCCAGGGCCGTTGCCGACCCCGGCGGGGCTGATCCGAGGACCTCACTAAACCATCCAATCGGTAGTAGCGACGGGCGGTGTGAACAAAGGGCAGGGACTTAATCAACGCAAGCTTATGACCCGCACTTACTAGGAATTCCTCGTTCATGGGAAATAATTGCAATCCCCAGTCCCTATCACGAATGGGGTTCAGGGGGTTACCCACACCTGTCGGCGAAGGGTAGACACACGCTGATCCGTAGGGTGTAGCGTGTGTGCAGCCCCGGACATCTAAGGGCATCACAGACCTGTCATTGCTCGATCTCGTGTGGCTGAACGCCACTTGTCCCTCTAAGAAGTTGGACGCTGACCGCTGGGGGTCGCGTAACTAGTTAGCATGGAGGAGTCTTGTTCGTTATCGGAATTAACCAGACAAATCGCTCCACCAGCTAAGAACCGCCATACACCACCACCCACAGAATCGAGAAAGAGCTATCAATCTGTCAATCCTTTTTGTGTCCGGGCCAGGTGAGGTTTCCCGTGTTGAGTCAAATTAAGCCACAGGCTCCACTCCTGATGGTGCCCTTCCATCAATTATTTTAAGTTTCAGCTTTGCAACCATACTCCCCCCAGAACCCAAAGACTTTGGTTTCCCAGAAGCTGCTCGGCAGGTCATGGGAATAATGCCGCCGGATCGCTTCGTTTATTGTCAAACTACGACGCTATCTGATCGTCTTCGAACCTCTGACTTTCGTTCTTGATTCATGAAAACATTCTTGGCAAATGCTTTCGCTTTGGTTCGTCTTGTGCCGGTACAAAAATGTCACCTCTAGCGGCACAATATGAATGCCCCTGGCCGTCCCTCTCAATCATGGCCCCAGTTCCGAAAACCAACAAAATAGAACCGGAGTCCTATTCCATTATTCCTAGCTGAAGTATTCAGGCGACCGGCCTGCTTTGAACACTTTTTCAAAGTAAACGCTTCGGACCCCCAGGACACTCAGTCAAGAGCATCAAGGGGGCGCCGAGAGGCAGGGGCTGGGACAGGCGGTAGCTCGCCTCGCGGTGGACAGCCAGCTTGTTGGACTTGGCCCTTTTTGCCAGGTTCACCCCTAAACTTTTTGCATTGTATGTTAGTAGTTTTAGACCTCTGGGCACTTGGACACTGTGGTCCAGTGCCAAGTGTGTGCGCGCGCTGTGCCCATTTAGTGAGATTGACCTGCCTCCCATAGGAATGCATTGAGGATCTGTGTGCTAGTGGTAATTCCTGTTATGAGAGGTGCAGCACGGTCAAGTCTAGACTGTCTGAATTCGTGAGAATAAATGCTGCGCAATGGTGTGCGCAGATTTATGGTGACTGGTAGAGAAATGTCACTTCTAGAAGTTGGCCTTTCTGTGTGCTCTCTGTCTGTCTGCCTGATGTGAATTGCATGTCTGGCTTGTGAGTGACAGGGGCTGGGAGGTGTGTGTGGCTCCAGGAGGGGCAGGGTGAGTCAGCGCAGGGCTGAATAGGGAGATCTGCACATAGAGTGAGGGGAGGAGTGCTACCTGGGTCTGAATAGGGCTGTGCCTTCCCTCTACAATGCTGGCTCCACCTCCTGTGGTGCGTCTGATGTCCCTAGCCTACACTCTGAAAGGAGAGAGGAGCTGAGCAAAACAAAGTGCTCCAAATCCCCCCATAACCAGTTGTATCTGGTTCCCCCATGCCCTGCACTTTGTAGACAAAGGAAAATGGTGTATAAAAGAAGGGGCTGTGACCCCAGGAAAATGTTCAGTTCCTGTTCAGTTCAGTGCTTGGTGCTGTCTCTGCTGGGGTGTTCTGCTGCTGGGGCCCAGGGGGGGCTGCCATGAGGGCTTGCCTCCCTGGGCCCTGCCTTGCCCCCTGATGACCTGGACCTTGCAGACCCTTTCTTGTGGGACCTTTTGTTTTATCTTTTACCTTAAAGGTTTTTTATCCTAGCGCCTGGTGAGCGCTTCCCTTCCTTGCCTGCAGAGCGCTTTATTTCCCAGAAAAGGAGGTCTGGGGCTTCGCAGCACGGCGCTGCCTGTTGCCTTGAGGGAATCCCCAGCGTAGGGATTCCCCCGAAATTGTTGGGAGACGAGCGGGTGCCCACCCCGCTTATACTTTCATTTAAATGGCGGGAGCCCACCCCGCTTTGCAGCCTAAATCGAGAGGGAGCCTACCCCTCATTGTCCGCTTTATGTCTATTTATTGAGCGGGTGCCCATCCCGCTTCTGTATTTAATTAAAACGGGAGCCTACCCCATATTGCCGCCAAAGAGAAGAAAAGTGCCGCCGCCCGGCTGCCGCGGCACGACCAGAAAGCCAGGCAGCCTTGCCTGGTTGTGGGCGGGGCATAGCAACCGAGAAAGGAAGTGAAGGAGCCTCATGGGCTCCCTCCCGAAGTCCCGGTCCCAGGAGGGGGCCTGGTGAAGGAAGGAGTGCGGCCGGAACAAGCCGCGACCCCGCAGGCCGCCGCCAGAGGAGTCCGGTGAGTGGAGCTGGTGCGGGGGGGGCGCGAGGCACATTGTCGGTGCCTGCCCCTCCGCGCTGGGGAGAAGAAGCGGAAGACGCCCTGGAGCCTCGTGGGCTCCACCTTGAAGTCCCGGTCCCAGAAGAGGGACCGGGCGAAGCCAGCTGATCGGCGGGGCTCCCGTGAGTGAGGGAAGCCCCGCGCCAGGAGAGAGGAGACCGGAGAAGTGCTGCAGTTGTCAGAGGAGCTACCCGGCGTGGAAGAAAAGTCCCGGGTCCCAGGAGGGGGCCCGGGTGAAGTAGGCAGAAGTGCCGGTGTCCTCCCCAATTCCCGCAGAAGCCCGGTGAGTGGGGATGGTGGGAGCAACATGAGTCAGAGCGGCCCCGGATGGCAGCGGGCTGCTCCAACGGGAAGGGGCCAGGTGATTCAGTCCCCAGTGAGTTGGCGAACCTCAGTCCATTCAGTGCTTTGGGGACAAGTTATTTTGAGGGCATATTTATTTTCAGAGCCTACGTGGCTCCAACGTGGCCCCAGTTGTTTAGGGCCCCCGTGGGGGTCCAGGGGTGCCACCATCTTTGGGGGCAGTATTGTTGTAAGAGCCCCAGCAAGGCCCAGAGGGCACAGTCGTGCCAGGGCCCCTTTGTCCTATTCCCAGCTGCCCTGCGAGAGCGCAGGCAGCTGCAACGTGTGTGCATATTTGTTCAGAAGGCACAGTGAGTGCCAGTGCCATATTTCTATTCCCAGCTGCCCAGCAAGTAGTGGGCAGCTGCAACGTTTAGGCCTTTCTTTGGGGGCATTTTCTGGATGTGACTTAGGAGTGAGAAGCACTCCTCTGCCCCAGTACTTTTCTTTCACAGCTGCGCAGCACTTAGTGCCAGCTGCTCCGTTTAGGTTTGCGCAATGGCGCCCTTGGATTCAGCTGCTAGGCAGCGCGCCCTGACTTTTGGGACATAGGGCATTTGAGCCCCTTTTTGAGATGGCCAGTTGGCCAGGGGGGGACTGTTGGGATTGTAGGGCGCCAGGCCCTAATGTGATTTATGCCTCTGCTATGGTTTCTACTGTGAGGTATGTGCTAATATGATTTGTGTCCTAAAATGCGGTGCTAGGAAATGTGATGCATTTACTATGGTTTACGCAACCTGTTTCATACCTCTAAATGTACTTCTAGGATTATGAGGTTTTGCATAATGTGTTTATGCTTGTGAGGTTATTATTTCCTAATACATTTAGGTTGTGAGTTATTTTCCCCTGAGATTATTTCCTAATGTGATTTATACTTAGGATGTTATGGTCTAATGCGTTTAGACTGGCGAGATGATTGCATAATGTGTTTATGCTGGTGAGGTTGGTGCATAAGGTTTTGCGCCTAATGTGATGCTGTGCATAATGTGGTTTATGTTACAGGCTGATGCTAAGTACAGTGGTTGCCAGTGATTACTGGTTGTACGTTTCTGATATGTCCTACATTTATTATGTGTTCTACATCTATTACCTTTTACTAAGTGATGGTTTTGACAGTGATCCACGTGGCCCTGTCATGTGTACATAATCCCCTGTAAATATTGTCCCGTGCCAGTTGGCACAGTGTATTGTATGTGAGTACTATTCTAATGTGTTTATGATAATACAAAGGCTATTTTTATATATAACCTTGTGTGGAGTTCCTTTTGTAGTGTCCCTTGGGTGTTGTGCTGTGTGTGTGTTGCGCAAACGGTTTACACATTGCCTCCGGGATAAGCCTGACTGCTCGTGCCATGCTACCAAGGGGGTGAGCAGGGGTTATCTTCGGTGTGTAACTTCCTTTCCCTGACTAGAGTGGTGGTTTCTGCTTGGCTTTGGCGCAAGCCTCAGCCAACCAGAAATCCCATTTCTAACACAGCTCGATCCCAATATCCAACTACGAGCTTTTTAACTGCAGCAACTTTAATATACGCTATTGGAGCTGGAATAACCGTGGCTGCTGGCACCAGACTTGCCCTCCAATGGGTCCTCGTTAAAGGATTTAAAGTGTACTCATTCCAATTACAGGGCCTCGAAAGAGTCCTGTATTGTTATTTTTCGCCAATACCTTCCCGAGTCAGGAGTGGGTAATTTGCGCGCCTGCTGCCTTCCTTGGATGTGGTAGCCGTTTCTCAGGCTCCCTCTCCGGAATCGAACCCTGATTCCCCGTTACCCGTGGTCACCATGGTAGGCACAGAAAGTACCATCGAAAGTTGATAGGGCAGACATCCGAATGTATCGTCGCCATCACAGGGACGTGCGATTGGCCCGAGGTTATCTAGAGTAACCAAAGCGGCCGGGCGAGCCCAGGTTGGTCTTGGTCTGATAAATGCACGCATCCCGGGAGGTCAGCGCTCATCGGCATGTATTAGCTCTAGAAATACCACAGTTATCCAAGTAACAGGTGGAGTGATCAAAGGAACCATAACTGATTTAATGAGCCATTCACAGTTTCACTGTACCGGCCGTGTGTACTTACACGTGCATGGCTTAATCTATGAGACAAGCATATGCTATTGGCAGGATCAACCAGGTAGCCGCACCTGCTGAAGGGGCGGGTTCGGGAGCCGCGTGCCCGTCTCCCCAACCGCCAACCTTCGCACACCCCTCCCTCTCAGGAGCCTGCTAGGGAAAGGAGCCCGCCCGCCTGGGCGGGAGGGCTCGCTGGAGGGCTGGAGAGGTGCGGTCGCAAGGGCACCGGCGGGCCCAGCCGTCTCCCCCAGAAGGGTTAGGCAGGCCGAGGCACAGCCTGAGCGAGACACAGGGGTGCCGAAGCCTGGCGGCGGCGGCACCCCTCGGAACGGTCGTTCAGAGCTGCTGCGGAAATGCACTGGGCGGAGAGGGGTGACGGCGTGGCGCACGGGGCCTATGGACTGGCGGGGCGGCAGCGTCCGAGGGCCTTGTGCCACCCAACACCTTCCGCTCGGGTCGGACCACTTGGGGGCACGAGCTGCCGGGGCCGCTCGGCCTTCGCTCTGCTGGGTAAGGTGAAGGGCCTCCCGCCAGGCAGCAGGCCCTCGAGTCGGATGGTCCATGCGGGGTGGAAGCTCTTTGCTTGAAACAACAGCCAAGGCTGGCCAAGCAGTCCATCCCTAAACAGACCGAGAGTGCCCAATCGATCGGAGTACGGACGGGGCCTCCCCTGGCAGGCCACCCTGCGTGGAGGATGCGGGCTTCGCATCCCTGCCTGCTCACGGGGCGAGCAGGCTCAGAGGAAAGGCCCATCGGGAAGGGGCTGAGAGGCAGGCACGGACCCGGGCTCCTGGGGGCCCTGGCGGGCGGGGCCAGGTCCTGCCTTCCCCTGTCTCGGAATCACGGACCTCACGGAGGCCTGACTACCGTTTCCCTAGTAATCCGGAGGTTAAATACCCCCCTTTCTTGTAATCCGTGCGCACAGGGTGATGGAGGGGACCCAAGGCGCGAACATGCCTGACCTCCTGGAGCCCTCGCTAGGATTGGGGAGGCAAATGAGCTCTCATCGGGACTTCCAGGGAAGCCCGGCCATCTGGTCGCCCCATTGGAAAGCATTTCATGTGACCAGATGGCCGAGGGGATAGGTGCGACCAGATGGCCGAGGGGAAAGGTGCGACCAGAGGGCTGGGCTCGAAGGGCAGCCATCTGGTCGCTCTGTGCCCTAACGAAAGGGCGAGCAGGCGCCAAGGCATGAGGGGCCGGAGCCCCGGGGCCCCAGCTGAGCCTCAGCCATGGCGCTGTGAGGGGGGAGCCGACGGGCCTTCGATCCGGGGCCCGCGGAAACCTTGACAAGAAGGCAAAGCAGGGGAGGTCTGTACGGGACCGACGGACCCCCGTCCTGTGCCTTTGGCAGAGCGTCAGGCCGGGGGACGGGGCCCAGGGCTAGAGCACCCGACCTGGGGCCCAGCAGGGGCTCCCGGGCCCAGAGGCGCAGGGGATGCCTCCCCGGGCCCGCGGGACACCATCCCAGGCACCCTGCCACGCGGCAAGCCTGAGGACAGAGCCCAGGGTGGGGAGGCCGCCCTCCCCAGGGCCCTCAGGGGCCCGGGCTGGAGCTCCTGAACCCAGCCAAGCAGGGGGAAGCTCCCCGGGCACAACGGAACCCCCGTCGCGGGCCTTTGGCAGAGCCTCAGGCCGGGGGAGGGAGTCCAGGGCTCCCAGGCCCAGAGGCGCTAGGGAAGCCTCCCCGGGCCCGCGGGACCCCGTCCTGGGCACCCTGCCATGCGGCAGGCTCGAGTACGGAGCCCAGGGTGGGGAAGCTGCCCTCCCCAGGGCCCTCAGTGGTGATGGGTGTAGATCCTGAACCCAGCAAAGCAGGTGGAGGCTCATTGGGCATGACGGAACCCTGTCTCAGGCCTTTGGCAGAGCGGCAGGCTGGGGGATGGAGCCCAGGGCTGGAGCACCCGATCCGGAGCCCGGCGGGGCCCTGGAACCAGCCGGGGCTCCCGGGCCCAGAGACGCAGGGTAAGCCTCCCCGGGCCCACGGGACCCCGTCCCAGGCACCCTGCCACACGGAAGGCCCGAGGATGGAGCCCGGAGTGGGGAGGCCGCCCTCCCCAGGGTTCTCAGGGGCCCCGGCTGGAGTTCCTGAACCCAGCCAAGCAGGGGGAGGCTCCCCGGGCATGACAGAACCCTGTCTTGGGCCTTTGGCAGAACGGCAGGCCACGGGATGGGGCCCAGGGCTGGAGCACTCGACCAGGGGCCCGGTGGGGCCCCTGGACCCATCCGGGGCTCCTGGGCCCAGAGGCGCAGGGGAAGCCTCTGAGGGACCCCGTCCCGGGGCACCCTGCCACGTGGCAGGCCCGAGGACGGAGCCTGGGGTGGGGAGGCCACCCTCCCCTGGGCCCTCGGGGGGGGGCCTTCAGAGCGCTTGTACCCAGCCAAGCAGGCGCAGGCTCCCCTGACCTGGCGGAACCCCATCTCGGGCCCCTGGCAGAGCGGCAGGCCAATAGACAGGCAGAGGAGAGGCCTCCCTGGGCCCGCGGGCCATCCTAGGCACCACGCCACACGTTGAGCCGGGGGAGGGAGCCCCGGGCTGGGGGGGCATCCTGGCCCGTCCGACTGCCAGCTGAGGACCGCTAGGCCGAGAGGGATTTTGGAGTACCCTGTCCCTAGTAATCCGGAGGAAGGGTACCCCCCTTTCTGGTAACCTGTGTGCACCACGAGACTGAGGGGACCCAAGGCGCGGACGCGCCTGACCTCCTGGAGCCCCGGACAGTGAGGAGGTGTTGTCCAGGCCTAGCCCATCTGGTCCCCAGCTGAGAACCGCCACCCTGTCCCTAGTAATCCGTTGGAAAGCTACCCTTCCTTCTGGTAACCCATGCGCACAGAGTGACGGAGGGAACCCAGGGCACGGAGGCGCCCGACCTCCTGGAGCCCTGGCTGTGATCGGGGAGGCAAACAAGCCCTCATCAGGACTTCCAGGGCAGCCCGGCCATCTGGTCGCCCCAATGGAAAGCATTGCGCGCGACCAGATGGCCGAGAGGAAAGGCGCAACCAGATGGCCGGGCCCGAAGGACACCAATCTGCCCGCCCGAGCCTTCGCGGGAGGGCTCCCGCTTGCCCTTTGGAGGGCTCGGTGGATCTGCTTCCTGGGGGCTCGGAGACCCCGGCTGGGCCTCGGGCCCGGGGCTGCGGACGAGGGTCCCTGACGGACCTCCGACCCAGGGTCCTTCAGGCAACTTGACAGGCCGGCAATGCCGGAGGGAGGCCTGTCCGGGCCTGACGGACCCCCGTCCTGGGACCATGGCAGAGCAGGGGGACGGAGCACGGTCCACTAAGCCCGGCCAGAGGTCCCGGGCCGGCACACGCAGGGGAGGCCTCCTCAAGGCCCGCGTCCCGGGCGCCCTGCCATGCGGCAGGCCCAAGGACGGAGCCCGGGGTGGGGAGGGCACCCTCCACACCAGGGCCACCAAGGGCCCCTGCCAGAGCTCCTGAACCCAAACCGAGTTGGGGAATACCCGACGGGCTTTGGCCCCATGATGGAGAGGAGGACGGAGCCCAGTGTAGGGAGCACCCGGCCAGAGCTCTCGGGCACTTTGCCACACAGCGGGCCAGAGGACGGAGCCCCAGACAGGGGGGAAGGTAGTGCCCGGTCCAAGCCCATCTGGTCCCTGGCTGAGAACTGCCAACCCACGAGGGGTTCCAGCATACCCTGTCCCTACTAATCCAGAGGAAAGCTACCCTTCTTTCTGGTAACCCGTGCGCACCGAGAGACGGAGGGGACCCAGGGTGAGTAGGCGCCCGACCTTCTGCATGACCAGATGGCCAGGCCAGAAGGACGCCAATCTGCCTGCCCTGAGCCTTCACCGGAGGGCTCCCGCCTGCCCATGCAGGGCTCGGGGGCTCTGCGCCCCGGGGGCTTGGAGACCCCTAGCTAGGCCTCAGGCCCGGGGCTGAGAATGTGGGTCCCCGGCAGACCTCCGACCCGGGCCCATGGTGGAGCTTAACCCATCCCTGGGCCCGCCCAGCGGTCCCAGGCCAGGCCACATGGGGGAGGCCTCCACGGGCCTGCGTCGGGCCACCAAGGGCCCCGGCCTATGCTCCTGAACCCAGCCAAGCTGGTGAAGGCCCGCTCAGGACCAGGGCGTGGGACGGACCCAGGGTGTGAGCACCCAGCCAGAGCTCTCGGGCCCAGGCGCCCAGGGGAGGACTGCCCAGGACCGATGAAGCCCGTCCCGGGCACTTTGCCACGCGGCGGGCTAGAGGAGGGAGCCCCAGGCAGTGGGGAGGTGTTGTCCGGGCCTAGCCCATCTAGTCCCCAGCTGAGAACCTCCAGCCCGGGAGCGGTTCCGGCATACCCTGTCCCTAGTAATCTGTAGGAAAGCTACCCTTCTTTCTGGTAACCCATGCGCACCGAGTGATGGAGGGAACCCAGGGCACGGAGGCGCCCGACCTCCTGGAGCCCTGGCTGGGATCGGGGAGGTGGACGAGCCCTCATCGGGACTTCCAGGCTGGCCTGGCCATCTGGTCGTCCCATAGGAAAGCATTGCGCACAACCAGATGGCCGAGGGGAAAGGCGCGACGAGATGGCCGGGCCAGAAGGACGCCAATCTGCCCACCCCGAGCCTTCGCGGGAGGTCTCCCGCCTGCCCTTTGGAGGGCTTGGGGGCTCTGTTTCCCGTGGGCTCAACAGAGCCCTTAGCTGGGTATCGGGGACGGGGCTGCAAGGGGGGGCCCACAGGCACTTTGACATGCAGGTGAAGTGGGGGAGGCCTGCCCTGGCCCGGTGGGCCCCTGTGACGGGCACCCGGACCCTCGGCTGGCCACAGGACGTAGGCTCCCACACCCCAGGACCCGCCGGAGCCCAGGAACCAGAACCAGTCCCTGCTTCTGAACCCTGCCAAGGCCGGGGGGATCTGGGAGCCTTCCCGGGCACAAGGGACCCTCATCCTGGGCACACGGACCCTCGGCTGGCCGCAGGACGTGGGCTCCTGCTCCACGGATTTGTTTCATAACTCCGTGGAACTCCGCGTGGTGGCACTACGCCAACTCCGCCCAGGGTTAATTTTAACTCTCTTAGAAATAACTAATTCTTACTGTTGGCATCCAATCCAATGCATTTCAAACATTAAATTCAAGGTGTAACCTGAAAACTCATGTTTAATCTACCATAGTGTGAAAGTCATGAATAGTCACAGTGTAAAATATTTGCAAGAAGCAGTGTTGCAAACACATCACGTGCTTGGGATGCACACTGCTCTTTTTTAATCCTGGGGACCACGTTGCATGCCCCAAACAGATATGTCAGTGTTGAAACGATGAATGCAATGTCCTTTGGCATACAGTATTGAGCCGATAAAACACTGCACTATGCAATGCCCAGCCTTCAGGCCAATTCCAACTCACTCAGAATTCTCCATTCCTCATCAAGTAAATATATGTATATATTTTTTTAAACTTTATTTTGATTTTCAACAAAGGAATAAAGAACAGCCAAAGAAGAACCATTCCAGCAGCCCTCGTAATGTACACACCTTACAATCAATGTAGGATATACAATCGAAGATAGAGCAATATATAGCCAATGTAGATATCGGTATACCACATAGTCCACAACCCACCTTTACAGTTCTAAGTAATACCATTACGTCCTGTGTGTGTCTAATATGCACTACATTTTCATAATAGTTTATAATTACAACATAGTCTGTTGCATTTCTTAGTTTAAATCGATACCGCCCCCATATACATATGCCATAATACAATCGGTTGGCCACAACATTGTTCACCCAACACCAGTCCTATCCTGCTCTGTGTGAGTAGAGTCATTTGCAGCTAGTTTCAACAAATATGCGTGGTATGGTCCCAAAATATCTTTGGGTTGACATTTAAGAGACATTGGTGTATTATAGTTCTCAGATTGTGTGGAGCAATAGGCTAGATCAGTATGCCATTCTGTTAATTTATTTTAAGAGACAGTGGTCCCTGTGTAAACAATTGATTGAAATTAAATAAATATAGACCCAATCGGTACTATATTGTAGCCATTGTTCCATCCGGAACAATGCAGTTTTAATATGCAATTATGAATATACAAAACATAAAACTTAATAACAGTAGGACACAAGCCTGTATCCAAAAACTCACGTCACAGAACAAAGACAAGAGAAGGCTCAGGCAGCATGCAGTTGTCTGCGTCTAATTAATATAATGAAGCAAACAGTGATAACAGGAGGTCACCTTTACACATAATGTAGTTAATAAATAACAGTGTATAAGGTTGACAATTTTGTCGACGGCGTTTCGATCCTTAACACAATTAGCGGATCATCATCAGGACTTGCAAAATAGTGCCTGAAAACATTTAGCCTGCATTAAAAACAACATGGAAAATAGAGGTATGGAAAGAAATGGGAGAAAATAGGGTAGAAAACACGAGTTAGTGAGGGCTATATTAGAGGAAAGCGCGTCAGCGACTAGCTGGCTCTAGGTCTCTTATCGAATAGGCCGGAATAGGCAAAGAACAAGCAGTAAGCAGCACGGATATCATGCAATTAGAAGAGATGTGCTACTAAACGGTGTGAAGCCTACTCAATCAAGTACGACATAATTTCGCAATGAGTGCCGATGAATTGTACTGACCGAGTGACAAGGCTAAAAGATCAATAGGTAGAAAGCAAACTATGATCAACCCGACCAACAAGCAATTAACGTCTATATGTGACAATGGTGCATATTCATGCGAGTGTAACACAGTATAGATCAAAGGCAAATGCCGATGAGGAGTGCTAACCACGTATGAAGGCTGTAAAGGTGCCTAAGGTGGGTGTTAGGTGTAGAGCAGGACAATTTAGGGAGAGTTACCTAGGGGCGAGAACAGGATACAGAGCGCTGTGGGATGAGTAATGAGCTTCCAAGGGTGATCGGAACGATTTCCAACCTGGCAAGGAGAGGGGAAAAAGAATTCAGTGCCTATAAGGGTGCGGGAACGGGTGAAGAGAAGGCATGTGCATGAGCTTACCTCATGGGTGGGGTAGCCGATCGCGTTAAATTCGCATGGAATTAGGAGTCCGTATGGAGAAGAGCCGCAGGCATCTGAATGGGCGGCAATTGAACCCTGGGGATATGAGGAAGGGATAGCAAGGTTATGGTGGGGTGTCGCGCTAAAGCTGAGGTGGAAATGAAGAGGGAAGGTGGGACCGATCACAGGGAGCTTACCGATCACGGGAGGGAAGGCAGCATAGTGGCACCTGTTGTCCAATTGGTCGTGGAAACCCGACTGGGGAAGATGTTTGAGGGCTGTGCTTCGTGGTCACGTGACCGCAATTGCGTGGCGGCCATCATGGAGTGGGAAGGCATATCAAGGGTGGTGAGGTTATGTGACCGCAGATGCGTGGCGGCCATCTTGATGAAGGAAAGTATCCCAAGGATGATAAAGGAGGACTCTAAGTCTAGGTCATGTGATAAAGGTGACGCGACGGCAGCAAGAAAAAGGGGAGGGATAGCAAACCGGAGTATTAAGCTTTGAGGTTAGCCATTAGACCGAAAATAAAACTAATGACAATTAAACTACATAAGTACATTAAGAGTTATAATAAAATAATTCAAAACGGAAAACCATGTGCTGCATATTGTATCATTCAATTTAAAACCAGATTTGACCATCCGTGTTGTTAAGGGTTAAGAATAAACAAATTGCAGAGTTACATTACATAGTTACAGTAAGAGCTATAGTGAAATAGTTCAAAAAAGGAAAGCCATGTGCTGCATGTTGTATCATACAACCGAAAGACAGATTTCAGAGGTAAGCTTTTAACCATACATGTTGTTAGGGGTCAGGAATAAGCAAAATTACAGAACTAGAAAGGAAATAATGCGTGACAGTTCAATTAGAGGTGCAGTCTAAATCTAGCCAGTGTGGCTATGTTTATCTTAGTAACTGAAGGCAGAAGTTGGTTATATATCAAGATTACAGTAAGGTTGTCCAGTCCTCCATTCGGTTCAGGCCAGTGTGGATACTGCCAGTACGCAGGATCCATTTTAATTCTTCTTTGTTCATTAGTTGTGCAAGATTAGCTCCTCGTGGAGGCAATTTGACAATGCTTACTACTGTCCAGCGTATGTCATCCTCGGTATGACCCACAAATTCTTTACATTCAATGGTAAATCTGCAAACTGTACAATTTCCACAAAAACCCCAATGATCATGCAGTGTCCCTGTACTTGTGGTGCTAGCACCACAAGTACAGGGACACTGCATGATCATTGGGGTTTCCCTCCACTAACAGGGCACGCCAAATGTGGAAATTGTACAGTTTGCAGATTTACCATTGAATGTAAAGAATTTGTGTTTGGCACCATCAAATGTGTATTGAAAGACTTTTCAAACTGCAACACTTGTAACGTGATTTATGCCATCCTATGCCCCTGTAATCTGATCTACATCGGACAGACGACACAAAAGGTCCGGATAAGGATTTGCCAACACAGAAGCAGGTTACGGTGTAACACATCTAATGCACCCTTAGTTGAACATTTTCAAAGCATGGGTCATACCGAGGATGACATACGCTGGACAGTAGTAAGCATTGTCAAATTGCCTCCACGAGGAGCTAATCTTGCACAACTAATGAACAAAGAAGAATTAAAATGGATCCTGCGTACTGGCAGTATCCACACTGGCCTGAACCGAATGGAGGACTGGACAACCTTACTGTAATCTTGATATATAACCAACTTCTGCCTTCAGTTACTAAGATAAACATAGCCACACTGGCTAGATTTAGACCGCACCTCTAATTGAACTGTCACGCATTATTTCCTTTCTAGTTCTGTAATTTTGCTTATTCCTGACCCCTAACAACATGTATGGTTAAAAGCTTACCTCTGAAATCTGTCTTTCGGTTGTATGATACAACATGCAGCACATGGCTTTCCTTTTTGAACTATTTCACTATAGCTCTTACTGTAACTATGTAATGTAACTCTGCAATTTGTTTATTCTTAACCCTTAACAACACGGATGGTCAAATCTGGTTTTAAATTGAATGATACAATATGCAGCACATGGTTTTCCGTTTTGAATTATTTTATTATAACTCTTAATGTACTTATGTAGTTTAATTGTCATTAGTTTTATTTTCGGTCTAATGGCTAACCTCAAAGCTTAATACTCCGGTTTGCTATCCCTCCCCTTTTTCTTGCTGCCGTCGCGTCACCTTTATCACATGACCTAGACTTAGAGTCCTCCTTTATCATCCTTGGGATACTTTCCTTCATCAAGATGGCCGCCACGCATCTGCGGTCACATAACCTCACCACCCTTGATATGCCTTCCCACTCCATGATGGCCGCCACGCAATTGCGGTCACGTGACCACGAAGCACAGCCCTCAAACATCTTCCCCAGTCGGGTTTCCACGACCAATTGGACAACAGGTGCCACTATGCTGCCTTCCCTCCCGTGATCGGTAAGCTCCCTGTGATCGGTCCCACCTTCCCCTCTTCATTTCCACCTCAGCTTTAGCGCGACACCCCACCATAACCTTGCTATCCCTTCCTCATATCCCCAGGGTTCAATTGCCGCCCATTCAGATGCCTGCGGCTCTTCTCCATACGGACTCCTAATTCCATGCGAATTTAACGCGATCGGCTACCCCACCCATGAGGTAAGCTCATGCACATGCCTTCTCTTCACCCGTTCCCGCACCCTTATAGGCACTGAATTCTTTTCCCCCTCTCCTTGCCAGGTTGGAAATCGTTCCGATCACCCTTGGAAGCTCATTACTCATCCCACAGCGCTCTGTATCCTGTTCTCGCCCCTAGGTAACTCTCCCTAAATTGTCCTGCTCTACACCTAACACCCACCTTAGGCACCTTTACAGCCTTCATACGTGGTTAGCACTCCTCATCGGCATTTGCCTTTGATCTATACTGTGTTACACTCGCATGAATATGCACCATTGTCACATATAGACGTTAATTGCTTGTTGGTCGGGTTGATCATAGTTTGCTTTCTACCTATTGATCTTTTAGCCTTGTCACTCGGTCAGTACAATTCATCGGCACTCATTGCGAAATTATGTCGTACTTGATTGAGTAGGCTTCACACCGTTTAGTAGCACATCTCTTCTAATTGCATGATATCCGTGCTGCTTACTGCTTGTTCTTTGCCTATTCCGGCCTATTCGATAAGAGACCTAGAGCCAGCTGTCGCTGACGCGCGCTTTCTCTAATATAGCCCTCACTAACTCGTGTTTTCTACCCTATTTTCTCCCATTTCTTTCCATACCTCTATTTTCCATGTTGTTTTTAATGCAGGCTAAATGTTTTCAGGCACTATTTTGCAAGTCCTGATGATGATCCGCTAATTGTGTTAAGGATCGAAACGCCGTCGACAAAATTGTCAACCTTATACACTGTTATTTATTAACTACATTATGTGTAAAGGTGACCTCCTGTTATCACTGTTTGCTTCATTATATTAATTAGACGCAGACAACTGCATGCTGCCTGAGCCTTCTCTTGTCTTTGTTCTGTGACGTGAGTTTTTGGATACAGGCTTGTGTCCTACTGTTATTAAGTTTTATGTTTTGTATATTCATAATTGCATATTAAAACTGCCTTGTTCCGGATGGAACAATGGCTACAATATAGTACCGATTGGGTCTATATTTATTTAATTTCAATCAATTGTTTACACAGGGACCACTGTCTCTTAAAATAAGTTAGTCCCAAGGTCCCTGACCGATTAAATTGGGTTCCCTTGTTCTTTACATATATTCTGTTAATTTAGGCACGGGCCCCGCATCCACCTCATTGCTATCCTACGCTTGGCCAGCAGTAGGCCGATGGAGAGCTAATTTGCGTACAGCTTTTGGAATGTGTTTATCAAACCCCAATAGGGCAACCAACGGTGATTCTGGTATAGGTTGATCCAACATAACATTCAACGCACTGAACACCTCGCCCCAGAATGCACGATCCCCAGGACACTCCCATTCCAGGTGTGTGAAATTAGCATTTACTTCTGTGCACCTAAAGCATCTGCAATCCTCCCTAAGCCCATATCTGTATAACCGTGCCGGGGTGTAATAAGTTCTGTGAAGATATTTGAATTGAATTAATCTGTGCCTTCCGTTCTGTGAGATTGTTTTAATGTTACTAATACAGTGAGACCACTGTGCGTCTGTAATTTCCATTTCTAGCTCTCCCTTCCATTCTAACTGAAATTTCTGCTTCGCCTGAACTGACTGCTCTTTAGGTTTAAGGAGTGTGTAAAGTATTGTTATGCCATGTTTCGGTGATTCCAACTGCAATAGATATGTCAATAATTTCATTTCTTGCGGCTCCAACTTGTCGGGGCCTAGTATCGCATGCAGCACACTACGCACTCTGTAGAATTGGTAAGTGTCTAGCGCCATCAAACCCTGAGCTTTAGAGGACACCTGCACCCACGTTCGCACAGCCCCATCCTAAAACAGATCGCCCATATGTACAATTTTTAGTTTATGCAGTGTTTGTATTGCTGCACGATCAGTGTTGAGTGGAAACCAGTCACACCAAATTACAGGTAGTTCGGGCGAGTATATTACGCCAAGCTTTTGTTTGGCTGCTATTTTGGGTAATTGAGACCCTGTGCACCCTACTGGGTCAATTTTGCGTGGTTTATCCAGAGCGCCTCCGGTCAGTAATATCGGTAGTGGAGTGGGGGAGACCATATTATATTCTATATACAGATGTACAAATTGTGGGGGCCATGTATACAGCCATGCGCATGTAGTGTCTGTGCAGCCCTATAGTATCTAACCATATCTGGAGCGTTCAGTCCACCCTCCGTGTAAGGCCTGGTCAGCACATCCCATTTTACTCGAGGTTGTTTCCCTGCCCATGCGAGGTGCCTCAGCAATGCACGCAGACTGTGGAAATAAGATTTAGGCAAACTGATGGGGATATTTACAAAGAAAAATAGGAAGCGAGGGAGCACCACCATCTTCATTAAGGCAATACGGCCTATCAGGGATAGCGGGAGTTTGATCCATTTGTCGATGACCTCTGTTAGTTTGTGTGTCGCACGCCTGTAATTCTCGGATAGTATAACCTCGGGATCTGTATGCACCTTAATGCCCAGATATCTCACTGGGTCCGTGGTCCACTCCATAGGGTAGTTAGTGTGAATGGGGGTGGTGACCGTCGTTAACGGAAATATTGTTGACTTATGCCAATATATATGCAGCTCAGAGTGCTGCCCAAATCTCTCTACCTCCTGCAACATCGGTTCTAGTATGTGTTAGTGTAGGGTTTTTAGTATCGACAGGAAGAATGGCGCTCAAGCTAGTTCGCGCTATGTCTTGTTGTGGTCAGAGTATGCACGGTGCAGGCCAGGTCAGGGGAAAAGCCCTTAAACCCCCGTGATAGTGTGGATTAAAAATCCACACAAATAAAGTAGGTACGGTCCTGGGCACACGTAATGAGGGTATAACACTGGTAGAAATGTCTCGTTTTAGTGGGAATGTTGATGGTCTACACCAGAATGTTAATCATAAGTTTTTAATATAGCAACAAAGAAAAAGCAACCAGCCGACACGTGTTTCGTCACGATGGGGTAGTAACCCGTGACTCTTCAGGGCTGGGGAGGATACAAAACATGAAATAAACTGATGGGAAATCATACAGTAGGTTGTAGCAGAACCTGGAAATTATATATAGTGGGAATAAAAAGTGGAAACCTTATGTTAAAATCTGAACACAATGATGATAAGCAACTGAACGGTGCAACCAGATCTCGAAATATCGAAACTGTGACTGTGCAGGGGAGGACAAGTGGATGAAATTGCAGACAGAAAAGTGAAACAAATAAGTACATGGTGAGTAAGGCACAAAAGGGTACAAGTGTGTACTAAAGTGAGAAGCCTGTTCCAATTGAACAATAATGCAATGAAAGGTACACAATGGTATTAAGTTCAGAAGATTAAGGCGACAAGTACTGGATAAATATGCAGGCTCTAAGGTAGGCTAGGTTGGCAAGATCGAGTATATGAAAGGCATTTTAGGGAGGAGACAAAATTAATGTACAACGGCTCCAGAAATGGAGTGTAGGCTACCATGAGATCAAAAGGTTAACTCCTGTTATACAAAATTAATTTATACAAGCAAACGGTAAAAGGAAAAGTAACTTTACGCAAGCTCTATGGTGAGCTAGGTGGGCGAAACAGTAAATCATACAAGCAATTGCGGGAGAAACAAAACCTTGTACATAGGCTCAATGGGAAAGTGTGGGCTGCCCTAAGATCAATAAGTTGACTAATGCTATACTCAGGTACGTAATAAAAGAAAACAGTATAACATGTGAAAGAAAATACCTGAGTGGTGGTTCAATGAAAAAGGTGGTTTCTATGGAGAGGAGAATCAGAAAAGAAACAGATGAGGAGAATGAGCGGGGTGGGCTAAGAGAGGAAAATGGTGCATGAAGAGAAAACTGAAAAGATGCTCACCAAGTGGCCGGTGAAAGTTCCAAACCGGCAAGGGGGTACGAAGCGGACCAAAGTTGGTGGTCCACTGCAGAGTGAGAGTAGAAAGGGGAGAACGATTGGAACCAGGACAGGTAAGCCACAAGTTACCAGCTGACCTAATGGAGGAAAAGGAAAAAGGGGATGAGGTGATGACCCAAGGAGTGGGGGGAGGATGTCGAGACGGTAAACTAGGGAGCTTACCTATAAATTATGAGGAGGTCTGTGGCGATGTGTCACAGCAGCAGTGCGGGATGCACAGTAGAAGGGACCGTAGGGAGTGCGCTCAAAAAAGGTCAGTATCTCCGGTGGGCTACAGGCGGGTACGCCGGTAAACAAGAAAACTGATGAGAAAGGGGGGGGGGAAATTAAAACAAAATTGGAAAGGGCATAATGGCTGTAAAGGCTTGTGGCTCGTGCAGAGGAGAAAAGGAGGCTTACCTGAAAGAACTAGTGTTCTGGGTGGAGGAAATGATTCCGGGTGGATATCCGGATGGGAAAAGGCGAAGGCGGTGTTAAATAGGCGCCGTGGAAAAAGAACTAGACCGCGAAAGGTGTAACAGAGCAGGCCACGGAGGACGTCATGTCTAGTGTAGAAAAAGTGTTGAATGTGGTAGAAGAAAAACCTGTGGCTAAAGGTATGAAGGAAGTAGGGTAGAGAAAAGAAACGCACACAGACAGTATTAAAGGACAAGTGGGTTGAAGACAGCAGAGAGAAAACTGAATAGGATGTGCGAGATAAAAGGCTCTAATTGCCCAAAGAAAGGCTCCTGAGACATAGTGTGCATGCGTAATCATGGAAACAATTATACCGAACAGTACGAAATAAGATACGCCAGTAGCCCAAAGGAAGGTGGCTGAGACAGAGTGTGCTACAATATGAACATAAACTTGATAGGTAAAAAACATATAGAGTATGTACATAAGTGACACAATGGATGCCGCTCTTACATGACATTTGCAAAAGGGAAAAACGGAGTGACATAAAACATTAATAAGGTGACACAATGGAAGCCGCTCTTACATGACGTTTGCCAGAGGGATAAACGGAGTGACATAAGACAATAATATGGTGACATCATAGGTTCAAAAGTGGACGACAAATCATCCATGGTGACAAAGGTTAAATTGGTATGCGATCAATTGATTATGGAGCATAGGCTGTTGGCTTCTAAGCACCTTTCTCATGACTATAACAGAAGAGATGTAAGCTCTTAATCCTAGTAACAAGAGCAGGTGCACAAGAGTTTCTTGTCCATAGTACATTCCTCAAGAAAGTAATGAAGCTCATGGCTCATGGATAAGTCAGTGACCAGAGATCATTCACCTAGAAAATAATGAAGCTCATGATCAGTGTTTAATCCGTGTTGCACCGTCTGGAGGCGCATGATCCATGTGGCTTCCAGACGTCTAAGCCTCAATTCTCTGTTGCCACCTCTGGCGTTGGTGGCAGCAACATCAAAACCGAAGAAGGATAGGCGTCTTTGTGAGCCTTGCGATGGAGGACAAGTGGCTGCGTGTACTGCCATTGGGTATCGGGAATCTTGGCGTTGGAGTGCTCTGATGTGTTCACCAATCCGTTCTTTTAATGGTCTGATGGTGCTCCCTACGTACCATTGTTTGCAGGTGCACTCTAGAATGTATACCACAAATTTTGTGTTGCAATTGATGTTACAGTTAATTAGGTATTTCTTCTTGTTAATCGCTGTAAGGTTCTTGATACCATTCTGGGCAAATCTACAGACCCCACAACAACCACATTTAAAAAAAAACCAAAGTGTGCGTTGTGAGCCACATGTCATGTCTACACTAGACATGACGTCCTCCGTGGCCTGCCCTGTTACACCTTTCGCGGTCTAGTTCTTTTTCCACCGCGCCTATTTAACACCGCCTTCGCCTTTTCCCATCCGGATATCCGCCCGGAATCATTTCCTCTGCCCAGAACACTAGTTCTTTCAGGTAAGCCTCCTTTTCTCCTCTGCACGAGCCACAAGCCTTTACAGCCATTATGCCCTTTCCAATTTTGTTTTAATTTCCCCCCCCCCCCTTTCTCATCAGTTTTCTTGTTTACCGGCGTACCCGCCTGTACCCCACCGGAGATACTGACCTTTTTTGAGCGCACTCCCTACGGTCCCTTCTACTGTGCATCCCGCACTGCTTCTGTGACACGTCGCCACAGACCTCCTCATAATTTATAGGTAAGCTCCCTAGTTTACCGTCTCGACATCCTCCCCCCACTCCTTGGGTCATCACCTCATCCCCTTTTTCCTTTTCCTCCATTAGGTCAGCTGGTAACTTGTGGCTTACCCGCCCTGGTTCCAATCGTTCTCCCCTTTCTACTCTCACTCTGCAGTGGACCACCAACTTTGGTCCGCTTCGTACCCCCTTGCCGGTTTGGAACTTTCACCGGCCACTTGGTGAGCATCTTTTCAGTTTTCTCTTCATGCACCATTTTCCTCTCTTAGCCCACCCCGCTCATTCTCCTCATCTGTTTCTTTTCTGATAGTCCTCTCCATAGAAACCACCTTTTTCATTGAACCACCACTCAGGTATTTTCTTTCACATGATATACTGTTTTCTTTTATTACGTACTTGAGTATAGCATTAGTCGACTTATTGATCTTAGGGCAGCCCACACTTTCCCATTGAGATTCTGTACAAGGTTTTGTTTCTCCCGCAATTGCTTGTATGATTTACTGTTTCGCCCACCTAGCTCACCATAGAGCTTGCGTAAAATTACTTTTCCTTTTACCGTTTGCTTGTATAAATTAATTTTGTATAACAGGAGTTAACCTTTTGATCTCATGGTAGCCTACACTCCATTTCTGGAGCCGTTGTACATTAATTTTGTCTCCTCCCTAAGATGCCTTTCATATACTCGATCTTGCCAACCTAGCCTACCTTAGAGCCTGCATATTTATCCAGTACTTGTCGCCTTAATCTTCTGAACTTAATACCATTGTGTACCTTTCATTGCATTATTGTTCAATTGGAACAGGCTTCTCACTTTAGTACACACTTGTACCCTTTTGCGCCTTACTCACCATGTACTTATTTGTTTCACTTTTCTGTCTGCAATTCCATCCACTTGTCCTCCCCTGCACAGTCACAGTTTCGATATTTCGAGATCTGGTTGCACCGTTCAGTTGCTTATCATCATTGTGTTCAGATTTTAACATAAGGTTTCCACTATTTATTCCCACTATATATAATTTCCAGGTTCTGCTACAACCTACTGTATGATTTCCCATCAGTTTTTTTCATGTTTTGTATCCTCCCCAGCCTTGAAGAGTCACGGGTTACTACCCCATCGTGACGAAACACGTGTCGGCTGGTTGCTTTTTCTTTGTTGCTATATTAAAAACTTATGATTAACATTCTGGTGTAGACCATCAACATTCCCACTAAAACGAGACATTTCTACCAGTGTTATACCCTCATTACGTGTGCCCAGGACCGTACCAACATCGGTTCTAGGTTTTGCTCCAGGTTCCGTATATAAAGTACTGTATCTTCCGCATATGCTGCAATGGTTAGGTTATATTGAGTTGATCGAACACCCCTGTATGTGTGGTATTCACGCATTGCACACGCCAGTGGTTCTGCCACCAAAGCGTACAAAAGGGGGGAAAGTGGACATCCCTGCCTCGTTCCCCTTGCTATATTCATTGGAGCAAGAGAGCACCATTAACACGCACGTGTGCTACCGGTTGTGTATACAGGACTTCTATTAATTTCAGGAAGACATCACCCACACCCACCCTCTCAAGACTGCATATAAAAACCTCCATTCTACTGAGTCACATGCTTTTTAATATCTATAAATAGTGCTGCTGCTTTTACATTTGGATTAATTTGTGCAATAGTCCCGAATAGGGTACGTAAATTGCTAGGTAAAGAGCGCCCCGGGACGAACCCTGTCTGTTCCGGACCCACCAGTCTAGGCAACAGGGGAGATAATCTATTCGCCAACACCTTGGCAAACAGTTTTGTGTCTGTGTTTAACAGTGAGAGGGGTCTGCAGGAGGAGCAGTGCTCTGGGGGTTTACCTGGTTTTAATAGTGTGACCAAAGTGGCCTCCTTCATTGATGGGAGCATCTTGCCCAGCTTCACCATTTCTTCAAATAAATTTACCATGTGTGGGATCAGTTTATCTTGGTATGCCTTATAAAAGGCAGCAGTTAATCCATCTGCCCCAGGGGCTTTTTCGTTAGGCATTTCTTTTAGCGCTGCCAAAATTTCTGTAGGGCTTAAGGGGGCAATAAGACTCTCCCATTCATTGTTCTCGAGCCAAATCATAGCTATATGTGCAAGATAGTCCTCGTCCAATTCCGAGGCGAAGGACCCTCTTGAGGTATATAAGCCTGTGTAATAATTGGCAAAAGCCTCCAGTATCCCTGGCGTGCTATCCACCAAATCACCGTTATCGTTGTAAATTTTCGAGATATGGCCATCCCCTCTGGAGGGTCTTACTGTCGCTGCCAAAGTGGTACTCGGTCTATCGCCCTCCGCATATACGTTCGCTGTGGCATATTTCCCTAAATGCTTAACTTCCATTTTTGCCAAATCATTACACTCAGCAATCTGTGCTCTAATTTGTGTGAGTATTTGGGGGTCCCCCTCTTCTTGAAGTCTCCTCTCCAGGTCTTTAAGCGTGGTCTCTACTTTCAGTAGCTGGGTGCTAATAGATTTTAGGACCCCTGCGTGTTTAGAAATAGTCATGCCCCTTATGTAAATTTTAAAAGCCTCCCAGATGGAGCCCATGGTAGATACGCTGCCAATGTTCGTGATAAAGAAGTCGTCGATTGCATTGCCCAATTCTGTACGGAACAATGTATCTGATAAGGATTATTGAGGAAACCGCCATGACCGCATGCCATTCACCAAGTTGGTTAGTGTTATCTGCAAGGTTACCGGGGAGTGGTCAGATAATGTACGCGCCAAATGTGAGCATTTCTGTATATCGGGGAGCAGAGAGCGCGATGCATACCAATAGTCAATTCTAGTGTGCGTGTCATGGACAGAGGAGTAGTGCGTATACTCTCTGCCCAAGGGAGAACGAGAACGCCAAACATCACAAAGACCGTCCGCCTCTGTAATACTGGCTATTGCGCGTGCCGCACGCGATGGTAGCCTAGGGGCACCTTTTGATCTATCAATTTCGGGATTTTGAACGCAATTGAAGTCGCCCCCCAGAAGTATAGGCATATGCGAGTGTCTCATTATTTTGTCATGTAGCGCGTAATAAAACTGTGGGTTGTCATAATTTGGCCCATAAACCCCCACGAGCAACACATTGAAGTTCTCCTTGCGGCACTTTGCCAAAACATACCTCGCCCCCTGTGTCTACCTCTATTTCTTGTATTTGTATGCCAGAATTTCTGCGTACCCATATGAGCACACCCCTAGCATGGGAAGTGGACCCGGCTGATATGCATGTGCCTTTCATTCTTCTAGGGGTCAGTATCCCTGATCTTGGGGTAAGATGTGTTTCTTGCAAAAGGGCTACATCCGTATTTTGTCTGTACAAATAGGCTACCACTTTTCGTATTTTTCTCTGGTCATTAAGGCCCCTGACATTCCAGGACATAAATCTAATATTAGTGCTAGCTTTAGGGGGCTGCGACATGTCTTCATTTATGCTTCCATCTTGATCCATCATGCGATATATATAAAGTGACGTATTTCAGTGTGTACATTCCCTGCTGATACATTAGACATTTAAATAGCATTCTAAGAAAAAACAGTTCCCCACTCCCCACCCACTCCATATCAAAATAACAAGACATGGTACTTGTAGAACAACCCTCCTCACCCCCTCCCACCCTGAAACAGACCCTCCCATCCAAAAGCAGTTTTCCCACAATTACTACCCAGGTGCAATACACTCGTAGGCGGTGGCAGCCAGCCCCGAGGTGTTTCTCTGTAACTTACAGCTGCACAACCAATGAGTTGCCATCCAGTCTGCTGAATAGTTACATTATTTGTCTGTGCAGTGAATTTACAGTCTAAGCATCATTGCGATGAGGGTACTACACAGCATCAATGGCAAATAAGGTTCAGTGTGGATATTGTCTATTATTATTCCTGTGCCATTCCTGGAGTCCCATGTGTACTCATGCAGTCGTCGTGCCCGGTTCAAGCAGTATATCCTTTTCAGAGACCTCAGTAGCACTGTCCCCCTCTGCCGGCGCCGGCCAGGTCGAGTTTTGCGGTCTCTCAGAGCGGTATTTTTTAAGGTCCTGCTGTAGTTGGTTAAGATCTCCGTAAATTTTTGATTTGCCAACAAAGTTCACCCGGAGTCTGGCCGGATATAGCATCGCATAGTCGAGTTGGAGTTCTCTCAGTTTATGCTTGACAGGCCCAAATTTCTTGCATGCCTCTTGCACCTGCGGGGTAAAGTCCGGGAAGAGAGCCAAGTCTGACCCCTCCTATTTAAGGACTTTCAGATCTCTAGCGCGTCGCACGGCCGCATCTCTGTCCCTGTAGTTTAGGATTTTCGAGATCAAGGGGCGAGGCACCGCACCAGGAGGAGGTCTGGGGCCCAAAGTGCGATGGGCGCGTTCAACAACAAATACCTCTGAGAAAGTTTCACGGCCCAATAGAGTCACCAGCAGTTGCTCAACGAATATCTCCAATTTCTAGTAGCGGAGGTCTCGGGTAAACCCAATATGCGCACGTTGTTGCGCCTAGACCGCGCTTCGAGATCTTCGGCCTTGTCACGCATTGTTGTTAACAACTTCGCCATTTGTTTTTGTGCCGTCCCCATTTCAGATTGTGTGTCCTCTGCTTCTGAAATTCTCCGATCCGCCATGTCGAGCCTTTCAGCGTGTTTGTCTACATGCTCAGACATCCGGTCCATTCGGAACGCCAATGCGTCTATCTTACCATCAATGGAATCTAAGCTCTGTCGCATGGCTGTTAATATTTGCCGAATGTCATCTCCGGCGGCATTCAAGTCTTCATTCTGTTCCGCAATTGGAGGGGTTGGAATCCTCATACCTATTCCTGATCGATTTCCTCTGATCAAATTGTATCTTAGTTTGTGTCTTGTCTCCATTCCCCATATTGCCTGCTTCCATACGCCACCCAACAGGGACAAAACAATACTGTATGAGTCAAATATTGCAGAGGGCGAACGAGGGGGGCAATGGATAGAAAGGCCGCAGTCTGCTGACGCTTTCGATGAGCGGAACAGTATGTCCTGACTGTAAGGGCCTACACACTCTTCAGCCAGGCCCAACCAGTTGCACGGCCCAGCAGGACAACGCCCGATCGCAAGGGGGGGGAGGGATGCCACAGATGGTGAACAGCGCTCCTGCGTGGCCCCCGGGCGGTCGACCACCATACTCGCCGGAGAGAAAGGAGTGGAGAGTCACAACCACCGCAGACCCCAGGAAGAAACCATGTGCAACCGCTAGTTGTACATGTGCGTGTTTTTTACGCTTGTGGTCGGACCACGCGACAGCTGCAATAACTAGGCTCCATAGTTTAGGCACACGGTCCTCCGCCTCGCTGCCCCCCAAATTATCAATAGCCGCTCTCTCTGCAATGAGCCCACGCCAGGGCTCACGTTCTCTGTTGCGCGCTATTTTGCGCTCCGATTATTGAGGCAGACACAGGGCGCAAAGTCCCAGCGGTCACACCGCCCGGGAGGCACATGCAAAGTCTATGCGGGGGGGGGGGCGCCGATCAGTTATCTCGCGCTGATTTTAAGCGGCGTCCGCCGTACGTGAATCCAGGCAGCTGCAGCACTAATCACATTAGGCCGCCCCGCACTCCGCAGGCCCCGCACTGTCCTACCGTAGCATCCTTCCGATTTCATGCGCACGTGCTCCGTATTCTGCAGCAGCACTACCCGCCAGGGGCATATCGAGGGCAGGCCAATATTCTCCACGCTAAGAGTTCCGGGCTGCAGCTCCTGGGTGAGCCACGAGCCTGCGTAGCACGCCCTCTGCTCCACGTAGTGCTCCACGGGCCCCTCAGAGGCCGCAACCGCGTTGCTCGTCTTCGCCAGGCACAGGAGCCGCTTCAGTGCACCAAACCTTCAGAAATCACTGTTCTCTGACTGTTGCATGTATTCCGCAACCTATTATTCCATCATTTGTCTGGATGGTGCAGATAACTTAAAGATAGTATGGGCAGCAGCAGGCTGCGGCCATCTTGGAGCCCGGCAAGCCACGCCTCATGAAATAAATATTTTTGCTGTGCATTCTGGTACTTGTAGTCCTGCGTGTACCATTATCCACACATCTACAAGTACCATAATGCAAATAAAAACATTTGGACTGGATGAGTTACGCACTTGCAAAATTGTGAAACCTTGGAGAAGAGCTCTGTGTTGTGTTATAAATGTTGTCCCTCTGTTCCTTACCTCAACAACATTATGCATTTCTAGCTTATTGTGATCAATTTAAAAATAATTTGTGCCAATCCAATCTCCCAAAACCCATGTTTGGCTACAAAAGGAAACATTGCAGTGGCACCGGGTGGAAAAGGGTGCCAATTGAATTGACCGCCAGTTATGGCTGCTTTTAGGCCGAGACACAAGCAATGCCTCATTGTACCTTGAAAGAGGAGTAAAAGAGAGGAAGAAAAGGAAAAAAAGCTGCAGATTGAGAAAGCAAATAGGGAAACCAAAAGGAGAAGCAGAAGAGGTTTCAGTGGGAGCAGAGTTTAGTTTGTGAAAAAATGCAGTAAATTTAACATGAAGCATACCTGTGCATTTATCCTCCAAGTGTGTGCTTTGATTCGAGCAGCAGAGCTCTGAAAACGTGTACAGTGCTCTGCTGCTGGTTTAAAACATGCATTTTAAATATCGTGATGCTTCGCAGTGCAGGTCGCCATGACGACAGTTACAAGGAAAGTTGCCCTTGCATTTATGACCTTAATGTAAGAAACACCAATAACTTGCATTACAGTTACGCCTGAAAACCACCATGCTGCTGGAAGCTGAAAGGCAGGTTTTTTTCAGATTCTTTGAGAGAGAAGGAAACAAGCATTCAAACAAGCATTTGCAATGCAATCGGTCTCGCCTTTGGGACCTTATATGTATTTAGCTATGCAGCACATTAGCCTGGGTGCTGAAACATCTACTGTTCTTTAACATGGAGGGAAAGTAAGCACCAAACTGTTTCATGTAAAGTGCTCCAATACCTTTGGGTCGAGTTTGCGCGATATAAAACTACAAAAAAAAAAAAAAATGTGGCATTATTACCAGAGCTGTTGACTTTGGAACTAGGGAATCAGGTTCAAGTCTCGGCATTGCCTCAACCTCCTGTGATTCTGGGCAAATCACTTAATCACCCCATATTTTTATGTACCTGAAACTCAACCAAAAGTTATTGGAGGGCTTTAAGTGAGCACCAGTTACATTACACAAGGTCACATTTATTTTTTTGGGGTAGAGTTTACAAGGGTATGAGCTAGCACATGCGTCTTGCTTGCAAGACACTATTGTCTATAAAAAGGGCCTTGTGCCCATCCATTGCTTACCATTTGTTGGCTTCATTGCTACCCTTTTTTACAGCCTTATAATTGGCTAAACCAGGCGAAACGTAACTTCTGATACTTGCTGCGGGGCAGGGAGCAAGTACAGATTAGGTCAACTTCAGCAGTGCCTATCCGCTGCTCCAGACTTGCTTAAGGTACCACCCCCCCGCCCCCAATCGCTCCTTTAATTGTGTTTTTTTTATAGTTTTTTTTCTTTTTTGATGCAGTACTCTGTGCCATGGAAGGTCACTTTCTCTCGATTTCTCTCCGGGTTTGTAAAAGTTATCGGGGTGTTAACAATAACAACATGGCTTTATTCCCCGACACATCTATCCCCATTTCATGCTGGGGTGCAGATCTACCCTTAAAGTCAGCATCAGTTCTTAACAGCCACAGAGTACATCATTGCATTAGTCCGAAGCGGCGCAACTGCATTACTTTCTCGTGCTTGCATGAGGAATGTCGAACCGGCATAAACATGGGTGTGTGCTAAACTGGTGAAGACTAACGTGTTGGTGTGGGATATGATTGTGTTTGTAAGAATATCAATGAATTGCAAACCACAACTTCCATGTAACCCACTACAATCCAATGCACACTGCACTCTAATCCATACAATCTACTGCTTCACAGCCTTTGATGCAACTTTAAAGAGACTCGTTTGAGTTGTTTTCAGTCTTATCAGTTGAGAACTGAAACATTTTCAATATTATATACAAGTATTAGTTATTGCTTATTTATTATTATGCAACTAACAACTATTGAGAAAGCCCATACTTTTGGCTTGTTGTAGGTGTATTGTTACTTGCTGTATTATGTATCTGGATGCAATGACGGAAGCTGCAAAATACCAGTTGGGCAGCGCACAACGCTAACCACAGATTTTTAGGTTTTAATCGGCCACGCCCCTTTGTGACCCCTCTCCCCCCACCAGTTTTTTTATCCCACTTAAAGCCCTGGAGGTAGAGCATTGGCTCACCAGGCAGTGTGTTGAGGGTCCTTTTATGCTTTGCCCCCTCAGTGCAGGCTAATAAAACAAAACACCAACTTAAAGTCCCTTAAGAGAAATATTAACAAATTACTGCGGCAATTACACCGAGATGGTCCGGACAAAGCCGCACAAATGGAACTGCAAAAATTAAAAACCATCTGTTAGACCTGGTATCATTGGCGTGAGTCTCCCTTCCATTTTTTTCTGATTGCCTCCTGTTTTTGATCTGTTTGCTGGTTTTAGATGCTTTGGACACTGTGCCACTGCTATTCAGTGCCACAGTGCAAGTGCTCCCTATGGTAAATTGATGCATTGATTAGTGACTCCATGATTGGATCATTTGATTTACTTGTCAGACCCTAGTATAGTGCACCAGGTGTGCCCAGGGCTTGTAAATCCAATGCTGCCGGTGGGCTTGCAGCACTGGTTGTGCCACCCACAGAAGCAGCTTGTAAAATGTGTCTCAGGCCTGCCATTGCAGAGCCTGTGTGCAGTCTGTGACTGCCATGTCGACTTGGCAAGTGCACCCACTTGCCAGTCCCCAAACCTTCCCTTATCTTCATATCAGACACCCCTAAGGTAGGCCCAAGGGCAGGGTGCATTGTAAGTATAAGGTAGGACATGCCCTGGTGTGTGTGGCATGTCCTAATAGTGAATTACAGCCATTTTCGTTTTTCACTATTGCAAGGCTACCTGTTCTCCATAGGCCAGAATGGGCAGTTTGATTATTACACCTTATAATCCTAACTGACCCAGGGAACATGGTAGAAAAACGAATTTAGTATGCCTGAACTCAGAATGATAAAATACATCTTTTAGTGAAGTTGGTTTTAACATTCTTTGTTTGAAAATACCACTTTTAGAAAGTAGGTATTTTCTTGCCTAAACTCATCCAGCTGCCTCTGCTCAGGTTGTGTATTGTATGTCTGGGTTTGTGAGTGACAGGGGCTGGGGGATTCCAGGAGGCAGGGTGAGTCAGCACTAGGCTGAATAGGTCTGCCTGAAGGAGGATGGGTGGGAGGAGTTGCACCTGGGTCTGAATAGGGCTGTGCCTGCCTTCCACAATGCTGGCTCCACCTCCTGCCGGGCGTCTGATGGCTCTGCCCCTCACTCTCAAAGGAAAGAAGGAGTCAGAAAAACAAAGTGCTCCAAGACTGACCAGAACTGGTTTGGACTAGGCAAAGGCCTCTCTGCCTTCAGAGAACAAAGGGAAAGGGTGTATAAAATTGGGACCCAGACCCCTAGGAAATTAGATCACTTCTCGAACAACAAGATGACCCTTTTGCCAAGGAGAATAAACAAGGAAGCTGCAGGAGTTGGACTGCCCCTCTGCCAAGTGTGCTGTTTGCTGGGTTGGCCTGCAGTGGTTTCTTCATTACCAAGGAAAGGAGAAGGAACTTTTAAAGAACTTTTCATCATCTTGCAGAATATTACTCCAAGGGCTTGATTTGAGCTTGCCTCCTGACTGAAGTCTCAGGGATACCAGACTTCACCCCCCTTCTGTTTGCCTGCATCTGGAACTTGCTGTTCTGGTGCTACAGAAGGAATTTGCAACACCGACGCCGGCGAGCGACGCCGTCTCCTGCATCGAAGCCGTGAGCGCTGCTCCGACTTGCAACGAAGACTCGACGCCGACCGCCGTGCCACCTCGACGCCAGCGAGCGACATCGTAAGCCTGCCATAGCCGTGAGCGCTACTCCGACTTACGACGCCGGCCCGACGCCTGCTGCTGTGCCGCATCGACTCCGAAGCTGACATCGTCGCAGAGCCGATCGTCGACGTGGGTGGTCAAGAATCTATCGACATCATGACATCGTACGGAACCGTGGCCTCGGCGCCATCGTGACGTCACCTCCTCTCCGGTCCGGAACCGATGCCTCCCCTGCCTGCGCAAGCATCCAGGACCCGACGCATCATCTCCTCCGAAGCAAGGAACCAACGCCGCAACGCGCCAACGACGCCGCACCTCCCCGACGCCGTGAGCTGTCTTTGTTTCGCTTTTCCAAGGTACTGTTCTTTGTGGGTCTGTTTTGACTCCGGGCCCGACGCCGCGCACCTCGCGGTCGGCGCCGTACTTTGGGATTTCTTTGACCTCGACGTCGTGATAACTCCAGTTGGGGTTATTTGTTGCTAAAGACTGTTTTTAAGTGAAGAACCTATTTTTAAACCATTTCTACCATCTTGAAGTATTATTGATTACAGTATTGTGGATTTTTGTCGTTTGTGGTCTTGTGATAAATCTATATAAAGAATATTTATTTTTATAAAACCTGTGTGGTGTCCATCTGTAGTGTTTTCACTGTATTACTGTATGTGTTCACAAATGCTTAACACACTGCCTCTTAGATAAGCCTGCCTGCTCGTGCCAAGCTACCAAGGGGGTGAGCAGGGGTTATCCAGGTGTGTAATCCCCTTTCCCTGACTTAGAAGCAAGGGTCCCTATTTGGACAAAGGTGTATACCATTGCCAACTAGAGACCCCCAGTTCTAACATTGGTGGTCAGCGGTGAGGATTTGGACCTGCATTTGTGACTCATATACAGTGATTGGTGTACACTACTAGTGAGTGCAGACCAAACGCGACCACATACTTTTTGGTAGAATTTTTTTTCCTTGGACTGTTATTTTTCTGAGAACTGCCAATTCTTATTGCCATGAGTCCACCAGCATCTATTGCCTCTATGGATCCAGAGTTTGAGGAAGAGAGGTTGGATACCTATAATGCCAAACAGCTGAAAGCCTTCTGTAGAAAATTTAAAGTTGCTATTGCAGGGCTCACTAAAAAGGATGAGTTCCACAAGGCGCTGAGGGCCTGGGTGGAAGCAAGAAATGCATCTGAAAATGTGGAGCACCCTGTGGAGGAGGTGGAAGGGCAGCTAGATGGGCCCCTGGGCCAAAGGGGGGAGAAAGTACCTACCCCGCCAGGCAGCAGTGTTTCTTCCAAAGACCTGTCCCCAGGAGAGCTGGAGGATAGGGAGAGAAATAGGGCACACAAGCTGGAGATGGCTAGGCTCAAAATGGAGGGTCAAAAGGACCTAGAGAATAAGAAGCTGGAGTTTGAAATTAACAAGTTAGCCTTGGAGAAAGAGAGAATGAGATTAGAGCATGAGAGAATGTTGAGGGAGTTAGAGATCAAAGAACAGGGCTTAGAACTCCATCCCTCTGGTGGCAGCGCACCATCTGTGCCTTCAGAAGGCAGGGTATATATTCCCAAGGATGTCATCAAAGATTTCCATAAGCATGAAGATATTGGGCAGTGGTTTGCAGCCTATGAAATAGCAATGTTGGCCCACCGGGTCCCTGAGAAGGATTGGGGAGCTGGGTTGTGGGGCCGCTTTGTGAGTGAGGGGAGGGATACTTTGTTAGACCTACCCAGTGAGAATAGGATGTCTTATGCCCATATGAAGGAAGCCCTGATGACAAGGTATGGTTTGACCCCAGAACTCTATAGACAGAGGTTTAGGAGTTGCAAGAAGCTGGAGGGAACCACTTGGGTAGAATATGTATCTTTCTTTTGCAGAGCCATGGATGGTTGGGTGAAGGGTAGCAAAGTGGATACTTTTGAAGCGCTCTATGATTTGTTTGCATGGGAGCACTTGTCGGCTAATTGTTTTCCAGAGCTACGCCAGCACCTTATTGATAGCAAGCTAACTAACCCTAGGAAGCTTGCTGAGGAGGCGGACCGCTGGGTCAGTACCAGGGTCCACAAGGGTCATGTGGGAGATTCCGCCAAAGGTGGGCAGGGTCCCCAGCAGAAGAGTGGGGGGGACAAGGGTAAGCAGAGGGAGTTACAGAAAGGGCCCCAAAGTAATCCCCAAGGGAAAGGTTCCCAGCCTCCCCCTGAGAAGAAGCAAGAGGCCCCGCCAGGTAAACCTGTTCAAAGGGGCCCCTGTAAATGTTTTACGTGTGGTCAGTTGGGCCACCGTTGGTATGATCCTCAATGTCCCATGAGAGATCCCAAAGCACCACCCCGTGCACCACCCCATAAGATTGCCAGTGTAGCCCTGGGGGGAGGAGATGGGTGCCCAAGGTGGGTGGGATCCCGCAGAGATGTCCCTTGTCTCATTAGGAGACTTTGAGATGGTCCCTAAAACTCAGCTGCCTGATAACACTAAAAAGTACAGGCAGTGGGTGACCATCAATGGCCATAGGGTGGAAGCTCTCAGAGACACCAGTGCAAGTGTGACAGCTGTCAGTTGTCGGTTGGTGTCCAAAGAGCAGGTTGTCCCCCATGCATTCTTCCCTGTTGTTGCTGCAGACAACTCACAGAGCCAGTGTGAGGTGGCGCAAGTTCCCTTTGAGTGGGGGGTCTCAGGTACCCTCCAAGTTGCTGTGAGGCCAGCCATGCCTGTTGATTGTCTGTTGGGCAATGATTTAGAGGACTCCCCTTGGGCTAAGGTGGAGAGAAGGTCTCATCTAGAGATGTTGGGTCTGCCTGAGTGGGCGTGTGTAACCACTCGGTCCATGGCAGCCAGTAAGGGTGATCAAGAGGTTCTGGAGCCTGAAAATATGGCCCAGACCCCTGCCTTAAAGAGAAGAGGTAGGGGGCGTGGGAAACCAGCCCCCATAGTTCCCACGGTCCAGGAGGAGGCAGACCTTGAGGGGGATGCCCTGGAACCTACAGGGGAACAAGTTGCTGAACTGGGAGACCTTCCTGAGCTGACCCATTGGCAGCAAGAAGGAGGTCCCTCCAGGGAGGAATTTTGTGAGGAGCAAAGGAAGTGCCCTTCTCTTGAGGGTTTGAGGCACCAGGCCACAAACCAGTCAGCAGGTGATCACTCTGGATCACATTGGATCTACTGGGAGAACGACCTCCTGTATAGAGAGCCTAAGGTTGCTGAGCCTGGGTCAGCCCGTGTGCTGGTGGTACCCCAGCGCTTCAGAGCCTTCCTACTGGGTTTGGCTCATGACGTTCCTTTAGCTGGACATCTGGGGCAGAACAAGACCTTTGCAAGGCTTGTTTCCCATTTTCATTGGCCCCAGATGCGCAAGAGTTCAGATACTCATTGTAGGACCTGCCAAACTTGCCAGGCAAGTGGGAAAAGTGGAAGGAAGCACAAGGCCCCTCTCCAACCTTTCCCTGTAGTCAGTACCCCCTTTGAACGGGTGGGTATCGACATTGTGGGGCCACTGGACCCCAAGACAGCCATGGGCAACAGGTTTATCCTGGTCTTGGTGGACCATGCTACCCGGTACCCGGAAGCCATCCCTCTCAGGACAGTGACGGCCCCCGTGGTGGGACGTGCACTGATGGGGGTTTTTCCCGTGTGGGGTTCCCCGAGAGGTGGTGTCAGACCGTGGTACCAACTTCATATCTAACTATATGAAGTCCCTGTGGAAGGAGTGTGGTGTTACCTATAAGTTCACCACTCCTTACCACCCCCAAGGTAATGGGCTGGTTGAGAGATTCAACCGGACCCTTAAGGGCATGATTATGGGTCTTGAGGAACCTATGAGGCGTAAGTGGGACGTCCTCTTGCCATGCCTGTTGTTTGCTTACCGTGAGGTGCCTCAGAAGTCCTTAGGGTTCAGCCCCTTTGAGCTGCTGTATGGTCACCCGGTAAGAGGACCTTTGAGTCTGGTCAAGGAAGGCTGGGAGCAATCTCCCAGGAAACCTCCCCAGGATGTATATAGCTACATGCTGGCCTTCAGGAACCAGACTCGGCGTTTCAGAGAACTCGCTCAGGCGAACCTGGAAGCCAGCCAGGAAGAGATGAAGCGGTGGTACGATCAGAATGCCACTCTGATTGAGCTTCAGCCTGGACAGAAAGTTTGGGTCATGGCCCCTGTGGAGCCCTGTGCGCTCCAGGACAGGTGGACCGGTCCATTTGAGGTGGTGGAGCGCAAGAGTGATGTCACCTATCTGGTGAACTTGCGGTCTCCCAGGAACCCTTTGCGGGTCCTGCATGTTAACCGCCTGAAGCCCCACTTAGAAAGGTCCGAAGTGGGCATGCTCCTAGCGACAGATGATGGAATGGAGGAGGAGACTGAGCCTCTTCCTGACCTCCTGTCTGCAGCGGAGCAAGATGGGTCAGTGGATGGTGTTGGCCTCTCTGCCACACTGACCCCTGAACAGCAGCAAGATTGTCGCCAACTGCTGGGGCAATTCCCTGATTTGTTTTCCCTGGTTCCTAGTGTCACTGAGTGGTGCGTCCATGATGTGGACACTGGGGACAGTCCTCCTGTGAAGCACAAGGCTTACAGAGTGACTGACAGGGTCAGAGCTTACATTAAGGAGGAGGTCTCCAAGATGTTTGCCTTAGGGGTGATTGAGTCCTCTAACAGTCCTTGGGCCAGCCCAGTGGTTTTGGGCCCAAAGGCTGCCGCGCCTGGTGCCACACCCGAACTCCGGTTCTGTGTGGACTACCGAGACTCAATTCAGTCACCAGGACTGACGCGCACCCCATCCCCAGAGCTGATGAGCTCATTGATCAGTTGGGAGCTGCCCGGTACCTCAGCACATTTGATTTGACGTCTGGGTACTGGCAGATTGCCTTAACTGATGGGGCCAAGGAGAGGTCAGCATTCTCCACACCAGATGGGCACTACCAATTCCGGGTTATGCCCTTTGGGATGAAGAATGCCCCTGCCACCTTTCAGAGGTTGGTCAACCAGGTGTTGGACGGACTGGAAGATTTCAGTGCCGCCTACCTGGATGACATTGCGGTGTTTAGTTCCACTTGGGAAGAACATCTGCGCCACCCCTGGGAAGTGTTGATGGCGCTGCGGAAGGCAGGCCTCACAATCAAGGCGAGTAAGTGCCAGATTGGGCAGGGTTCGGTGGTGTACTTGGGGCACCAGGTAGGAAGCGGCCAGGTGGCGCCCCTACAGCCCAAGATTGATACCATCCTGGCATGGGAACCCCCAAAGACTCAGACACAGGTGAGAGCCTTTTTAGGACTCACGGGGTACTACAGGAGGTTTGTCAAGGGGTATGGCAACATTGTTGCACCCCTGACTGAGCTGACTTCCAGGAAGCAGCCCAAGAAAGTGAACTGGACTGACACCTGTCAGAAGGCTTTTGACGCCCTGAAGACTGCCATGTGCACAGCACCCGTGCTTCAGGCGCCCAACTTCTCAAAAGAATTCACTGTTCAAACAGACGCTTCAGAGCATGGTGTGGGGGCTGTTCTATCACAGATTAATGAGGAGGGCCTAGACCAACCCGTAGCCTTCATCAGTAGGAGGTTACTTCCACGGGAACAGAGGTGGAGTGCAATTGAGCGTGAGGCATTTGCTGTGGTCTGGGCACTGAAGAAGTTGAGACCATACTTGTTTGGGACTCACTTCCTGGTTCAGACCGACCACAGGCCCCTCAGATGGCTGATGCAGATGAGGGGTGAGAACCCAAAGTTGTTGAGGTGGTCCATTTCCCTACAGGGTATGGACTTCACGGTGGAACACCGCCCTGGTACAGAACACGCCAATGCTGATGGTCTGTCCAGATTTTTCCGCCTTAGTGAAGAGGACTCCTAGGGGAAGGGTAGTTCTCCCCACATTTCAGCTGGAGGGGACACGTGTTAGACCTGGTATCATTGGCGTGAGTCTCCCTTCCATTTTTTTCTGATTGCCTCCTCTGTTTTTGATCTGTTTGCTGGTTTTAGATGCTTTGGACACTGTGCCACTGCTATTCAGTGCCACAGTGCAAGTGATCCCTATGGTAAATTGATGCATTGATTAGTGACTCCATGATTGGATCATTTGATTTACTTGTCAGACCCTAGTATAGTGCACCAGGTGTGCCCAGGGCTTGTAAATCCAATGCTGCCGGTGGGCTTGCAGCACTGGTTGTGCCACCCACAGAAGCAGCTTGTAAAATGTGTCTCAGGCCTGCCATTGCAGAGCCTGTGTGCAGTCTGTGACTGCCATGTCGACTTGGCAAGTGCACCCACTTGCCAGTCCCCAAACCTTCCCTTATCTTCATATCAGACACCCCTAAGGTAGGCCCAAGGGCAGGGTGCATTGTAAGTATAAGGTAGGACATGCCCTGGTGTGTGTGGCATGTCCTAATAGTGAATTACAGCCATTTTCGTTTTTCACTATTGCAAGGCTACCTGTTCTCCATAGGCCAGAATGGGCAGTTTGATTATTACACCTTATAATCCTAACTGACCCAGGGAACATGGTAGAAAAACGAATTTAGTATGCCTGAACTCAGAATGATAAAATACATCTTTTAGTGAAGTTGGTTTTAACATTCTTTGTTTGAAAATACCACTTTTAGAAAGTAGGTATTTTCTTGCCTAAACCATCCAGCTGCCTCTGCTCAGGTTGTGTATTGTATGTCTGGGTTTGTGAGTGACAGGGGCTGGGGGATTCCAGGAGGCAGGGTGAGTCAGCACTAGGCTGAATAGGTCTGCCTGAAGGAGGATGGGTGGGAGGAGTTGCACCTGGGTCTGAATAGGGCTGTGCCTGCCTTCCACAATGCTGGCTCCACCTCCTGCCGGGCGTCTGATGGCTCTGCCCCTCACTCTCAAAGGAAAGAAGGAGTCAGAAAAACAAAGTGCTCCAAGACTGACCAGAACTGGTTTGTACTAGGCAAAGGCCTCTCTGCCTTCAGAGAACAAAGGGAAAGGGTGTATAAAAAGGGGACCCAGACCCCTAGGAAATTAGATCACTTCTGGAACAACAAGACAACCCTTTTGCCAAGGAGAAGACCCAAGGAAGCTGCAGGAGTTGGACTGCCCCTCTGCCAAGTGTGCTGTTTGCTGGGTTGGCCTGCAGTGGTTTCTTCATTACCAAGGAAAGGAGAAGGAACTTTTAAAGAACTTTTCATCATCTTGCAGAATATTACTCCAAGGGCTTGATTTGAGCTTGCCTCCTGACTGAAGTCTCAGGGATACCAGACTTCACCCCCCTTCTGTTTGCCTGCATCTGGAACTTGCTGTTCTGGTGCTACAGAAGGAATTTGCAACACCGACGCCGGCGAGCGACGCCGTCTCCTGCATCGAAGCCGTGAGCGCTGCTCCGACTTGCAACGAAGACTCGACGCCGACCGCCGTGCCACCTCGACGCCAGCGAGCGACATCGTAAGCCTGCCATAGCCGTGAGCGCTGCTCCGACTTACGACGCCGGCCTGACGCCTGCTGCTGTGCCGCATCGACTCCGAAGCTGACATCGTCGCGGAGCCGATCGTCGACGTGGGTGGTCAAGAATCTATCGACATCGTGACATCGTACGGAACCATGGCCTCGGCGCCATCGTGACGTCACCTCCTCTCCGGTCCGGAACCGACGCCTCCCCTGCCTGCGTAAGCATCCAGGTCCCGACGCATCATCTCCTCCGAAGCAAGGAACCGACGCTGCAACGCGCCAACGACGCCGCACCTCCCCGACGCCGTGAGCTGTCTTTGTTTCGCTTTTCCAAGGTACTGTTCTTTGTGGGTCTGTTTTGACTCCGGGCCCGACGCCGCGCACCTCGCGGTCGGCGCCGTACTTTGGGATTTCTTTGACCTCGACGTCGTGATAACTCCAGTTGGGATTATTTGTTGCTAAAGACTGTTTTTAAGTGAAGAACCTATTTTTAAACCATTTCTACCATCTTGAAGTATTATTGATTACAGTATTGTGGATTTTTGTCGTTTGTGGTCTTGTGATAAATCTATATAAAGAATATTTATTTTTATAAAACCTGTGTGGTGTCCATCTGTAGTGTTTTCACTGTATTACTGTATGTGTTCACAAATGCTTAACACACTGCCTCTTAGATAAGCCTGCCTGCTCGTGCCAAGCTACCAAGGGGGTGAGCAGGGGTTATCCAGGTGTGTAATCCCCTTTCCCTGACTTAGAAGCAAGGGTCCCTATTTGGACAAAGGTGTATACCATTGCCAACTAGAGACCCCCAGTTCTAACACCATCAAAAAGAAACTAATTTGGCACTTAAAAAGGGAAGCAGAAGAAGAGCTATGGGCTAAGTTGCTCCACGACGCAAAAGGAAATAACACCAGCGGAAGATTCTGGAAAATGGTGAAGAACCCAAGAAGACCCAGCATTAATTCACACCTTACTGAAGAAGCTTGGTCCGACTATCTTTCGCTTCACTTTAATATAGCACCAAAGAACACCATAATGAGGTCAGCAGAACTCAACAGTAAAATTCAAGGCTGTTCACTACTAACGGATTCAACTATATTGACTTTCACGGAAAAACAAATCATAAGTAGGATAGGGAAAGGAAAGACAGAGGGGCACCGGGCCCCAACGGAATCCCCCATTTTATACAAACGAAACCCGGAATACTGGGCCGCGGTGTTATTACCACTGTACAAACAGATTTCTGAAACCGAAACAATCCCTGACTTATGGAAAGGCTCAATAATAGCTCCAATTCATAAGAAAGGCAACATAAACGATCCAAAAAATTACAGACTTGTTGCCTTAATCGACAATGAGGCCAAATATTATGCCGGCCTCTTACTAGAGGAGCTTACGGAATGGGCAAATGAAAATGCAGTGATTCCCATTTCCCAGACAGGCTTTCGGAAAAAAATGGGAACAACAACAAACATTCTGGCTTTAACACTCCTAATAGATGCTGTGAAACTTGCCAACCTGCCTCTTTATGTATGTTTCATCGATTTTACTTCAGCTTTCGATAACATCAACAGAAATCTACTATGGGAGAAGCTGGCTAACAGAAAAATACCATCAACCCTATTATCACAATTGATGTTACTACATACGGACACGTGGGTACAAATTAAGTTGGGGTCGGGCGACCGCCTGTCAAGGAAAATACAGACGACCAAGGGTCTCAAACAAGGGTGTGTGCTAGCTCCGACCCTTTTCAACATCTTTATGTCGATCTCTCATTGAAATTAGATGAAAGTAACCCTCATGCCCCGAACCTAGGTGGACTAAGTCTTTCGAACTTGATGTATGCAGACGATATTGTGCTCATTAGCCGTACGCCGATAGGGCTACAACGCTTAATCGACACAACACATAATTACTCGGCAATGAACGGCCTCAGCATAAACCTCTCAAAAACAAAAGCCATGAGAATAAACGCGAAGACGTCTACACCCAAGTCTAGTTGGCAAATGGGAGGAATAACACTGGAAACTGTGGACGAATATAAATATCTGGGCGTAATTGTCGATAGAAAAGGGATGCGCAGATATTGGACAACACAACCGCCAGGGCAATGCGAATGATATTCAACTTGCCTACGTATACCTCGCAGGCACAAATAAGGCTTGAATTTGGCCTGAGGAATCAAAGAATAGAAAAAATGGGCGCCTATGCCAAAAGCTGGCACAAAATACAGGGAGCCGAAGTCTCAAGCTTGGATTACTATCTCTGGAAGGAGTTAGAAAGAAAAAATAAGAGTGCAGCTGCAAACTATTTAAAGCTCTCAATAGACTCCTTGGAACTACAAGATGCCTGGAAGAGCATAGGATCTCTTAATACGTTTAAACAACTAGTAAACAAATCTGTAAGGATTATTTCGCTAGTAGAGGACAAAGCAACACTAGCTAACAGGGCTCACGGTTGGACCGTCATTCAAAACTATACCAGCAGCGCCTGTCAAAGTTACCTAGGAGTCGGTTACACACGAACCACAAAGGAGAAGTTTATACGATTACGGCTGGGTATTCTCCCATCACGATATCATCTCCCCCCGTGGAAACGGCCGCAAATGATAACAAATTGCCTTTTATGTGGGGATCCAAAAGAGGACATTCTTCACCTAATATGCATTTGCAAAGCCCTGGAAAAGGAGCGCAGATATCATTTGAAACCAACCCTAAAGAAACTGGGAATAAGAACATGCCGGCAGGCGGTTAAATCATGCTTTGACGGCAAAAACATCCAATTAGCAAGCCATTTTGTTAAATTTCTGGAAAAAGCGGAAAAAAAGCAGAACGCCAAAAGGGAGAGACTGGACGAAACATATTCATATGGCATTTAAGCTCAACTGCCCCACTCGGCAATGACTAGGAACAACCAGTTCATCGTGAAAACCTTGCATAAAAAACAAAAAATCTCCGGATTCTCCTAACTGTTACGCTGGCACGTAGGGGGCTCAAGAAAAAGGTATTCGCCATTAAACAACATAAGCAGCGTGCCTAGATAGTCTGGCTGCGCCCATCTCAATTACAAAAAAAATAAAAATAATAATAAATGCCTCCTTCTTTTAAACAAGCATATACACTTCTGTTTTAAAGGACTGGTCACAACGGTACAAAACCGCAGAAGCTGCTCGAAACCAACGGTCTATCTTTTGACTGTCACGTTCATCTGACGGTGTTGCCCAAAACTGTTCCAAGAACCTGTAGCCGCACGGACTTGAATTTAGACACTTTGGGCCACATAACGACTCATTTTTTATCTTAATTTATGGAATACGTTAATGAAGTCTAATTCTCAGAACGCACATTTTAGCCTTATGAAAAGTTTTTAACGTTTTAAAGAAACTTTAATTAAATTCATTTATAAAAGGGGTGTACTAGATAAAATTGTATTTTAAGTTTGTTTATATGTATAAGCTCATGTGGCTGATTGCAATGGTTTTAATTAACTGAGCAATAAAGAATTACTTACTTACTTACTTACTTACTTACTTACCCCTCAGTGCAGGCCCCGTTTAAGGTCACGAGCTCCAGGTCTCCAGGGAGTGGTGCGTTCTTTGGGGGCCCCCATGGCCGACCAGTGAGAGGGACTCACGAATCACAAGTGCACCCGAGGTGGCGGCGGCCGATGCGAGACGGACTGAAGGCCCGTGGTCTCACTTGGTTATGCAGCTTCGCTGTTAGGCAACAAGATGTAGTCAGTCCTTTTACTAAGTGAGATACGGACTCGGATCTGTCTAAAGTGTTCATCTGTGCATAAAAGCGGTATCCGAATTAAAATGGAAGGTTCCTTTCACTTCACATTGAACTGCAAGTTTGCAAGTAAGAAATACGCCGAGGTGTTCACAGCCCCGCCCCTCCCCAGAGCACCCCGTCCAGTGCAGGCTACCGAGCTCCGCTGCATCTCCATATATACTAACTGTTACTGCGCCACGCCCTCACTCCACATCCTCCGATACACATAGCTGCCAAGGTTTCAGATTACTATGTGTGACATTTTTATAATTTCAGTGTAATTATGAGTGACATTTCAACGACTACGTGTGACACTATCTCCGTCACCACTGACCAGAGTCACCGGAGCGGCCCAAACATAGCTGCCAAGTTTTCAGTACACGCATGAGTTACGTTTGTATGTTTTGAAGGCACCTATGACTGACATTCACATCTCATGTGCGAAACCTTCAGTGATACTATATCACGAGCAGTGGATTAAGAAAATGTATGGTACAAACCAAAAATCGTGTTTTAATAAATGCAGTGCAGTACCTGGGTTAAATAAATGACTCACACCTGACATTCAGTGAGACAGTCAATGAAGACCTTTAGGCCCGACTCGAAGTTCTCTGTAGGATGACAGGCAGCTCTGCTGTCTATGGTCTTGCACCCTACAGCTATATAACCTGAGCGATAGCTCAGGTGTCAGAGATCTGACCTTTTAAGTTCTATGTAGAAAGTTGGATAGAAAGCTCTGCTCTCTTCTGTGCTGTCACATCATGTGCAAACTCTCTTGTGGGACAGTTATGCCACCTAAAGCAAGAACTCGTAGGATCGATGTACATTTGACAGATAGCGCTGGTACTAAGGCCACTTAAAGGATAACTCTGGTGTGAGCTCGTGAGGAGTGTGAAACCTCCTAATGCTTTCTGGAATCTAGCTCCTAATAGACTTGTTTAAACTGAGGGGCATTTCTTTATGATGACTTCAAACCCTAAATCAGCTGCCAAACCCGGCAATGGCTGTTTCATAGGGGTAGCTCCGCTGTCTAAAGCCATAGCTGCAGGCTTATCTAACCTCTGAGGCGATTTTGCAAAGACATTCAGAGTCTGTAATTTCTGTTCATTCTATTTTGGGCGAGGGGTAAATTTCTACCACTCCTCCACCCGGCAACCCCTTTCCCTGCCCCTCCCTCGTCGCCTCCTGTCAACTCTCTCTGACTTCAATGGCACCCGCAAAATTTCTAGAACATTCCATTTTTGAGGACACGCTGTGATATTACCAACAAAATCATGGACTTTTAGTCACGGATGAGGATCCACCTGTCTTCTTGTGAGCACCCATACTGTCTTAGACTGCAGGCAGGTGGCAGCGGCCTCACCTGATCACGTACTCTCATTAATTTATTATTAAACTGACTGTCACACTATCGGGGTGTTTGGCAACAAGTAGCTGGTAAACAACAACTACTTACTGTTCTTCAGTTTTGAATGATCTCAGCCAGACATCGTTGCATGATTGGCGCGTCGGGCAGTGACTTTCTGCAAGGCAGCTGGCTCACCTCCGGCCACGAGCGACCCACTCCAAGGCAATCCTGTCGGTCCAGGCTGCAGTGGTGGCTGTCTGCAGTGAGTCCTAGCCTACTGGCGCGGCCGCTGCAACCCAGTGAAGGTCAGTCATGACTCCTTCACTGTCTGATTACCCGTCCACTTATGGGCTGTGAAAGGTGAAGGGGTGGCCCACTGCGACCGGAGTCCGACGGAGGTGCTGTGACAGCATTAGAGAGGTCTGCTGGAGCCGAGCCTCCCCGAGGCATGGCTGGGCCTTTCTGCACACGGCTGGCGGCTTGCGCGGAGCAGGTGATCCGACGGGCGCTTGGCTCTGGCTGGGACCCGCGCCGACTGCCTGAAAAGCCCGAACCATCATGGACATTTTCCGTGGCTACCACTCGGGTGAGAGGGGCCGAGTGGTGGAGGCTGCGAGTGACAGTGGGCCGTGAGGGGGGACACAGCAGCCCCTGTGCTGTGTGGAACCAATGAGGAATTGAGACAGTGACACAGAGGGCCTGAGTCCGGGGACTGAGCCCTCTCCTCGTCTTTGGGCCGGATGCCGAAAGGTGGTGCTGGTTGGGCATAAGAACGATTGCCTGGGTGCAGCGTGCATTCTGCCACTAATCTGTACAGCAATCTCCCTCGGCCGGGCTCCCCTCGGAAACGGCATCACTGAATTCGCCGGCGGGCGGCCATTATTGGTGCCACCACTGCAGACTGTGACTCAGAGCCGCATGCGCTGTGGGAAATTGATGAATAAGATACATTGTAGCTAAGCACTATGAGCTGGCTGCCAGGCCTTAGCTCAGCTAAGAGCGCCCCAAGCGCCCGGAGGAGTAGCGCGCACCGACAGTGCAGGCAGCGCACTGGCAGCTGAGCTGCCACGCACACTTTGCAGCGCTTCAGTGACAGCTGAGCTGAGACATGCATTATGCGTGACAATGAATTTTAGTGCGGTAATGCGGAGCACCACACTGAAATGCGTTAGTCTAACGCCTAATGCGTGATACTTGGCAGGACTGGATACATGCTGCACACGGGGGCAAGAGTTACACTTTCACATTGCTCTATGGTGATAACTCGTTTCTACGGACCGAAACTAAAAACAAATGTTCGCTATTTTTATCTGAGAATGCGGCAACGCTAAGATAAAACGAAAACATTCACCGGCACAGTCATCCCACAAACACAGGAGGAGGGGTCCGGGCTGGCTGTGGGAGGAGAGGCGTTCACTGCAGCGCGCGAGACAAAAAAAGAGTGCAAATTCACCAAGCAAATCCCACGACAAACAAGCATTTGCAATGCAATAGGACTCGCATTTATGCGAGACCTATTGCATTGGAAAAGGCAGTGCGGACGTCCAAGAAGGCATCCAAGAAGGCACGAACGGGAGTGGGGGGGATGAGGGGGAGGGGAGGAGTCATGGACTGCGGGAGGGGGCAAGGGGAGACACAGGGAAGAAAATAGTGTAGGAGTAAAGGGGCCAATAGCCGGGGAAGGATACAAATGACAACATGGCCGTCAGGAGGAGGGACTAACAAGCCTAAAACCAATCAGAAGGCAGCATTTAGGAACTAAGCCAATCAAAAAGATGGGCGGAGAGTGGGCGGAGCTTCCACAAAGCTTCCATGCTACAGTGTATACTGCATGCCTCGCAAAGCGTGCAGCGCATGCGCTGCAACGCTAGGCGAGACCTAAAAAAGGAGAAAAAGTGAAACTAGCTCCCCCTGTATGGATCGCACTGTCACACAGCTTCTGCACCGGATGGAACTGCACTCTGCAGGTGGATTGCTGGGTCACGCCACACTCCACCCCATGTCCATGGGGCCCAACTCCTACCCCAGAAAGTCCTGATCCGGTGCTGCCGGGCACTTTCACACCTGTTTTCCCAAAGCAGAATTACCTGCACGGCTGCTGTTCCTATGCTTGTTTAACACTGCGGTGAATCCTGAAGTCTTTCATGCCCTTTCCTGCCGGGGACAGATACAATGCTGCTTCCTTGTCCTGGGCAGCCCCTCTACTGGAAAGGACACGTATTGTTGAGAGAGAGAGAGCTGTTCATTGAGAGGACCATAAATTGTGAAAGAATTCATGGCTCTTTGAGCGCTGTGCCTGCGTGTTCTCTCTTCCTGGTATAACCAACTGATCTCTAAACGCAGGGGTCGCAAGGGCAGTGCCTGGGGTAACAAAGAGACAGACAGGGGTCGCAAACCCTGGCGATCCCTAATTAAGTCCATGCCTCCTGTCTCCAGAAACTGTGCCAGGGCACAGGGCTGAACTACCCATATAAACTGAACTACATCACATTTCTGTCTGGCCTCTTAGAGCTGCTGTCTACGTGCCTGGAAGTCTTGTTAGGAAGGTGCTGGGCTCACAACTGAGAGCATGGACAAGCAGAACAGGAAGAAACTGCAAGTGTGATACTTGGGGAGGGCATCACACCCTTAACTGTTCAAATCCGGCTCCAACACCACTTACGCCAACCAGAGGCCGAGCCCTGGAGCAGTGCACCACACACAGGGCCAACCCTCTTAGTCCACAGCCAGAACGCGGGCCCTGGGGCACTGCACCACACACAGGGCCAATTTTCTTTGTCCACAGTCAGAGGGGCTGGGCCCAGAACGCATACATGCCAACATTCTGGAAGAGGAAAGTGGGAGATTTTTTTAAATAACGGGGAGAATGCATTTCTCCCTTTGACTTCTGCGTTTATGGGACTTGCAATTGTGCTGCTGCAGGATCAGATATCAGAAATTCAAATATATGTTTTTTCCATACCTATCATGAGCACAGACAAATCGCTATGGCAGGCAGAGAAAGCATGACAAAAATGTTGTGCACTTGCAAACAGGAGCAGGTTACTGTCAGTGCATAATCTGAGGCACACAAGACCGGTCCCTGCCATCTGAAGCCCTCGGTGGAATCGGGTTTTTGTATGAAGGAATCGGGAGGCGGGAGACTAGCCTTGAAATCAGTAGTTCCTGCCTGAATCGGGAGGGTTGGCACGTATGAGAATGAACCAATCTGCTTTTCTCTCTCTGCTAGTAGTCTAGACCTACAAGCGCTGAGTGCAGTTCATCCAGTTCTGCTACATTCCAAGCATGGGTGCGTCACACCGCTCTGCAGTACTTTGAAGTAATAGAAGTGAATAGAGCCCGGCACAGCTTGCGGCAGACATGGAGGCTGCAGACCCTATGACCAGACTCCAGGAAGAAATCACCTGCTCCATCTGCAGGAAGCTGTTCACTGACCCCGTGACCTTGGACTGTGGACCCAACTTCTGCCTCTCCTGTTTTAGGACATACATGAGTAAAAAGGACAAGGAGGCAGCCTGTCCGGAATGCAAGCAGGACATTGACCAAAAGAAGGAAATGAAACCCAATAAGAGATTAGCAAACATGGTGGAGAAGTTGAAAGAGCTACAAATAGCGCCAAGAGGCCCCGGACCAGGACATTTGTGTGAGAAGCATGGCGAGAGGCTGCAGCTCTTCTGTGAACCCGATTGTGAACTCCTGTGTGTGGTCTGTTGGCAGTCCCAGGCACACAGAGAGCAGCGTGTGACCCTTATCAATGAGGCCGAGCAGGAGTACAAGGTAAGAGGGACTGGAGTCAGAACATAAAACAGAGGGGCATATTCTCAAGGACTCATCGCCGAGTTAGCGGCACTTTATCGCAGCCAAAGTGGCGATAAATTCATCGCACAATTCACAAGCAGGTGCTAACAGCCGATATCACCAGTTTTCCCGCGATAGCAGCTGCAAGAAACATCGCCACGGATGACCCCGGCAACTAACGCTAATGAGATGCAGAGTAGGCATTCCCGTGCATAAACCCGCGAAAACACCACTCCGCAACATTCTCAATGACCAGCCAGATCGGCGATAAGATTAAAAAACATGCGATAAGGCGCGTTAGCAGCATGGTTTTAACACCTGCTCCTACCTGGTGTTAAGTCGGACGACAACCTGCACCATAAAAGGGAGCCCAGCCCACAGCCACACCAGAAGAACAACAGATGCCATGGAGCTACTAATCATGCAGCTCGGAGCCCCAAGAGGGCCACAACACCCACCACCACCACTGCCAGGACCCCCACCCCCCGCGGACCCTGCCTGGACTACCACAGAGGCAGCGCAGACAAAGACACCGGACCTTCCGAAAACGCACCAGCCTCGGAGACTTAACGCCAGAGGAAGTCATTGCCCACTACAGGCTCAAAAGGACAAATATCCTCCGCATCCTGACCCTCATTGCCCACAGGCTGACGGTACCAACACAGCGGAGAACCAACATCCCTCCGCAGACAAAGCTGCTGGCCATGCTGCACCTGTTGGCCTCTGGGACCTTCCAACCAACAACTGCCAGAGTCGGAGGAGTCTCACAGCCAGCTCTGTCAAAGTTCCTCACACCTGTCTTGAATGCCATCATCAGCTTGGTACCCCAGCAAATTTACTTCCCACACACTGCGCAGGAACAGCTGGAGATCAAGCAAGGCTTCTACGCCATAGCTGGTGATCCAGCGTGGCTAATATAGATTTCTCCTTATGACACCAATCCAGGAAATACACCTACACACAACTTATATCGGTGGGGCCCATGACACCGCATACATGCATTCATTCAATTTCTGGATTAAATGCTAAGGAGAATGAGCTGCTGGACAAGCGGGATACCTTCTTAAAAATGACAGAATTATAACTAGGCTTTCCTGTTTTCAGTTTCTATTTTTGGTAAATTCTGGTGGTGTTTTTTCAGTGTTTTCCAGTGATTTCAATACCTCAAAAAAACAGGGCTTTTCAGTGGTTACTCATTTTTGCGCCGTAAAGGACAACTGAAACAGTGTTTTACCGGTGTTTATGGAACACTTTGCTTTTATTATTGTTTGCTTTCTTCATTGATGCATGGTATATAGACAGTGTACGTACAGTGTATATGAGGTCCAAATACATTTTTACAAGTCGAACTTATTGTAGTACACCATACAATATTTCTTCAGTGAGTCTTTGGTCATTCGCGCTATCTCTTTCCTTCCCATGTAAACTTTTATTTGTGAAAAGGCCCTCTCGACATTGGCACTTGAGACTGGCACCGCCAAAACAGCCAGCACACAATTTGCCAACTCTGGCCACTGACGTAGCTTTCCATGCCAATACTGGTACACCTCAAGGTTGACATTCTCTGGGACAGGTTCTGGAACATATGCGTTGAAGTGTGTGCATATGCCCTCAGAGGTATTAAAGCGGTCAAAAATGAAGCTGTACTTTGCAAAGTCTGGAGAAAATTCCCCTTTATGGAAGGGATCTAACACTTGTGCAGAGTACCACAGTGAGGCTTCATTGACTTCAAACGCCATGGTTGGTGAAGGGACATTTCTATGCATCATTGCTAGCCATTTCTCATGCATTGTAAAATAAAATTTCCTGAATTGATCCTCAACACTTGCCTATGATATTCTTAAATTAATTATTCACAGTGGACATCCACATCAGTGCACTCGTCCTCATGCCCAGAGTCTACATCCGAGAGATTTTAAGTGAGTAAGGTATAATTTCATTAAACATTTGCAGTCGACTAATCTTATCTAATTAAAACAAAAAAAAGGATTTTGCTGTTGGACATATTTTGAGGGGAAAACATTCTTGGGGGTCTTTTTCTTTAAAAAAATATTTTAGCAAATATTCTTGGCATGGTATGAATGTGTACTGCTGCCCGAGCAGGAATGTTCCTGAGTGACAAATACCAATAACAGGCCAGTGTACCCCTCCCAGGGCTCCGTCTCCTCAGAGGCTCTTCAAGGGTCGGGTGCAAAGTTTGGAATGTTAGTGTCTCCACTAACATGATATCTGTGGACTGTGCCCAGAGCCGAGCTCTTTCTGCGCATTCTAGAGCGCAGGCAAAATCTCGCATTTCATTATTCTTTTTATTTTTTATCCTTCTTTTCGCCCTTTTCTTACTTCCTTTTTCCTTAATTTTGTTACTTTTTACTATTTGTCCTTTCTTTTTACTCTTACTTTCATTTTCTCTCTCGTCTTTTGAATACGTTTGCAAACTGCAGAAGCTTCTTTACAGGCAGTGAGGGATCATGCTATAAAATCACATCTGTGAATCCCTTTCAGTAACAGCGACAAAATGTATTATTCAAGCTACTGATAACACTTTCAAAAAAAGAAAGCGAGAATAATTATTGCTTTTTTAACTTGCAGGGAAATATTAACAAAATGGATTTTAACAAAACATAACTAATCTTCGCAGTGGTAATATTCTAAACCCATCACTGTTCAGATTAAAGCAGCAACTTCTAATGGTGACTATACCACATATATAAATATATGTCTATATGTGTGTGTGTGTGTGCATATTTATATAAGAAAAATGTTTTAATATTACAACATACATAGTTGAAAAGGGGCAAAGAACACACACTATTTAAAGCAATTACTAAATGTATTTGCTAGATCAGTCCATTTAAATCAAGAATTCAGTGATACTTTTATGATGTTCACTTTTTTGGGAGACTCAAGCAATAATCTCAAATAATCCCGATTTTGAATGAATGAAATAGCTGGATAGTGTCGTTTTTGTGTTTTAAATTAAAGAATTCATTGAATTCAGTTAAAACACGGCATTCAGTGAAACCTCAATGTAAAATGACCCCAGAAGAAAGAAAACCACAGGTGCGGAATCAATTAACAGCCCTAATCCAAGAAGTCAACCCGGCGATGAGCCGCCTGGAAAAGATGCTTCATCTTAAAGATTTGCCTGTCCCGGGGCATCTTTCTTAGTGCAAACCCATTTACCTCTTGATTCAGAAAAGCAATTACTGCGGGATTACGTGTTTTAAAACCACAACCACATAAACAGTAAATCTCAGAGCGACGCATCCTCCTCTGGGAGGTTTTATCCAGTAGTAGGGCAAACAGTGTGGTGTTTAGAGAGGGGGCGGGAGAGCCCAGCCTGTGTTTAGCCAGGTACTTTGCATTACAATTTCACCTGTGGGTGGTTTGGGGATTAGCCTGAGTGGGAATGATAAGGGGACCCCCGGGACTCATCCCTCTGCCTTGCCTCATGCTGGGAGCAGAAATGGGGAACTGTTGGGCAGATTTACAAGACCCTTGCACCACTTTTGCGTCACTTTTCCCATGTTAAAAATGACGCAAAAGTGGCGCAAGGGCCTTGTAAATCTGTCCCTGTGTGTTTTAATCAGATATGCTAATGAAGGGATTTCGAGCAGCAACCAGCTTGCAGCGGCAACGCTTTCTTACGAAGAATGTACCTCTCCGGTATCCGTCCCTGTAGCCCATTTGGCTGCTTCGCTATCAGAGAGAGCTCCTGTCTCTACGAGCCTAAGACGCACCGCCTCCTCCTCTCAGCAGGCACCCCACCACCCCAGGGTGCACACTGACCCGTCCCGTTGGGAAGATACGACAGGCTGCTGACAGGCTCCCCACTCTCCTCCCAGAATACACTGCAGTCCAGTGGCGTAACGAAACTTGAGAGGGCCCCCCTGCAAAGTACATGGAGGGGGCCCCGCATTCTCCGCGCCAGTCAAGAGCTCTCAGGCCAGCGACCCGCCATACTGCAGGGGCTCACACCAGCCATAAAAAAAGGATTCTGGTTCCTCCATTGGTCACATCCGCCCCTTCATTGGGCGATTTACATATATCAGTAAATACTGCTGCTGCACCCTCCAGCAAAGTTACATAACACTGCCTCCAGCCGGCCCACCAAACACATCCTCCTACTTGATGACCCACCTTCAAGCAAAGCTCGCTCAGTTAACCACCTCCAAACACAGACCACCGCCGTCGTGCCTGCTACTAACGCATCCATTATCTCTACTCTCACCCCTACGAAACCCGCAGTTATGCTTTTCCGCCCGCCTTTAAAACTACCCCTTGGATGTCACTGCGAACCTGTGACCGCCGCCCACTGCTCCCCTGTCCACCACCGACAGAAAGACTGATGGCCAGTTCCCATCTAACCACTGCTTACGAGTACAGACAGAGCCTTTCAGCTGCTGCCCTCCCCAATGCCACTGTGGTAGTTTAAAACATGTTAAACAATCTCTTTAACTGACCACCCCAAAACAGTTCTTCCTGCAAGCCTCTAATGCGTCAAAGCCGTTCCTGCTACTTTCATCCTCTGCATGATGCACACAATAATATTAAATGGTCCGATTTTTGTTTCCTCACACCAACATCAATTTACACTATGTACCCCACTAAACCATACCTCCTGTCAAAGGCAAACCTGATCCCATATGTAGCACCAGTCAGCAAGTACCCCAAGGACAAACACCAGAGAGTATGTGTTATTCATGTAATAAACCTATAGTGACAACGTAGCATTTCCTCACCCACTGTCAGCCTAGTGAAGTCTGCAACCGCACAGTAGCCATCAATACCGGCAACGTCTAAAGCGCATTTCCACTTCCTTTCATTGGCAGCTCCTGATAACTATACCTATGCCTTCTGGGCGGCATCTACCACAGACCACAGCATTCTTTGTCTCCCTAAGACTAACCGAATGCTGTCGGTGAACGCTTCTCTTCCCCCTTTTAACTAATGGAGGATAATGAAAAAAATATATAGTATTTTCTTATGCAAATAGCGTATCAAGCACTTGCTGCCCGCAGTCCTCACCAGATCCACACGTTTGAATATTCTGCTATCTCACCATCCTGTCAACCCTATTATTAACTGGAGATGCTTTTCACCCCTTCCGTGAACTGGGAAAAGCAATACCTTGCACAAAAACAAGTCCCTTTAAAACCTTTGCTACTTACACAGGCTGGCAAAGCACTTACTTGTTTTACTAACTGTCGTTGTAAAGTAAACAGGTAGCTCATTCTAGGACTGGAATTACTGCTTAGAAGTGTGGAAGTTAATACTGAGACGTAGGATGATTTTTTGCATGTCTGCCAGACACTTGTTCTTTCCTGCATGCGCACACAATGCAACAATACAATTTAGCTTAACAAATTGTTCAGAAATGTACCGGAAGGTAACGAAACAGACCATATTATTTTTACAAAGAAAAATAGACAATCGTCAACTTTATACCCCATGACATAAAAGCCTTAGCGTGCACAGCTTGCCCAAATCCACGCCACCTAATTCTACCACACAGAGCACATTTGAACATCTCATAATTCTATGCCACACAATTCAACTATAACTAATTTAACTCTACAACATTCCATACCACATAATTATAATCCTAAAAATTAAAAAAACACATATTTCTACTTCACTCCATACCACATAATTCCTCATCACATAATAACATTCCACACAACTTAATACCACTCCAAACCACATAATTACACTCCACACAACACAATTCAACTACACATAATTACACTTCAAACTATATAATTATACTTCACACAACATATTTACACTCAACTCCAAAACACATAATTACCCTCTACAAAAAACAACTGTCACGGGTCCCCTGTGCACGAGGACTCGCTGTTATCTCCCGATATTGACGCTATGGTGCTTTGTGCGCAGGACCCGTACGGCCCCTTTAATTCTTCGTGGAGAAACGTCGAGCCGGGGGCTGGATTCGTGACGTCACTCGCAAGCCACCAATTACATGAGAACACTGCCGCGGAAAAGGAGGAAGTGCTGGTTCTCAGCGCGAACGCCGTCGGAGGAGAAAACGGAGGCAAGCCGGAGAGAGAAGAGAAGGAAGAAGCTGTCCCTGAACATTGTCTCGCTGCCTCAGAGGTCCGGGGAGGAAGAACGCCAGGAGGCCAACAAAGACACTCACCGCCCCGCCACGCTGCTGGAGGAGTGTGGCTGGAGCAGGTACGTCGCCGGATACGGGGGTTTTCAGAGGCACTGGGTGGGAACGGGTAAAGCTTTGAGGGTGGTCACCGCTGGCTGTATTTCACGGGGTTCTGGTGTTCGGTGCTCCCTCACGCCCCCTTCCCCTTCAACTCGGGACGTTGAACCGCCCCACTGATACGTGGTTTGTTTTCCTTTGTTTTCCTGGTTTGCCATCTCGTGGAAGAGACTGCGCCTGTCAAGACTTCCCCAAGACAGTGGAGAGCCAGGAGTCCCGTGTGCTACGAACACTTTATTGTTTGTCCTTTTCTTGTCCAAAATAAAACGAACATCACGTTTACTCGGAGCGGCCTCCTGCCTATTCATTAAGGGTGACCCCATCATACACCCCAGGGATACGTACCCCTGGACCCGGTGACAAAGTGGTGGAGAATGCGGGCAACAGCCGTCTGAAACAAGATGGAAAAAGTGTTGGCAGCAATGAGGGAAGGACAGCAGAAGCTTGAGTGGGCCATGGAAAGGAACGCCAGTCAGGCCGAGTTGGACCGAGCTACCTTCACCTCTGCCATACAAACACAAGTGGACAATGTCACCAAACTTGCGGAGGGGCAATCCCAGCTGTTGCTTGCGTTGGGACAAGGCAGAGCAGCGGCTCCACCGGGAACTGTGGTCCCTCTACAAAAGTACGTTCCAGGGGACGATCCGGTGTTGTTTTTCTTAAACTTTGAGCGGGCCGCAAGAGCCAGTGCTTGGCCCATTGACCGTTGGCCCTTCTATTTGGCGCCGCTACTTACCGGAGAGGCCCAGGCGGCCTATCAAATGGCCAATAGGGATGGGACTGTCGCATACGGTCACATAAAGCAGTTTGTGATGGACCGGTTGGGCATAGACGATGAGGCACATCGTCTTAAGTTTCGACAGGAGAGGGGAGCAACCGGAGACACACCAAAGACCCTCTTTTATAAGTTGAAAGACGCCGCAGACCGTTGGCTAAAGCCCTCGGAGTCCACAAAGGAAGAAATCATGGACAAAATATATCTCGAACAATATCTGGAGGCTCTTCCCTATGGTACTCAGAGGTGGCTACGCCAACATGCTGGCCTCACCCTACAGCATGCAATAGAGATGGCCACCTCTTACTCTCGGGCGCAGACTCGTGCCATTCCAAAAGAACCGGAACGCAGTCACAGGCCACCCCGCCCAGAACTGAAAAGAGACCCTACAAGCTAGTGCAAGACCCTCCTAAGTCACGAAGTGTGAAACCAGAGTCCCTCCCTCCCTCCGGTCCTCAGTGTTTCGAGTGCGGCGAATGGGGCCACATAGCTAGGTTCTGCAGGAAACGAAGGGAGAAGACAGAGGAAGAACCTATGGACGTCAGCTATGTGCCTCATTCCATTCTCTATGCTCAAGAAACAGGCCCCGTGTACTATGTGAGTCTGACTATGAACGGTTGTCCTGTGGTAGCCCTTTTAGACTCGGGGTGCAGACACTCCGTGGTAAGGGAAGAACTAGTACCCCTATCCCAACTCATACCAGGGAGGTCTGTCAGTATAAGGTGTGTACACAAGGACGTTCGACACTATCCTGTGGCCACTATAAGACTCCGCACAGAGGAAGGCATAGAAATAGTAACAGAAGTAGGGGTACTTCCATTTCTTCCTGAGCCTCTCATTTTAGGTATTGACAATCCCTGTTTTTCCTCTTTATTGTTGGGTACCTTACACAAGGCTCCAGAAAATAAACCGCCCCACAATGGGCTTATGGCATCCGAGCCGTGTGCTATAGACACACATTTCAGAACTGCCCAGCTTAACGACAGCACCCTCAGAAATGCTTGGCAAAGCGCCAGGGAACAGCAGGATCCCCCACTCTGTATCTATCCTTGTTTTGTAGAGCAGAACGGCCTGCTATATCGACTGGCCCAGGAAGGTGCAGGGCCCCATTTGCTGGTTCAAGTAGGGTTCAGGGACCCGATTATGTTTTTTGCTCATGCCCATCTTCTTGCCGGGCATTGTGGTGCGGAGAAAACGGCTCAGTCCATCTTGCAGAATTTTTTTGGGCCAGGAGTTCATTCCCAAATCCGGAAGTACTGCCAAGAGTGTACAATCTGTCAGAAGAGAAACCGATATATACCACCTAGGGTACCCTTGACTCCTCTTCCCATCATCGGCAAGCCTTTTGACCGGGTCGGAATGGACCTTATAGGTCCTCTTCCAAAATCCCAGAGGGGCCATCAGTATGTCCTGGTCATAGTGGATTACTCCACCAGGTATCCCGAGGCTCTTCCCTTACGCGCCGCAACCACTCCCACTATTGCCCAACGGTTGGTAGAAGTATTCTCCAGGATGGGGTTTCCCCGTGAAATCATCACCGACCAGGGGACCCCCTTTGTGTCGAGGTTAATGAAGCAGGTGTGCAAAGAGCTAAACATACAACACATAAAAACCTCAGTATATCACCCACAGACCGACGGCCTCGTAGAGCGCTACAATGGAAGTCTGAAGCTGACACTCAAAAAAATGTTGACTGGGGATGGTAAGAATTGGGATCAGCTCCTCCCTTTAGCCCTCTTTGTCCTTAGAAGCCAAGTCCAAAGTAGTCTTGGCGTTTCTCCCTTTGAGCTACTTTTTGGGCGGAGACCCCGTACGCTCCTGGAGATAACCAAGGAGAGTTGGGAGAAAGATGGGACCACCGAGGCTCGTGCCTTGTTGGATTACGCCAATCAAATCAAGGCACATCTCCAGAAGCTACATACTCTTGCCCATGAGACTCTAGAGAGAACCCAGACGAAACAGAAGAGCTTCTACGACAAAGGAAAAAAATGGAGAGAGTTGGCTATAGGCGACTGGGCCCTCGTACTGCTTCCCACTTCCACTCATAAACTAAAAAGGAGTGGCAAGGCCCTTTTCAGGTCCTAAGAAAGATAGGCAAGACCACCTATATCCTGGGTCTTTCTCCAACTAAGACCCAGATGTATCATATCAACTTGCTGAAGAAGTGGCTAGGACCACCGTGTAGGAAGGTGGAATCTGACTATATGGTTGCCCCCACTTTTTTTATGGTGTTTTGCTGGTTTATGACTTAGTTGGACTGGGATCCTGCTATTCAGGACCCCAGTCTATCTGCTTTCTCTGTAAAATGGTTTCCATGTGCCTTAGGCACATCTCTAATTGGAATCTGGAGTGCCCTTATAAGTCCCTAGTATATGGTATACTATGTACCAAGGGCATAGGTACCTCAGAGGCCTACCAGGGGCTGCAGCATGTATTATGCCACCCCTGGAAGGCCATCCAAAATGACACCACAGGTCTGCTACTGCAGCCTGGGTAAGGTGGTGCATGCACCCCTTACTGTGGTATAGGTTACCTATATCACTACATACTTACACATATATAAACCTATAAGTCACTCCTATGGCAGGCCTTATCAATCCTGAAGGCAGAGTGCTTGGTTCTTATGTGAGAAGGGGCCACTGCATGAGCAGGGCCCCTCTGCAGTGCTCAGAGTCCATTCTCTGGTACTGTTTGTAAATGCGGTTAAACCATATACTCTTAAAGTGCATTATATCCTCGCGGTAGAATGCTAACTTTGGAATGACTGCATCAAAACATGTCGTGTTTGGTGTCAAACAACTTGGAATACTACCCCCCGCCAATCCTGGCGGCGGGGGTAGCATTCCACCCTTCTAGAGGGAGAGACATGTTCACCCTGGTCTAACCGGTAACTTCTTTCCAGAGCCCCAGCATCACAAAATGGATGCTGCTGCCACAGACACAAGTCTGGCCTCCTGCTGCTGGACGAAACTCCGGCAGGGGAGGCCTGGACAATAGGTTTCCTGTTGCAGGGAGGTGTGACCACCTCCCCAGACAGGATAATGTGTATTGGGGCTGGGCGGGAGCACTCTCTGGGTGCTTTGAAGTCCTGCACTAGGGGCACATTTGGTGTCCCTGTGCCTACCCCAGTTCAAACTGGATCAGGGGCTTCCAGCCCCTGCTTTGGCGCGAACTGGACAAAGGGAAAGGGGTGTAGCCACCCCTCTGCCCTGACCCACCCATAGGTGGGGCCACAGAGTAGTCCAACCCCTAAACTTGGTATAAGTATAGGAACCCAGTCCTTAAGACTTTAGATTATCCCTGGACGAAACTCTGAAACTGAATCCTGGACCTTCGACGCTCTACTCAAGACTAGAGGACAGAAGAATCTCCCTTGGGGTCAAGGAGTGACTCCCCTGCTTGGCAGGCACCAAAGAAGCATCTGTCCGGTTCGCATTTCTGAAGCTCCCGTCGGACGCCGAAGTCATCGCATCACCAGAGGTGGATTTTCAGACTTCCCAGAGGCTACCCTGAGTCCCCAGCAAAGCTGAGGCCCGTAGCTGCCGTGGGTAACGTGAGACCATGACCCCTGGACCCCGAGCACATTTGCAAGTGCATCCTCTTCTGGGTCTCCCACGAAGTCGTGCTTTGGACTCCGAGTAGCCCCAGCCTCCAGCACTAACTGCACCGAAGATCACTGGCCTCCACTCCACGAATGTCCTGTGAGCCAGCTCCATGTGCGACGTCTCGAGGCTCCTTCGCGGTCGCTAGCCCGTTGGCTAGTAGCCCTTCACGAAGGCCAATCCTTTTCTGCTTGGGCTCCCTGGTTGCTCCAGGCTTACCCTTACTTACCCTTGCTGGGTGAGTCCCACAGACCTTGCTGGTCTGCACCATCGTCATCTTCCACTTTCCACGAGTCTTGCTGTTGCCAAGGCCTGTTGGGTCCAATCCGGTCGCTGACACCTCAGCAAGCAGCAGACGTTGTGGGACAGTCCGAATCCTGCTCCTGGTCACCGACAACACCTCCTGGACATCGTGACTGCGGAGTCAAGACGACTGTCAACGCACCTGAAGCACCCGACATCGGTGGGCATCTGCTCATCTCCTTCCTGGTCACTGGCTAGTGACCCAGACTCTGTCCCCTCTGCTTTCAGGTTCTTCAGATCTCCGATCCACTCTTGGATCCACCCGGACACTTTCCACTTGGTCGCCAGCAGCACTTTGCAGCAGATCGCCATTCAAATCGACGATGAAACCCGACCCCGAAAGGCACCTACGCACCCGGCTTCCCTGGGTGAGGTAACACGAGTACTCCGGTGCTCCCGTGGGTAGAGACTCTTCAAAGTCCTAGATCTCAAAGGGTTTGCTCCAAGTCCTCCTTTAAGTGTCCCTTTCCTTTAATTTCCTGACCGCGACTTTCTCCATAGAAGTAAACGGCGTATCGCGGTTGTGTGTTTACACTGCACGCGTCCCCCGTGGGTCCCCTGTGTCACTACCTTGGGTGGTTCCTTGTGGTCCAAGCACTTCTAGAGGCTCTAGGCCTTGTGTCTAGTTCAGTCGTGGTTCTTATACCACTTTATTGGTATATGGTTTGGTACGCCCCTAGGGCCCAAACGTGTATTTGTGCTATTACTGTCTTTAAATAACTTATTACTTATGTACTTCGAACTCTAGCCTCATAAAGAGACTAGAGGGGTGTGTTTAGCAATAAATACATATATTTTGAATATATACCTGGTGTGGTGCTCTTTCATTTGGTCACTCAAGAGATTATAGGCTGGTAAAACAAGCTGCTTTACATTCCTTCAAGACTTAGCCATGAAGGCTGCTCTCCACAGCTACCACTAGGATAGCTTTCTTTAAAGGTTGTCTTTAACCTAACTCCAATAAGGGTTGTTTGGACTGGTACAAGGTGCCCACTATAATTAGTGGACAGCATATGCCAGGCCAACTTCTCACATTGGTGTGCAGCGGGTGGGATTCCAGCTTGCTATTGTTTTACCAGATAATCTCAATTGAATTGATCAACTGAAAACCACTAAAGGTACCTAAGGTACATATAATTTAAGCTTAGAATACAGTAAGTTCTACTGAACTTAGAGTTGTGTGTTAAGGGGTAGCACAACCCTTTCTACAACTCAAGAGAGTTTAGTAGGCCACACTAGAGTAGGTAGTGCATACACCACACCACACTAGTAATGTCTTTAAAGGCAGGTTCTAAAGAATCCTTGCCAGAAGCCACTGGGCTTCCTCCCTCCAAGTATGATACACTCCCATTCTTGGAACTGAGAGCATTATGCAATCTGAGGAAATTAAGGACAGGCCAAAGTCCCACCACCCAACACCTTAGAGAGATGTTGGTGGCTTTTGATCTTAGTAAGCCCTCAGGGACTGAAGGGGTAGGAGCAGAGGGTGGGGCAGAAGAAGAGGAAGGGGAGGGGGGTAGCAATACCCCCAGCCCCCCCTCTGAAACTGGCCAGGAGGGTGACAATGACCCTGACCTGGAAAACCCAATCCCTCCTGTGGAAGATGAGGGTGAGGATCTAGAAGACCACACCTTTGTCCCCCCAGGAAGGATTATGAGTGTGCCTAGAAGGTCTAGATCTCCTTCTCAGGAGTCTAACCACTCTGGCACCTCAATACTGACTTCTGTCTCTTCTCATAGGAGGGAATCCTCTCATGAGAGGAGAAAGAGACTTGTCCAGTATGAGGAAACTCAGCTGGAGATCAGAAGTAAGCAATTGGCTTTAGATAGGGAGTCCCTAGATCTCCTTAGAGAGAGAAGAAAGTTGGGACTAGAGTCCCATGGGGGCAGCAATTCCCCTAAAGATAGGGAAAGGTCTTATGACCATAGAAACCTAAGCAAGATTGTCCCTCCCTTCCAGAGTGGGGATGACATCCACAAATGGATGACTGCACTGGAGAGGGCCTGTAAAGTTCAGAAGGTCCCCCAGAAGCAGTGGGCAGCAATCTTGTGGCTCTCCTTTGCAGACAAAGGAAGAGACAAGCTCCTCACTGTAAGAGAAGAGGATGCTGACAATTACAAAGTCTTGAAGAGTGCTCTGATAGATGGGTTTGGCCTAACCACTGAACAGTATAGGTTGAAGTTCAGAGACACCCAAAAAGCTCAGACTCAAGACCGGGTTGATTTTGTAGATTGTGCTACTAAGGCTCTGGAAGGTTGGATACATGGCAACCAAGTGCATGACTTTTTAGGATTGTACAATTTGATTATGAGGGAGCAGATCCTTAATAATTGTCAAAAACAGCTTTTGCACCAGTATCTGGTGGACTCTGATCTGACCTCTCCCCAAGAATTGGGAAAGAAGGCAGACAAATGGGTCAGAACCAGAGTAAAAACTAAAAATCAGGGTGGTGACCAGAAGAAAGATTCTACTAAGTCCCAAGAGAAAGGTGGGGATAAATCTAAGGATAAGCCCACTACAGGGCCCCAAAATTCCTCTTCTGGGGGTGGGTCCCAAAATCCTTCTTCTCCTGAAAAGAAACCATATTGCCATGTCTGTAAAAAGCCTGGGCACTGGAAATCTGATCCCAGTTGCCCCAGGATTGGCAATAAAGAAAATGTTCCTCCAACAACTACTACCACCCCTCCTGGTACTACCAGTAGTAATCCTCCAGTTGGGAGTAGTGCACCCAAGAAGTTAGGTGCTTTTGCAAGGGGAACAGAGGTGGGCCCTAGTTTAGACAGGGACCCCTCAACAGACTCCTCTGACTCTGATGGTGGTATAGGATTTGCCACCTTTACCATGGGTCCCACAGCATTGGGCAGGTACAGATTGGAGCCAAAAATTAATGGTCAGAAAGCTGTGGCATTTAGGGACACAGGGGCTAGTGTCACAATGGTGGCAGGGAAACTAGTCCCCCCTCACCAGCTTTTACCTGAGTTTAAATACCAGGTGACCAACATTGATGGTGTCAGAACAGATCACCACATGGCCATAGTCAATCTCAGCTGGGAGGGGGTCACAGGCCCAAAAAGAGTGGCAGTGTCCCCCACCTTACCTGTAGATTGCCTGATGGGCAATGATCTGGAAATTTCAGCCTGGGCTGAAATTGAACACCAAACACATCTCAGGATGTTGGGTGTCCCTGTAAAGGTTAGTGGGGCTGTGATGGCCACAGCCCCAGCCCAAGATTTTGGAGAGATGGAGCCTGGAAGAATGACCCCCTCTCCCCCAAAAGAGAGCACAAGGGTTGAAGAAAAGTCTTCTTCCCTCCAGACAGTAGGTGAGGGTCAGCCTCCTCAGGGAACTGACCCTACCCCTAGTGAAGGAACTGCCCCAGAGGTAGTCAGGCCTGGCCTGGCCACACCCCTGATGGCAGAGGCACCTTTCAAGGTGGTACCCAGTCTGGAGCAGGTAACCTGCCCCTCTCTACCCTGCCTCAGTCAGCCCAGGGCTGCAGAGGTCAGGGAGGTCAGTGGACCCCCCAGGGCCCCCTGTCCAGAGGAACCCCCCCATCAGCAGATTAGGGGCACCCAGGCTAGTAGCCCAAGCCAGGTGCAAATTCCTCTACAGACTGAGGGATCCCCCATACCTTTATGTAGGGACCTCCCCCAGAAGGACTCTGGTAGGCAAGGGCAAACCTGGGACCAAAAGGTTCCAAACCTGCCATGTCCCTCCAGTAGCCCATCCAAAGGGACCCAACCCCCAGCTGTAGGCAGCCAAAGGTTGACCCTTAGAGCAAAGTGCAACTCAGTCATGGAAAGACAGGCATACATGGTGACCAGTGATCTGAGGAAGCTGAGGCCAACATTCCTAGGGCCTCACTTCCCTACTCAGACACCTCACCAGCCTTGTACTTTACCTAAGCACACCACAGGTAGTGATTCCCCATGGTGGAGACCCTCTCATACCCTTAGGGTGAGGGATTGCTTAGTGGACCGTAAGACAGGGGGCAACCATGCTAGTGCAGGTGCTTCCTTATATGGCCACTTAGTCAATAAAGGCTCAACTGGCCAAGGTTAGCCTTATCTCCTTTCGTTTGGGGGGTTATGTAGGAAGGTGGAATCTGACTATATGGTTGCCCCCACTTTTTTATGGTGTTTTGCTGGTTTATGACTTAGTTGGACTGGGATCCTGCTATTCAGGACCCCAGTCTATCTGCTTTCTCTGTAAAATGGTTTCCATGTGCCTTAGGCACATCTCTAATTGGAATCTGGAGTGCCCTTATAAGTCCCTAGTATATGGTATACTATGTACCAAGGGCATAGGTACCTCAGAGGCCTACCAGGGGCTGCAGCATGTATTATGCCACCCCTGGAAGGCCATCCAAAATGACACCACAGGTCTGCTACTGCAGCCTGGGTAAGGTGGTGCATGCACCCCTTACTGTGGTATAGGTTACCTATATCACTACATACTTACACATATATAAACCTATAAGTCACTCCTATGGCAGGCCTTATCAATCCTGAAGGCAGAGTGCTTGGTTCTTATGTGAGAAGGGGCCACTGCATGAGCAGGGCCCCTCTGCAGTGCTCAGAGTCCATTCTCTGGTACTGTTTGTAAATGTGGTTAAACCATATACTCTTAAAGTGCATTATATCCTCGCGGTAGAATGCTAACTTTGGAATGACTGCATCAAAACATGTCGTGTTTGGTGTCAAACATCTTGGAATACTACCCCCCCCGCCAATCCTGGCGGCGGGGGTAGCATTCCACCCTTCTAGAGGGAGAGACATGTTCACCCTGGTCTAACCGGTAACTTCTTTCCAGAGCCCCAGCATCACAAAATGGATGCTGCTGCCACAGACACAAGTCTGGCCTCCTGCTGCTGGACGAAACTCCGGCAGGGGAGGCCTGGACAATAGGTTTCCTGTTGCAGGGAGGTGTGACCACCTCCCCAGACAGGATAATGTGTATTGGGGCTGGGCGGGAGCACTCTCTGGGTGCTTTGAAGTCCTGCACTGGGGGCACATTTGGTGTCCCTAGTGCATACCCCAGTTCAAACCGGATCAGGGGCTTCCAGCCCCTGCTTTGGCGCGAACTGGACAAAGGGAAAGGGGTGTAGCCACCCCTCTGCCCTGACCCACCCATAGGTGGGGCCACAGAGTAGTCCAACCCCTAAACTTGGTATAAGTATAGGAACCCAGTCCTTAAGACTTTAGATTATCCCTGGACAAAACTCTGAAACTGAATCCTGGACCTTCGACGCTCTACTCAAGATTAGAGGACAGAAGAATCTCCCTTGGGGTCAAGGAGTGACTCCCCTGCTTGGCAGGCACCAAAGAAGCATCTGTCCGGTTCGCATTTCTGAAGCTCCCGTCGGACGCCGAAGTCATCGCATCACCAGAGGTAGATTCTCAGACTTCCCAGAGGCTACCCTGAGTCCCCAGCAAAGCTGAGGCCCGTAGCTGCCGTGGGTAACGTGAGACCGTGACCCCTGGACCCCGAGCACATTTGCAAGTGCATCCTCTTCTGGGTCTCCCACGAAGTCATGCTTTGGGCTCCGAGTAGCCCCAGCCTCCTGCACCAACTGCACCGAAGATCACTGGCCTCCACTCCACGAGTGTCCTGTGAGCCAGCTCCACGTGCGACGTCTCGAGGCTCCTTTGCGGTCGCTAGCCCGTTGGCTAGTAGCCCTTCACGAAGCCCAATCCTTTTCTGCTTGGGCTAACTGGTTGCTCCAGGCTTGCCCTTACTTACCCTCACTGGGTGAGTCCCACAGACCTTGCTGGTCTGCACCATCGTCATCTTCCACTTTCCACAAGACTTGCTGTTGAGAAGGCCTGTTGGGTCCAATCCGGTCGCCGACACCTCAGCAAGCAGCAGACATCATGGGACAGTCCGAATCCTGCTCCTGGTTGCCGACAACGCCTCTTGGACATCGTGACTGCGGAGTCAAGACGACCGTCAACGCACCTGAAGCACCCGACATCGGTGGGCATCTGCTCATCGCCTTCCTGGTCACTGGCTAGTGACCCAGACTCTGTCCCCTCTGCTTTCAGGTTCTTCAGATCTCCGATCCACTCTTGGATCCACCCGGACACTTTCCACTTGGTCGCCAGCAGCACTTTGCAGCAGATCGCCATTCAAATCGACGACGAAACCCGACCCCGAAAGGCACCTATGCACCCAGCTTCCCTGGGTGAGGTAACACGAGTACTCCGGTGCTCCCGTGGGTAGAGACTCTTCAAAGTCCTAGATCTCAAAGGGTTTGCTCCAAGTCCTCCTTTAAGTGTCCCTTTCCTTTAATTTCCTGACCGAGACTTTCTCCATAGAAGTTATCGGCGTATCGCGGTTGTGTGTTTACACTGCACGCATCCCCGTGGGTCCCCTGTGTCACTACCTTGGGTGGTTCCTTGTGGTCCAAGCACTTCTAGAGGCTCTAGGCCTTGTGTCTAGTTCAGTCGTGGTTCTTATACCACTTTATTGGTATATGGTTTGGTACGCCCCTAGGGCCCAAACGTGTATTTGTGCTATTACTGTCTTTAAATAACTTATTACTTATGTACTTCGAACTCTAGCCTCATAAAGAGACTAGAGGGGTGTGTTTAGCAATAAATACATATATTTTGAATATATACCTGGTGTGGTGCTCTTTCATTTGGTCACTCAAGAGATTATAGGCTGGTAAAACAAGCTGCTTTACATTCCTTCAAGACTTAGCCTGAAGGCTGCTCTCCACAGCTACCACTAGGATAGCTTTCTTTAAAGGTTGTCTTTAACCTAACTCCAATAAGGGTTGTTTGGACTGGTACAAGGTGCCCACTATAATTAGTGGACAGCATATGCCAGGCCAACTTCTCACACACCGCCTAACAAAACCCATACCATCTCTACAGTAGCAGAGGTGTCACATACAGTAGACGCCACTATCATCAACACTGAGTTGACAGCCGAAGAACAAGACGATGTACACTCCCTTCTCCTCTCCTTTAAGGATATCTTCTCAGATAGACCAGGGAGAACCCACGTAGCGATGCACTCTATCCCCACCCCAGAAAGAGTCATTATAAAGCAGAGACCTTACAGGGTCCCCGAGGCCAGACGTGTTGCTCTCCAAAAGGAAATCAAGCAAATGATAGAGTTAGGGGTTATCGTCAAGTCCAGTAGCAATTGGTGTTCTCCGGTGGTATTGGTTCTGAAACCGAATGGCAGCATCCGGTTTTGTATCGACTTTCGGGCGGTGAACCGTATTTCAAAACAAGACGGGTATCCGCTCCCGAGAGTCGATGAACTCATAGAGCGCCTGGGTGAGGCCCGGTATATTTCCACCATCGACCTCACCAAAGGCTACTGGCAGATCCCCCTGAACCCGGCTGACCAGGAGAAGACGGCCTTTTCTACCCCTGACGGCCTCTTCCATTTCACTGTCTTACCTTCTGGGCTACACGGTGCCCCAGCAAGTTTCCAATGGGTAATGGACACACTATTGGCTCAGCATCTTTCATACTCTTCAACCTACCTGGATGATATTGTGGTGTTTAGCTGAACCTGGAAAGACCATCTAAGCCATCTTACTGCTATTTTTTCTGAGCTTAGAAACGCTCGTTTACATATAAACGCGAAAACGTCCAGGTTTGCTTTTTCGAAAGTAAGATATCTGGGATACGTTCTAGGCAAGGGTATCATAGAACCCCAAACCGAAAATGTGAGGGCAATACAGGAGACCCCGTTTCCCGGCACGAAACGCGAGCTACGGGCCTTCCTAGGCCTGGTTGGCTATTACAGGCGATTTATCCCACAGTTCTCCAATATAGCCGCTCCCCTCACGGACCTGCTGAAGAAATCATCTTCTCTTTCACGGCTCCGCTGCCCATCAGCTTCAGAGGAGTCGGCTTTTCAGTCCCTAAAAACTGCCATAACCACTTCTCCCGTATTGAGGACCCCTGATTTCCGTAGGCCCTTCATACTACAGACAGATGCTTCCGGGGTGGGAATTGGTGCAGTGCTTTCCCAACTGGACGATGAGGGCCGGGAATGCCTTGTCCTCTATATCAGTAGGAAGCTTTTCCCTAGGGAACACGCCTACCCGACCATTGAAAAGGAGTGTCTTGCAGTAAAATGGGGTATCGAAAAACAGCGGTACTACCTTGAGGGTCGCCCCTTCGTCCTTTATACTGACCATGCCCCTTTGACCTGGCTGCAGCGGAACAAGAGCTGTAATGACAGGGTGCTCCGCTGGTTCCTGTCCCTTCAACCTTTTCAGTTTGAGGTCCGGCACCGGAAGGGATCCGAGCAAGGGAATGCTGATTACCTCTCCCGCTTTCCTCTTTCCCCCGATCGGGGACATTCTGGGGGAGGGATGTGTCACAGGTCCCCTGTGCACGAGGATTCGCTGTTATCTCCCGATATTGACGCTATGGTGCTTTGTGCACAGGACCCGTACGGCCCCTTTAATTCTTCGTGGAGAAACGTCGAGCCGGGGGCTGGATTCATGACGTCACTCGCAAGCCACCAATTACATGAGAACACTGCCGTGGAAAAGGAGGAAGTGCGGGTTCTCAGCGCGAACGCCGTCGGAGGAGAAAACGGAGGGAAGCCGGAGAGAGTAGAGAAGGAAGAAGCTGCCCCCGAACATTGTCTCGCTGCCTCAGAGGTCCGGGGAGGAAGAACGCCAGGAGGCCAACGAGGACACTCACCGCCCCGCCACACTCCTGGAGGAGTGTGGCTGGAGCAGGTACGTCGCCGGATACGGGGGTTTTCAAAGGCACTGGGTGGGAACGGGTAAAGCTTTGAGGGTGGTCACTGCTGGCTGTATTTCACGGGGTTCTGGTGTTCAGTGCTCCCTCACGCCCCCTTCCCCTTCAACTCAGGACATTCAACCACCCCACTGATACGTGGTTTGTTTTCCTTTGTTTTCCTGGTTTGCCATCTCGTGGAAGAGACTGCGCCTGTCAAGACTTCCCCAAGACGGTGGAGAGCCAGGAGTCCCGTGTTCTACGAACACTTTATTGTTTGTCCTTTTCTTGTCCAAAATAAAACGAACATCACGTTTACTCGGAGCGGCCTCCTGCCTATTCATTAAGGGGGACCCCATCATACACCCCAGGGATACGTACCCCTGGACCCGGTGACAACAACTCTGCAACATGCTGCATAATTCCACTGCACACAATTATACACCACACCATGCCACATAATTCCACACGTCACACAATTCCACAATTCATCCCCACACAATTCATAAAACAACATAATTACACTCCACATAATACCACTCAGCACCACATAATTAACCTCCACATAATTATTCTCTACTCCATATTGCATAAATACACTCCACATAAATCCAGTCTATGCCACGTAGCAACATTCCACATAACTACACTTCACACCATGCCTCATAATACCACTCAACATAATTTTCACTCAACAGCGCACACTTCCACGTCACACAATTCAACTCTACACATTTCCATTCCACACCACATAATTCAACAACAAACTGCATAATTCAAACCAACAACACAATTACACAACACACCACATGCCTCCAATCTACACCACAAAATTCCACATCATGCTACAATATTTAACAGCACACCACATAAGTATACTCCACTACATACCACTCCACAACACAAAATACCATTCCAGATAATCTCACTCCAAGACACACAATCCCACTCCATGACACACAAACCAACTCCACATAATTCCAGTACACTCAATACCACATAATTACTATCCACATAATTACATTGCACACTATGCCACATTATTTCACTACACAGATCCAATCCACACAACACAATTCCACAACTAACAATTCCAATCCAAACCACATATGTCCACTTGGCACCACACACATTCACTCCACTCCAAACAGAAAACGCATAGGTAAAATACATTGAGCCACATGCATCAAAGTTAGGAATTGCGATTCCTAAATTGTGATTTTTAAGAAATCACAATTTAGAAATCGCAATTCCTATGGATGTAGGAATCGCAAAAAAATTGAGATTCCTACACATTCCTTATTTGCGACTCGCAAATTGCGAATCGCAAATAAGGAATTGCTTCCAATACATTGCTATGGGCCTAGAGGCCCATAGGAATCAATTGGAATTGCATGCGCAATTTGTGAGTACCAAATAGGTACTCGCAAATTGCGCATGCAATTTCAAGGGTACAAGGGTGCCAAAAGGACACCCTGATGCACCCCTGAAATTAAAATGTAAAAATGTTGCACACACACATGTCCCAAGGGCATGTATGTGTACAACATAGAACTTTGAAAAATTCACTTTTGTGCATTTTTCAAGTAATCATAAATTACCATCAACTTTGAGTTGATGGTAATTTGCCTTTCTTAAATGAGAAATCAAATTTTTTTTTTGTTGCATAGCATTTAGGGAATCGCAATTTGCGATTCCCTAAATGCAATCACAATTTAAGTAATCGCAAATTTAGCAATTACTTAAATAGCGATTTTTGCATTTGGGATGATGCATCCCAAATGCAAAAATTGCGGTCGCAAAGGGGCAGATTCTGCGAATCTGCCCCTTTGCGACCGCAATTTCCAATGATGCATGTGCCCCATAGTCCTTTACAACATCAATAGCTCTAACTCTCACAAATGCGAGACCAATTGCATAGCAAATGCTTGTTTACCTTCCTATGCGTCCCAGCAGATCCTGTTCCTGGAGCTGCAAACCTTTTCCTGCCCCAGTCAGCTCTGTGCTGCCTTGGCCCTTCTCAGATGAGCAGTACACTTTGGAGCAGGGGTCTCCAACCTTTTCTGTAGTGAGAGCTACTTCTGATCAGTGAAAATCATTGTGAGCTACTAAAGGCTTAGCAACTCACACATTTTCCCGAGAAACCTCCCACGCCCAGGTTCACTGACTATAAGCCTAATTAGCTCATACTTTTATGTTTTGTATATATTTGGCATTGTTTTCACTTAGCATTGCCACCTGACCGGTTTGCCACCTGTATTTTAATGTCCAAGCAGGGTACAAAAATAAAGTAAGATCACCTAAAGCCGTTATTTTTAGCGAGCCCTTTGTACATACTTCAAACAGCAAATATAAACAGAAAGCACTTTTAAATGTGTTCTAGTTAATACATTTACATGACTCCATTGGCTGATCTGATTGTTTATTTTGGCTTCCAGAAGTGCCCAGGCATGTGGTTTCCTATCAATGGTTGACACTGCAGTGTTCAGGGCTAGTGATTCCTTACTAGTACCTCACACCCTGCTGGGTGACCTATTTGGAGGTCTGCAAAAATGGAGCACTGTAACAGTCATCAGCTTCACAGGCACCCAAAGGGCAAAGGTGAGGTGTAATGACATAACTATGTACTGCAAATGCTTCCAAAACCCCATGAACCGAACGTAGCGTCTGTGAGACTGCATGACTGACACATATTCATGTGTCCGGCAATTCCAAAGACTCCATTCAATCCCCCGGATACATGGCAGAGAGGATCTGGGTTAAAGTCCGCATTTTCAATCTTTTCTCAAACAAGAAGGCGTTAAGAGGATGAAGCGCTTCACCCTTTTTGGGGTCCAACAAATAGTAGGAGTAGCAGTAACACCCTTGCCTTTTTCCACCTCTGTGACCCCCTCTATGGCCCCGTTTGCCAAAAAGGATTGATGCTCCTGCAGAAGAAAGGTGGCATGGCGTACATACAGTAAGAAAGCAGGTGGGGCATTTTGGAGGTTGGAGGGCACTGGTGACAGAATGTGAAGAATAGAGTGTAACCTTTGAAAAATATCTGTAACACCCAGTGAGCCGATGTAATGACCTTTCAGACAGGCAAGGAAAAAATGGATCCAACTCCCCACAGTGCAAGTATGATCATGGCGGAAGAAGTCAAAGGGGCTTATATGCACTTGAGGAAGATAAGAAGCAAGATTGTTGCCCTTGGTAATGTGTGAGACCTCCATCACCATTGCGCCTCCTTGAGCTGCGAAAGGGATGAGCTGGATGTTACACAAGTTGCGAGGGCTTTCTTTGATGGTAAGTGAGACCCAGCTAATAATATCTGCAATGCCAGTACTGCTGGTGGAACTACCGAGCTGCAGAAGCCAGACGCAAGAAGCTAAGTCTACTGGCTCAAGTTTACGTAAACTTGTAAAGCTGCTTTCAAGCGTTCCAAAACAGAATCAGCCTTTTTTCACACCCTGCTGAGCCCGGGTCTGTGGTTCTTTACTGGCGTTTGACACTGCCTGAGAGGCTCAGGGCTTCGTGTCCCTTAGGGGTGCTGGTCACTTGGCTCACTGCGGACCACCTCTCCTGGCTAAAGGCTGCTAGGCCTCAGGGGCTGCCATGCCACAGGCCTGTATTTAAGCAGGGGCTGGTGTCCCTCTGAATCTCTCTTCTAAGCCCAGTAGCGGTCTTCTCATCCACCCACTTAGCCTCCCCAGCCCCGCAGGCCGCACCTAACACCAAAGCCACCTGCAAGATGCACCGGCCTCTGCCATAAGTCCCATCACCAGCTCCTTGCTCACAGGAGGGCACAGGATTGCTCTGAATTACTCCCAGGCCCTATAAGGATCTGGGCGCACCGCGGTGCCTCTCACCTCTGCTCGGCCTCTCTCATGCAGACCGGGCAGAGTGATGACTTCTTGACTTCTCCACAGTGTGGGCGGGAGGAGGGAAGAGGGCTGTTGTTTGGTTGACGGCGAGTTGTCCCAACAAAAAGTGGAACAAGGGTGAGGGAGGGTCAGGCATGGCAGGTGAGGTTGGAGGGGAAAACACTTTTTGAAGCCTTGGCAAGCGTGATTTGGCCCTAATGCAGCTGATGCTTACTGCAGCTAAATGAGCCCTCGGCCTCCCCGGCCCCGCAGGCCTCAGCTAATACCACAGCCACCAGCAGGATACACAAGCTTCTGCCATAGGTGCTTGCTATAACCTAATTGTTGTTAGTTGGTGCATCTTCCTTATTCTTGTTCTGTCCCTTGCTGCTCAGCCAATAGTGATGTCATTTGGAATGTTGAGTGTGTGGGACTTGAGGAGATGTCAGTTGGAAGAGATGGGCTGAGCAGCAAGGAAGCTGCTCCTGGTGGGGCATTACATGGACTTTACTACCATCCTGTAACTTATATCTGAAGCTGTTACCATATGAATAAACCTACAACTTGTTTCTACACAACCTGTCTACGAGACATCTTTCATTATAACACTGGCGACGATTTGAGAAGAACCTGCGTGTGCTACATCAATGGATAATGGTCTATGAAGCTTAAAGAAATTTTAAGGTAAAGGAACTTCTTGTGAAACTTAAAACTGTGTATTTAAAGAAAGCTGGCACCCCTGAGCCCCACCAGTGACCTTGTCATCGGTCGCCCACAACCCTAGTGTGCCAGTTCCTGCTGTGTCTGTCTCAAGCTTACTGGAGCTGCTGTGCCTATGCTCATGGGTAAGAGCGTCTGGGGAAGCACAACGTTAAGAGCCCTCCGTGTTGTGAAGGGTGTTTACTCTCCAGAGTCTATATTCTACACACTGTTGTGTGACAGAAGCCCTGCTGTTCCTGTTTGTGGGCTCTGTTTTTTCTTCGTCCCTGTCAAGAGGAGAAGCAATGATGTTTCAAGGCTTTTGTGTCTCCATAGCCCGTGTGGTCCCCAGAGCCCGTGTCAGAAGATATGTTAAGGAGGTTCTCTCTCCGTGTGCCAAGGGCAATTTGGGACGGGCTGCAGGCAGAGTCCGCCTACTTTATTTCTTTGAACAACTCTGACCCCATGTGTTTGGGCCGTTTTTGTGTGTCCTCTTGAGGGAAATCTATTTCGTCTCTGGCAGCCCTTGGACATGAAGTCAGTTTAACTGCAGCTGGTGCAGTTTGAAAGTGAGCGCGTGTCATTTTTCAGTGCGCGCACTCTTACCTGCTTCCCTTTGTCTTCCGATGTCATCATGGATCCCCTCCGACGTTCCGGACCTCTTCTTTTGTCATTGCTTCTACACAGCTTACAGCTGATGAGTGACGCCCTGCTGCACAGACGTGCCCTGAGCCTCCCGGCTCTGTGTCTGTAACGTGCCTCCATCTTGCTCATTGGTAATCGAGGCAGAAGCTGTTTCCTCGATCTCTCTGACGGATGTTCCGATTTTCTTCCAAGTTCTTCTGGAGCGGACTGAAGGCATACTTACTTTTCTTTGACAACAACAGCGTTTTTCAGATGTTCCGGTTTTTTGTGTGGAAAATATACAAGTAATACATCAGTGCCATCTAGTGGCTATCTAGCACCGCTGCACCAGAACAAGGAAAAGAAAAGCTCATTTGATGCAGACATGGTGAATGCAGGTCCTTGAGGTACTTTCTTTGTGACATCCATGGGTTACTCAGAACTTGGCAAGTTGTCATGTATTGAGTTGATCGCACTTTGCCAACCACGCTGTTGTTTTTCTTCGCTGCATGGAATTTTGAACAAGCGGAGTGCATCCTGTGGTTACCGGATACTCGTAGCTTTTGTTGAAGACTGTGTGCATTATTACAAACTGCGTGCAGTCGGTGCATACCAGCACCCTGTTTCCGTCAATATTGTACATGTGTGTTTTTTTTTTTTTGCTAGTGCTACAATTACTAATTTTATTGCTTTCTAAATTGCAAATGCCAATGTCGTAATGTGTATTTTCCTGTGTGAGTGAATTACACTGCATTTGATGTGTTGTTTCTGCATGTTTTTTTGGGGGGTTTCCCACTTAAGTGCATTATGCTAATTTTGGTCCCCATGTTTTGTGGGTGGTGAGTACCCTTATACTGTTTTGTGGGGTTGTGAGTGTCTATTTACTGTTTTCTGGGGTAGGGAGTGCCCCAATCCTGGATAATAGGGAAGTGAGTTCCCCTATTATGGTCTTGTTCTGTTTCTTAGGGAGGTCTGTTCCTCTATAGGGAGGTGTTTTCCCCTATTACAGTGTGTTTGTTCAGTTCACAGGGAGTTGTGTTCCCTATTACGGTATTTCTTCAGGGAGGTGTTTCCCCATATAGGGAGGTGTTTTCCCCTATTACAGTGTGTTTGTTCAGTTCACAGGGAGTTGTGTTCCCTATTACGGTGTTTCTTTAGGGAGGTGTTTCCCCTATAGGGAGGTGTTTTCCCCTATTACAGTGTGTTTGTTCAGTTCACAGGGAGTTGTGTTCCCTATTACGGTGTTTCTTCAGGGAGGTGTTTCCCCTATAGGGAGGTGTTTTTCCCCTTTTACAGTGTTCAGTGTGTCATTGGGAGGTGTATTCCCCAATAGGGAGGTGTTTTTCCCCTATTACGGTGTTTTGAGTTGCATAGGGAGGTGTGTTTCCCCTATTACAATGTTCAGTGTGTCATTGGGAGGTGTATTTCCCCATAGGGAGGTGTTTTTCCCCTATTACTGTGAGTTTGTGGGTGGTGTGTACCCAACTAATGAGTTTCCCTAAGGGAGGGGATGGGGCATTCATTCATTTGCTTAAGATATTTTTCTTGCATTCATTTGCTTACTCTATTTTCATGCATTTGCTTATGGTATTTTCATGCATTCATTTATTTAACGTATTTTCTGGATTTGAGTATTTTCTGATTGCCTTATGTACATTCAATTGCTTAATGTATTTTCTTACTAATTCTTTCAAGATGTTTATTTTTGTTTACGTAAGCAATGTAATTTTTGTGCCTTAATGCATTTATATCTCTTTGCTATTTCCTGGCATTATTTGTGTTTAGTTTCCCTAAGGAAGGGAGATGTGCTATAACCTAATTGTTGTTAGTTGGTGCATCTTCCTTATTCTTGTTCTGTACCTTCCTGCTCAGCCAATAGTGATGTCATTTGGAATGTTGAGTGTGTGGGACTTGAGGAGATGTCAGTTGGAAGAGATGGGCTGAGCAGCAAGGAAGCTCCTCCTGGTGGGGCATTACATGGACTTTACTACCATCCTGTAACTTATATCTGAAGCTGTTACCATATGAATAAACCTACAACTTGTTTCTACACAACCTGTCTACGAGACATCTTTCATTATAACAGTGCTATCGCCAATTCCTCGCTTCTAGGAGGGTACACGCACGCAGGCCTTGAGAGGAGCCAGCAGCTGCACCAGCACGGAGTCTCTCACCTCTGCTTGGCCTCTCTCATGCAGAGCAATGGCTCCCTCTAAGGGCCCCCACCCCCATCCCTTTTCCTGCCTGGCTTTGACTGAAGAGAAACAATGTAACTTGTTACTTTGTTTCTCTTCAGTCCTGGGCCATGCGAGGAGCTCAGAGCAGGCTGCACACTGCACCTGCTTTAGAGCCTGTCTCTCTCACAGCTCTCTACGGAAGAGCTGAGGGGGCCCCCTTCACCTACTGAAGCCTGGGGGGCCCCCCCGAACTGTGGGGGCTGCGGGGGTGTTTGTTACGCCCCTGCTGCAGTCCCTATTTACAAACAACAACGCCATCTGGGGCAAAACAAACCTTGAAAAACTCAGTAACGCAAAATGACTCACTCCATCGTGTCCATTTCATGATGGGATCTAAGGGTATTTGTGGATTCTCTGCAGCTTCAGCCCGGACAAAACTGATGATATTTGTCCAGTTTCCAATAAGCTGAAAGTTGGCTTCCAAGGGGAAGGAAATGTGGTGCGACAACTGCTATTTTAAAGCGTAGTCAGGAAACTCAACTGCTTCTTTCGCTGACACAAAGTATCACGTTAATGCCAAAGTAAGTATCTTTCATGCGGGAAAGCTCACATTCACATTGTAATGCTTTGGCTCCATCAAGTGGCCAAGTGGTGCAACAACAATGAAAATCAGTGACACTCGGTTTAAACCGGGTTAGCTGATTTTCATCCGGTAGGGTACTGTCGGGCACAGTCGGTTTTAACCGATTTCCGGACAGCCTAATTATAACCTATACATTATATACATTGACTTCGAATCCTTTTGGTTCTAAACATCAAGGTACTCCGCTATTCGGTCGATGGACCAACTAGTAGAATCAGTTGATGGTGATTAAGACGAGCTCAATCACAATTGAAACCTTTAACATTTATTAAATCATAAACTTTGTTTAAAGAATCACAGACTAATTTTAGAGTTAGAATATAATTTTATCTAAAATTCTTCAAGCAAATAAGAAAAATTCTTTATTAAGCAAAACATTTAGAAATATCAATAAACATTTTAAGAAAGGTTTTAGAAAAGTGAGAAATTATGCATTACCCTCGGCCATGGGGCGATGACAAGAATGATTCACCAAAAGAAGATGAACCGCAGATCACAGGATAGGACTCCCAAACTGACTGACTGTCTCGCTAACCTCCTCGGACTCACCTCCCGGGCAGAATTCCCGCAACGATCTCGTTCCTTCCCCAGTCAATGTTCAAAGTCCAAAATGACAGAGTCTCTCGTAGCATCAAGGTTGAAAAATAAAAAGCAAGTTTTTTTCACAACTTCAGAGCAGACTCTCTTATACCCTATTCTCTGGCTCACTACATTCAAAAGTTGCAATCTTTAGGGTCAAGAATCACGCTAATTGGTCCATTGGAGGGGTGGTGATGGTCACCTCATCGCCCTCCTTGTTCGAACCGGTTTTGGGACAATAAAGCACACAATAAGTATCATGGTCATGGTGTCCAAAAAGTAGTCCAATTTGTTAGTACATTTTGCAACAATCTTTGATGGTCACACATTAGTTCATCCCCTGTCGCTTGTCTTTGCTATCCGTTCCCAGGCATATATGCTGAATACTTGGCACATTCCTTATTGCAGGTCAGATTGGCCTTGACATCTCTCACTCCGAGCACAGGCCGCATACACGTGACTGGAGCATTCGTACTGAGGCTACGTGGGGGCCATCTTGGTTCAACACACGCGATCTCGTCCTTTCCAGCTGCCATTTTAGAAGCATGGCCTAGCAGGCCCGAACGGAACTAATATAAGAACAAACACAATTGAAATTAAAATATGGAAAATAAGCCTTTCTGTTTACCACCCGCCATTCTAATGACCCGTGTTAGATATTACCTAGCGAAAGCGACATTTAAAGCCATTTTACTTACCATCTGCATTCTTTGCCACAAAACAATTCTACTATGCAACACAAATCATGCAATTCACTCTAATTACTACGCAAATCACAATACTAATATTAATTAACTTCACATTTGTAAATAAATTATATCTTGCACAAATCAGCATATTACCCACGTGTAGTGTCTACTAAAAAAAAAGTGTATTTGTTGGTTAATTCATGCATTTCAAACAGTTAGTATCATTAGCGTTATGAGGTCATTAATTTCATAGGGGTACAAAAATATTTTGTTTCCCCTGCTTCATCAATTCCCCCCTTTGGTGATTTTTAACATCACCGCAAAAACCTATAAAATTTTATCAGATAAATGTTTCTTGTCCACTTGCATTTCTTAATTTAGACAATCGTGTTCTTTTCATCCTATCTTTTAGACCTTTTGTACTTGTTCTCTTTAAACTCTTCCAATTCGATCTCTTCCATCTCCCGTTCTCTTTCTTTATTCTTCTCATTTTCTCTTTTTACTTTATTTTGTCTTTTTCTTCTGTTAACACACATATATGCTAATCTCAAAATTGATATTATCACTATTACTACAGTCACTGGAATTAGTATTTTCCCAATAAGAGAACTACCTATTTCTGTGAACCATTTCTTCATTGAGGAAAAACTCTTACCAAGTCTCTCCCAAGCACCTCCAACCTCCAGTGGGGCAATTTCTTTTTGCAAATCAGTAATGTTCTTTATATACTTCTGTATATTCTGACTTTTGTCGGGAATGTAAGTGCAACAATGTTGTACTTTCAGCATTCCACAGACTCCACCATCTTTTGCCAAAAGAATATCAAGGGCAAGTCGATTTTGCATCACCATAGCTCTCATGGCAACCATTTCGGTATTTACCATCAAGAACCCTCCAGTAGTATTCGTTGATAAACGATCTACTACTGTAGACAATTTCCGAATTTTGTATGCATTCAAAGATATACCCACTGCTGGTATCAATGCTCCAAAAATGTCACCTATTATTTCTGAGAAGCTTTCCCTCCTCCTACGAGTTAATGGTTTACCTATCTCGTGAATTCCTTTCGTTCCTCTTTCCACATAAAAAATCTTTGGAAAAACCAGGCCTAGATAGCATGTTCCGTAGCAATGGTCCGGCAACCTGTAATAAGCTCTATTTCCACAAATGTAATAGATCCCTGGAAATACTGGATCTTTTCCTCCTTTGAATCACCATCCCCCTAGAATTTTGTATGTATCTCGGCACTCACTAGAACCCACGAAATAGTTATATTACAAAGTGTTGTCTCTACTAATACACAATTTTCCTTGTTGGGGCCAATCTAGAATCATAGCTGCATTTGTTTCACCTTTGCCATAACTTCCCTCTTCAAACGCCCAAGGTGGGGTTTTTGTCTTTTCTCCTGTTGCCTTTCTTTGAAATTTAGCCCTTCTGTCTTCTACCATGTCCAAGAAAACCTTTCCTTCTTTTCTTAACCCACAAGTAAGATTATGTCTAAATGCATATTCTAATGTTAATTCTTTTGTTTCTAGGAAAAATTCTCCAAAAGCCTTTGCAAATTTCACCTTATTTAGATCAGGGACTACGGGAATTTTAGCAAAAACAGCATCTGTGTCAGTGTAATAATACTCTAATTTACCTGTTTTATAAAATAAACTAGCTAAAACACTACAAGTTATTCCATACGTCAAAGGAAGGTGATCATACGTCACACCTTCTGTTACAGACGCAGGTAACTGCATACATACATAACAATCTCTGACATCCATTGTCGCCACGTATTCGTACAAAAGTTTCGTGAAGACATTCTTGGAGAAATCAGTTATTGACTTGTCCCTATGGAAATCAGTACTATCTACCAGTGTTGCAGTGTTCTTTATGTTAGATTTCTTGTCACTATTTGTGTCATTCACGATTACAGATGTATTTTCTACAACTAACCTAAGTGGGATTATTATTGCCAAAATAAACCAGATAAGCATTAGAAAGCCTGTACAATAGAAACACATCTTACACCATCTACGAAAAAACTCACATCTAGATCTTCTATTCTCTGTGTCTACCATGTTAAAATATTATCTAAATATATGTACAGGAATGTGTTTCCACACCTCAAACGACTTAGGGGCCGATTCCGATTCGGGCCGGAAAACGTGCCGACCGACTCGGTACGGGAATTTAGTCTGACCGACACGTACAGGCGCCGTCTGACCCGCGTAGTACGATGAAATGCCTGTGAATCACGACCGACTCGTACGGAACTCAAGGCAAACGAACGACCCGGACGGAAACAAGCTATCCGGCCGGGAAACCACGTGAATCGCACAGACCGACACGCACCAGGAAACAACCCGAATGAAACGTGCCCGCGAACTCCGACCCGCGCAGTACGATGCAATGGGGGCAAATTCAGACGGACTCGCACGGAGCCCAAGCAGTACGACCGACACGCATACAAAAGCCAGCCGAACAAACACAATACCCCGTGAACGATGCGTACGCCGCATATGAAACGGAGCTGAAACACAGCGGGAACGACTCGGACAGGCGCGCACGAGACAACTGCAACGTCCAACTCGGTCAGAAGAACGACTCCTACATGCACAATAATCACTAATGAAAAAATACAAAAAAAAGGGCCAAACAAGCAATGACAAAGCCAATAAATACAGGGGGAGAAAAAAATGGAACAAGGACACACCCCCAACTCCACCTACATAAAGCCCACAAATCCCTACCATGATCCTTTGCAAATTCCACTGACCTGCCAGCACAGAACACCATCACACAGCAAACACAGACACACACACAGCTCATCCAACACAAAGCCACACACCATTAGTACCTCAACAAATAGAACCCTCACATACACCCAGCAAAACCTACACACACACACCCTAACTTGCACACACACACACATCAATCACCACCACCACCACCCATCACCATGCCCCTAAAGAAGAATCCAAAGTTCCTAGATAGTGAATTGGAAGTCATGGTAGACGAGATCCTGAGAGTAGAGCCACAGTTGTTTGGCACATTGGTCCAACAGACCCCCATGTCGCAGAAAACCAAGATGTGGGCGAGGATCGTCGACAGGGTGAACGTACAATCACCATGTTTGCGCACAAAGGAAGACATCCAGAACAGGTGGTATGATGTGCGCAGGAGGGTCAGAGACCTACTCAAGAAGGATTACCTCCTGAGCCAGCACACCGACAGTGGCCCTCCTGCAAAACCAGTATACCTCAGGCCCTGGGAGGAGAAGGTGCGGGCCATCCTACCACCAGTGAGCGTATATGGACTAACAGACATCCCAGAGCCTGGTAAGTACACAACTAATATACACAATATTGTGTGCCAATACACACACATCACTGTCAAGGGGACAGTCAAACCATCCACCCCTAGCAAATAAACAGCAACCAAAAGATAATCATTCCAAGATGTGTATGTCAGTTAGATAAACACAATACATGCCATCTCATAGTGATATGTAACTGTGTCATGACATGTACAAATCCAATACCAAATTGAGCTAGGCAGTGGCACAAATCTAACCAACAAACACTGACAGATATTTAGCCACCACTAGAACACCACCTCACAGGGAAGCTCACAGAAAGGAAGGAATCCTGTGTATGCTGGTGAAGTCAGTGTAGCCAAGAGCATGATGGGGCTCGTAGTAACAGATAATGAGCAGCCTCACATTTGGCCCATCAACTCCACTCTGAACCATGCTCACATCACAGGGAGTGGATAAGGACTGACAAGATGGCTGACACTGGGCACTGCTGTGGGGAGCACATGGCCCTGCTGGGAACTGTGCACCAACAAACAGTAGAACACCACTGCCTGACATCCTGAAAGCCAACTTGCACTCCCTGCAATGCAAGCACGTTACATGGTGGGATATCTGGCTGGGTGGGAAGGAGGACTCACAGCACTGACCATAGTTACAAGCAGCTCACCTCACACACCCCCTCAACACAAACTCCACATAACCCACTGGGGAGAATGCAATGCCTCACATACCAAATGAAGATCCCACAAAGACCACCACCCTGGGTAATGCTGTGGGAAGCACAGGGACACTTCTGGGACTTGAAGCCAAACAAACACAAGGACAACACTGTCAGCCTTCCTGTCAGCACAGGCACACTACCCCACAGGGAGGCAGAGTCAAAAGGAAGGAAGTACGGGCATGCTGGGAAGGGGGGTGTAGGCAATAGCATGATGGGAGTTGTAGTCACAGATATTGCTCACCCTCACAATTGGCCCATCAACTCCACTCTGAACCATGCTCACATCACAGGGAGTGGAGAAGGACTGACAAGATGGCTGACACTGGGCACTGCTGTGGGGAGCACATGGCCCTGCTGGGAACTGTGCACCAACAAACAGCAGAACACCACTGCCTGACATCCTGAAAGCCAACTTGCACTCTCTGCAATGCAAGCACGTTGCATGGTGGGATATCTGGTTGGGTGGGAAGGAGGACTCACAGCACTGACCATAGTTACAAGCAGCTCACCTCACACACCCCCTCAACAGAAACTCCACATAACCCACCGGGGAGAATGCAATGCCTCACATACCAAATGAAGATCCCACAAAGACCACCACCCTGGGTAATGCTGTGGGAAGCACAGGGACACTTCTGGGACTTGTAGCCAAACAAACGCAAGGACAACACTGTCAGCCTTCCTGTCAGCACAGGCACACTACCCCAAAGGGAGGCAGAGTCAAAAGGAAGGAAGTACGGGCATGATGGGAAGGGGGGTGTAGGCAATAGCATGATGGGAGTTGTAGTCGCAGATATTGCTCACCCTCACAATTGGCCCATTGACTACACTCTGAACCATGCTCACATCACAGGGAGTGGAGAAGGACTGACAAGATGGCTGACACTGGGCACTGCTGTGGGGAGCACATGGCCCTGCTGGGAACTGTGCACCAACAAACAGCAGAACACCACTGCCTGACATCCTGAAAGCCAACTTGCACTCTCTGCAATGCAAGCACGTTGCATGGTGGGATATCTGGCTGGGTGGGAAGGAGGACTCACAGCACTGACCATAGTTACAAGCAGCTCACCTCACACACCCCCTCAACACAAACTCCACATAACCCACCGGGGAGAATGCAATGCCTCACATACCAAATGAAGATCCCACAAAGACCACCACCCTGGGTAATGCTGTGGGAAGCACAGGGATACTTCTGGGACTTGTAGCCAAACAAACGCAAGGACAACACTGTCAGCCTTCCTGTCAGCACAGACACACTACCCCACAGGGAGGCAGAGTCAAAAGGAAGGAAGTACGGGAATGCTGGGAAGGGGGATGTAGGCAATAGCATGATGGGAGTTCTAGTCACAGATATTGCTCACCCTCACAATTGGCCCATCAACTCTACCCTGAACCATGCTCACATCACAGGGAGTGGAGAAGGACTGACAAGATGGCTGACACTGGGCACTGCTGTGGGGAGCACATGGCCCCGCTGGGAACTGTGCAAAAACCAACAGCAAGACACCACTGAATGACATCCTGAGAGTCAACCTGAACCTACTGCAAGGGTGGCATGCGTCATGGTGGAATAACTGGGCTAGGTGGAGAAGGATGGCCGGATGTCCACCAAATACAACCAATGCTGGCCATGCACACACCTCAACATTCACATTGAAATGCCCCAGGTATGCAGGACAATGTGCCACACCAATATCAACCTCTTACTGTGACAACTTAGGACAATGCAATGTACATGCCCGCATCCAGAGGTACAGTCACAACTGTCAGGTGTGTGAACCATTGATGCCTGTAGAAACATAACATACAATGTCTGTCTCTTCCAAATACAGGTGATGATGATGGGGACACAGCAGCAGGCGAGGAGGAGTCCCTGTCCCAGGCTCCGGGGGATACTGAGCTCACTGGTGTGGAACAGCCTCTGCCCTCCTCGGATGGTGAAGACCTACCTGGCACCTCTGGTCAGAGTCGTCATGTAGCACCAGCAGGACCAACATCTGCACCCCCTGCACCCACCCCTCCAACAACTGCCAACACACAGACCACCCCCGCCGACACGGACAGACCAAGGCCCACCGATGACAACAGCACAGGGCCCCAGGCACACCGTGGAGCAACGGACAACACCACCACTAACAACCCCCAAGGGGGCCTGGGGTCACCCGTGCGTGCCACCGCAGGTCCTGCACATGTCGCCAGGATTGGTGGGAGGGGTGGGAGACATAGGTCGCTGATTGCAGAGGGGTCTGGACTGCATGATGATCCACAACTGGCATGCATCGCTGATGCGTACAAGAATAGCACCGGAGAGGTCAGACAGGTAGTGGGGATCCTCAAGGACATACAACAGCAGCAGGCTGCCCATCATGCCCGCTTGGACTCCCACATGTCACATGTGGAGACACACATGTCTGGCATGGAGTCCAAGTGGGACACATTGCAAGAACTCACAGCGGTGCATAGGGACATATTGACATGCCTCCTCCAGATTAGCACCAACATGGCCACACCTCCCTGTGTGCCCACAACATCTGGTGCTGCAACAACTGACACCACCACAGGGATGGAGGAGGACTCTGGCGGAGACTCCCCTGCACCGGAGCAGCCTGCACGTGATGGTCCCCCCCAAAGAAGAGGGGTTGTCCGAGGAAGTAAAACTGAGAGGTTGATGGCCACGTACATCCCACAGGAACCCAACACCTGTTCCGGAAATTTTCCTTTGTGTGCAAACTGTTCACCCTGTCGAATGCAACACTACTCTCCCACATGACATGGGGAGTTCAAGTTGGACTGATGTATCATATGACTGTGGACTTCACTCAGGACATTTCTGCTACCAAGAATTCCAACTCATCTAGGAACTTTGGATCACAATCCCAATGTACAGCACCCACCATCCTGTGCACTATACACACACACATTTCTGTAAATAAAATCACTAGTACACCATACTGGCCTCTGTTGTTATTCAAATGTGGATACTGTTATGGTGATGATGATCTGCTAAATTACACTGTGTATGCTAAGTGCTACAGCAAGTGCAACACCGTCATGTGAGTCATGTTGACGGGACACATATGAGGGAGACACACCACTAGGGCTACACAACACAGAGACACCAGGGCCATCGGACTCATCGCCTACAGTGATGTTGCAAGGAAATACTGTGGAATGCACAGACACCACACCTATTCAGAGTCTATGTCAACTAGCCCACAGGTGCAGTAAGCAAATGTCAGTCAGATGTGTGACCACAGACAACGCACATCCCAAAGTGAAGCACAGGTTTATTACACATTTGTAACATGTTGTTTCCACTACAAATGCAAGGTAATCCCACGTGGCAGTGGCCACACAGTCAACAAGTGCAGAAGATATGAAGTCCAGGGGTGTGTGGCACATCACCTGTAGGGAAACGACTGCTGCCACCCTGAAAGCTGAATCATGGTGTTGGGGGATTCAAGTTGACCAAACAACTCTGTAAGCACCCTGTGAAGGACAGACATGACACACAGCCAAAACCACTGAAGAACAGGACAGAACTGCAATACTCATGCCCAATACATGTCACAAGATACCTACACAAAACCAAGTTAGCATGTCAACACTGTTGTGGAGTACAGTCTACCTGTAAGGACACATTGCTGCACACATCCAGTCAAGTGGCACATGGCCACACTAAAACAGTACCAGAGCACCACCCACACATATCATGCAAAGTCACATCATTCACATTGCATCTCCCTGGATACTCACATTCAGCTGAAGAAGTTGGTGATGAGCTGTGTGCGGACATCACCATCATCATCATCATCATCACTGGCATCATGGTCCAGGCCAGGATCCTCCACAGGTGGCGGACGTTGGTCATCGTCATCCAGGATGAGAGGCAACTCCTTCCGCACTGCCAGGTTGTGGAGCATGCAGCAAACGATGACAATCTTGCACACCTTTGCTGGGGCATATGGGAGGGCCCCTCCTGTCTTGTCCAGGCAGTGGAAGCGGCTCTTCAGGAGACCAAAGGTCCGCTCGATCACTCTCCTGGTCCGACCATGTGCCTCATTGTAGCGCATCTGGGCTGGTTTCACAGGGTTCCTGAGAGGTGTCAGCAACCACGGCATGTTGGGGTATCCGGAGTCACCTACAGACAGACAATTGCACATTAGCTGAGTTCGAAAAGTGGGCGGAATACAACATAGCAGAACACACACAATGGTACAAAGTCAGTACACACCGACAAGCCAGGCATGCTGGTTCGGCATCTGTGACATCATCCTCGGGATGCGACTACTCCTCATCACGTAGGCATCGTGAGCAGAACCGGGGAAACGGGCACACACATGTGTGATGGTCATATCTGCAAGACATACCACCAGCTCATTGATCGAATGGTAGTGTTTGCGGTTACGGTAGGCCTGCTCATGTGCCTGTGGTGGTACCAAAGCCACATGTGTCCCATCAATGGAGCCAATTACATGTGGCATCCTCCCCAGGGCATAAAAGTCACTCTTAACATCAGTGAGTTGTCAAGGTTTGGGGAAATAGATGAACTGGTTCAGGTTCCTCAACATAGCCTCCAAAACATTGCGTAGCACACGGCTGAACATAGTCTGTGACTTCCCACCAGCAGTCGCAACAGTGTGTTGGAAGGTACCGGTGGCAAAGAAGTGTAGGGCTGCCATTACCTTCACCTTGGGGGTCAGCGCCGTAGGGTACGGGCGGCCCGGTTGCAGATGTGGTGCCAAGCGCACTGCCAAATCCTCAATCAGCTGCCTGGTGAAGCGGTACCGTCAGATGCTGTCATGTTCCACCATCGTTGCCAGGTCGGGGAATGGTCTATGAACAGCTGAAGCCCTGCAGTGCATAGGATGAAGAAAGAAAGATTGTCAGTCACCCCACAGATGTGCCATTCACCATACTCAATTTCACATGATACATCATTACGAGACACAAGTACTTGATGTGTGTGCCGTTCTGTTCGGACATAACTCGCACCTACATGGCCATCATCTAACTTCTCAGTACAACATGTGTGCACAACAGGTACCAGGTTGTGCTATGGGAAACTCATTAGGCTGTGTCAAAGTACCCATTTACTGCTGTCACGTTCCACACACACACCACAGTGACATGTCTGGACAGATGCGCCACAGGCATCACAGCTCATTGACAGGTAGATTCCCAGGGACCCTGTCTTGCCACATGGACACTGGCATGACATGGCGTATCATGTACACGTCAGAAAAACTAACATGACTCCCACAGGTAGTGGCCCCTGTCGCCTCAGCAGGACACACATGGACGCCAGTGACGCACAACATCAAAGTCCATGCACAAACAACGTTGATGTGGAGACTGTCTCCCATCGTGCACATGGAATCAGAGACATCGGAAACACAACATGCACACAGACTGTGGAGGGACATCACTATTGTGGCAATGGGTCATCCTGTGACGTACATGCCTTCCCCCATGGGACCCTGGGGGTATGTGACATGTCACACACATACACAACCTGGAAATGTGACCATGCCACATGCTCTGAAATGAACTGTTGCACATCACAGTGGTCATGTGCACAACACACAAAGGACCCTGTCCCCATGAACACATGCACAGCCTGGGTGTGGCTGCCCACCAGTGCCACCACAGAAACCACATGTCAACCCCCATACACAGAAAAGGTAATGCAGCCTTACATGCCTTAGGAAACAGTGTGGAGTGGGTCTGGTGTTGTAGGTGTGCCCCTGGGTCTGTGGCAGGTATATGTGTCTGGCATACGTTCACCAGTGACAAGCATGGTGACATATGCGACTGACCTGTACAGGTACGCGTTGTACAGCAATGGACCGATCGGTGTGCCCGGCCGGCCCATTGCATATGATGTGTGTGGGTACACATTGTACCCCAAAATACGCGTTGTACAGCAATGGACCGATCGGTGTGCCCGGCCGGCCCATTGCATATGATGTGTGCGGGTACACGTTGTACAGCAATGGACCGATCGGTGTGCCCGGCCGGCCCATTGCATATGATGTGTGCGGGTACGCGTTGTACCATGAAATACGCGTTGTACAGCAATGGACCGATTGGTGTGCCCGGCCGGCCCATTGCATATGATGTGTGCGGGTACGCGTTGTACAGCAATGGACCGATCGGTGTGCCCGGCCGGCCCATTGCATATGATGTGTGCGGGTACGCGTTGTACAGCAATGGACCGATCGGTGTGCCCGGCCGGCCCATTGCATATGATGTGTGCGGGTACGCGTTGTACCCCGAAATACGCGTTGTACAGCAATGGACCGATCGGTGTGGCCGGCCCAATGCATGTGATGTGTGCAGGTACGCGTTGTACAGCAATGGACCGATCGGTGTGCCCAGCCGGCCCATTGCATATGATGTGTGCGGTGCGCGTTGTACAGCAATGGACCGATCGGTGTGCCCGGCCGGCCCATTGCATATGATGTGTGCGGTCACGCGTTGTACAGAAATGGACCGATCGGTGTGCCTGGCCGGCCCATTGCATATGATGTGTGCGGGTACGCGTTGTACAGCAATGGACCGATCGGTGTGCCCAGCCGGCCCATTACATATGATGTGTGCGGGTACGCGTTGTACAGCAATGGACCGATCGGTGTGCCCGGCCGGCCCATTGCATATGATGTGTGCGGGTACGCGTTGTACCCCAAAATACCAGTTGTACAGCAATGGACCGATCGGTGTGCCCGGCCGGCCCATTGCATATGATGTGTGCGGGTACGCGTTGTACAGAAATGGACCGATCGGTGTGCCTGGCCGGCCCATTGCATATGATGTGTGCGGGTACGCGTTGTACAGCAATGGACCGATCGGTGTGCCCAGCCGGCCCATTACATATGATGTGTGCGGGTACGCGTTGTACAGCAATGGACCGATCGGTGTGCCCGGCCGGCCCATTGCATATGATGTGTCTGGGTGCGCGTTGTACCCGAAATACGCGTTGTACAGCAATGGACCGATCGGTGTGCCCGGCTGGCCCATTGCATATGATGTGTGCGAGTACGCGTTGTACAGCAATGGACCGATCGGTGTACCCGGCTGGCCCATTGCATATGATGTGTGCGGGTACGCGTTGTACCCCAAAATACCAGTTGTACAGCAATTGACCGATCGGTGTGCCCGGCCGGCTCAATGCATGTGATGTGTGCGGGTACGCGTTGTACAGCAATGGACCGATCGGTGTGCCCGGCCGGCCCAATGCATGTGTTGTGTGTGGGTACGCGTTGTACCCCGAAATACGCGTTGTACGGCAATGTACCGAACAGTGCGCACGCATTGGCTGGGGCCTGGCATGGCAACGGACGCGTTTTCGTGGCTCCAACGAGTCTGATGCAGTGAATTCAGTTGGCCAGCCACAACAATGTTGCTAAATCATGGATGTCATGAATTTGAAGATTTGGAGGATGCTGTGGGTGTGTATTAGTGCTGCTATTCCATGGATTGGTCAGATTCAGAAGATGCAAACGACTTGGACCTATCACTTTGGACACATGGGACAGTATCTGCCTCTGCAGCACACATATAATGCTGGCTGTTCCCCTGAGAGCTCACTTGCCTGCACTAAATGCTCCAGGATGACATCTGCCAACAACACTGCTGCTGTCTCTGCATCCTCTGGCTACTGCAATGGCACGTACTGTGGAGAGAGCCCCAGTCTTCAGCCTTGAGGAGAACCAGGCCCTGCTGGACAGCCTCCTTCCACAGTACAGCAAGCTGTATGGGAAACCAGGAGAGCAGGTGAGTGTGCTGTCCACTGCCTTACCAATGGTGCATGTTGTCTGACTAGCATGACTTACAGTGTGCACACCACTGGCTAGCATGCTCACTGAGTAGTTGTCACACCCCAAAGTGTGTAGTTACATGCACTGAACAGGTACAGTGCAGTAACAGTGCATTCCAACAAGGTTTATTCCCCATGCAATGATACCATGTAGTGACTGCTGGCAAACTGTTCATAGCCATTGTTGCACTGCCTGTGTACATCATATGCCCCTGTGATTGAGACATGTATATCCAACTGTGTGATGCACGGATATGTTGCATGTGTAGTAATGGCCTTTTCACTTTCTCATCCTCACAGGTTGATGCCCACCAGAAGCAGGAAATCTGGCTGACCATCGCCCGGGAAGTAAGATCCGTGGGGGTCTACAGGCGCAGGATCTGCAACTGCCAGAAGAGGTGGCAGGACCTTCGGGGCTGGACCCGGAGGATCGCAAGGGTCCAGCTGAAGCTGTCGCCTCCTCGCAGGAGGGGCGGACACCGGACCCTGACCCCCCACATGCTCCGGATCCTGGTGGTGGTCTTCCCTCACCTTGATGGGCAGCTGAAGGCCAGAGAGCAGCAAGGAGGGGGTGAGCCCATGACTGCACTGTGCACTTTGTCTGACATGCTATGTGCCCTCCTCTGGCCTGGTTAAACTTCCACAGTACATCAGTCATGTGGTCCAGGACCCATGTCCCTCATTTGTGACATGCCCACTTCTCCTCTGATACACATATGTGTGGCCCTTACAGTCAGGAAATTGTGTCACTTTGGGACTGTGTCATTGCATTTAGCTTCGCTCAAGGTGGGGGACAGCATTTGTTCCCGTGACTATGTTGTGGGATTCATGTGTGGGTCAATTGCTTACACAATGCCTAAGTTCTGACATGTAATCTGGGTGTAACTTTGATATGTGGTCCACTTGCTGATCTGAATCACCACATGTCCCTGGGGAATTTGGCACACACCCATGCTGCCAGTGGGAACAATATTTGGGCCTCAGGAGTATGTGTATCAAGTGTGTCACACGTGCTTAGCCACCTGCCTACTGTCCAGGACTCATCCCTCTTACAGGTGGAGCTGGACAGTCATGCCTACTCCAGGGCATACAATACATTCTGTACTCCCACTCCCGTGTACCATCTGGCATGTTGTGATCAGTGAAATGTTCCCTCAGGTGTCTCCCTCTGTGTCATTGTGCTGTGTCCTCGTTGTCAGGACTACTGGTATGTTTATCGGTTAGGGCTCAGCATGCCAGCGGAGATGTGACCATGATAGACGATACTTCTGTGATTTATAGGTGTCTGATCACTTGACTGTGCACACAGGTGTATGAGACTGTGACTTTCAGGCAGCTGTTTCTCATTCACAGCACACTGTGAGGTGCTCATGTTCAGAGAGTTGTGTTTCATGTCCCCCATATGTCCAATTGGTATGATGTGGACAAATAGTAGTTCTGATGATGTGGTTTTTGAGGGGATGGACATGTGCACTTGTCAGTTACATAACTTGCATTCCCCATGTCCTAGGATTGTGACACAGTGCAGACTGTTGTTGGCTGGCTGCCATGGCCATGTGACTGGAGACAGTGATGTATGACTTTGCACGCATGCCTGTGTCATGGCATTAAACTTCCTAAGACTGATCCTGCAGGGGAGTGACATGTGCAACATGCACCCCATAGTGGCATTGACTATCCGGACATGGGTGCATCATGGTGTGTGGTGCTGGTATGCATCACATGCATTTCTATTTAGACTCTGGCCATCCCTTCATCCGGACACCTGCACTGACTCAGTGGCAAGAGATGTGTTGTGTGCATGTTCATATACTTCACCGTGTTCCTTGCAATGTCCAACAACTGTGTAGGTGGTGCATGTGTCCACACTGGGGTCTTACCATCAGACAGGCACCAGACAGATGGGTGCAAGGGCAGGAGGGGTGTGAGTCCCATGGTTGACCATCAGACTGACAATTGGCTTCCCCGAATCTGTGTGAGGACTTTAGGCAATGTTCAACTAAGGATGCCAGGGCTTGCTCTGTGATGTGCTGTACTTACTGTGGTGTGTGCGGTCAGTGCAGGTGACTGATGTTTGTCTGTTTCCCTAATTGTTTGCAGATACATCCATGGCCACAGGAGGGGACAGCTCCACGGACCAGGAGGAGCAGCGGAGCCAGACTGGGTCAGCGTCCGACGAGTGGTCAGAGGGACCCAGTGCCACGGAGGGCGAGGGGAGCCACACCGAGGAGTCCTCAGCACCATCCACCTCAGCTGAGGACCACAGCAGCTCGGAGGATGACTCCCTTGTGGAGGTGGGTGTCATTAGCCACCACACCCCAGCTAGTCTGTCTGGCCCCGCCACCACCACCACCACCACCGCCCTCCCATTGGCTCCCATTCCTGAGGTCCGTGGAGGCTCCCGTGCTCAGGAGCGTGTCTCCTTCATGCCAGGCACCGCACCCCCTGCCCCTGTGTCCCCTGCTGACCTGAGTGAGGAGTCTGTGTACCTCCTTTGGAAGCTCCATGTAGGGCAGACAGCAATGCTGACTGTCCTCCATGCACACACCACTCTGTTGACACAGCTGGTGTCGTTCATGGAGGGCATCTCGATGGGTATGTCTGCCCTACAGAGGAGCAATAGGTCCATGGACTCCTCCCTGACGGCAGCAGTGTCCCTCCTCCAACAGTCCCTCACCCCTCCCACCTCTGCCCCATCCACACTTCCTGCCACCCTACCTGTCCAAAGCACATGCACACCTGCACAATCACCCAAACACACAGACACGAGCAGCACAGACACACCCAAGAGAAAGGCAAGACGTGCACACAAGCATCCTCAGGGGACTGATACCACACACACAGGGGATGGGGAACACACACACACACAGGCATCCACAGTCACTCCGCAGTCCTCCAAATCCTCTCCCTCCAAGACCCCTTCCCTTGCCTCACCTGCTACCCCACCTACACAGCAGCTCTTCCTGTGTGAGCTCGGCCTCTTCCCCTCCGATCCTGCTGATCCAGCATACCGGGGGAAGAGGAAGTCCACCCACACAGAGGGGAGTGCCCCTCGCCCCGGACACCCTCCCCCAGGCACAGGCAGACACAGGACCCCATTAGGAAGTCCCCCGGACCAGGAAGAGCAAGACCCCACCACCACCACCACGAAGCTCCACCACCCAGTCTCTCTCCTCCATCCCCCAGGCCACCACTCCACAGGTTCCCCCCCACACCCTGCCCCAGGTTCCCCCACACACTGATACCGCATCCCCAGTCTGCTTAGGCCCTCCCCCCTGCCACTTGCTCTTCCACCCCCAACCCAGACGCTCTGCCTGTTAGTGCCACTGGTGTGCGGACCAGGTCCCCCCTCTGTCCTGCCCACCTCATCTGCCCTCCCTTCCACTCCCTTGGAGTTATGCACTGCAGTGGAGTCCACAACCACCCCGTCTGACTCAGGCACTGCTGTGGGGACCCAGTCCACTTCATCAGACCAGCCCACTGCAGTGGTTGCAGCACCCACACCAACTGACTTGTGTAGCACGGTGGTGCTGGCCCCCCCTGAGTCAGACACCTCCACTGCAGTTGCCGGTGACACTCCTGCACCCACCACCCCTTCACTGCCTCACTCTGCCATCCCCTGATCCTGTCCCTGCGGTGCCTGGCCTGCCCCTTGTATGCCCCTCCAAGGGGGATGTCCCCTGTCCGTACCAGTGCAGGCAAGCAATGGGTGACCAGTTGTCACTTGTCACCCTGTTGGGACATGGATTTTGGACTGGCCATTAGCCTTAGTTTCTTTTGGACGTCAACTTTTAATTTTACATTAGCTGAATAAAGCCTCTTTTTGTTTAATTGTGTTTTTTTCTTTTGATGTACATGATGTAGATGAGTAGCATCCTGCATTTGCAGTTGTAATAGTGTTCAGATCAGGAAAATGAAGTGTTGCTGTGATGGACTCCATGTGGTCCATGGGATATGTGTCCTGTTCTACTCTGGATCTATGGCATCCTTTGCTGCAGTCTGAAGGTGTAATGTTCAGCATTTGACACAGGGATGTACGTTTTGCATTTGTAAATGAACATGTTTGTCTTACACTGATGCACATCTGGTGGGCTTACCACTGTTCAATGTTCCGATTTCCCTGACTGTGTGCCCATCTCCACTGAACATGCAGTTTTGCACATCAATGTTGAAGGACTCATCTGTGTATACAGTGCAACTGGCTTGCCACGTGTTTTGGGTGTATGCAGATGACTGACATGACACTCCCGTACCCAGGCTGATGTGAGCAGAGCCTTCTGTGTGTTGTAGTTGTTGACTCACTGACGGAGTGTCCTGCTGACATGTTTGAGTCGTGCACAGACAAGGTTTGGCACAGCGGACCTTCCACAGGAGTGGAGTGCCCTCATGGCAGTGTGTAATCCGGTGACATTGCGTGTGCCCGTGTTGTGTATTGTGTAAGCATGTCTGTGCGTGTTCCCTTCCCTTTTCCTACACAGGCTATGTCCCTAGGGATGTTCCTGTTTGTGATGCTTGCAGAGTTGGTCTGTGTTCATCCAGCATCTTGGACCTGGTTTCTCCGTGATGTGGGTGCATGGCAAACTAATGTTCATGAGGTTGTCATCCCAGGTTGTCTTTGTTGTCAGGGCTGGGGATGTGGGCAAACGCAGATGGGACACATTCAGGATTCCCCTTGGCACTTGTTGTTTACACAAGTCATGTGATTTACAGTTTGTGGTAGCTTTCAGTGATTGTGACATGTTGTGTGTGTGACTGCTGCCACTCCTCAGGGTCAGAGCTGCAATGTTGGAAGTTGTGTACGTGTGTTCTTTGTGTGTCACCTTGGCTTCTTCGTTGGTGTGTGACTATGGCCAGGATCCCATTGATTGTGGTGGATTTCACATCATGCCCATGTACGGCGTACTGTGCTGTGTGTCAGACATTGACAAGTCTTGTTGACTGGCCATGTGTGATGGGTTTCTGCACCTTAGTTCCCCCCCACCACCCCTGGGATTGTCGTGGGTGCATGTGCAATATCACCAGTCCATGTGAGCTTCACTGCTGCTCATTGGTGGAGATCAGGGTGTGTGGTGTTGAGTGTGCAAATGTGAGTTGTTGCACGGCTAGACCCCTACCTCCATATTGGCCTTGGCTGGCAGGCTGTGCTGATTGATTGGAGCTTGTGTAGGTGTGATGGTAGTTTGTTGCTCAGGACACATGGCTGTGGTTCATAGTGTGAACGACATCTACCTTTGTCAGCACAGTTGGATTGTCATGCAGGCTAGTGTCAGCACAATGTGGGGTCCCTGGGGGTAGTGCTGTGGTGGGTCTGTCTCTTGCTGTGTTAGTTGCTGTTCCTACAAGCTTGTGTGACATGTGTCATTTGGCCTCCCTCTCAGCTGACGATGCCTGATTGCCCACATAGGGGTATCCGATCCATGAGTAACTTTTGTATGGCACTGTATACACATCTGTGTGATTGGAATTCAGGCCTCCTCATGTGTTGTGTGGTTGCCTGGGGACACTGGCACACCCCCCCATCACCTGTTGTGTTTGATATGCAGTCTGGTGTGCCTGTTTGTGTTAGTGCATTTGCACCACTGCTTTGGCATTTCTGTAGTGTGCCATTGGCTGTATGTTGTTTGGTGGGTTTCCCCTGCTGTCCCTGGGACTCCTAGGTCATCAGTCAGCACAATGATCATGGTTTGTATGTCCCATTGATGCCATGGTATGGTATTTGTTCACCTGACATCGACAGTCTCTACAGGATATCTACATTTGTGTGTCCATTGGTGCAGATATGTGGGTCAGCATTATGATGGTCACTTCTGTCATTGTGTTATTTGTGAATGTTGACAATGTGGTCCCCCATGTGTGATGTTTGTATGCACATGGCCAAAACGATGTTTCTGTGACACTGCACTGTTTGCCTCGCCCAATCTATGTTGCTATGGGACACAAGCACTACTATGCCACTGATGTGTTTGTTGTTGTGTGACCAGGATTCATCCATACAGTTTGGCTTTGGCAGCTTTTACCATGACTACACTTACCTTATGATCACCGTGGTGATGGTGCTTTTGGCCCCATTGCCACACTGTTCAAAAGATGCATCAGCTAGGGACCCCACACTTACCTTTTGGTCACTGTGGTGATGAGGATTTAGGCCCCATTGCCACACTGTTCAAGAGGTGCATCAGCTATGGACCCCACACTTACCTTTTGGTCACTGTGGTGATGGGGCTTTAGGCCCCATTGCCACACTGTTCAAGAGGTGCATCAGCTATGGACCCCACACTTACCTTTTGGTCACTGTGGTGATGGGACTTTAGACCCCATTGCCACACTGTTCAAGAGGTGCATCAGCTATGGACCACACACTTAACGTTTGGTCACTGTGGTGAGGGGGCTTTAGGCCCCATGGCCACACTGTTCAAGAGGTGCATCAGCTATGGACCCCACACTTACCTTTTGGTCACTGTGGTGAGGGGGCTTTAGGCCCCATGGCCACACTGTTCAAGAGGTGCATCAGCTATGGACCACACATTTACCTTTTGGTCACTGTGGTGAGGGGGCTTTAGGCCCCATTGCCACACTGTTCAAGAGGTGCATCGGCTATGGACCCCACACTTACCTTTTGGTCACTGTGGTGATGGGGTGTTCCACCCCATTGCCACAGTGGCCATGGTCGGCTTGCATTGTGGAGGCCACACACATTTATGTGTGACACATGTGATAGTGGGTCACATTGTATGTTGTAGGAAGGTGGAATCTGACTATATGGTTGCCCCCACTTTTTTTTATGGTGTTTTGCTGGTTTATGACTTAGTTGGACTGGGATCCTGCTATTCAGGGCCCCAGTCTATCTGCTTTCTCTGTAAAAAGGTTTCCATGTGCCTTAGGCACATCTCTGATTGGAATCTGGAGTGCCCTTATAAGTCCCTAGTATATGGTATACTATGTACCAAGGGCATAGGTACCTCAGAGGCCTGCCAGGGGCTGCAGCATGTATTATGCCACCCCTGGAAGGCCATCCAAACTGACACCACAGGTCTGCTACTGCAGCCTGGGTAAGGTGGTGCATGCACCCCTTACTGTGATATAGGTTACCTATATCACGAAATACATACACACATATAAACCTATAAGTCACTCCTAAGGCAGGCCTTATCAATCCTGAAGGCAGAGTGCGTGGTTCCTATGTGAGAGGGTGCCCCTGCATGATCAGGGCCCCTCTGCAGCGTTCGGAGACCATCTCTGATGCTGTTTGTAGTGCAGCCTGACCATATACTCTTAAGCGCATTATATCCTCGCGGTAAAATGCTAACTTTGGAATGGCTGCACCTAAACATGTCGTGTTTGGTGTCAAACATCTTGGAATACTACCCCCCCGCCAATCCTGGCGGCGGGGGTAGCATTCCACCCTTCTAGAGGGAAAGACATGTTAACACTGGCTTACCCGGTAACTTCTTTCTGAAGCCCTGGCATCACAAAATGGATGCTGCTGCCACAGACACAAGTCTGGCCTCCTGCTGCTGGACGAAACTCCGGCAGGGGAGTCCTGGACAATAGGTTTCCTGTTGCAGGGAGGTGTGACCACCTCCCCAGACAGGATAATGTGTATTGGGGCTGGGTGGGTGCACTCTTAGAGTGCTTTGAAGTCCTGCACTGGGGGAGCAAAGGCTCCTCTGTGCATATGCCAGTTCAAACCAGCTCAGGGGCTACCTGCCCCTGCTCTGGCGCGAAACTGGACAAAGGGAAGTGGGTGTAGCCACCCCCTCCCTTGACCCTCCCATAGGTGGGGTCATAGAGTTAGTCCCTCCCTGTTTTACTGGTTAAAATGGGGAACCCTTGCCACAGCAAGTTTAGATTATACCTGGACGAAACTCTGAAACTGAATCCTGGACCTTCGACGCTCTACGACAAGATTAGAGGACTGAAGAATCTCCCTTGGGGTCAAGGAGTGACTCCCCTGCTTGGCAGGCACCAAAGAAGCATCTGTCCGGTTCGCATTTCTGAAGCTCCTGTCGGACGCCGAAGTCATCGCATCACCAGAGGTGGATTCTCAGACTTCCCCGAGGCTACCCTGAGTCCCCAGCAAAGCTGAGGCCCGTGGCTATCGTGGGTGACTTGAGACCGTGACCCCTGGACACCGAGCACATTTGCAAGTGCATCATCTTCTGGGTCTCCCAAGAAGTCGTGCTTTGGGCTCCGAGTAGCCCTAACCTCCAGCACCACCTGCACCGAAGATCACTGGCCCCCATCCACGAGTGTCCTGTAAGCCAGATCCACGTGCGGCGTCACGAGGCTCCTTCGCGGTCGCTAGCCCGTTGGCTAGTAGCCCTTAACGAAGGCCAATCCTTTTATTACTTGGCATCCTGGTTGCTCCAGGCCTGCCCTCACTTACCCTCGCTGGGTGAGTTCCACAGACCTTGCTGGTCTGCACCATCGACGATCTACATCTTCACCAAGACTTGCCGTTGCCAAGGCTTGTTGGGTCCAATCCGGTCGCCGACACCTCAGCACTCGACAGACATTGTGTACCAGCCCGAATCCTGCTCCTGGTCGCCGACAACACCTCCCGGACTTCGTGGCTGAAGAGTCAAGACGACCGTCAACGCACCTGAAGCACTCGACATCGGTGGGCATCTGTCCATCGCCTTCCTGGTCACTGGCTAGTGACCCAGACTCTGTCCCCTCTGCTTTCAGGTTCACCAGAACTCCGATCCACTCTTGGATCCACCCGGACACTTTTCTCTTGGCCGCCAGCAGCACTTTGCAGCAGATCGCCATTCGAATCGACGACGAAACCCGACCCCGAAAGGCACCTATGCACCCAGCTTCCCTGGGTGAGGTAACACGAGTACTCCGGTGCTCCCGTGGGTAGAGACTCTTCAAAGTCCTAGATCTCAAAGGGTTTTGTCCTAGTCCTCTTTTAAGTGTCCCTTTCCTCTATTTTCCCGATCCCGACTTTCTCCATAGAAGTTAACGGCGTATCGCGGTTGTGTATTTACACTGCACGCGTCTCCCGTGGGTCCCCTGTGTCACTACCTTGGGTGGTTCCTTGTGGTCCAAGCACTTCTAGAGGCTCTAGGCCTAGTGTCTAGTTCAGTCGTGGTTCGCATACCACTTTATTGGTATATGGTTTGGTACGCCCCTAGGGCCCAAACGTGTATTTGTGCTATTACTGTGAATTAATAACTTATAACTTATGTACTTCGAACTCTAGCCTCATAAAGAGACTAGAGGGGTGTGTTTAGCAATAAATACATATATTTTGAATATATACCTGGTGTGGTGCTCTTTTATTTGGTCACTCAAGAGATTATAGACTGGTAAAACAAGCTGCTTTACATTCCTTCAAGACTTAGCCTGAAGGCTGCTCTCCATAGCTACCACTAGGATAGCTTTCAATAAGGTTGTCTTTAACCTATCTCCAATAAGGGGTTGTTTGGACTGGTGCAAGGTGCCCACTATAATTAGTGGACAGCATATGCCAGGCCAACTTCTCACATTGGTGTGCAGCGTGGGGGATTCCAGCTTGCTATTGTTTTACCAGATAATCTCAATTGAATTGATCAACTGAAAACCACTAAAGGTACCTAAGGTACATATAATTTAAGCTTAGAATAAACAGTAAGTTCTACTGAACTTAGAGTTGTGTGTGAAGGGATAGCACAACCCTTTCTACAACTCAAGAGAGTTTAGTAGGCCACACTAGAGTAGGTAGTGCATACACCACACCACACTAGTAATGTCTTTAAGGGCAGGATCCAAAGAATCCTTGCAGGAAGCCATTGAGCTTCCACCCTCCAAGTATGATACACTCCCATTCTTGGAATTGAGAGCTTTATGTAACTTGAGAAAAATAAGGACAGGCCAAAGCCCCACCACCCAACACCTCAAGGAGTTGTTGGTGGCTTATGACCTTAGTAAGCCTGTAGGGACTGAAGGGGTAGGAGCTGAGGGTGGGGCAGGAGAGGAGGAGGACGCTAGGGATACCAGTACCCCCAGCCCCCCTCTGAAACTGGCCAGGAGGGTGACAATGACCCTGACCTGGAAAACCAAATCCCTCCTGTGGATGATGATGAGGATGATCAAGATGATGCCCTCTTTGTCCCCCAGGAAGGATTAAGAGTGTGCCCAGAAGGTCTAGGTCTCCTTCTCAGGAGTCTAACCACTCTGGCACCTCCATAGGGAGCTCTGTCTCATCTCATAGGGAGGGAATCCTCTCATGAGAGGAGAACCAGACTGGTCCAGTATGAGGAAACTCAGCTGGAGATCAGAAAAAAGCAATTGGCTTTAGATAGGGAATCCCTAGATCTCCTTAGAGAGAGAAGAAAGTTGGGACTAGAGTCCCATGGTGGTAGCAATATCCCTACAGATAGGGAAAGGTCTTATGACCATAGAAACCTAAACAAGATTGTCCCTCCCTACCAGAGTGGGGATGACATCCACAAATGGATAACTGCATTAGAGAGGGCCTGTAAGGTACAGAAGGTCCCTCAGGAGCAGTGGGCAGCAATCTTGTGGCTCTCCTTTGCTGACAAAGGTAGAGATAAGCTCCTCACTGTTAGAGAGGAGGATGCTGATAATTACAAGGTCTTGAAGAGTGCTCTTATTGATGGGTTTGGCCTAACCACTGAACAGTACAGGTTGAAGTTCAGAGACACCCAAAAAGCACAGACTCAAGACTGGGTTGATTTTGTAGATTGTGCTACAAAGGCTCTGGAAGGTTGGATACATGGCAACAAAGTGCATGACTTTTAGGATTGTACAATTTGATTATGAGGGAGCAGATCCTTAATAATTGTCAAAACCAGCTTTTGCACCAGTATCTGGTGGACTCTGATCTGACCTCTCCCCAAGAATTGGGAAAGAAGGCAGACAAATGGGTCAGAACCAGAGTAAAAACTAGAAATCAGGGTGGTGACCAGAAGAAAGATTCTACTAAGTCCCAAGAGAAAGGTGGGGATAAATCTAAGGATAAGTCCCCTACAGGGCCCCAAAATTCCTCTTCTGGGGGTGGGTCCCAAACTCCTTCCTCTCCTGAAAAGAAACCATATTGCCATGTCTGTAAAAGCCTGGGCACTGGAAAACTGATCCCAGTTGCCCCAGGATTGGCAATAAAGAAAATGTTCCTCCCACAACTACTACCACCCCTCCTGGTACTACCAGTAGTAATCCTCCAGTTGGGAGTAGTGCACCCAAAAAGTTGGGTGCTTTTGCAAGAGGAACAGAGGTGAGCCCTAGTTTAGACAGGGACCCCTCAACAGACTCCTCTGACTCTGATGGTGGTATAGGATTTGCCACCTTTACCATGGGTCCCACAGCGTTGGGCAGGTACAGATTGGAGCCAATAATTAATGGTCAGAAAGCTGTGGCATTTAGGGACACAGGGGCTAGTGTCACCATGGTGGCAGGGAAACTAGTCCCCCTCACCAGTTTTTACCTGAGTTTAAGTACCAGGTGACCAACATTGATGGTGTCAGAACAGATCACCCCATGGCCATAGTCAATCTCAGCTGGGAGGGGTCACAGGCCCAAAGAGAGTGGCAGTGTCCCCCACCTTACCTGTAGATTGCCTGATGGGCAATGATTTGGAAATTTCAGCCTGGGCTGAAGTTGAACACCAAACCCATCTTAGGATGTTGGGCGTCCCTGTAAAGGTTAGTGGGGCTGTGATGGCCACAGCCCCAGCCCAAGAATTTGGAGAGATGGAGCCTGAAAGAATGGCCCACTCTCCCCCAAAAGAGAGCACAAGGGTTGAAGAAAAGTCTTCTTCCCCCAGACAGTAGGTAAGGGTCAGCCTCCTCAGGGAACTGACCCTACCCCTAGTGAAGGAACTGCCACAGAGGTAGTCAGGCCTGGCCTGGCCACACCCCTGATGGCAGAGGACCCTTCCAAGGTGGTACCCAGTCTGGAGCAGGTAACCTGCCCCTCTCTACCCTGCCTCAGTCAGCCCAGGGCTGCAGAGGTCAGGGAGGTCAGTGGACCCCCAGGGCCCCCTGTCCAGAGGAAGCCCCCATCAGCCGATTAGGGGCACCCAGTCTAGTAGCCCTAGCCAGGTGAAAATTCCTCTACACACTGAGGGATCCCCCATACCTTTATGTAGGGACCTCACCCAGAAGGACTCTGGTAGGCCAGGGCAAACCTGGGACCAGAAGGTTCCAAACCTGCCATGTCCCTCCAGTGTTCCATCCAAAGGGACCCAACCCCCAGCTGTAGGCAGCCAAAGGTTGACCCTTAGAGCAAAGTGCAACTCAGTCATGGAAAGACAGGCATACATGGTGACCAGTGATCTGAGGAAGCTGAGGCCAACATTCCTAGGGCCTCACTTCCCTACTCAGACACCTCACCAGCCTTGTACTTTACCTAAGCACACCAGAGGTAGTGATTCCCCATGGTCGAGACCCTCTCATACCCTTAGGGTGAGGGATTGCTTAGTGGACCATAACATAGGGGGCAACCATGCTAGTGCAGGTGCTTCCTTATATGGCCACATAGTCAATATAGGCTCAACTGGCCAAGGTTAGCCTTATCTCCTTTCGTTTGGGGGGGGGGTTATGTAGGAAGGTGGAATCTGACTATATGGTTGCCCCCACTTTTTTTTATGGTGTTTTGCTGGTTTATGACTTAGTTGGACTGGGATCCTGCTATTCAGGGCCCAAGTCTATCTGCTTTCTCTGTAAAAAGGTTTCCATGTGCCTTAGGCACATCTCTGATTGGAATCTGGAGTGCCCTTATAAGTCCCTAGTATATGGTATACTATGTACCAAGGGCATAGGTACCTCAGAGGCCTGCCAGGGTTTGCAGCATGTATTATGCCACCCCTGGAAGGCCATCCAAACTGACACCACAGGTCTGCTACTGCAGCCTGGGTAAGGTGGTGCATGCACCCCTTACTGTGATATAGGTTACCTATATCACGAAATACATACACACATATAAACCTATAAGTCACTCCTAAGGCAGGCCTTATCAATCCTGAAGGCAGAGTGCGTGGTTCCTATGTGAGAGGGTGCCCCTGCATGAGCAGGGCCCCTCTGCAGCGTTCGGAGACCATCTCTGATGCTGTTTGTAGTGCAGCCTGACCATATACTCTTAAGCGCATTATATCCTCGCGGTAAAATGCTAACTTTGGAATGGCTGCACCTAAACATGTCGTGTTTGGTGTCAAACATCTTGGAATACTACCCCCCGCCAATCCTGGCGGCGGGGGTAGCATTCCACCCTTCTAGAGGGAAAGACATGTTAACTCTGGCTTACCCGGTAACTTCTTTCTGAAGCCCTGGCATCACAAAATGGATGCTGCTGCCACAGACACAAGTCTGGCCTCCTGCTGCTGGACGAAACTCCGGCAGGGGAGTCCTGGACAATAGGTTTCCTGTTGCAGGGAGGTGTGACCACCTCCCCAGACAGGATAATGTGTATTGGGGCTGGGTGGGTGCACTCTTAGAGTGCTTTGAAGTCCTGCACTGGGGGAGCAAAAGGCTCCTCTGTGCATATGCCAGTTCAAACCAGCTCAGGGGCTACCTGCCCCTGCTCTGGTGCGAAACTGGACAAAGGGAAGTGGGTGTAGCCACCCCTCCCTTGACCCTCCCATAGGTGGGGTCATAGAGTTAGTCCCTCCCTGTTTTACTGGTTAAAATGGGGAACCCTTGCCACAGCAAGTTTAGATTATACCTGGACGAAACTCTGAAACTGAATCCTGGACCTTCGACGCTCTACGACAAGATTAGAGGACTGAAGAATCTCCCTTGGGGTCAAGGAGTGACTCCCCTGCTTGGCAGGCACCAAAGAAGCATCTGTCCGGTTCGCATTTCTGAAGCTCCCGTCGGACGCCGAAGTCATTGCATCACCAGAGGTGGATTCTCAGACTTCCCCGAGGCTACCCTGAGTCCCCAGCAAAGCTGAGGCCCGTGGCTATCGTGGGTGACTTGAGACCATGACCCCTGGACACCGAGCACATTTGCAAGTGCATCATCTTCTGGGTCTCCCAAGAAGTCGTGCTTTGGGCTCCGAGTAGCCCTAGCCTCCAGCACCACCTGCACCGAAGATCACTGGCCCCCACTCCACGAGTGTCCTGTAAGCCAGATCCACGTCGGCGTCATGAGGCTCCTTCGCGGTCGCTAGCCCGTTGGCTAGTAGCCTTAACGAAGGCCAATCCTTTTCTTACTTGGCATCCTGGTTGCTCCAGGCCTGCCCTCACTTACCCTCGCAGGGTGAGTTCCACAGACCTTGCTGGTCTGCACCATCGACGATCTACATCTTCACCGAGACTTGCCGTTGCCAAGGCTTGTTGGGTCCAATCCGGTCGCTGACACCTCAGCACTCGACAGACATCGTGTACCAGCCCGAATCCTGCTCCTGGTCACTGACAACGCCTCCCGGACTTCGTGGCTGAAGAGTCAAGACGACTGTCAACGCACCTGAAGCACTCGACATCGGTGGGCATCTGTCCATCGCCTTCCTGGTCACTGGCTAGTGACCCAGACTCTGTCCCCTCTGCTTTCAGGTTCACCAGAACTCCGATCCACTCTTGGATCCACCCGGACACTTTTCTCTTGGCCGCCAGCAGCACTTTGCAGCAGATCGCCATTCGAATCGACGACGAAACCCGACCCCGAAAGGCACCTATGCACCCGGCTTCCCTGGGTGAGGTAACACGAGTACTCCGGTGCTCCCGTGGGTAGAGACTCTTCAAAGTCCTAGATCTCAAAGGGTTTTGTCCTAGTCCTCTTTTAAGTGTCCCTTTCCTCTATTTTCCCGATCCCGACTTTCTCCATAGAAGTTAACGGCGTATCGCGGTTGTGTATTTACACTGCACGCGTCTCCCGTGGGTCCCCTGTGTCACTACCTTGGGTGGTTCCTTGTGGTCCAAGCACTTCTAGAGGCTCTAGGCCTAGTGTCTAGTTCAGTCGTGGTTCGCATACCACTTTATTGGTATATGGTTTGGTACGCCCCTAGGGCCCAAACGTGTATTTGTGCTATTACTGTGAATTAATAACTTATAACTTATGTACTTCGAACTCTAGCCTCATAAAGAGACTAGAGGGGTGTGTTTAGCAATAAATACATATATTTTGAATATATACCTGGTGTGGTGCTCTTTTATTTGGTCACTCAAGAGATTATAGACTGGTAAAACAAGCTGCTTTACATTCCTTCAAGACTTAGCCTGAAGGCTGCTCTCCATAGCTACCACTAGGATAGCTTTCAATAAGGTTGTCTTTAACCTATCTCCAATAAGGGGTTGTTTGGACTGGTGCAAGGTGCCCACTATAATTAGTGGACAGCATATGCCAGGCCAACTTCTCACATATGTTCAATGTCATGTTCAGTGTTGTAGGCATTTGACACAGACTACACACGCTTGTCATGGTGTTGGGGGGATGTAATTTTCTGTCATTCCTTATGTGGGAGTATGCTGGTTGTGTCATGCATTACCCGTCCTATGAGTAGGGGTGGTGGTAGTGGCAGGCATCCAGCCCCCCCTGAGTAGGGGTGGTGGTAGTGGCAGGCATCCAGACCCCCCTGAGTAGGGGTGGTGGTAGTGGCAGGCATCCATCACCCTAAGGGTGGGGATGGTAGTAGTGACAGGCATCCAGGCCCCCATGAGTCGGGGTGGTGGTAGTGGCAGGCATCCAGCCCCCCCTGAGTAGGGGTGGTGGTAGTGGCAGGCATCCAGCCCCCCATGAGTGGGGATGGTAGTAGGGATAAGCATCCAGGCCCCCATGAGTAGGCATGGTGGTAGTGGCAGGCATCCAGACCCCCCTGAGTAGGGGTGGTGGTAGTGGCAGGCATCCAGACCCCCCTGAGTAGGGGTGGTGGTAGTGGCAGGCATCCATCACCCTAAGGGTGGGGATGGTAGTAGTGACAGGCATCCAGGCCCCTATGAGTAGGGGTGGTGGTAGTGGCAGGCATCCAGCCCCCCCTGAGTAGGGGTGGTGGTAGTGGCAGGCATCCAGGCCCCCATGAGTGGGGATGGTAGTAGTGATAGGCATCCAGGCCCCCCTGAGTATGGGTGGTGGTAGTGGCAGGCATCCAGCCCCCCATGAGTGGGGATGGTAGTAGTGATAGGCATCCAGGCCCCCATGAGTAGGGGTGGTGGTAGTGGCAGGCATCCAGCCCCCCCATGAGTGGGGATGGTAGTAGTGATAGGCATCCAGGCCCCCATGATTAGGGGTGGTGGTAGTGGCAGGCATCCAGCCCCCCCTGAGTAGGGGTGGTGATAGTGGCAGGCATCCAACCCCCCATGAGTAGGGGTGGTGATAGTGGCAGGCATCCAAACCCCATGAGTGGGGATGGTAGTAGTGATAGGCATCCAGCCCCCCATGAGTAGGGGTGGTGGTAGTGGCAGGCATCCAGCCCCCCCTGAGTAGGGGTGGTGGTAGTGGCAGGCATCCAGCCCCCCATGAGTGGGGATGGTAGTAGTGATAGGCATCCAGGCCCCCATGAGTAGGGGTGGTGGTAGTGGCAAGCATCCAGCCCCCCCTGAGTAGGGGTGGTGGTAGTGGCAGGCATCCAGCCCCCCATGAGTGGGGATGGTAGTAGTGATAGGCATCCAGGCCCCCATGAGTAGGGATGGTGGTAGTGGCAGGCATCCAGCCCCCCATGAGTAGGGATGGTGGTAGTGGCAGGCATACAGCCCCCCCTGAGTAGGGGTGGTGGTAGTGGCAGGCATCCAGCCCCCCATGAGTGGCGATGGTAGTAGTGATAGGCATCCAGGCCCCCATGAGTAGGGGTGGTGGTAGTGGCAGGCATCCAGCCCCCCCTGAGTAGGGGTGGTGGTAGTGGCAGGCATCCAGCCCCCCCTGAGTAGGGGTGGTGGTAGTGGCAGACATCCATCACCCTAAGGGTAGGGATGGTAGTAGTGACAGGCATCCAGGCCCCCATGAGTAGGGGTGGTGGTAGTGGCAGGCATCCAGCCCCACTGAGTAGGGGTGGTGGTAGTGGCAGGCATCCAGCCCCCCATGAGTGGGGATGGTAGTAGTGATAGGCATCCAGGCCCCCATGAGTAGGGGTGGTGGTAGTGGCAGGTATCCAGCCCCCCCCTGAGTAGGGGTGGTGGTAGTGGCAGGCATCCAGCCCCCCCTGAGTAGGGGTGGTGGTAGTGGTAGGCATCCATCCCCCTATGGGTGTGTATGACATTGGTGATGCCCATCCCACCCCTATGGTTGTGCTGTTGCTAGTGTACGTCATTTGTGCATCCCTATGTGTGTGTGACATATTTTGGGTACGTGTAGTTTGTTTGTATTGTTGGTGTTTGACTTACCGTCTGCGCCGTACGCGTCCGTACCGGTCCCGGTAATAGATGTAGAGTATAGGTAGGACCTGCGCGATGGGATTCATGCTTGGGTCGTCTCGTTCGGCTTTCTCGTGTCTTCGACTCGTACTCGTCGCTGGCTTGTTCGTCTCGTAGCTGTGGATCATCTTGTGGCGCGAAACGGAGCTTATGTACGGCTCTCCCGGATGCTGAGACATGCCGGACGTAGCGACGGGTTCGGCGCGTACGGAGAGCGCATCGTACTAGTTTGGCCGGAAGGTGCTGTGTATTTGGTTCCGTGCGACTCGAATCAGCGTTTACGGATCCGGCTCGGGCGGGGAACAGGAGCTGGATTGGGTGAGTTCGGCTCGCTCGGGAAATGGGTTGTTATACGCATCGTACTTGTTCGTCCGGACGGGCGTTCGAATCGGTCGGGAAACACGCATTCGGCTGGGTTTTTTTCCAGACGAATACTGTTAGGTGCACTTCCGGCTGAGATCGGAATCGACCCCTTAGTGTTGACTGGGATCAACTGCTTTTAGCGCACTTTTCTGTTTCTCAGAGATTTTCTTCGTCTTTATTCAGTTGGGGGGTCTAGTACAGTTTTCTTACTTTGTTTTTTCATGGTTGGGGCAGTCCACTCTCACCCACTTGTTCACAGTCTTTGTATGGGTTCTCGTGACTGTTAGCCACTTCTTTAATGTCAGGCAGTGCTATGTATACCCATTCAGGTGACTTATTTTAAGTTAGGTCTTTTCACTCTTTTGGGTCTCTGCAATTGTCTTTTATCGGCTTTTCTTTGTCTTTCTTGACTTGCTATTTCATTCACTTGTTCTGCATTGTCTTTGTTCAAGTTTATGATCTTATATCTCAGTCTTTTGATTTCGATGGGCCAATTATCTCCTTTTCTTGACCTTTTCAGTTCACTTTCCTTTTCTCCCCGTTCCACTCTCCAAGTTCTCTTTCTTGGACCTATTCTTTGCCTTCTTTCGTCTTCACTTTCTTCAGTTTCTGTCTCAGATCTCACTTCACTTCCTCTAACTTGGAACTTTATGATCTCAGTCTCTTTGTGTGAATCTGAACCTTCTTGTGTTTCCTCTGTTTGGAACCCTGAGTCTAATCCTCCTCGTGTTTCTTCCGCAATTGCCCCAAACTCTCTATCTGAATCTAAATTTCCCCATGTTTCTTCTGCTTGAAATTTTGAGTCTAATCCTCCTCGTGTTTCTTCCGTAATTTCCCTAAACTCTCTATCTGAATCTAGATCTTCTTGAGTTACCTCTACAATTTCCGGAGGAATTTTCCCATAACTTGTACTTGGCTGTTCACCGTCACTGTCTATTTGTTCAGTTTCTCCCATTTCAATATCAGTTCTTTTGGTTTCTGAGTCTCCTGTTTGTCTTTTACTGCATTCAGGTTGGTCTGTTTCAGATGCTGAACTAGTATCTGATATTTCCAGATGTCGACTTATATGTCGATCTTCAAGATCTGGAACTCTAATCGTTTCTGTTTCTTCTTTAGTTGCCAAACTGGTACCTGATTCTTCCAGATGTCGGCTTACAGGTCGAGCTTCAGGATCTGGAACTCTGATGGTATGGCTGGCATGAATCCAATTTTTCACAACTGCACACTTTACTGCAGTCGTTGTCACCAGAATCACTTGATGTGGCTTGTCCCAACGTGGAACCAAGCAATTTCTTCTTCTGTGGACTTTTATGCGGACCCAGTCTCCTGGACTCAGATCATGAGCTGGTTTTCTTTCAAGAATGGTCGCATCCGGTCCAACCTGATGAAACACAGAATGCACGACATCAGCCAATCCTTTGCAATAGTCCAGTATGAGATCATCAGTTATAGTCAGCAGTTTATTGACAGGTACATATGCTTGTCTCATTGCTCGTCCCATGATTATTTCATGAGGACTCAGACCTGTTTTTCTGTCAGGTATGCTTCTGATGCTCATCAGCACCAATGGCAGGGCATCGGGCCATTTGAGTCCTGTGGCTTGACACATTTTTCCTAACCTATTCTTTATTGTACCATTTACTTGCTCTACTACTCCAGAAACCTCTGGTCTGTAGGCACAGTGCAGCTTTTGTCGAATGTCTAGTGCTTCGCATATCAGTTGGATGAGTACGTTCTGAAAATGCGTTCCTCTATCTGTTTCTATCGTTACTGGAAAACCATATCTAGGAATTAATTCTCTCAGCAGGAGTTTAGCTACAGTAACTCCATCATTCCTCCTTGTCGGATAGGCTTCCACCCAACGAGAAAACAAACAGACGACCACCAGAACATACCTCAGTCTATTACTCGGGGGCATTTCAATGAACTCTAGTTGCATTCTGGTAAAAGGACCTCCTTCACGTCCTATTACTCCCAAACTCACTACTGTCTTTCTTCCAGGATTTATCTGTTGGCAAATAAGGCATCTTTGGCAAAGGCTTTCAGCTATGGCCCTAAATTTTGGGTTATACCAGGTCTGTTTGAAAAGTCTGATCATGGCATCTCTACCTATGTGTGCCTGTCCATGGTACATCCGTGCCATGTTAGAGATCATGCTATCAGGCATAACTGGTCTTTCATCCCTGTAAACCCAAACTTCATCTTCTATCCGTCTGCAACCTGATTTTATCCAAATATCCTTTTCCTCATCACTTGCCTCTTCCTGCAATTGTCTTACCTCATCCCATGTTTCAACTGGGTTAGTAAACAGCAAGGGACATGAAACATTTTCTTTCTCCCTTCTCCGATTCATTGAATTCATGTTTCTGGCACAATATTGAGCTAATTCTTTGGCAAATTTGTTACCCATTGCAATATAATCAGCTCCATTTTTGTGAGAAGAGCATTTTACTACTGCAATTTGTTTAGGTAGCTGAATCGCCTCAAGCAGCTTCTTCACAAACTCACCATTCCTAATAGGAGATCCTCTGGAAGTCAGGAATCCCCTCTGGGACCAGATCTGTCCAAAATCATGGACCACTCCAAAGCCGTATTGGCTATCCATGATCACAGTGATTCGGAAATTCTTTCCCAGTTTGCACGCTCGAATCAGAACAATTAGCTCAGCAACTTGGGCTGAACGTATTCCTCTCAAACAAGACGCTTCCATTATGGTTGCCACTGTACATACAGCATACGCAGCACTTAAAGCTCACTCATCTGTGCTCAGGCATGACCTGTCCACAAACATCACATAATCTGACTCTTTTAGAGGTTCATCCCTGATATCAGGGCGAGGCTTTGTGCAAAATTCAAGCACATCCAGACACTTATGATCAACATCATCTTTGACTTCTGTATTTACTTCATCTGGCAGTGAAGTGGAAGGATTCACACTTGTGCATCTTACAATGGTTACATTGTCTGCACCCAAGATCACTTTTTCATACCTAGTCAGCCGACTATGTGTCATGGATTGGGTTTTTGTTCGGGTCAGAAGGATTTCGACTGAGTGTGGGACATATACTCTCAAAGGATATCCCATCACAATGCCTTCACTCTGTTCCAGACTCACACAAGTAGCAGCTACTGCTTTCAGACATCCAGGCAACACCTTTGCTACCGGGTCTAAAACAGCTGAAAAATAGGCTATTGGTCGTTTCATTTTTCCATGCCTTTGCACTAACACTGAAAGTGCACATCCCTCTCTCTCTCGCTACAATACAGCTCAAATTCTTTCTCATAATCAGGCATTCCCAATGCTGGTGCCTCACACAAACTTGCTCTCAGTTCTTCGAAAGCCTTCATTTCCTCCTCATCCAATTCAATCGGATCTCTGACATCCTTCTCTGTCAATCGCTGTAAAGGTTTTGCAATCAATGAAAATCCACTTATCCATTGTCGGCAATAACCAACCATTCCAAGGAACATTCTCACCTCTCTTTGTGTCATTGGGGCTCTCATTCCTTTGATAATCCTTATCCTTTCTGTTGTTGCTTTTCGCATCCCTTTCTCAATCTTATGACCTAAGTACTGTACTTCTTGTTGACAAAATTGCAGTTTTGATGGTGACACCTTGTGTCCTCCTTCTGCCAAATGATTTAATAAAGCAATTGTGTCCGTAACACATGCTTCCCGGGTCTTTGATGCCACTAGTAGGTCATCAATATATTGGACCATCACAGATTTTTCAGGCATTTTTAAATCTTCTAAGGATTTCTTTAGAATCTGATTAAAAATTGAATGACTTTCAATTCGGCACCATGCCAAAATACGCTCTCCGAACCGGAACGCAAATAATGGCTGTCTGTCAGGGTGCAGTGGAATAGAAAAGAACGCATGGCACAAATCAATAACTGTGTACCATTCTGTATCATGTGGGATTTGATACAATATTACAGCGGGGTTTGGCACAATTGGGCAGCAAGGAATAACAATCTTATTTACCTTTCTCAGGTCTTGAACTATCCTATATGTTCCATTTGGCTTTTTCAATCCCATTATAGGAGAATCACATGGGCTGCTCATTATTTCTCTCAAAATCCCTTGTTCAATCATTTTATTAATTACAGGTGTTATTCCTACAATAATTTCTGGCGTCAGTTTGTACTGCGGGGTGTTTGGGTAATTTGTTCCTTCTTTTACAGTAATTATTACAGGATCAACTTCTCTCATTAGTCCAATATCTTCACCTGTGAAATCCCATACATCAGGTCTTACTATTCCTTTTAATTCAGTAGGGATTTTCTCCGCATCAAACACAGGAAACATATCATTCGCTCCTGGTTCTAGTTCTGCCATTGTCATTTTATACAGAACATCCTCATCTGGGGTCTTGAAAGCAATACCATCTGGGGTACAATAGATGGAACAATTCATTTTGGAAAGCAGATCGCGTCCCAATAAATTTACAGGACTACAATCACACATCACAAAACGATGCATCTCTTTGAAAAACTCTATTGGTTTTGTAAGAGGGGTTTTAATCTGCCTGTTTGAAACACCTACAACTTGGATAGATTCTCCTGAGAGAGGAAGTTTTGGAATTGCCACTGATCTAACAGTAGAACGGGTAGCACCAGTGTCCACAAGGAATGTAACATTTACACCATTCACTTTTCCATCCACAAATGGACCTGACTGATCTACCTCTAGAGTTGCGCCAAGCACGCACTCTTCTTCCTCTCCTAGGCACCGTCATAAACTTTCATCCGACTATTCTCCATCCTGCCGTAACCAATACTGCGAAATTGCAGCTGCGCGCTGCAATTTTGTTACCTGCTCTCCTCTGTAGAATCCTGCCTCTGTACTGTATCTTTGAGGAGTTACACTCTTTGGAAGAGGTGGTTGTGGCACCTGACACTGTTGGGTAACTACCTGCGGCTGTTGCGGTTGTTGGTAACTCACCTCATTCTGCACCTGTGAATTCAATGATTGATTTTCTGTATTAATTTTCGGAGGAAATTTACACTCGTTTCTCCAATGCCCTAATTTTCCATAATTATGACATGGCCATTTCTTTTAGCTTCTTCTCTACTCATCTGACACTTTCCCTTACCAATATTCGGCTTGGACTTAGTCTGTCCTGCATCACTAGACTGATTGCTCATCTGAGCTTCTTGCTTTTCTGCAACCTTTACTTGTGCCCACATTGCCTTTTCCTAGAGTTTACGCTGTCTACATTCAATATCGTCACTACAATATTTTGCATACCTTAATACTTCATCTACTGTGCTATTCTGCCAACATAACATATGCTGCTTAATCATTTCACTTATCTCAGGTCTCAAGCCATACACGAATCTATACACAAAATGACTCATGTCTTTTTCACTCAAATTCTCATAACCACTATACTGTTTAAAGACCAAAAGTAGTCTTTCATAATAGGCATGTACAGATTCCTTACTCTCCTGAGTTGTTCTATCAATCTTTACCCAGTCCGTCTCTTTTGGTGGGATTTTATTTTTCAAAAACGTGATTGCCTGTTCATATTTTCTCATTACTTCTGAACCTGAGGCTCCTGTTTTTGCATCTCTGGGATATTCTTCCTTCGACCAGTCAATTGCAATCTTACACTCTGTCCATAAATCTGCTGGAACAATCTCAAATAGTCCATCCAAATCTTCCCACAATACTTTTGAAACTTTTACAAACCTTTCTACCTGTCTATACCCTTCTACAGGTTTCTCTCTCAATCTTGGAAAGTCATTCGTAAATGAAAGTATATCTTGTCTGGACCATGGGACATGTACATAACTTCTTCCTGGAGTTTCTCTCATTGGATACTCCATTACAGTTGGTTCTTTCTCTTTTACTGGGAAAGCCAATGATGCTTTATCAGTTGTTCCCTCTTTTCTCCTTATCCATCTACTTCTCCACTTGTCCACATCACCCCATTTTCTCAATAAAACAATCAGTTCCTTTTTTTGCGTCAGTCGTCTTGAAGTGTTCAGGTTTTCTATGTCCTTTTCACTAAAATCTACCCTGTATGGTTTCTGTAATCCTCTAATTTTTCCAAAATCTACTCCCAGTTCGTTCGCTGTTTCTTCCAATTTTTCATGCAAGTTCCTAGCTCTCCAAGTGACGCTCTTACACATAAACATTAATTTGTCATCTTGATAGGATTTCAATCGATCCGTACCAATAGTCTGTAGTATCAATTCTTTCATGTCTATTTTTAATCTGACCACATCCAACAGTTGTGGTTCAGCATCCTTTTTCTGCAAGCTCCTCACCCAATCATTTAATTCTTCTGCAGTCAGACCCACATGGGTTTTGTTTATTTCTGCCCAACTTGCACTTCTCTCTGGGGTTTCATTTGTTGACTCGGCTCCCATAGGAATCCTATTTATCTGACTCTCATTAATTGTCAAATTTACAGGGGGATTTGACCTAAAAGGACCAACAGAATCTCTTTCTCTTTATGTTCTGAAATCATCTCTTCTCTTACTCTTTGCATATTGGAATTTAATGGAATTGTTAAGGAGTGTTCATCTATCTTTTGATTTTCAAATACTGGGATTACTGGCCCTATAGTTACTGGCACAGTCACAGCTTCCATATTCCTTGTCAGTTCTCTTATCTTTTCAGTAAGCTCTCTTGTGGTCCTAGCTAATTCAGCTGTATTACCATTATCATTTTTCACAGTCTGTGGTGTTTCTGGTTTATCAAACGGACTATTTATTTCAGACATTCATTCAGGGCTTTGATTTATTACAGTTCTCATTGGCGGTGCATTTGGTGTCACCACCGCAGAATTCTGTTGATATGGAGGGGTCTTTTATTTAAAATATCCTCCAGCAACTCATCCTCTGTGTCACTGACTCCATACCCATACCTCTCTGTTACTGCATGTTTCTTTTTCTCTGTACACTTTCTCCCTGTAATTTCTTCAACTGTTCTGGCAGGAAACAAACCATCCGTCATGTTAGCATACCGCCATCGTCTCATCCTGTCTTCATGATTCAAACCCCATACTCTTCCATGAACTAAACTATAATTCTTTGCACCTCTGTGTCTTTGCCTTTCATACATCTCATCTTCCCATTCACCTAAGGCTTCGAACTGATGCGGTCTAGGTCTCGGTTCAAGTTTCATCATCTTTTCTCTCAAATTTTGAAGTACCGCTGTGCTAAACGATCCATTTTCTGGAAATGCCGATACTGCATCGCCTTGGGTATATTTCGCCCAATTTTCCAACCAAATGCAGGTATGAAAGCCATATTTCAACATCATATGAGATGCTGGCGTTTTCGGCGGAGGAAGTACTTCTCCTTCCCTAGTCACAACCTTCTTGTCTTTCTTGAAAATGTTTATAATCTTCGCAAACCACGACGGTTTCTATCATACTCATAATAAGCCATATCTTGCTGTTCTTTTTCTCAAAACAAATACACGCAATTCTTCACCACTCTGTTCTTTCTACTGCTCGGCTATTCGGACCTATCCCAGTGCGTCTCACACCAACACACCAATCAGAAAGCTTTACGTCACTCTCCCACTAACCTATCCCAGCGCGTCTCACACCAACGCACCAATCCGGAAACTCTTTGTTCTTCCACAACTGGCCAATACCAGCGCGGTTTTTGTTGACGTCAGTTCTACTCCTGCTTCTACTGATCCCTCCTTTACAAAAATTATCGGCACGTTTCTTAGCTTTTCTTTTCGACAAAATCGATTAGTTACAACATAAAACACATTACCATTGTCTGTTTCGCTAAACAAAACAGATAGTTTATTCCGACTTACAAGAATACTGTTTCGTTCGATAAGTGTAGCACTTCTCTCTACCTTACCCTTCTCTCAAGCAAGAGGTAAACCCGTTTCTCTGGGGTTAAAACACATGTGAAGACTACACTGCTCCTGAGAATTAAGGCCAAAGTTTCACAAGAAAACCTGTTGCTATTTCACTAAAATGCAATTCATACGTGAAATTTCCCTAACATAACACAGTCCTGTGTTATCACCAATTTTGAAATCAAACAGTGCACAATTCCGAAGTTTTCAAGAAAAAAACGGAAGGTGCACTCATCGTAAAGTCAGTACACACGGATAGGAATCTGTTCCAAAAGTACTTCTTTTTATTCCAATTATTCATTAAAAACTGGCACATAGCCAACGCGTTTCGTTCCCGATTTTTTGCCAGAGGGAACTTCGTCAGGGCTGCAATATTATAGACAAGAATTGACATCAATGATACATCAAACAAAGTTAAAAAACATACATACATTAATAATGACAGACGACCCACAGATTCATATACTACATCAGCTAACATTAAAAACAATACATTAATTTAAACAAACAATCCACAAATTCCTATAACAACACCCCTTATAGAAATTACATATACCTAGTACATAAAAAAGACACCTATAAAACTCACAAAAATCAAAAACAATGATAGAAACAATTATGTGACATACCCAAAACTACATACATATTAAAAATACGAGATACAGAAACATTTTTTCAAAAACACATATTCCAATATCAATGTGTGGTAAAGAGAAAATATAGTGTCCCAAAGTATAAAGACGTGAAACAACACCCTATTTACACAAATGTGGAATAAACAAATCTGAACAATAAAATGACACTTCCACTACATGGAATGTATTTGACCATTCTTATGGCCATTTTTAGTTAAAAAACCCTTCTGTTGGAGTCGATAGCCCTATTAGAAACTAGATAGGTTACTCCGTACAGTCCGTACCCTATTTATAAAGACTTAAGGAGAGAAGTTGATACCTAATGGATCACAGATTAACAACTAGGGTGGAACTACAAATAAGTAGACATATATCTCACCTCTTCTGTATAAAGCTGGTCAGTAGCAGTGACAAGTAGTTAAAATGGAATTGAACATCAAATGGCAAGATTGGACTCAGTAGCGATATGTATTGTAAAGTCTGAGATAAAGGGAAAGAAACAAAAGAAGGAATCACGGAGAAAAACCGATATTAATTCCCAACAATTTCCTACAATGAGATAACAACATCAAAGTACCATAAAGTAGATGCCAAGGGTAAAGGAGAGATACGGTATATGTAACCCCATCTAGCTGGAGAACGGCGAAGTAAAACCCTTATATTAAATTCATAATAAAGGCAGGCTCACCTAGTAACTCAGGTGTGTAATGTAATCGAAAATAGGAGAAGATCAAGTAGACGCTATTCCGTCAAGGGACTTTATTAAAATGACGACATTCTGTAGGTACTGTCGAGAAAAGGGGAACGAATATCACAGACAGCACAAATATAACTATAAATCCAATCATAAAGGCCTTAAGCATGCAACATCCAATGTCAAAATCACCAAAGTCACCCGTAGTGGTAATTAGTCAACCTAAAAGACAAAAAAATACGACTGAAGTAAGACGGTCTGAAATTTAAGTGAACTAAGGCAAGAAATACAGATGGACAGGAGCGTGACCAATGCCGGAGTACTGGCAGTCAGGAGCATCGAGAAACATATCACGTAACCACTGCCCCGTAGTATTAGTAAGAAGTGCCGATCCCCATGAGCAAACCCGTATTGAAGGCTAAGATACGTGCCCACGGGGAGAAACGAAGCCGGCGGAAATTGTCAAGAGCTAGTGCTCGGGGACCCTCTCCTCTTACCTAATAAAGCGACGTCTTCTCCAGAAACGGCATAATAACCGGCAGGGCTAACCCGGGATGGCTGGAGCCATTATTTAAAGCCCAGGGAGACCACTGCGTCAGGTAACAGGTCCCGGTCACGTGGTAAGGAATAGAAAAGCGTCGGTTTGATAGAAACCTGACGGCGGCCATCTTAACATGGCAAATATCTGCCAAAAATCATCGCTATCTACAAAAGAAATGAAAAACGGAAAAGAACCAAAAACATCAATTAAAGCTAACAGTACGAAAGAAATATAAAAGAAATGAAAAAGGAGACAGGACGCGAAAAATCAAACAGGACGCTACCACTATTTTATGTTAAGACATTTTTTTGGGTTGCATTGATCCCATGAGTGTCATAAAGAGAGCATATCAGAAATGGAAATTGCGGGTAAAGTTACGGCGGCCAACCTTAAATGAAAGGTGTGTGTCAATTATGCCTGAGAGAAGGAGAAATTGTGATATATCAATTTACCTTGATGAGTGATTATTGTATAATGAAACAAATGCATATTTGCACCCGAGGGAATAGGATTAAGATCCTGATTGGAAGAGACTTAGAGGGAAATATATCTAGTCTTAGAAAGCATAATAGCCCTATGACAAGATCTGGCCAAAGGTCAAATTTTAAAAGTCGGAAAGGTTAGGATTTCCTGTTTAAAATTTAGTCAAATCAAAGTAGCTCAGAGATTGCAAAAAAGGATCCTAAGTGAGTAAAAATAAGAGACAAAGAGAGGAAGAGTTATAACTTCTTGTCTGTAATGTGTCCTTTCAGGATGACATTGAGGCATCAGTCACAGAACCTAAGTGAGTAGGATTTAGAAACAACTTCTTATCTGTAATGAGTCCTATTGGGGTAGCTTGGGGGCAGCAGTAAGATTTGGAGGCAACATGAGGGGAGCGTAATAAGACATGTACAAAAAAGGACGCAACCTCATGGTATGATTGCCGATCAAATATTTAACAAAGGAAATGATGTAACTCGCTATCAGTATTATGTCCCTTCAAAATCACTTGAAGACGACAAATCCATTTTGCCTCACTTTGTCTGACGATGAGTTTGCGGTTCCCACCTCTGTTCCCCGCTGGGATGTGATCAATACCGTGGAACCAGAATGTGTTGTCACTAGGATGTGTATCCCTATAGTGGTCACTCAGGGGGTAGCGACTGTCATTGTTAATTATCGCCCTTCAGTGATCTTGTATACGGGTTTTTAATGAGCGTTCAGTGCTGCCCACATAAATGATACCACAGTCACACCCCAGCACATAAATTACATGAGTAGTATTGCAATTGATGAAATGTGCAATATTGTAGGAGACAGAGTTGTTATATGTGAAGCTGGTAGCTTTGTTACGGCCAAATGGACAAACATTGCAAAAGGAACATGTATAGAAACCTAGTGGTTTTTGAGGTAACAAGGTATTCTGACTTTGTTTGTTGATCACGTAACTAGGGCATAAGGCATCACGTAACGTTTTTCCCCTACGGTAAGTTAGTGTAGGTACGTTTGAGATGGATTCTTTCAACCCAGGTACATCAAGTAGCAGTCCCCAGTTCTTTCTAAGGATATTACGGACTTTATTACTATTGGTGTTATATTGTGTAACCAAACACACTCTTTTTTCACTCGTAATACCTTTCCATTTTTTGGGGATTATCACGGAGAGTGTCCTCCCTTGTGACATGTTTCGCTCTTGTGATTGCCTTATTTAAAATCTCCTTTCTGTATCCTCTTTTAAGGAATCTTTTTTCACACTCATGCATGTTTCTCCAATAGGTCTCTTCCTTGCTACAGTTCCTGCAAATTCTCGTCATCTCCCCGAAGGGGATGTTGTTGATAACAGACTGTGAGTGAGCGCTCCCTGCATGAAGGACCACGTTACATGCAGTGTCCTTCCTATACAGTGTGCTCTCGATCACCTGATCCTTGATATAAAACTGTATATCTAGAAAGTTGATTCTCACTTTATCACTGTTCATAGTGAACCTGACATTAAAGTCATTTGCATTTAGATATAGGAAATATTCCTGTAGCTGTTCGCTAGAACCAGACCATAGACATATAATATTGTCTATGTACCGCCCCCAATAGATGATATATTCAGTCCAGGGGGAGGCACGTCTGCTCCAGGCATACTCCCTCTCAAACCAGCCCATGAAGAGGCAGGCGTAAGAGGGAGCAAACCTGGAGCCCATAGCAGTCCCAAGTATCTGCTGAAACCAGCATTTATCATACAGAAAGAAATTGTTATCCAAAATGAGATTGATGATCTCCACGATCATCTCATTAAATTCATAAAGGTTGGCGCTCTCCTTGTCCAAAAATGTTCTCACCGCCAGTACCCCAAACTCCTTAAGTATGCAGGTATACAAACCTACCACATCAAAGGTCACAAAAGTGAGATCATCAGACCACTGGAAACCCTTCAGTTTGACAAGTATGTCTTTACTGTCTCTGATGAATGAAGGTAGATTCGCGACATGTTTTTGAAGTCGCAAGTCTACAAATTCTGAGATCTTTTCAGTAGGTGATCCCACCTCTGAAATAATCGGGCGCCCGGGGGGAAAGGGCCCCCCCTGTGGACTTTGGGCAGAACATAAATACAAGGATACGTAGGACAGTGTACCCTGAGATATTCAAATGCATCATCGGTCAGAAGACCAATCTCTTTCAATTCACTCAGCTTGAAATTGATCAATTGTGTTAGGTTCTGAATAGGGTTAGTAGGTATTTTCTGATAACACTGTCGGTCATTTAGTTGGCGTTCTATCTCTGACATATAATCACAGAGGTTCTTAACCACAACATTACCGCCCTTATCTGCCTCCCTTATCACAATGCTATCATCAGATTTAAGTCTGTTGAGAGCTTCCCTTTCATTGGCCGTAATGTTGTGGTTAATAGATGTGGCAGTTTTCCTTGAAATTTCCATCTTATATAGGTCCTTGGTGACTCTGTCATAAAAGGTGTCAATGTTCTGATGGTAATTAAAAGCGGGCACAAATTTAGACCTGGGTTTTAAGCCACTATTGGTATGCGGATCTTGATCAATGTCAAGGTCACTTAACAGTGTTGGTATTTCAGGGCCATTATCCCCATCCAGACCCAGCAGCAATTGTACATTACGGATTTCCGCAACAGTCTGTCTTGTAGTAAATACTTCTTCAGTGTGTTTTATGTTACTGATGGTGTGTTGTCTATGTCTATGTCTATGTACTGTTTCTTGTAGAGCGCATATATCACCCAGAGGTCTCATAGCGCTTTGCAGAGACTCAGGCACAGACAGAAAAGATGGCTAGGAACAAAAGAGGTTTAGATTAGCCAGGTCTTAAGAGATTTACGAAACTTTGTGTGCTCGATCTCAGTTCGTAGGTGTATAGGCAGAGAGTTCCAGAGGGTGGGGGCCAATTTTGAAAAGGATTTACTACCATGCTTAACTGTTCGAACCTTCGGAACTATAAGTAGGTGTTTGTTTGCAGAGCGAAGTGTACTAGAAGGCTGGTACTTCTGTAGTTTTGTTGCCAAATACTGAGGGCCCTGTCCATTTAGAGTTTTATGGACTAGACAGCAGATTTTGAAGTCTATTCACTTCTTAATAGGCAGCCAATGGAGCGACCTCAGATTAGGGGCAGAGGGAGATCGGGCTGGAAGATTTAAAACCAGTCTGGCTGCTGTGTTTTGCAGAACCTGGAGCTTATGAAGGAGAAAAGAAAAGAAAAGAAAAGAAAAAACAAAGGGAAGCCCCCTTACAATCCAATTCGGGACAGGGGAATCATATAAAACAAAAGGGTCCCTACCAGTAGTGAAACCCGATCCGGAAGCTGTATACTGGCTGCAGGGAGGCCGTGTTTCTTGTATCAGGTGGGACAACAGAGGCCAGATCTAGTGGCAGTGCACTTATCTGTGTAACTACGCCATCATAAATAGGCAAATCAGCCTAAATTGTAGAAGTTTTTTGCATACTACAAAAGTTGGTGATATTCAGTCCCTCAGCAATCGTATCCTGATTTTAATCAATCGATGGTGGCACCAGTATACATACCTATAAAGAAAAACATCTTGTAATACAAGACTTACGCCCGAAGAGGAGAGCATCATTTTCCCTTTTTAAGATTTTGATTCCAGAACGATTTTAACCAGTTGATGGGTTAGTTCAATCAAATACTAACACCATCTGTATTGTGGCTAGAAAACTGTCCTGAAGAAGGTGTTTATCTTACGTACTCACCGAAACGCTGCGTCGACAACTGTTTTCTTAAAATTACGGACTCTTTATGAAATGTTTTGATGATGACAACTGTTTTCTTAAAATTACGGACTTTTTATGAAATGTTTTTATGATCACTACTTGTCTAATATTGTGTATGACAATTGTTTTTTGAAAATTACGGATTCTTTATGAAATGTTTTTTATGACTATTACTTGCTTAATATTTTGTATCTTTGATGTAATGTTTTTATGGCATTGTTTTTTATAATATTGGAAGTGAATAAATATCTTATGCAAACCTTCTCTTAGGGTATTTGATGTTATGTTGTGACTTCATAGTATTGTATAACTGCTATGTCCTCCTTTATTGCTAGCTTTTTAACCACCAACATCAGTTTAACTTGTGATTTATTTTTCACTACTGGTAGGGACCCTTTTGCTTCTGAAGGAGATCAATGTTTATGGAAGCCATCAAAGCATTCCCATAATCCAGGCGGCTGACAATCAGACACTGGACCAGTGGCAGACGGATGGCAAAGGGACCCATTTAAAGATTTTACGAAGGGCGTGCATTATCCCGTAGCAAGTAACTATTGTATGGTTGACATGATCCCGCATAGAGAGTTGGTTGTCAATCATTATGCCGAGATTACGGGCTGTGTCTTTCGGGATGGGACTGGTACCTAAGGTAGAAGGCCACCAGTCATTTGTCCATACCATCTGTGCATTACCAAAAATAACAATTTCTGTTTTATTAGCGTTTAGCTGGAGGTTGTTTGTTGACATCCAGTTGTTTATGTCCAGCATACATTGTCCAAATCTGTGTTTGGTACTTGCAACGTCCGGGCCAAGAGTGATTAATAACTGTGTATCATCGGCATACGACAGTGTGTCGAAGCCGTGATCCTTGATGATTTTAGCCAAGGGAGATACGTATAAATTAAAGAGCGTAGGGCTCAGGATAGATCCCTCTGGGACGCCTTTATTTATAGGTTGGCTCTTAGAGGTGAAGGCGCCAATTTGGACTTGAGAGGTGCGGTCACTCAGATAACTCCTAAACCAGGCTAATGCGGGGCCCTCGACACCAGCTTCTCTCAGGCGATCCAGAAGAATGGAATGGGAAATGGTGACGAAGGCGGCCAACAGATCTAACATGATTAAGATGGCCGACCTCCGATTGTCCAAAGAGAGTCTAATGCTATCCACCACTTCAAGTAGAGCTGTTTCAGTGCTATGAAAAGCTCGGAACCCTGACTGAGAGGGATCCAGCAATTTATTTTTCTCTAGATGTTTAATTAGTTGACCATTTATCAGGGACTCTTGGATTTTACCAAACAGAGGGAGAAGAGATATAGGTCGAAAGTTGTTTAGTTGTTCAGGGTCGGATTTAGGTTTCTTTAGAATGGGTCTAACTATGGCCTCCTTCCACCTTATGGGGACCTGCGAGTGTAGTAATGAGAGGTTGAAGAGCCTCGTTAGACATGGAGTGATAACTGAGCTCATTTTTAATAGAACCTGAGAAGATACTATATCAGAGGGGGAGCCTGATTTTACCTTTTTAAGTGCCAAAGAAACTTCTTCCAGAGAAAATTCTGAGAAATTTTCTAAGGTAGAAGCCACCAAAGAGCAATTTACTTCTGTTCTCTGAGTATGCAGTTGGACAGAGTCATGCGGAAATTCACTATATATTCTGTCAATTTTCTCTACAAAAAAAGTGGATAGAGAGTCGACCCACTCCTGAGAAGCAACCAATGGAGGCTGCATAGATGCAGGATGTGTAAATTCATTGAGAATCTTGAATAACTCTTTCTGAGAGTTAGAGGCTTTATTTATTCTTTCACCTAGATATAATTTTTTTGCCGATATAATATGGGCTAAGTACTGTCTATGTAAGAGTTTGTAGTCATTACGGTCAGTGAGGCTTTTTGAATGTCTCCATTTGCGCTCAGCCTTTCTAGCTGTTAGTTTATCAATTTTTAGGGCTGGAGTAAACCAGGGTGAGGATTTGTGTAAACCTCTTACTCTTTTCTTTGGAGCAATTTTGTCCAATGCCTGACAGATTGCAGCATCTAATGAAGTGGCTACATCATTGGGAGTGTTAGTATTAGACATCAGGCGAGTAACAAAATATGCAGAAAAAGATGCCGGGTCAATTTGTTGTGAGAAATAATCTTTCAATTTCAAGTTTCTAACAAACTTGTACATATCAATATGGACATTTGTCGGATCCCCACTTTGAGTAGGACAAAAGTTTAAGCCTTTACTAAGAATGGACATTTCATACTTGTCAAGCACTTTATTTGACAGATTAATAATCTTCAAATCATTATCATCAGAAATGTTTTCACAAACCGCAACATTACATGTCATATTTTCATTCATCATTTGAATCTGGCTCCCGTATTCCCCTTGTCCAAAGAACCTCGACCTGTACCTGTACCTGCCCTTAGACCTCCTGCCCCCCCTGCGGGTTTTGATTGCTCCCTTTTTTGTTGAAGCCGGCTGCTTATTCTTAATTTGGCGAGCTCCTTCTGGAATGAAGAAGCTCCCTCCGCTAAAGGGATATCTTGTATGACATTTGATGCTACACTATTCAATGATGAAGAGGAAGCACTGCTGATTGAGCGTACTTCATCAGTCTCCTCTCTTTCCTCCCGTGGTCTCTTTCGCTCCTCACCACCTTGAACATTATCGAATTTTTTGGCGAATGTATACAAGCACTCATCTCGATAATCCCTATCATCTCTCCTGACCTTTTTAAGCTTCTTATCTTTCAGGTAGAGTTGGTATTCATCCATGACTTGTTTGAGTATTGCGAAGTTCTTGCTTATAAGCTCTTTTTGTTCCATTCTATTAATTTCCTTTTCTATGTTCTCTATTTCTTCCTGTAACTTCTCTCCTTTATCCCTTGCATGTCGTATCAATATTTGCATCATTATTTGTGATGCATTTTCAAGGTTATTCTCCCACTCATTGAGGAGATCTATACTCCTCAATGAGTTAATGAGATAAGAAGTTGTTTCTAAATCCTACTCACTTAGGTTCTGTGACTGATGCCTCAATGTCATCCTGAAAGGACACATTACAGACAAGAAGTTATAACTCTTCCTCTCTTTGTCTCTTATTTTTACTTTTTTGCAATCTCTGAGCTACTTTGATTTGACTCAATTTTAAATAGGAAATCCTAACCTTTTCGACTTCTAAAATTTCACCTTTGGCCAGATCTTGTCATAGGGCTATTATGCTTTTCTAAGACTAGATATCTTTCCCTCTAAGTCTCTTCCAATCAGGATCTTAATCCTATTCCCTCAGATGCAAATATGCATTTGTTTCATTATACAATAATCACTCATCAACGTAAATTGATATTATATCACAATTTCTCCTTCTCTCAGGCATAATTGATACACACCTTTCATTTAAGGTTGGCCGCCGTAACTTTACCCGCAATTTCCATTTCTGATATGCTCTCTTTATGACACTCATGGGATCGATGCGACCCCAAAAATTTCTTAACAAAAAATAGAGGTAGCGTCCTGTTTGATTTTTCGCATCCTGTTTCCTTTTTCATTTCTTTTATATTTCTTTCGTACTGTTAGCTTTAATTGATGTTTTTGGTTCTTTTCCTTTTTTAATTTCTTTTGTAGATAGCGATGTTTTTTGGCAGATATTTGCCATGTTAAGATGGCCGCCGTCAGGTTTCTATCAAACCGACGCTTTTCTATTCCTTACCACGTGACCGGGACCTGTTACGTGACACAGTGGTCTCCCTGGGCTTTAAATAATGGCGCCAGCCAGCCCGAGTTAGCCCTGCCGGTTATTATGCCGTTTCTGGAGAAGACGTCGCTTTATTAGGTAAGAGGAGAGGGACCCCGAGCACTAGCTCTTGACAATTTCCGCCGGCTTCGTTTCTCCCCGTGGGCACGTATCTTAGCCTTCAATACGGGTTTGCTCATGGGGATCGGCACTTCTTACTAATACTACGGGGCAGTGGCTACGCGATATGTTTCTCGATGCTCCTGACTGCCAGTACTCCGGCATTGGTCACGCTCCTGTCCATCTGTACTTCTTGCCTTAGTTCACTTAAATTTCACACCGTCTTACTTCAGTCGTATTTTTTTGTCTTTTAGGTTGACTAATTACCACTACGGGTGACTTTGGTGATTTTGACATTGGATGTTGCATGCTTAAGGCCTTTATGATTGGATTTATAGTTATATTTGTGCTGTCTGTGATATTCGTTCCCCTTTTCTCGACAGTACCTACAGAATGTCGTCATTTTAATAAAGTCCCTTGACGGAATAGCGTCTACTTGATCTTCTCCTATTTTCGACTACATTACACACCTGAGTTACTAGGTGAGTCTGCCTTTATTATGAATTTAATATAAGGGTTTTACTTCGCCGTTCTCCAGCTAGATGGGGTTACATATACCGTATCTCTCCTTTACCCTTGGCATCTACTTTATAGTACTTTGATGTTATCTCATTGTAGGAAATTGTTGGGAATTAATATAGTTTTTTCTCTGTGATTCCTTCTTTTGTTTCTTTCCCTTTATCTCAGACTTTACAATACATATCGCTACTGAGTCTAATCTTGCTGTTTGATGTTCAATTCCATTTTAACTACTTGTCACTGCTACTGACCAGCTTTATACAGAAGAGGTGAGATATATGTCTACTTATTTGTAGTTCCACCCTAGTTGTTAATCTGTGATCCATTAGGTATCAATTTCTCTCCTTAAGTCTTTATAAATAGGGTATGGACTGTACGGAGTAACCTATCTAGTTTCTAATAGGGCTATTGACTCCAACAGAAGGGTTTTTTAAACTAAAAATGGCCATATGAATGGTCAAATACATTCCATGTAGTGGAAGTGTCATTTTATTGTTCATATTTGTTTATTCCACATTTGTGTAGATAGGGTGTTGTTTCACGTCTTTATACTTTAGGACACTATATTTTCTCTTTACCACACATTGGTATTGGAATATGTGTTTTTGACAAAAAAATTATGTATCTCGTATTTTTAATATGTATGTAGTTTTGGGTATGTCACATAATTGTTTCTATCATTGTTTTTGATTTTTGTGAGTTTTATGGGTGTCTTTTTTATGTACTAGGTGTATGTAATTTCTATATGGGCTGTTGTTATAGGAATTTGTGGATTGTTTGTTTAAATTAATGTATTGTTTTTAATGTTAGCTGATGTAGTATATGAATCTGTGGATCGTCTGTCATTATTAATGTATGTATGTTTTTTAACTTTGTTTGATGTATCATTGATGTCATGTCTTGTCTATAATATTGCAGCCCTGACGAAGTTCCCTCTGGCAAAAAATCGGGAATGAAACGCGTTGGCTGTGTGCCAGTTTTTAACGAATAATTGGAATAAAAAGAAGTACTTTTGGAACAGATTCCTATCCGTGTGAACTGACTTTACGATGAGTGCACCTTCTGTTTTTGTCTTGAAAACTTGGTGATTTCTGACACCTTTGGACGGCTGGTGTGGGAAGTGATTGCACCACTCTCAAACTCATTGTACATGTGGACTGGATGTGCTTGACCTTGGTCTGCAGTTTGCACTTTTTCTATTAGCTTATTAATGCACAATTCCGTGCGACTTCTTTTGCCACACGTGTCCACTTCCTACTTCCCGGAAGCTTCAAAATTTCGACTTACACATAACATAATACAGACTTGACATAAAGTGTTAGACATGAAAAATCAATAACTAATAATCACCAAACTAATCTAGAGAAACCATAACTCTGCTACCAAGAAATCTGATCCAGTGCGGCTAATATAAATTTCTCCTTATGACACCAATCCAGGAAAAACACCTACACACAACTTATATCGGTGGGGCCCATGACACCGCATACATGCATTCATTCAATTTCTGGATTAAATGCTAAGGAGTATGAGCTGCTGTACAAGCAGGATACCTTATTAAAAATGACAGAATTATAACCTATACATTATATACATTGACTTCGAATCCTGTCGGTTCTAAACATCAAGGTACTCCGCTATTCGGTCGATGGACCAACTAGTAGAATCAGTTGATGGTGATTAAGACCAGCTCAATCACAATTGAAACCTTTAACATTTATTAAATCATAAACTTTGTTTAAAGAACCACAGACTCATTTTAGAGTTAGAATATAATTTTATGTAAAATTCTTCAAGCAAATAAGTAAAATTCTTTATTAAGCAAAACATTTAGAAATATCAATAAACATTTTAAGAAAGGTTTTAGAAAAGTGAGAAATTATGCATTACCCTCGGCCATGGGGCGATGACAAGAATGATTCACCAAAAGAAGATGAACCGCAGATCACAGGATAGGACTCCCAAACTGACTGACTGTCTCGCTAACCTCCTCGGACGCACCTCCCGGGCAGAATTCCCGCAACGATCTCGTTCCTTCCCCAGTCAATGTTCAAAGTCCAAAATGACAGAGTCTCTCGCAGCATCAAGGTTGAAAAATAAAAAGCAAGTTTTTTTCACAACGTCAGAGCAGACTCTCTTATACCCTATTCTCTGGCTCACTACATTCAAAAGTTGCAATCTTTAGGGGCAAGAATCACGCTAATTGGTCCATTGGAGGGGTGGTGATGGTCACCTCATCGCCCTCCTTGTTCGAACCGGTTTGGGGACAATACAGCACACAATAAGTATCATGGCCATGGTGTCCAAAAAGTAGTCCAATTTGTTAGTCCATTTTGCAACAATCTTTGATGGTTACACATTAGTTCATCCCCTGTCACTTGTCTTTGCCATCCGTTCCCAGGCATAAATGCTGAATACTTGGCACGTTCCTTATTGCAGGTCAGATTGACCTTGACATCTCTCACTCCGAGCACAGGCCGCATACACGTGACTGGAGCATTCGTACTGAGGCTGCATGGGGGCCATCTTGGTTCAAAACACGCAATCTCGTCCTTTCCAGCGGCCATTTTAGAAGCATGGCCTAGCAGGCCCGAACGGAACTAATATAAGAACAAACACAATTGAAATTAAAATATGGAAAATAAGCCTTTCTGTTTACCACCCGCCATTCTAATGACCCGTGTTAGATATTACATAGCGAAAGCGACATTTAAAGCCATTTTACTTACCATTTGTATTCTTTGCCACAATACAATTCTACTATGCAACACAAATCATGCAATTCACTCTAATTACTACGCAAATCACAATACTAATATTAATTAACTTCACATTTGTAAATAAATTATATCTTGCACAAATCAGCATATTACCCACGTGTAGTGTCTACTAAAAAAAAAAAAGTGTATTTGTTGGTTAATTCATGCATTTCAAACGGTTAGTATCATTAGCATTATGAGGTCATTAATTTCATAGGGGTACAGAAATATTTCGTTTCCCCTGCTCCATCACTGGCTTCCTGCACATGTTGGGTGCAATCGACTGCACACATGTACTCCTCGTGCACCCTGCCGCCACTGCACACAAGTACCGCAACAGGAAACACACGCATTCCAAAAATGTGCAGGCAATAGTGGACCAACGGGGACTCTTCACCAATGTCGTCGCCAACTACCCGGGCAGTGTGCATGATTCCTTCTTCTTCCAACAGTCCATCATCAACCAGCGCTTTCAGGGTGGCACCTATGGAAATGCACTGCTCGTCGGTAAGTAACAACTGAACACACCACACACCTCAACTCCACCAACATACAACTCACAACTCTGGGAATGCACACGTCACAAAATCACATACAACATGACAACCAACATTCCCACATTCCAGACACGACAACACAACTTACTGTGGCAACCTGGGCTAGCAATGTACACAAGCCATCAACGGCATGGCACCTCAGCCACACAACTGCAGAATGTGGGGAGAGGTGGGAACCAGGCATGTGCGAAGGGGGCAAGTGACCCATGAATGTGAATGTACACAATGCCAAGTGTAGCGTGGATGTGCTGGACAGACTTGAGTGTGCAGACCACAGACATTTCCATGTTGACATACACTGCTGGTGTCTGGAGTGTACTGGACAGTGGACGCAACCATGTTACCGCAGCCAGTGGGGAAGATCGCGGAAATGTAGCTTGTTACGTCCCCCTCTGTAAGCGTCAGTGGAGTGGGCTGGCCCGGAGTACGCCAGGCCAGCATAGGGGTGTGAATAAAAAGCCTGTTACTCTGGGCGTGGTTCTCTTTTGGAATGGCCAACGTGTCTGCCAGAGCAGCGCCTCTCACCCCGCCACAAGGCCGACGCCGTGAGAGGCGGTGCCTGCGATCCTGTGCACCTGCTGCACCCCAGGCCGCTAGTCCCAAGACCCGTCTTGCCCGCCCCAGCGCACCCAGGCCTCACTGCTCACCTGCCGACACCGGCGTGTGTCAAAGAGGGCCCACCACATGCCGGTGCAAGCTCCAAGCCCGTGGCCCACGATCTTGGCAGCCTCCTCAGACCATCACGGCCTCCGCAACACAGGCCCCCAGTACTCCTTTCTCGTTGACGTACTCCACCGCTGCCTCCGGCCTACACCATGGTCCAGTAGGTCACACATTTGGAACTGAGTCTTGATTATACAATGGCAGAGTACATATGTTTATGGCAGATTTTAAATCACCGTACTCCCTTCGATGTGGTGCCACCAACTCTGTGCATAGCATTCCAATGACATGTGTCTGTGGGCCCTTGCTGACTACTGTCTTCGGCCTACACTGCGGTCCAGCACCGCAGGGTCACCTGTGTACTGCCTACACTGCGGTCCAGCAGGCCTCACACCAATCCAATCCAGTCCGGACCAGGCAGGACACGGCATCGTCGCAGGCTGCACACACGCTCAGCTCTGGTGCCTCTACCTCCGTCAACCACAAATCATTGCCACATGGCATTCCAACATCGTGTGGGAGAGTACCAGGAGGAGCTGCCTGAACAGCGGTTGGCCTGCGCTGACCGCTGCCTCTGGCCTACACTGCGGTCAAGTAGGTCACACATTTGGAACTGAGCCTTGATTTATTTATGGCAGAGTTTATACCATTGTACAGGCCTCATCGCAGATTGCATCCCCTTTCAGCTCTGGTGCCACTGACTCCGTGCCCCGAAATTCATGGACACTCTCTGGTTGAACTTTGGTGGCATCTGAGTCTATGGCCTGGGGGTTGTCTTCATCATCATGTAGTTGATACTGACTTGGTGTCAAAAATGAGTCTGTAGCATTCATCTCCTCCATATTGCCTGTGTCTGCTTGGTGCTGCCCTCTGTATCATGCCCTGGAAGAACACCTTCCACTGTCCCCCAAAACCCTCTGCGACATTCACCTTGGACATCGACGAGGACCCGCTCAGCACTCGTGGCCCTACCTCAGTGCACCGGTAGTCACCGTCCTGTGGCGGTATTCCGTGTCCCGGCCGCTGTGCATCCGGGTCCACTAACTCCATGCAGCTCCAGTCATGGACCCTTGCTGTTTGAACTGTGAACTTCTGATTGTCTGATCACTGTTGTAGTTGTTGCTAGCACCAACCACTCCTTGAGGGCTGGCTCACACTCACCCCACACCCATCCAGCACAGGCGTCACTGGACATGTGACCCTGGCAATAAAAGGGGCCGGGCGCACGTGGCCATAGCCAGTTCCACAAACTATCTAAGTGTGTCCGTGTGGTCATTGTGTATGCATGAGGGTCCCGGGCCCTACCACATTGCATTGTGCTGTGTACAGCGGACACAACCATGTCACCTCAGGCAGTGGCGAAGACCTGGGACATGTAGCTGTGTCATACCCCCCTGTAGGCGTTGCCGGAGTGGGCTGGCGTATGACAGTCCAGCGTAGTGGTGTGGATAATCACCCCGGGGCACTGGGCGTGGTTAAGTGTTGGGCTTGCCAATGTAGTACCTAATGCGTGTGTCTTTGTTGTGGTGTCGGCGCCACCCGTCCCACAATGGACAAAGCTGCAATGTAACATGCCCCCGGAATGCGGGCTCGGACGAAGGGATAAATGAATGAGCGCAAGCCCGCTCGGGGTCCGGGATCATACATGCCAACTGTTGTGTGTGTATCTCTATTACCGCAGCATAAGCCAAATGTCTTGCCTCGACCGCATCGCGAGTTCAGCCAGCCATGAACTCCACATCTGTGTCAGCCCTATCCTTACCATAGGCCTACACACACGTGTCCGCCCACCTTTCAAGCACAACATCACAGTGTCGTTGTCAGGCTTGTGGACATGCGCAGACAGGCATGACAATGGTGTGCTGTAGGAGTGAAAGTGATGCAACCGCGCAGCACACACAAGTAAATAGGCTTGGGGGGAGGGAGGAGCAGCAGTGAGGCTACGTAATACACATTGATGGCGCTCATTTGCTACAAGCAGTACATGTAATACAGGAATCGCTATGACACACATATCACACGCCAATCAACTAGTGAGCCTGCCAACACATCATGCAGAACCAACTATTGACTCATGTCTCTCTGCACTGTCACAGGTGATCAAGGATATGCATTCTGGCCTTGGATGAGGACACCCCTCCGAGCCCCGAACACACAGGCCCAGAGGCAGTACAATTGGGCCCACACATGCACCAGGGGCATCGTGGAATGCACATTTGGCGTGTTGAAGTCACGTTTCAGGTGCCTGGACATCACAGGTGGAAGGCTCCAGTACAGCCCAGACATCGTGTGCAAGATGATCGTTGCATGTCGTGTGTTGCACAACATATGTGTACGCACCAATGCCCCATGGTTACGAGTGCCAGATGCACCGGACGATGATGAGGAAGATGAGGCAGGTGGACCCCACCCCACTGCAGCTGCAGCAGGAATAGCCCGTAGGAACAACATCATTGACAATTTCTTCACATGAGGACGTCACATTGTGACAGTCCTTAGCAATCATGAGACAGTACATAATGACCACAGGCACAGCATGTGCAAATAAATTCATTACAACACACCAGTAGCGGCCCGTGGTGGAGTGCTGCCGGGCGGTGACGTGGGGCGGGGGAGGGGCAGGGTGGGGGTAGTACACTATGCAATACGGCCGAATAGAGGTAAGTAGACATATAAATAAATAAAACGAATTCCGTTGCGCGCGCTGCATCGCATTTGGCGAGCCATGCTCTAAATATGTCGAAGATGGTTGCCAGCACACCTAAATCAGAAATGCCCTAAATAGTCAAGGATGACCATTATTATGCCACTGGCACTATTATGCCGTGCACTGACACAATTGTGCCAGAGATAAAGCCTTTTTGATGGTGCAAGCATACACATTTGGCCATCCCTGACACCTGGTGTAGTTTCCAGGAAGTTACACTGTTTGTAAGGGAGGGACACAGTGCCAGACAGACAGACAGAAATTAATGCAGACGAGGCTCTTAATTTACTCTGCTCTGGATCCATACCCTGATCTCCTCACTCTTGGGCTGATCAGGCTCCCAACTAACACATTGTCACTCTGGCTCCTGCAGTCCCTCACTTCGGTGGGTCAGAACTGGTTTCTGCTGTCACTCGTCTATGATAGTGCACTGTTCACACATATGGAGCAACTGATAGAGCTAGGCGTAATGCATGGCCAATGTCTTTGTGGTTTAGATTGAGAGTACATACAGGTGGTCATGTGGCAGACACCATATGCCAACACAGTGTATGTTTGAATGTTATCATGACTCTGGGCCATTGGTTTAGCTGGCTACCAATCTAAGGGCCTGATTCAGAAAAGGCCTCTACACTCTGAGAGCTACTGTGACGGTCCTAGAGAGCTACCAATAGATCCCGAGCCACTCGTTGGAGACTCCTGCACTAAACAATACAGTCACTTCCACCCTCCCTAACCGCTGTCCAATGCTAAACAATACAGTCACTTCTACCCCCGGTGTCCACTGTCCAACACTAAACAATACAGTCACTTCAACCCTCGCTGTCGACTGTCCAACACTAAACAATACAGTCACTTCTACCCTCGCTGTCCACTGTCCAACACTAAACAATACAGTCACTTCTATCCTCGCTGTCCACTGTCCAACACTAAACAATACAGTCACTTCTACCCTCACTGACCACTGTCCAACATTAAACAATACAGTCACTTCTACCCTCGCTGTCCACTGTCCAACACTAAACAATCCAGTCATTTCTACCTTCGATGACCACTGTCAAACACTAAACAATACAGTCATTTCTACGCTCAGTGACTACTGTCCAACACTAAAGATACCAGTCACTTCTACCCTCGCTGTCCACTGTCCAACACTAAACAATACAGTCACTTCTAACCTCGCTGCCCACTGTCCAACACTAAACAATACAGTCACTTCCACCCTCGCTGTTCACTGTCCAATACGAAACAACATAGTCATTTCTACCCTCAGTGACCTCTGTCCAATACTAAAAAAATTCTACCCTTGGGACCACTGTCTAGTGCTAAACAATATGCTTATTTCTACCCTTAGTAACCACTGTCCATGTAGTAACAAAGTCTTCAATGACAACAGGAGGCAAAGTGAATTTTATAGGTTTACTTGAAGTAATACACAGGCCCACGAGAAATATGTTATTCAGCAACACCCTCCAGCAGGAACGTATGTGGATGTGGAATGAATCACCAACATTCAATAATGCTGAACTAATACATAACACAACATTCTACATTTATTACATAGAAATTTCACTTACCCATATGTTATATCCTGAGTTCAATGCTATTCATGCTCTGCCTGTAGAACCTTGCTATGATGTCATCTTATGGAATGTTAGGAGTTAAACCTTCACAGTTGGCTAAAAGATAAACGCTGGTAGCCAAGTAAGTTCTCAAGTATCTTTATTCCAGTTGTACAGCAAGATGGTAGGTAGGCACATCAGCTAGGTAGACCGGATAAACAGGTAGTAATGATGTAGGTTAGCCCAGTAGTCAGCCCTTGGTCCTATGCCACAGCAGCCCCACCAGGAGCAGCCTGCCTGCTGATCTGCCCCTCTGTAACTGTCATACCTCACTTAGTCAGACACCCAACATTCCACGCATTCCATGCGTCCTGTGCTGTGCTTTCAATGAGAGTAAGCCTGCCACTCCTTAACTTCTGCACTGTCTAGAAGTTTGTCACACAACGATTTGGCTTGGCAAGAGGGCACTGGACAATTCACATGAAGGAGAGCTGTGGATGTCACGCGCAGTCTCTCTGAAAAGTTCTTGGCAATTGCGAGGTTCTCCCTGTGGCTAATAGTGTGGTGACAAGTTGTGGTGTAGGCTTGACGCCTTACTGATGCAGTATCTCTGGAGCAAAGTCGGGTGAGATACATTTTTTGACATTTATTGTTGTCTGATTCTGAGACCAGATATCTGCGGGGACTTTTCAACTGTCAGTTGGGATTCAAAAATGAGGCACGAGTCTTCAGTAGCGCGAGGAGGCTTACCTTCGTGTAGGTCTCTCGCGCTGTTCCTCTTTGTAATTGTGACGTTGGAGGAACCACCGGCAACGTTTAGAGGCACTGGCGTGCCGTGAGCCACCCTGCACGGCGTGGGATAGCGTGGCGCCATCTTGGGGTGGAAATCGTCTTCTTGATTTGCTGGTACACAGTGCGTCATTTTGCCAACCACGTCATTTTGCCAACCACGTAACTTTGCCAACCACGTAATTTAGCCAACCACGGTTTTTTTTAACGTACCCGGCGTCTTCTATAGACTTACTTGAAGCATGAAGATTGTCAAGAACGTTGTGTTTTGGTGGAATGAGCATGCTTTTACTGCTCGTTTTCTCCAGTGCAAGAAGTTTTCATGTGATCCCGGGATCGGCTGGTTTATCTATTATGGGACAGAGGATGTACTGGTGCACACCGGCGGTGAGTGACAGGATCTCTTTTGACTATCGTCATACGACAGAATCTCCTTGTCTTCGTGCCGGCTCACTCGTGGACAGTAACTAAGAGTAATATTATGTCTTACTCTTATTCAATACTGGCAGTACACGTATTTTCAGGTCCTAGGTTGTGCTGCCATCTACTGTCAATTTGAAATGTTTTCTCTATACACTAGGAATGTATTTTAAGACCAAGGGACGCTCTGAAATTAATACACTCGTTAGCCAGAGGTAAATTTTCTATGCATTGCAGTTGTGTGCTGGTTTTAGTGACGCAAGAGGAGCCTTTGACTATTTGAGCACTCAGGTGGACTTTATTTTAGTCTGTTCCTTTGCATACCTGTGCTTCTCTTCACTCTGGCGACAGGCATACCACGTTTTAAGACTGCCTGTCTGTTCTCTTGTGCACAGCATTAAGTTTCAGTATGCCTTTATTGTCATGTCGCTTACTCCACCTTCAACCATCTGTACTTATGCTGTTAGCACATTCGAGTCTGAAGAGGGGATGCTTCACACAATTGTTGCTCGGATGAGTAGTCGCTCACCGGCGTGGGTCGCATGTCATGGTCATTACGTTTTAACCTCTTATACAAGTGTTTTTGCCAGTGTTTTTTTTTCCTGTTCACGATATGCTGTTGTTCTCGTGTATTTTTTTTCACAGGTTTGCATGTCAAGAGTCTAAGAGATTAGTCATGGGTTCCTACCCATGTATTAGGTTTCCTCCCCAAATATTCCTTTCACCGTTGGAATTCCATGAGTTCCTACTCATATGTGTGTTAAGTTATCACACTTACAGTACTACAGTTCTACCCTTTCACAGGGGATCCATGCAAAGGTTACAGTCCTTCTGCATTAGTGGGAGTACCTACCCTAACACTTTCAAGTCTACCCATTTACATGGGAACCATGCAAAGGTTACAGTCCTTTTGCATTAGTATGGGTTCCTACCCAAGTACAGGTTCCTACCTGTACACTTTCAAGTCTACCCGTTTACAGGGGATTTATGCAAAGGTTACAGTCCTTTTGCATTACATTTCTAGTTCACGGGTCTTCACCCGGTCGTTCACTCCACATATCAGTGTGCTCATTTTCTTCACAAGGACTATTGTTTCGTGGGTTTTGGTCCCATTTCTCTTATTACTCCCTCACTGTTTGTTGGGGTCTGTTTTGGGGTTATAGTCCTCCCTATCTGCACATATAGGTTTGTACTTAATATATTGTTTTTTTTTGTCTATATACGCTGTTGTCTTTACATTTTGTCATTATGTTTTGATAACGGTGTTTCACTTGGGTGAGGATTATTTTATTTTTTTTCTTCATCTTCTTGGTGTCTCATGTGGATTCTGAGCTTTCTTCTGCTTTTCTGTCGTGTTTTCTTGCTCTGTTGGTTTTTCATTTTTCAGCCCTCTCACATTCCTGTTCTGGCCAGTGGGTGTGTTTTGGGGTAGTCGTTCGTGCTTCTTCTTCTCCTCTTCTCTGACTATGTGTCTTCTTGCCTTTTCCTTTTGTGTATAGAAGGGAGGATGGGTTCTTATGTTCTTGTTTTCCTTTCTTCTTTGCTTCTCTCATCCTTTTCGGTTCCTCTCTTCTTTCATTGGTTCGTGGTTCTTATTTCCTCTCTTCCTATGTTCTTTTGTATATTTGGGAGAAAGGGGGATATGTTATATCCTGAGTTCAATGCTATTCATGCTCTGCCTGTAGAACCTTGCTATGATGTCATCTTATGGAATGTTAGGAGTCAAACCTTCACAGTTGGCTGGGCTGAGCAGCATGCTGGCTGCTCCTGGTGGGGTCTCCCTCTGGTCTTGATATGATCTTGATATGGACTTGATCTCTCTATTGTACCATCTTGAATAAAACTACTTGAATCATACCAACCTTCGTGGACTCAATCACTACACCATACAGTGAATATCCATCACATGTATGCAACACCATTTTTATTCATTGTAATAGGTACTTTGATAGCTCTTGGTGATAACAATAACTGTAACCCACTCCGAGGAATCGGTTGGTTCAATGATACCATCCTTACCTAACTTTCTTTCATTTTTTTCTAGTTGAACTTTATGAGTCACAGGTATGGCATTCTCATTCACTTTAATATGGTGTTCAAAACCTTTCACACATTCAAAATGTTTAGCAAGCACCTTTTTATCGTTTCCTAAAACCTCACCAACATTCATGCTGAAATTCCCATCATCAATATTTAAAGCAGCATGTCACCCTGTACAATGGGTTCAGAACAGCCTGGTCTGAGTATAATCGCCAGATTTCCCACATCCTGCAAACCTACAATATCTTTTCCTCTCTGAGCCACATCAACTTTTGTTCTTATTCCACGCCCTTTCAACTCCAACAAATCATTAAAATATCCTAGCATATTGATGTCAAATTCTCCAAATGCTTTGGGATTAACATCAGACTCTAACAGTTTAACATTGTTCAATAATCGTTAGAAGGTGTGACCAGCCAAAATAGTTATAGATGACCCTGAATCTGCCATAAAATTCAACTCAATTTTGCCAGTATCAACCATTCCCAATAGACCTCTAAACTTTCCTGGTTTAGTATCAACTGTAAGAACAAAGGGGCTCATTACGATGACAGAACGATCGCCACCGCCAGGCCGGTGGTGGCGATCGTTCCGCCATCACAATGAGTTTTACCCTCCGCAATATTAGGATGGCGGTGGGTATCGCGGCGGATGCAAAGTCCGTCCGCCGCTTTTCCAGCGGTGGCAATCGCACCGATTGCCTGGCGGACGGAAAAGGCCCACTAATATGGTGGCGGTGCCTAGCAGGCACCGTCCGTCATATTAGGATGTTTTTGTGTAGAGGCCTTTCCATGGCGGCGATGCCGCCATGGAAAGGCTGGCGGGGATTGGGTTTGGGGGCCTGTTGCAGGCCCCCCTTGTGGGGGAGGTCGCTGCACTGGGGGGTACCCATGGTACCCCCCTGCATTTCCATGCACCAAGTGGCAGGCACCGCGTGGTGCCTGCCACGTGGCGCAGGGAGATGCGGTGCAAGCACCTTTAACATTGCAGACGGTGCTGCAGCCAGCAGCACCACCCGCAATGTTAAAGGCCCAGGATGCACCCGCCATACTGGCGGGCGCATCCTAATCGCAGTGGTGGGACCACCGCATGTCTGGCGGGTGGTTCCAATCACCGCTACGGTGGCGGGTGGACCAAGTCCGCCCGCCATCGTAATCAGCCCCTAAATTAGCACACATTTGTTCATCAAATTCATGGACAGAATTTACCTTGACATTACTAAATATTTTACTGCTTTTACACACTGTTCCAAAGTGACCAATTTTATGGCACTTTAAACACTTCTTCCCCAATGCAGGGCATCCTGAATAACTACCCATGGTTCACTGATAGAATATCGACCCCCAAAATATCCCCATACACAAATATCGAGTTATAAATATCGATGTCAAAAATATCGACATCCTATATTTATAATGGTAAGTACAAAAATATATAGAAAAAAATATCAATGTAAAAAATATAGTTGTACAAAATATCGATTTTAATATATGTATAAACAATAATATTAAATATATTAAATAATAAAAATAACTTTAAATTAAATAAATTAGATTTAATATACATTTTAACAAATATAACAAATAAATGTAATTTAAAAAAATTTAACATATGTATATAAAATGTAATATATAAATATATATGTACTTTAAAACAATTAATAAACTATTAATTTTAATTTATTTTATAATTGTATATATGAAAATTTACAAATAAATATATATATATATATATATATACATACACCAATAACATACAATCTAATTAAAAAGCTTTATATTATACATTAAAACATTAAACAATTTAAGTCTTTAAACTTAAATTTTCCACTAAAGTGAGTGCAACAGTAGGCAAAGTGTTGGATAGCGGAGGGGTAAAAATACTATTCCCACTCCATTTAGTGCAACAGTAGGGAAAGTGTTCGATAGTGGAGGAATAAAAATGACTATTCCCATTCCAGTGAGTGCAACAGTAGGGAAAGTGTTGGATAGCGGAGGGGTAAAAATGACTATTCCCACTCCAGTGAGTGCAACAGTAGGGAAAGTGTTGGATAGTGGAGGGGTAAAAATGACTATTCCCACTCCAGTGAGTGCAACAGTAGAGAAAGTGTTGGATAGCGGAGGGGTAAAAATGACTATTCCACTGCAGTTAGTGCAACAGTAGGGAAAGTGTTGGATAGCGGAGGAATAAAAATGACTATTCCCACTCCAGTGAGTGCAACAGTAGGGAAAGTGTTGGATAGCGGAGGGGTAAAAATTACTATTCCCACTCCAGTGAGTGCAACAGTAGGGAAAGTGTTGGATAGCGGAGGGGTAAAAAATACTATTCCCACTCCAGTGAGTGCAATAGTAGGGAAAGTGTTGGATAGCGGAGGGGTAATAATTACTATTCCCACACCAGTGAGTGCAACAGTAGGGAAAGTGTTGGATAGCGGAGGGGTAAAAATTACTATTCCCACTCCAGTGAGTGCAACAGTAAGGAAAGTGTTGGATAGCGGAGGAATAAAAATGACTATTCCCACTCCAGTGAGTGCAACAGTAGGGAAAGTGTTGGACAGCGGAGGAATAAAAATGACTATTCCCACTCCAGTGAGTGCAAGAGTAGGGAAAGTGTTGGATAGTGGAGGGGTAGAAAATACTATTCACACTCCAGTTAGTGCAACACTAGGGAAAGTGTTGAATAGCGGAGGGATAAAAAATACTAATCCCACTCCATTTAGTGCAGCAATAGGGAAAGTGTTGGATAGAGGAGGAGTAAAAATTTATATTCCCACTAGAGTCAGTTCAAAATTAAAAACAAACAAAATATCACCAACACAAAATATTGAAGAAAAAATATGAAAATATATAAAAATATTTAAAAATTCTAAAAATAGAAACATATTATAATGTTAAATAGATAGGACAAATACCTAGAAATATTACATTGAATACATTTAAAAATAATTTACAAACAAATAACTATTTTTAATAATACATTATTTATAAACAAAAACATTAATTATTACATAAATTTAATCTTTTTATTTCCTAACCTATAACACCGCACAATTCACAACACACATCTAAATTTAAAAAAATGTACCTTCATAATTAACATAATTAACTATCAATTAAAGAAATATTATTAATTAAAAAACTAATTAAAACAGATAAAAATTAATTTACTCCCCAAACATTACCCCTATAAAACCAAAACTCACACAAAAAAACAATTACCCTAACTATCAATTGATGAATTATTATTAATGATCAACTAATTATTAATTAATTAAACAAAAATTACTTTCCACCTTCTACCTCTATAAACCCCACAACCCACAACTAAAAATCAATACACAATTTCCATAATTAATTTTAAAATAATAAATTAACATCAATTAACAACTAATTAATAATTCATTAAAAGTAAATTACTTCCCACCCTTTACCCCTATAAACCCCACAACCCGCTCCTAAAAAATGACACAATTAACACATTTAATTACCAATGAATTAATAATAATTAACAACCAATTAATAATTACTTAATAATTAATTACTACCTAGAACTCCCACTATAAAATCTAAATTAAATAAATATTAATACATTTAATTTTTTTTAATAATAATTAAATTACTTCCTACCTTTTACCCCTATAAACCCCACAACCTGCTCTTAAAAAAAAAAACACAATTACCATAATTAATTACCAATTAATCAATTAATATTAATTAACAACCAATTAATAATTGATTAATACAAATTTACTTCCCACATTTAACACTATAAAACTTAAATTAAATAAATATTGCTAAATAAAAATGTATCATTAATTTATTATAATTAAATTACTTCCCACCCTATTCCCCGATAAACCCACAACCCACTACAGAACTAAAAACGCAAAATTTAATTAAAATAAAATTGATACCTCCTAAAAATTTAACACATATATATATATAAAAAAAGACATAACACTAATTAAAAAATCGATATTTTAAACAATTATATTTTTGCAAATGATATTAATGACTTAGATATTTTTTAAACGATATTTCTTACCTTAAAGTCGATATTCTTAACCAAAATATTCTTGCTGATGATATTTCTGTGTCACGATATTTCCAACTCGATATTTGTGTATGTCAACTCAATATTCTGTCTGCATACCATTACCCACATGCGATTTCGAACCACATTTATAGCATACAGTGTTTTTTAGAGTTAGATTTGTTAGATCCAGATCTGTCCTGAGAAATGAGGGTTTGAAGATCACTTTTCTTTTTCCCCTCACTTCTCTTATCATCCATAGTACAAATCAAAGAAGTGTGCAAACCCTCAGAAGACAGCATTCTAGCACGCACAATTGACCTCTCATAACCTTGGCTATATCAGTAACCTATTGCAAGTGAATCATTTTGTTGAGAGACATATTGCTGGAGGATAGAATAAGAGAGCTGATTGTTTATCTAGGTTACCATGAGGGATCTTGAAGAAGTTATAGAAATTGGTGATCAAGAATGTTTGTAGCTATTGTTGATGATGTTTTTAGAGGTCTGTATCTGTAAGTGAGAAGTGGGTAGCATCCGAAAAATATTAAGATTTGAAACAGGTTAAATATCACGGGGCAGATTTACAAGAAACTAACGTGGTGCGATGCAGCAAGTCATTTTGCTGCGCTGCACTAGTTTCGAAGCACAGGGATGCAACATATTTACAACAATATGTCGCAACTCTGTGCATCCCCCGGCGCTGGTGCACCAACTGCTGCCATGCGCTGACGCAGGCACTCTTGTACCAAGGTGCAAGGATCCCTGCGTCACGGGGAGGATTGTTTATGTACAGGAAGGGTTCCCTTCCTGTACATAACCAATCAGAAATGGCGTTTACAACTTCTATGTGTGCTGCATTAGCACACATAGAACTTGCAAAACGTCATTGGTTTAATGATTGTTTATGTGCAGGAAGGGACACCTTCCTGTACATAAACAATCACCAGAGGTGATCTCCTAAATTGTTAAAGAGCGAGTTTCCTACTTACGTCTAACAGCCCCGTTGCCACATCTGTTAGGATATTTAGCTAATATAATCAAAAATGGGGGTGAGGGAGAGAGAAGCAATGGTCCACTCAGCTTCCACAAAGTATGCAAAGATCAAAAGAGAATGGACCACTTGTACCTGTGTGACAGGGGTCATTGGTTATTGGTACCTTTCATAAAAAACCCTCATACACGCACGCAGGTGGGAGGCGGTATATCTTGGTTCTCCGCCTGGTTGTGACGTGACAGCATCATCATTGGGTTCGTTTTTTGGTATGCTGACCTCCACCTGGAGGTTGACCCACTGGCGTTTACAGTGGTGTCCAGAGACCAAAAAATTAAAAAGTGAAGTGTTTAGTGAAGTGAAAGTTAAAATTTCCTACATCATCACACAAAAAAGTCTTTAATTCTATGAAGATGTAGAAAGGTTAAAAGTGTTCTTGGTGTGCGTATATGGATCGTGTTACTAATCCTTCGCACTGTTTAGTCCATATGTGAGGTCGACATGTTTCAGCCCCGTTACGCCCAGCCGGGTCAGGGGGCTTTCTTCAGGACCTTGAGGTGTGTCGGTGTTTATTTAACACCGAAGGGTAGTGGTTTTTGAATTTCGCCACTAGTTTTGGTAGGTCAATAGTACCTATAATCTTGCGTTTCCCGTATGAGGGCCTCCGCGGGGGACCGGCGAGAGTATTCCCAACCTACTGCGGCTCCTAGGTGGTGGACTTGGTCTCGCTCTGAAAACGGTGCCCTCAGTTTTTCCAGATTTCCTTTCTCATATGATCTGAACCCTAGAATCATTCAAACGTATAGTTTGTTTATGTATTACTGATGCAACCCATGGTCTGAACTGTACTCATCCAAAGGCATATTTTATCTATGTATTACTGAACCAGCCCACCTGCATATACACTGCACAAAGTAGTTTCTTTAAGTAATACATGATGTGCTCATTCTAAAAAAAAAATTCACAAGGTTTCAGGGATGAATTTCAATAGGAGTGGTCTTTCACCACTCTATGTCAGCAAAAATGATCTCTTTGGGCTATCAACAGGTACTGGTACTTGTCATCCTTGTTCTTGGTTTCAATACAATAACACGTCACATCTTACTTTGGTTTACCTTTTCTTGTCCACAATACATCCATAGCCCTTTATCCCTTTCACCTTTGGAAATGTCAGTGCATGTTCTTGGCCAATTATTTTCTATGACCCTCTTTCATATCATCACCCGTATTTACAACACTGTTTTTATAAAGTTATATTGCCGTAAATTGTAATCATTGATTTCTTGCCTATTTTTGCTCATTCATGTACTCACATGATTACACTGCAGCCTTGTTAAATTCCTGCAGTTGAAACATGTGATGGCTTCTTCGTGTGTATGGATGTTGTCATATACCTTGATAAATTAAGTAATAAGAAAATATAATCCACTACAGACTTGTTGAAGTTCTTATTCACTTTACAATTTGCACAATATTTTAGGGATTGACATTCCTCATTACAGGCATGTATGTCTCCCTTCTCTCCAGATGGCCATCAGCAAGGAGTTTCTATGTATCTCCCAGGATCAGGCCCAGTCTGTCGAAAGAGTGGTAACCACCTCACAGTTCCACTGGTGCTTCAACATTTTCTCTCCTGTGCACAGGACTAAGGGGTCTATTACGATGGCGGGCGGAGGCACCACCGCAGTGCTGGCAGTGGCGGAAAATGACCTTTTCCGCACTCCATCGGCGGTCTTTGCGACCGCCGTATTATGATGGGCATAGATAGCCCATTTCCCGTCTGCTGCGGTGTTCCGGGCTCCGCCGAAAATCTCCGTCCGCACCTGTAGCGGACGGAGCCACAAGAGTGGTACTGCTGTGCGGAATGCGGTCAGGACCACCGGTCAAATCACGATGCCTCATACAGCCCACCACACCGCTGCGGAGAATCCGGCCATTCGAGGATGGCGGTGGCAATACTGCGGACAGCTCCATGTGTTCCAGACCGCTGGGGAAATGGCGGTCTTTGGCCTTTCAGCAGTAATTCCGACCGCCGCGGACGGAATTTCAGCTTTTCCGGCGCTGAATCCTTGAATCCGACCGCCACGGTAGGGAGTTTCTGGCGTTGCATCCTAATCTGGCCGGCGGTTTTGCCGCGGTACCTGCGGGCGGAAGTTTCTCGCTAGCACGGCGGTCGGAATGCTTTTCCACCCGCCATCGTAATAGGCCCCTAAGTGAGCACTGAGACGAGTGTTGCAAGTACTTTTTTAGTAGCTAACACTCACAAATCAAGGAGGATGCCCTACAGAAATTTTCAGATATACCTCCAATTTTGCTTAAGCATTCTTCCCACTTTGGTGTCCCAATTTCACAGGATCTCTGCCCTTCCGAAACCAGCACAGGGACATCCTGGTCACAGTAAGAAAAGATGGTGGGTCTTCCTCCGGCAAGAAAACGGAGGGACTTCAAAGGGGATTGAATGGATATGTTTCTACCCAACCAGGCCTGATTTGAGGAGGGGACATGTTGTGCATATGCAATGCTGAAAAATCCAAAAAGACAGCACCAAGGATACATAAAGGAGACCACAACGTGTGGGACACGCACATGTAGTCCAGTACCCACCGGTCCCTTCAAACACAAAAAACCCCACACATCTGCATAGCTGCCAAGGTTTCAGATTGCTATGTGTGACATTTTCATAAATTCAGTGGAAATTTGAGTGACATTTCCAGAAATATGAGTGACACTTTCTCGCAAGCAAATCAAGCAATGAAGACAATGGAAACATATAAATATCAGAAATTACACCCATTAAAGCACAGCTGTTAATGTTTCAGATTGCTTATGTGTGACATTTTCATAGATTCAGTGGATTTATGAGAGACATTCAGTGACTAATTGTGTGACACTTAAAGTGACACTTTCTTGCAACCAAAATCACGCAATGAAGTCCATGGAAACAGACAAATATCAGAAAACACACTCATTTGGATAACATGTAAGTCACACTCTGAAGCAGGTGCTTTTAAAGCTATTTTTTAATTTCTAAATAATCAGCACCCTCCACCCCAACCTCAGCTCCAGGTGCGGCTGAACCACAAGTAACAAATGGAACTCTGTGACAAAAGCAGCAACCCACTGAGCTATCCACATACAATATAGTTCTGTAATATGCTGGTAGACTTTCTTTATAGCAAGCATATTAACACTCTGCGCTACCTTATGGTGAGAGTGAAAACTGCAAGTAGAGAACAGTATGACCTCTATCCAGCGGGAACTTTAATCACCCTACTTATCTGTGACTTTCACTTAGCAAGTCTCTTAGTGTTGCGAAAATAAAACCAGCTGCTTTGTACTGTCAAGCAAGGATATTAAACCCTTTGAACTAATAAATCAGCAAAACAACTGCTAGTTTAATTAGACAAAACTCCTGTACCTTAGATGGCCCTGTATTTACAGCACAGACAACTTTAGTGTGCCATTTGCACGGTGCTATGCTGTGCTGGAGCCCCATCCCCATTCTCGACACAACCATTTTAAATGGCAGGAGTAAATTATATTAAAATGTGACTTACTAAGGGCCCGATTCTGATGCGGTTAGGAAATCTTCCTGATCAAATCGGTTTGGAAATGGTTTCCGACCGACTCGGATCGGGAGAGTCCGACCGACCGAGTATGATGCATCCGGATGCTTCCAGATACAATTTGGTTGGACTCCCATTGACTTCTATGGGAAGCCTATGTTCCTAACCGCATCGTAATCTGGCCCTCGGTTGGGAAGACACGTTCCCGATCCGATTGGGAAGGAGCAAATGCCATTAGGAGGCCTTCCTAACCGCATCGGAATTGGGCACTAGTTGGGAATGGTTTCCTAACCGCATCGGAATCAGGCCCTTTGTCTCTTGATAGAATGATCCACCAAGAGAAGCTGCTGTGGGACCGTGGAGATTGCTTGCGTGTCTCTTCTTCAATCAGAGCGAGCCGTGCTGCACTGTCTCAGCCTGTGCCACCTGCTCCGCTTCCCACTATGAGACTCATCCTGTTAGTGGTGAGTCCGGGGCACAAGTTAGGCTCTGCCTGAGCAGGGTACAGCAACAGCACATGGCGAGGTCAACTTAGAGCAAGAGTGCTTTGCTGCCAGTGCTCCTGTAGTCTGTAAGTGGCTGCAGCTCGCAGTCTCTGCTTTGGTACTTTGTGTTTACTTTCAAAATGAAACAACTTGCCCGCACTTGCCCGCGTGTTATTCCAGCAAGTGGAAGTAGAGCCTCACCATGGACTTTGTTGTCCCTATCAGCATTATGATATGTCAGTCATGTTTCATTTGGCCCAGCAGCTGTTTTCTTAAATGTCTTTCTCGGGGGTCGGGCCTGCAGGATTTAATTTGAATTAAAATTAAAAACACCCTGGTTGGTAAAATGACGCTGACCCTGTCTATGGCGGGTAGCACACAATGCACTACCAGTGAGGTTTGGCTCACGCCGTGTGGACTTATCAGAGTTGTTGCTAGCCCTACTCAGATTGGTTCACTTCCTAAGCTGATGTGGCAGACCCCCACAAGTGACCCTGTAAGGAAATCTCAAAAAGACAGGCTGCCAGGGTGTGTGTGATTTGCAGTGACGCCTACTGGACAGGGGTGGTCACTGCAGGAGTGATGACATCAGTGAGCAATGCACTTGGATGGCAAGTGTTGAAGGGACAACAGCCCCAAGCAGCAAGTCTCCGAGGGACTGGAGGAAGTGTGCAGCATGCGCTCCCAGTGGCAAAAGGACAACACCGCAAGGGAAGAAGTAGGTGCGCGAGCCGCACAATGCAAGAGTACCCTCAGATGAAGAACAAAGAGCGCAAGGAGCGACATTGCGCAAAAGACGTACCGCAGACACGGACAGTACGAATAGGAGCACGAGAGTCAGCATTCTGCAACAAAGAGGGCCCAGGTGGTCACAAGGCGTGACTCATCCTGTGAAGCGGCGACCTAAGAAGAGGTCGGTGAAGTGGCGACCTGAGAAGAGGTCGGTGAAGCAGCGACCTGAGAAGAGGTCGGTGAAGGGGCGACCTGAGAAGAGGTCAGAGATGCGGCGACCGGAGAAGAGGTCAGAAAAGCGGCGACCTGAGAAGAGGTCAGAAAAGCAGTGACCTGAGAAGAGGTCAGAAAAGCGGTGACCTGAGAAGAGGTTGAAGGAGCGTCGACCTGAGAAGAGGTCAAAGAGGCAGTGACCTGAAAAGAGGTCAGAGCGACATTGACCAAAGGAGAGGTCAGAGAAGAAAGACCTGGAATAAAAAAATGAAGACTGAGAAAGACTATTGACAAGAAGAAGGTCGCGACGACAGGTCTGGTCATCGAAGGAAGAGAATGCATTGTCCTAGGGGTAGGACAATACCAGGGAGACACGTGTGGAGTGCACGCCACACGGAGAGGCCTGGTCAGTGAAGACGAGCAAGAAGATGGGACTAGACCACTTCGCGAAGAAAAGAACAAGAAGGAGGAATTTGAGTGGCATAACGCCACCGCGAAGAAAAGCAGAAGAAATAACAAGAAGAAAGAAGACGAGAGGAGTGTGTGATCTACCAACTCGCACACCAGAAGGCAAAGGTGACAAGTGCAAGAACATCAGAGCACATGGAGCACAGGGCCTGGAGCACATCCGTGGCACTGGGAGAAAACATCAATCTACGAGTCTTCATAACGCCTGGTGACATCCACCTTTGGGGTCGCACGGGAGACTGGACGGTGAGACTGCTCGGACGTCCTGAAGAAGAGGATCCGACCACTCCACACCAGACCGTGGCAACCCAGGGGCAAAGGCCTCAGGGACGCCGGTGAGAGCGGGTCCCGCCACGAGAGATGGATCCACAGCCGCTCCTCTGCAGGTCCCGGGAGGACGAAGATATCGTGCGAAATGGCAGAAGCCAACATCTACCCTTCAGGTGGAGCTTAGGACATGAAGGTGGGACTCGTAGCGAATCCTCCACACATCCCGAGGGTGCGTTGGAGCGACACAGCGAAAGGCACCAGTCCAGTGGAAGCCTGGTGAGGAGGGCCTCCAGGACATCCTGTGAGAGGGGAACACCTGCGAGAGGGGCATCCTAGTGAGAGGGATGTCTTGCAACTACTCCACCATTTGCAGAGAGAAGCCATGCTGCCTGTGTGGAGAAACCACGACAACCAGGACTGATTGGTGGAAAGTAACATCCATCTGATCCACCATCATTCTACCTGTTTCGTCACCAAGAGAGCGATGCCGAGAAAGACTGTGAGGACAACTTCCATGCAGAGAGTTGTATGAAGACCAGATCGCAGAGCACCCATGAACTGTGCCAAAGAGAACTGGTGGTCCCAGCTGCTGTTGTACCATCGTCTGTGGTTTGCAAGCAGCTAAAGAGACTCGGTGGAAGTTTCTGTTACCGTGTTTTATTTTGTTATATTCTCTCCCACAGTTTGGACTTTACTGTTTCCAGTTTGAATAAAGTTTGGGAGGGATGTAGTGATCTGCTGATCACTGGTCTAGTTGTTGGAATGCACCAGCCACTCCCCGAGGGCTGGCTTACACCCCACCCCACACCCATCCAGCACAGGCGTCACTGGACATGTGACCCTGCCAATAAAATGGGCCGGGCGCACGTGCCCTTAGCCAGTTCTACCCACCAAGTACTGTGTCTGTGTGCAGTCATTCTAGCGTGCATGAGGGCCTAGGGCCCTGCACCATTACATTCCCCACCCTCCCATCGGCTTCCTGCCAGATTCTCCCGCCTGTATTCCCCAAGCTGCTGACGACCCAGGACACCCCATCTCATTTACACAGCACTATTAGTGTCACCAGAAATCTGCGTGCTATCTTCCACACAAAGGCTCTATGCAAATGCTGGGGGTGAATGTCCCTGCCCCCAAACCGCGCGCACATTGAATGAGGCACCTCAACCGTTGTATTAGCCTGGAACTAAGGTAACTGTACAGGTGGGTGTGCGGCAGAGGACTGTACTGTTTATTGCCCATAATGAAGCTGGCCATGTTTGGATTCACTGCCTAATTACTGGACTGTATCGGCGGCGGTTCCACTATTCTGTGAAGAGGGGTGTCCAATGCAGGTCGGGAAGACTGGATTCATGCCACGACTTCAGTCTGACCACTGTCTATAGAAATGATTTCTTTTTAGATTCATTGTATCTAAGTAACGTTATGTGGATATCTGGAAAATCTGCTATGTACCCAGCCTTCCTGGGCTTACGTTGGACGCCCCTCCACTAACAATATTACAAACATGCCCCTTTGTATTAGAGATTCGAGGTGGTGCATTTTACCTCGCATAACCACAGTAACATGAGCTTTTTGAGTGCCTCAGTTATCGGTGAGTGACTGGAGAGTGGGACATCAGTGGAGAGTCTAAAACTAATTTAAATGCTTCTCTCGTGTCCCATGACATCTACCTTCTAATATGCCCCGTCGGCTTTTGTAGCACAAATATGCAATTGGTATGGGCTCAGAAGCACTGTGGGGTATATGGGGAGTGTGTTCCTGCGTGGATGCAGACTTTGGTGCAGGTTAGAGTCTGAATAGCAGAATATCTTACTTCTTTTTTCGGCCGAGCATCGACAGTGCTTGCGCTGTCTGCAAGACCTGGTGTATCTCTTCTGTGGGCCAGCAGGCAACACACACTCTTTTTAGCACGTCTTGAGTCAGTGCGGTTATTTACGTTCTTCAACTGCATCTGTGTGGGTTATAAATCTCCAATAGGTACACATTGACTCGTTTAAACACTAACTAGTCAGTGGATCTTTGTAAACTATTAATGTGGAGTAACCCTTTTGATCTTGTATTGCACACTCCATGTTTGGGTAGAAACAGTTTGTAAAGCTCTTAATTTGCGATAGAAAGAAAGTAAACATCAGTTGGGACATGTTATTGGCACCTCCAGTAAGCATGGCTGTATGGCTCGCTCATTTCCTATGTGGGTGTTTTTGGTTCTATAAATCTAAGGATAGAAAGGTGACTTGTTCGTCATTGTGCCTTAGAATAGTTTTCGCCATGTGAATTCTATTTATTGCAGACTGCTGGCGTGGGGGGGTTAGAATTAGCGTCCTTGTCTGAGCCTTGAAACGGAATGGGAAGTGTAGGGAGGTCCAACCGCTGAGAGGCCCTATTCTGAACGGCTTGTGTTTCGGATGTACTGTGATCATTATTTGTTTTTGTGTTCTAGGATTTTATGCTAGTATACTGATCCTTTGGACGACACAGATTGAAGTAACATTAGGTCAAACATTTTCTCTTAATAAGTAGTTTAAGGAGTAATCTGGTATTTTTGTGAGTTCAGTAGTAGTGGCTGAATTTGACTTGAGGTGAGCTTGCTGCTGCTCTGCCAATGCGCGTGGTTGTGAAAGACCACGTTCTCCACCTGATTTATGCTTTTACTATAAGAAATCCTAGCTTCTGGGGGCGCGGCCTGTGGGTTTAAAGGGGCAGTGCTGGCCCTGGGGATGGGAGATAACCCCGTGCCCCATCCGCTGTGAGTGCCGCAAAAGGAAACATTGTATACAGCCTAACTGCACTACGCTTATGGTGTTCTACTGGTCACAAAATTGTTACTTTTTCGGTGAAGTTTTATCGAATTGACCCAGTAACACCGCAACTTTATTAAATCGAGTCTCGCAATGCCATTTGTTAGTAAGGTGCATTTCTGAAAACAACACATTAGTAAGCCTCCTTTTGACTCCTATCTGACTGACGGTGCAGTCAACAATTCATTCTATGATTCTCCACACACAGTTAATTACTGCTCTGGTGATGTAGATATTCTAGGTCAACAGACTATTAAAAAGTATTTTTGCATTTTTGAGTAGTCCCATGGCCCAGTTTTGGCAGTACGTGGACAAAGCTGCTAATGGAGTTGGCTTTTAACCAGTGATTATTGTCACAGATACAAGTTGCCTGTGAATGTCACTGTGCTATTTGCTATACCTCACTGATAAACTAGTGTAAGACGAGGAATGTTGCTTTCTGGCACAATTGCAGAAAGCCAGCTGTTTTTTGGTTCTGTACAACTCCTCTATCAAGCACTCTGTTTATTACAACTATATAAAGTATTGGTTTGCACATAACATTTGAAAAGCGAAGCAGCCGCACTGCCTTGTTCATTGGAAAAAAAAGTATATCATAAAATGACAAGCCTGACTGCTGTACCAATTTTCCATGATCCAAAAGCAGAATTTTTCAGAGTTAGCTGCCCATCCCTGGTAATATGTTTATTAGGAAACTTTGGGCCAGTGTTCGCGTCCCTTTCTTTACACAAGCCGCCTCTAAAGAATGGTGCGCGGCTGCTATTAAAGTGAAAGCGTGGCATGGGCGATTTTACAAAAAAAAAACATCTGTTTTTCAACTTGACAAACAGATGCTTTTTTTTGTCAAAGCGCCCCATGCCGCAGTTTCACTTTAATGTCGGCCACACCCTTTCTTTGGACGCGGCTTGTCTAAAGAAAGGGGGGCGGCCTCCAGGAATGTGAAAGCACCAAATGGGCCCTAGTAAACAACATATTTACAATGCAATAGGTCATGCATTTTCGAGAGTTTAAGCTATTGCATTGCCAATAGCTTAAATCTCGTAAATGCGAGACCTATTGCATTGCAAAAGCTTGTTCTATTTCTTTTTGCCCATCTAGCCACTCTTTAACACACAAACAAAGTTTGATGGGATGTCCTCACACATCTACCAGTTTTCATGATTCATCATTGGACAACCACACACTCTCCAAAACCATGGTTTGATGGAGAGCGGGCCTATATCCTGAGATCAGCGAGGCACTTTACTAACTAAGCATCCATAAAACTCATTAAAAACCAATGTGGGGACCTAGAATGGCTTTTACACAGCAGGGTACCACTTGGTATTGAACACTGGGTGTGGCATATAGGGGAACAAGTACCCCAACACCAGTAAAATTTCAACGTATATCTACCAAGGCAGTTCGTAAGAGTCAATGACATTCATCAGGACATGCATGGGATCATCTATAAGTATAAACCATGTGTCAAATTCATGTATATATATAGACAGACCAAACAGGACTTCATTGAGGAACTTTTGTCTGAGACTTAGGTGACACAAACACTTTCCTATATAGGGGATTGGGAGTCACACCAATGAAGAAGGAACAGATAAGACCTTCACTTCACGGTGCATTTATGACTGAGTCACCAATGAACCTCGTATTTTTCTGAACAACAAAGAGGGACTGGTCGTTTATTGCATGGACGTGCACTAGGGACTGGCTGGTTTTGATCATTAATACAGTGAAAAGAATTCAGACCTTTTGCTGTTTGAGAATCAGGCCCGCAAAAACAATTTAAAGATCCTACTGCACATTTCAGTTTTCAAAAGGAATCTTGAAGAGATCAATCCTGATCACACACAAAACAAAGAGCTTCTGACCCAATCCAAACTGACTATATTGAGGAAGGATGTACAAAATTAAGTCATGAAAAAACATTTCAATACACTACAGACGAATGCCATGAGAAACCCTAAGCCACTTTCCAGACTCCTAGACGCCAATGCAAGTTTAGGGCAACACTCCAAAAATGGACATTTAGCTCAGGTGTCAAGAGGAGTAGTAGGAGCAGTGATGGGGGCAATTATGGGGGGCTTACAGACCATTAGATCCTGATGGGAGAATAATCCCCCTATGATGCCAATTGGATATTGGCCTCAGGCATATCAACCAATATCAAAAAGATTCACATTCTACCAGGAACGCCCCTCTTTTATTATACAGAGGCAGAGGCTGGGGAAGACGAAAGCAGAAGTCACAACAAAAGCAGGCACCCAGGGTGCAGTGGGTGCCTGGGTACAGTGGGAAGACGAACAGACGAGAAGCAAGGGAAGGGAAGCAAGGGAAGGGAAGCAAGGGAAGGGAAGCCAACCCATCAACAAGCAGGGATACAACATCATAATACACTATGAAACACAGGCAGGAATCTCTGAGGAGGAAGAGGAGCAAAAAGTTGTATCCAAAGGGGTAGGTTTTGTCCCCGCCCCCAATACTGATATGTTCACGCTATATACTGAACTGGCTCAATTCTTTAGGCACATTAAGCATTTTTTGTAGGGGTGGGCAAAACTCTGCAGAATTCCGCGGAGTTATATAAAAACTCTGTGAGGTTCTGCAGAGTTCTGCGAGCAGCGAAATTTTGGTCCGTCACGCTGCTTGCGCTGATTTTTAGCACCAGCAGCTTGTCCCGCCCTGTAAAATCAGCACAAATGGCACATGGCGGCGCAGCTTCTTTCTGCCACTCGAGTAGATTTTCTACTCAAATGGCAGCTTCCACAGCATGAGCAGCAACTCTCTCAACTCGAGCGGTAGCGACCTGCAGCGACTGCCCACATTGAGAAATCATTTTTTCTTGCTTGTGCTTGCCAACTTAACGTTGGGAAGCCACACACGAGGAAAATTCCACCACAGGGCGGTTGACAGAGTTTTTCCCCAACTCCGCTTTCTAAGAGGAGCATGGAGTGGGCAAAGCTCCTCAAATTCCACCGGCGGAGCAGAGATTACCACGCACCCCTAATTTGTGGGTGAGCTAGAGATTAGTCCTATGGAAAACTCCAAAAACTGGCTTGGGGAAAAAATCCACTTTCTAACCAGTGGCTCAAACATTACCTCACAAGATCTTTGCCTTTGACCAGGCTGTTCTGAGAGAGATTGAGGATTCTGAGCACGAGGAAAGGCGTGCCTTTCACAGTCTTACTCACATGAAACTCAGGCACTGGCAGTCTTCAGGAATAACAACAATTTAGTGATAAAACCTGATGACAAGGAGGGCGCGATGGTGGTCATGGATAAAACCATGGATGATGCCGAGTGCCATTGCCTTCGAGCTGAAAGAGGCAACAATGAAATACTATGAAGGGAGCATACCCGGAGGTTGAGTAGTAAAAAAAAAATGATGGTGGAAGAAGTCAGTGTGAATGACTGGATTACCTTTACTTTAATACTTTATTTCGACTTTCTTGTCATAAAAGTTTCGCTGTAAACAGCCATACAGATGACGCCATGTATCACATATAGTGGAATCAAGGAATCATAAATTAACCATATCTCTGGTAAAAACCATAAAACTGGTCGACAGGATTATATAAAAATGACCATCAGTAAAATATACAATAAAAATGGTAAGATACTATACAATGTAATATATAAAATTTTGTTTCAAATAAACCACCATTCCTCTGATTTCAGGCATCTCACAGCCCATTAAAAGCATTGTATGCAGTCAACTATCATTCGACCTCCGTGCTCTTTTCCTAATGCCCCACCTTTGCCCCATAAATCTAGCCACTGCGCATGCAAACAGAGGACTGGCATCGGACTTCAGAATTCGCAATGCTTCCTTATGATTGTCAGTTCCCAACTGTTTACAAATTGGGCTCAGACAGTTTTCGTTGGTATTGCATACAGTGGGCAAGCAAACATTGCATGAGCTAGAGTTTCCTTGGAGGTTGGAACACCAGGGGTTACAAATAGAGTTCTACGGGTCCCCCCATCAATACGTCTGCCCCCACCCCATCTCCTTTTCCGCCCCGACATAGCTATGATAGACGAAGAGGTCTTGGCTCTGCTTCAGAAAGGGGCAATCTGCCGAACAGCGGTTCACCCTGAGGGTTTTCTCAGCAACCTCTTCTTGGTCGACAAGGCCGATGGGGGCCGGAGGACAGTGATCAACCTCAGGGATTTCAATGAGTGGCTGGTGTATCGCCACTTCAAGATGGAGGGTATCCATCTTCTCAGGGATGTGCTGCTTCCATCCGATTGGATGGTGTGCCTGGACCTGAAGGATGTGTACCTGACGGTTCTGATATTTCCCCCTCACCGTTGTTTCCTCCAATTTCTCTGGCGCGGGCAGGCACACAAGTTTCTAACTCTGGCTTTTGGCCTCTTGTCAGCACCTTGGTGCTTCACCAAGGTCCTCAAACCTGCGGTGGAGTTCTTGCGGGCCGAGGGGATCCGGCTTATCATCTATCTGGACGATATGCTCATCCTAGCGCAGTGCCCCTCGAGGCTGAGGGCGCATCTTCAGGCAGCAGTAGACCTGTTGCAGGGCCTAGGTTTCATGATCAATGAGCAGAAGTCCCTCCCCACCTCTTCCTCCTTGAGTCTTTCCTCTCAGAAGGTCGCAAAGATACGTCACGAGATTTGACAAACTCTGGCCAAACAGCGTACCTCGCTGAGACAGATCGCGGGCCTTGTGGGTCTGCTCTCCTCCTTGATACAGACAATCTTTCCCGGCCTGCTGCACTATCGGGCCTTGCAGCGTCTGAAAGCATACCATTTGAGGAGAGGCCTTACATACTCGCAAGTAGTTCCGTTGACGGACAAGGTGAGGGAAGAGCTAGAGTGGTGGCTAGTTCACATGGAGGTCTGGAACGGAAGAGCTATCTTCGGTTCCGATCCCGACTTGGTGATAGAGTCAGACGCCAGCAGGTCAGGCTGGGGAGCTCGGTGTGGGGATTTCTCCACCGGCGGAAATTGGTCTCCTCTAGAGCAGCACCAATACATAAATTGCCTGGAGCTCTTGCCAGGGTCGTTCACGGTCCGATGCAGAACCAAGGACCGGATCCAGTCCTCTGTGCTGTTAAAAATGGACAATGTCTCGGCGGTGAGGTATATCAATTATCTGGGGGGTACCAGATCCCGGGCCCTGGCGAACATGGCCAAAGAGTTCTGGAATTTCTGCCTGGACAACCAGGAGTCAGTAACGGCAGAATACCTCCCCGGCCGGGACAAACAGGTGGCAGATTGGCACTCTCGTTACATACGGAACGCCAGCGTCTGGAAGCTGGATCCGCAAGTCTTTTGCCTTTTGGCCAACAGGTGGGGCCCTTTCTCCATCGACCTGTTTGCGTGTCGCCTTGACTACCAGCTGCCTCGGTTCTTCAGTTGGAGGCCAGACCCGCTGGCTGAGGTGACGGACGCTTTTTTTCAGGACTGGAGCAGAGAGAGCGATTACGCCTTTCCCCCGTTCTCAATGATCATGCGGATTGCGGCCTTGGTCCGCAGGCAGAAGGCGAAGGTGATGTTGATAACGCCGCTCTGGAGATCACAAGTGTGGTTTCCGGTTCTCCTGGAACTTTCCTGGGCTTCTCCAACCTGACTCCCCCACTTTCCTCACATTCTAACGAATCCGGACAACGAGGCCCACCATTTGGTGGAGGAGGGCTCGTTACACCTCATGGCATGGCGGATTACAGGCAGAGGTGGAGACTCCCAGGCCTTTCGGGCCACGCTGAGTTCCTGTTGTCCAGAGCCTGGGCCGACAGCACGTCCAAGCGCTATTGCTCTTCATGTACAAGATGGGTATGCTGGTGTTTGCGAAGGGAAGTGGAGCCCATGGGATCAGATATAATTCATGTCCTCAATTTCCTTGCAAGTTTGGCAGAAGAGGGATTGGCGTATCAGTCAATAAATGCCGTTCGGTCTGCCATCTCTGCATGGCATTCCCCGGTGGAGGGAGCACTGGTGGGCGAACACTCTTTTGTCGGCAGGTTACTGAGATGGATTTGTTTGTCTCTCCCTCCATAGCCATGGTATTCTACTCTTTGGGATGTCAATTTGGTCTTGAACCTTTTCTTATTGTGGCAACCGAACCGGTTCCTGTCTCGGAAAGAGATTTCAGCGAAGTCGGCAAGGTTGCTGTGCCTCATCTCTAGCAGGAGGGTTTCAGACTTACAAGCCTTGGATATCACGGCTAGAGTTTTTTCCCCTAATGGGTAAAATTCACGATAAGTAGACGTACCAAGTTGAATACCCACGCGATCTCCTATCCAGCCTTTGGTGATTCCCCTAAGCTCTGTGTGGTAAAATGCCTTAGGGCCTATGAGGAGATAAAGGAGGAAGTCCGCCTGCCAGGCGAACGACAACTCCTGATCGCACTTAGAAAACCATTCAAGGAGGTCTCTTCACCCATGAAAGCCCGCTGGGTTAGGTGGGTAATGCAGGAGGCAGGTATCAACACAAAGGCCTTCGGGGCACATTCAGCACGGGGGGGCTATGGCCTCAAAAGCATTCACTTTGGGTGCTTGATTGGAAGACCTCATGAGGGCAGCAGACTTGTCTTCGGACTCCACTTTTAAGAGGTTTTATTTATCTCCAGAGTGGACCATACGTAGAAGCAGGCGTGGATGGTCATTCCATTCCATTCTTAATTGATACTGGTGCTACCCATTCTACAGTGAGAACCGCAGTAGTTTCAAACCTACCCGTCTCGGGAAAATCATCCAAGTTGTAGGAGTTGCTAACAAGAGCATGGTAAACCTTTTGATGGAAGAGGTGCAGGTAAAAACCTGAACCTTTTCAGGATCACCATCAGTTCTTGATGTGTGATTCCAGTCCAGTGTGTTTGTTAGGGCGTGACCTATTGTGCAAATTGAATTGTACCATCTATTGCACCTCAAAGGGAATCGAAATGAAAACCAATGATGAGGACATTGCTTTCAAATTGAAAATCCAGAACCTTTGCACTGCCATGTTTTCTTTGCTGACAGTGGAAGACATGGCCCTAGATCTCAGAGACACTGTTTCACCAGTGGTGTGGGACTTTACAGGAGAAGAGATTGGACTGATTCAAGGAGTTGAGCCAGTTTGCATACAGGTCAAGTCTAATGCAAAATTCCCCAGAACGCTTCAGTACAATTTGACCCCAGAGACAGGGGCAGGAAATACAACCGTAATTGAGTCTATAGTCGCACATGGCATCTTAAAGGAGATCTTTGGAAGCCCGTGCAACTCTCCTATTATGGGATTTCAGAAACCTAGCGGGAAATATCGCATTGTCCAAGACCTTGTGAAGATCAATAGCATAATGATTCCCTGTTGTCCCGTGGTATCAAATCCTTCCATGTTCCTTTTCCAAATTCCTTGTGAAGCTGAGTGGTTCATGGTAATTGACCTCTGTCAGGCATTTTTGTTTGCTTTCTGCCTGGACAATCGTGTCTTAACATGGTGTCGTATCCCTCAAGGGTATACTGAAAAAACCATCCACTTTTAACCAGGTCTTAAAAAAAAAGATATTGAAAGTCTGGTGTTACCTCGAACCTCAGAACTGATCCAATACAAAGTGGACCTTCTCATTGCGTCTGAAATGTGTGACGCTTGCAGGGATGATACAATTGTCTTAGTGAATCACCTAGCTGAAAATCGGCATAAGGTGTCCCCAGGTAAGCTTCAGTACTGTTTGAATGAAGTACAGTACTTGGGCCACAGGATTGAAAATGGCAAGAGGAAGGTGTCACCAGAGAGGATAGAGGCGATCATGAAAATTAATCTGCCTAGTACCCAAAGGGAGGTCAGAATGTTCTTGGAAATGGTTGGTTGTTGGTTGTTGTCGAAAGTGGATGCCCAACTTTTCCCTGATGATGAAGTCTTTGCAGATGATGACTCACAAAGATGTGTGTGATCCGGTACCTTGGGATAATGACTGCTCACTTGCTTTCCTGTACCTGAATGAATGCCTGTGTCGCACTCCGGTTTTTGGAATGCCTGATTATAACAATGCATTTTCGATGTTCTGTCATGAGAGGGAAAGTTGTGCTCTATCTGTACTCACACAGACGCATGGAGGTGCTGGTAGACCAGTGACTTATTTCTCAGCTACACTAGATCCTGTAGCTTCAGCGTTGCCCGGATATCTCAACTCCGGTGCTGCAACAGGTGTCAGTATTGAACCTTGTGAGAGCATTGTGATGGGTCATCCTCTTACAGTGTATGTACCATACTCGGTTGAGCTCCTGATGACAAAAACCAAGACACAGGTTCGAAAAGGTATGAACAGGTGCTCCTTGCTGCTGAGAACGTGACCCTGAAGTAGTGCTCTGTGTTAAATCCTGCTACCTTGTTACCTATTCCAAATGCTGAAGGGGAAGAATGTGAAAACCATGACTCTATAGATATCACTGAACTATGTACGAAGCCAAGACCTGACATTGCTGATGAGCCAGTGTCTGATCCCGATCAAATCCTTTTTGTTCATTGTTCATGCCTAAGAGATGAAGAAGGAAATCTGAGAGCAGCGTTTGCTGTCTGTACCATTTCTAGAGTGGATGCAGCTGCTTGTTTACAGGGAGTACACTCCGATAAGTGGATGAAATCATTGCCTCTGAACTAATCTGAGTCACGATCTATACCGATAGCCAATACGGTTCTGATGTGTTTCATGATTTTGGACAGCTATGGTCTCAGAGAGGGTTCCTAACATCATCAGGTTCTACTATAAGAAATGGGGAGTATGTGAGACAACTGTTGGAAGCATTACAATTGGCAAGGGAAGTGGCTGTCGTCAAGTGTGTAGCCCATGGAAAAGGGAACTATTTTATGACTATTGGAAACAGGTATGCAGATGAAGTTGCATGTTATGGTGCCTTTAATGCATGTGTCTTTAATGGGGAATATACTGGCGAGAGTACCGAGAAGACCGAACTCAACATGATGCTAACAGCTGCTGACACATGGGATGAAGTCAGGCATTTGCAAAGGGAGGTAACGAGAGAAAGAACAAGCTGTCAGGACTGTGAGTGTTAATACAGTAGCAAGGCAAGGTGTGGTGGTTATAAGAAAAACAAAGTGAGTTTTAGATGTCCAGTGATCAATCACTGGAAACAATAGCCAGTTTAAGTGTAGAATAGGTAGTTCAAGATGGCCGCAGTTTTAGTTCAAGAATATGAGGTATCTGGTGTTCTTAGAATTCCTTTGTTCTGCCTTTAAAAAATTCCAATCTGCACACTTCCATTTGCTCCTGAAGTGAGATGAACGTTTCAACTGTCATCTCTTCCGTTTAGTATTAGTTGATTGAAAGGAAAGGCTTTTCCTTTCTATTTTATCTGTACATATTCCTGGAAGTCAAAGAAGGGATCGAGATCTGCACCGGTGCAGCATTTCATTCCTGGTAGGCAGAGAAATGGTTAAGTACTGCACATCTGTAAGAGAACTCCCTGGGTGGCCTTAAAGTAACTGCGACCTGCGCATCTGCCATATGAAATTTCGGAGGCATCAAACTGAAACTGGTTGGTGAGAAAAGTGTTCAGGGTTTGCGCAGCCGTATCTCATCAGTTAAGTCTTCTGCAGAATCGCCGGTGTTGGCGGAACAAGTTTTAGAGTGACGTCAGTGGCTCCATCTTTTCAGTACAGTACATTTCACTGCAGAAAGGTCAGTGCAGTTTCAAATTAATCGATTCCGAGAGAGAAGTTTCAGACACTGTTTCGGAGGAGCTACGCATAAAAGAGGTACTGTTGTTGCTTAATTAATGTCAAGGGACATAGCAAGTAAAATAAAAGAATAAGACTCTTAAGATCAAGTTCGATCCCTGGTTTAGCCATATCTGCTACGTTCCGACCGTTTCCTATTAGAGTTACCTTCGGGGCATTTTCCCTACTTTTCCCTTCCCAATTTTTCCTTCCTAGTCCCTTTTCTCGTTATTGGATATTATTGTTCAGAAAAAGAAGGAAGACACATGCATGGGGTCATTCTACGTCCTATCCACGAAGTAACACTTGCACAACCTGAAATAAGAGACTAAAATGGCAAAAGAGAACTAAAGTGATTACTGATCTGGAAATCAATAGAAAAGACACAAGGAACAGATCAAGTCACAAAGGCAGAGTGAAGTAGAGCATCAGAAATTGGAACTCTTTCAGAGTCTTTTAAATGCAAGATTAAAAATTAGAATTGTAAATAGTTAATAAACAGAATAGAGCCAATAACTCCAATAAGCTAGCTATGATGATATAGTTTAATGTTTAATTTGAAAAGAACAAATGTATTTGAACTTATTAATAATAATGCAGTGTCATTTATAATTTAGGTATTCCCTCACATAGAAGACTGCAGAATAACACTGAAGACACAGTGAAACAGACGAGTCCAGTGAGAAGGAGTCCAGCTCGAAGATAGGAGTTGTCTCTTCTCTGTCCTATTCCCCTTTCCCCCTTGCTTGTGACATTAGGCCAAGTTAGGCTGGTGGCACCGGATGGTGGGCATTGGGAGCCTGCATCTGTTCTGTCTGTTGAGGAGGAGAAATGCTGCAGGTGAAACCTGGCCTGTGCGGCAAAGGAGGAAATACCTGGAACTCGCACCTGAATGAGAGCTTGCACCAATAGGTGAGACTTCAGAATCAGACCTGAGTGAGACCAAACAGGACACAGAAAGTGCGAGGGGATCCAGAAAGAGCTCAAGTGCCTTGTTGGAGATATTCCTCTCCTGAGTGGACTTATCTGGATGCAAATGCAGGGGAGAGTGAGGTCCGAGATCTTGGTGCTGGTTGTCGAGATCCTGCTGAGAGTTCCTATGATTGAAGCAAATGCACTTCTGTCGTTGACTGTTCATTTCCAACCAAGGCTAAGTGGTGTACGGACTCTGATTTGAGAAGACATCGAATTCCCAAGTTTCGGAACACTAGAGTATCCTCAAGAGATCGCAGCATTGAGAGCTGAACTGTTACAATGAGTTATTAAGGAAATTGGCTCTGATTTGATAGGGGATGTGAACTGAACTGTGAACTGTAAATCTTCTTATATGAAGAAGAAAACCTAGGCCCGAGTGGAAGCAGAAAACATTTAGGGTTTCTATCTAGAAGAAGAAGCAGGAGGGCTAGGGAAGTCTTTTGAGCTGTGTAACCACTGTAAAACAGAGACTGTTGAAAGGAACTTTCCAAGATTTCAAAAAAGAAAATGGCTCGAGAACCTAGTCATATGTGGCTAGAGGTTGAGAAAAAGAGACTCTATGTGCTGATCCTATGTTGACTTTGATCCGAGCTACTCTAAAATGGAGTCTTGAAATTTGAATTGTAGGCACAAATGTATTATAGGTGCAATCATTGTAGGGGTAATTGTAGTATTAGCTTTAGTCATTTAGTCATTATAGAGTCAATTTTAAGTGCACACAAATATGAGGAAAATGGGGTGGGAGTAAATGGGACATCCATACCTACCACTGCTGTTCCAAAAGAGGGTATCTTGGGATCAGAGAAAGGCTTAATAGAACAGACTAGTCGCTACTTGCATGTAGACTAAGCTAATGGAGATTATACCTTAAACGCTTATGTTAGGTTGCTGTATGAGTATGTTGACACAATGGAGTTGAGAGATTGTTATGTGTGCATGCAATTACCTGCATTGGTAGAAGAGGGAATAACATACCATCACTTACCCTTGACTTATGGCATTAGTATGTTCTATGTAAAGGGTCATTATGAATACTACTTCTCAAACTATGGTACTTTCAGAAATACTTGTATATAAGCATTTTAATAAGTACAATGCCTATAAGAGAATAGAGAGAATGGAAACTTATTTTGCACCAATCATGACATTAGACACTTCTTAAATGCATAGACATAATTTAACCTGCATACTAACAGACATAGAAAAGATATTTATAGAACAGGTAGAAGATAGATATAGGGGATTAAGTAATAACATTGATACAAAGGGTAAAGATTCACATTGGACCAAGGAGGAGTTAGCGCATAAAGCTAAGGGAAAGCTTTGTATACGACAAAATGAGAGCAGTTGCAATTCACTATTTGTGGGACAGAGTATGTGTGATCATATATTTTTGGTCAATGGTCTTTGGAAGACATTTTTGCAAGAGTCAGTTCGCATGGTTCAGGGAGCATATTTTGTGTGTGGGAAGAATGCATATGTTCGGTTACCGAGCAAATGGTATGGTACGTGTTACTTGCCGGTGGTGTTCCCAAAAATACACCATGTGAATGACATGGAGAGTCCAGAAGGGAAGTCAACAAGCAGGGAAAAACGTGTATTGAGTGCTGGAGACATTGTGGGAGATATCTTTAGAGCAATAATCCCTAGTCTTGGGGTAGTGCTTAATGACATCAAGATTAGACGACTGTCTACTATAGTAGATAAATTGTCTGTTAGCACAGCTAAGTCTCTATTACTCATAGATGGGGAGATGATTTCTATAAGGGCGATGGTGATGCAAAACAGGCTTGCGTTCGATGTTTTACTTGCAAAGGAGGGCAGAGTCTGTCTGATGCTAAAAGTCTAACAGTGTTGTACTTATATCCCTGATAAAAGTAAGGATCTGAAGGGGTATATTAGTAATACCACTGATATATATCAGGTAATTCAGGATTTGGCAGCAGAAGGAGTTTGGGAGTTTGGAAAGGGATTTGCTGCATTTAGAATTTAGGAAGTGGAATCTTTGGATACATCTTGAAGCCAATTCTGATTTTCATAATCTGTATCACTGTTTTGCTTGGGATGTTGAGGGCCTATAAATGGCATAAGGCTAGGCAGTTGGAGAACTCCTTCAGAGATAGCGAAAGAAGTATGGAGAGACTGCAGGACAGTTACTATGGGAATTTGAAACAAATGGAGGAGTTCAGAGAGAGAAGATTGGCTACAACATCTGTTTAGATCGGTCTACTCGACAGGGGTATGTTGAAGGTATTTTATGATGATTCAACATCATCAGAGGGGGGAACTGATGGAGTGGAGAATCCGTATTTGTATACTCTTATTTGTAAGGGTGCATCATAATCACGTGTAGAGCGCACCCGCACATAATCCTGCTTGTGTAAACGTGAAGTGTTAGAATTGTGAAGTGTCTTAACTTAAATACATGACATATTTTAGGCTATTGTCAAGTGCAGTGGAAAAATTAACGTAGAAAATGTATGTAACTAGCAGAAAGCATTAACAAGAAGAACTTGTGTTGTGAGAACTGACAATACTCATGTACTAAATGTGTTAATTAATGGTGATATTTTCATGAGTAGATAAATGTAGAAGTTGAACATGTATTAATGATAATGTTAATTTGTAATGCTTAAATGATACATTCTTATCTTAGCTAAAGTTGTAGGCTTAAAATGCAAGCCCCTGATACCTCTTGCTTTAGAATTAATGTTCTAAATTTCATGTGTGCTGTGAAAGCTGTTCTTTCTCACGTTTTGTATTGCAGGTGAAGAAGCGCTCTTTGGGCAGAATAATGTCTTTGTTTTATGCAGCTAAGCAAGGAGAGAAGAAGTTGCAATCGTGTGACTTGGGTCGATAAAGGAAATATATTGGGATTCACATGGGAGAAGGCCTGGGAACCAAGGACAAAATTTAGCAAAGGAGGTACATGGAGAACACCGTGCAAAAATACGCTCAGGACTGTACCCAGAGTGGATGGCGTGTGCGAGGTGCACTATGGGAATTCTACCTGTGGACAACTGATTGTTGGAACTAGGGAAAGGCCCCACATCTTTCTTGCCTTTGCAGAGAGTGCATCTCAGAGCTAGCTCTTTCTTTGTGATGGTGGCTTTATGCTACCTGACCCATCTTGACAGTGATACTTCTTAGGAAGACTCCACGACTGACACCTTATTTTTCTCTTGACTTGGATTGCTTACCCAGTAATGTAGGAATGTCACTCTAGCAACAGTGTAGGGATAGATTTAATGCTCTTCATTTATCAACCCTCAATTCAGGGAAATTTGGACTCTTGCTTCCTAATCAACTGTAGCCTCCTTCCCGAATTAATTGTTTTACTCTTGCTGCATCGTTTGAAATGGATGTGTACATTTAGCTTTATGCTAATTCCTTTGTATTTTTATACTCTCATGTTGAGATGTGTTTATGTTCAATAATTTTTGGCTTTGTAATAAAACTTCACTAACCTGTAATAACTGTCCTTTGGTTATTAAGTATCACAAATTGGTGTCAAGGTGATTTTCCTTAATGATTTCTCCCCTTTATACTTTCATGCTGCTAAAAAGTTTCATCGGAGAGTGTCTCTAGAAAAGATCCAGACCAAAGAGAAGAGCACCCTTTCACCTGCAAAGGGAGGGGGGATGGTAGGATGAGCACAATGATGCTCATTGCTACCAATTCCCTATTGTTGGCACAAAAAATATGAATACTTACCATAAAACAAACTTTACCCCACATGCATGGTGCTTTTGTCTCCAAATAAACCTAAATTGGATAGAAGGTGCTTCACAGATCAGGACTCAAAGCTCTAGAATAAAAAATTATTTTCTTCCATGATAGAAAGTTTAGGTTCTTTAGAAGAGAGAAGTGATGATTAAGGTTTGCCTTTTCCTACAATTTAGCGGCAGTGAACAGACCCAGAAAATTTTGCAAGTTTGGTACATAACTTAATATGACTGTAATTTCATCTTGGAAAAAAATTCTGTAAATTACTTAATTAGAAAGCACAGCAACTTTTGAAAAATATTAGTGACCTTTGGTTCTCATGAGTTTGTACTGAAAAAAACTCTTAGTTAGATAGCCTAAGATAGCAATCACCGAAGCCATAACTCCTGACTCCACTGACATGTAAACCTCTTCATCTCCAGCAAGGCAAACGTCAGTTCTATGAATTCCAATTTCTTCACTGCCACTCTTGATTTCAAACATTCCTCTTTACTTCCACTCCTGCTTCTATTCATTCCCTGAAATTAAATATGCATGAATTATTTACCAGTCCAGGCCCAGATTCCAGTAAAGTCCTTAAGATAACTGTTGAACCTGGCCCTCTCTGAAGGGTCAACCGAAAACGTTTTGCCATTTCCCCTCCACTTTTTACTGGATCCATTTTTGTTGGTCTTAGGACTCTGTGCCATTTACCAGTACTAACCAGTTCCAAAGTGCTTGTGCTCACTCCCCTAAAACATGGTAAGATTGGTTTATACCCACTTGGCATATTTAATGTACCTGTAAGTTCCTTGTAGACAGGTATACCACATACCTGGGACTAAAGAAATGCTACTCTTTGGCCTGCAGAACATATTGTGCCATCCACTTAAGTAGCACTTTAATACATGTCCCAGGCCTGCCATTGCAGTCTGAATACAGTGTTAAACTGCCATGTTGACTTGGCATTTAATTCCCATTGCCAAGCCTTAAACTCCTCTTTTATTACATATAAGCCACCCCTAAGGTAAGCCCTAGGAAGCATAGGGCAGCTTGCTGTGTAATTAAAAGGTTGGACATGTACTTTTAAGGTTTGCATGTTCTGGTAGTGAAAAACTCCTTAATTTGCTTTTCACTACTGTGAGGCCTACCTGTCCCATAGGATAACATTGGGGATTCCTTATTACATTTAATAAGCTGTAATTTCCAAATGGGAGAAGATGGCTATGTCATGTTTGGTGTCTATGATATTGTAATGATAAACCCTGTTTGATGGTAAAGTCAGATTTTTTATTACAAATTTTCATGCCCTTAGTCCTTTGGTGACTGCAGCCTGCCTTTGGTCACATGACTGGGTGTAACTGACAGTCAGACTTTGGGAATTCCTTCCAGACAGTCACATAACAGAGGGATTTGGTGTGCCTGAATGGGCCATCTGCTGGCCCCACTTGCAACTGAATAGCCTGTGCTCTGCCTTTACTCAATGGGCCTAACAACCTCACATTGTCACTGCAGCCAGCTTGAGCCATTGTACTGGAGTCAGGAAATTCCAGGCACTTCTGCTGTGACCTGCCGTGCATTCTGCAAGACTGCTGCTGTACCTGGAAGGACTGCTTTGCTGTCTGGTGCCTGCCTTAAACCCTCAGAGGTCAGCTCTGCTGTTGAGCGCTGCATCTTCACCTGCACCAAGGACAACCAAAGTGAATCCAAGGGGTAGTTTGTTGGCCTTCTGTACAGAGCCACAGGGACACCAAGGCTCCCACCATTTCGAACTAGCACTTGGACCTAGCCTGAGTGAGTCCTGAACGTCCAAGATGTGTTCCATCAGTCCTGGACCCTTGGTTGGGGTTCTAAAGGTGCCCATATGGTCAAATCCCAAAACTGATGACTTAAAAAATGATTTGCCAAAAACTACTCTGAGGACCATGAGGAGGCCGACATCAACCTGCTTACCTATCCCTAGGTGCATCACCAGTCAGGTTGACTTTGCAGCTTCTCTGCTATGTTCTTCGCCACACCAGCAAATCCTTTTCAGCAGTACTTCACCAAATGGATATCCGTCCTAGTGGAACTGTCTTCGGCTGCAGCCTTCTGCCTCATCCCACTGGAGATTTTCGACATCCATTTCGGGGACTATGCCCGCACTTGGAAATCTTCACCACGACTTTGACCAAAGGCCATCAGATGACAACGCTCCCCTGGGACATCTCCTGCAGCCTTGCCCTACTGAACTTTACCTTCTCAGAACATTATACCTAGAATTCTTTCTGAATCCGAAGGTAAGCGCTGACCGGGCCTAATCCACTTCTTGTAGCCAAACCACGCTCATAGCGGTCGGCCATATCAACTTTGCCCTGGTCTTACATGACTAGATTTCTGCAGTTGGCGCTAGTTTTTACTAAAAGCTCTGGGTAATTGAGCGCTTTAAAGATATATTTAACATAACATAACAAAAATTCATTATTTTGGTTCTACTGATTGGATATGTGTTGTTTTAATATCAAATAATGTATTACAATTTGCTCTATTCATATAAATTGGTGTGGGATTTTTCTTGTGTTGTATTTTTACTTTATTACTGTTTGTGTGATGCATAAATACTTTACAGATTGCCTCTGAGTTAAGCCTGACTGTTTTTTGTTCCAAGCTACCCAGGAGTAAGCACAGGCTAATTTAGTTTTTAAACAGAAAAATGCTACCAACTGCGGACTGTAAATGCCACACTTCGCTCTTCCGTTTCCTTATTTTTATATAGCAAAGGTTAGTGCACAAACACCCCTGCACCCGCCGTCGTTAGGTGCAACTGCAGATGCAGAACAACACAATAGAATCAATGGAGTGGTGCACCTTAGACAATACGCAAATTCGCTACTGTCCAGATAATGAGTCCAGCCAAGTGTCCAATTCAGTCATCAACTTTATTTAGGTGGTACAAACAGAGCATCATCCAGCCAAAGCGTTTCGTTCAGATCAGCTGATTGAACTTCATCAGGGCTATTGATCGTAAACATCCATATGTGAGTGCTTCACAAGCGTCCAAGGCTTCTTACATCAAGAAACCACGTATCAAGTGAATACCGCTTATAATATTGCAGTAATGCAACAAACATGTCTAATATCACAGACATGGACAGTGGAACTTTTCCACTGATTGCCAGTTGTGAACCAGGACGGGCATCTGTAGCTTGGCTATCAGACCGGGGGCATTATTATGTGGCCATTCACCCCGTGATATTAGACATGTTCAAAAGTGAGTGGTAATGGTTATGCGTGGTAAAGGCATTCGCGCTGTAATGCATGCGTGGTAAAAGCATGCGTTGCTTCGGAATGCATAGTACCATCATACATTCCTTAAATAGGCTTAAAGTAAAATAAAAAAGACCAAGGAAAAAATATGATTGACATTGTTCCACTCACCACTCTACAATTTTGCTTTTAATTACCCCAGCTCACATTGTGATCCACCTAATTCAATGAGCACACTCTCATCGTATCCTCATATGCCTTCGTGCAACTCACCACACACAAATGGGACATACTGAGAAAACTAGGGTAGCAAATTTATTTGGTGTTATTTTCTCGGCTCATAGCAATAGTAAAGGAAACTCCACTGGACTAAACAGTCTACAGTGCAACATCGGAAACCCTCCTGCACCGTTTTTATAGTTGTTCCCAGCATAAATCTTTATTTGATTGCAATTTCTTTTGAACATGTAGAACTATATCATATTTCACAATTTAAAATATCACAGTTCTGGTGATCCTGATAGGTGAAATCCGGTTAAGTAAGCAAACAAACTGATGTTCTGCAGCCAGGAAATAGGCAATAGGAAGATGGGACTGAGAAATGTCGGACCAGTAATAATTTATGGTTCTCACAGTCAGTGCTTCTTCAGTCAACTCTTCTTGAATTAACCTGAAGAGGAAATTGAGGGCGTTGATCGCTTCTATCTCTATACAACAGAATTCACTGACCACACCGATTTTTCAGGCCCAAAAATATTTCTTGTGTGTCCCACTTGATCAGGCTTTCTGTATTTAGAAAACACCTCATTCTGAAAAGACTAGTGCTTGCTAGCATCCCTCACAATTCTGAAAATTAGATGTGACTTTATCAGGGGTGTCTTAAGAAGAATCAGAGTCTGGGTAGAGGGATTCAAGTATCCCAAGTAAGTTCAAAAACAACTGGAAGCCAAACTTGTGATCTCCAAATTAGTTTAATTAACACCAAGTCTGCTTGCTGTGTTCTGCTTTGAAACATAACCTTCCGAATCATTCGAAATGGGAGAATGGTTGGGGTCCAGTCCAATCCTGCAGAAAGGCATCCATTTCCTAGACTTCAAGGCCCAGCCTCCAATTTTAAAACAGACAAAAAATACAAAGCTATTTTATGAGACTGATGGCAAAAATATCTATTAAACATGGACCCTAAACTTCCACGGTCTGCAAAAGACATCCTAGTCCATCCTCCAGTTGTTGAATTTATTGGAGAAACAGGTCATTTCCACTATAAAAGTGCCTGAAAGGTACATTTCTGGTGCTGACCACTTATGATATAGACAGCAATTCCCTGACTATCTCTGCCAGCATCCTGGCTCTTGTGCTTTCCAATCAGTTTATCTATGGGACTGAGGAGATATTGCACTTGGTTGGCCAGATGCAGTAGTATTTCCTGTTCCAAGTAAGAGACATTCTCATGATAGAGACTGCCAAACATGTTTTATGGAATGTGAATTCTCTATATGAATACTTCCCTGTATTATAAAGGGTACCGCATCTGGCCTCACATGCAAGCCTGCTGTCTGTAAAGTGTCTGGGGAGCTGAATATGGCTCTGCCATTCTAGGCTTACATGTTATCCAGCCACCACTTGCTCATCTGTTTCGATTTTTTGGCTAGACTCAGTAAAATCCAAATAAGAAAGACCTTTAAATGTTGAAGTGCTCTGTAATGAAGGGGTGCAGGGAAAATGGCTAGAATTGAAGATGTAACTACACCCACTATTCTCTCTATCATCATGAGAGAAATGAGTTTGTGAATTAACAATCTCCTCAACTTTCTTGATTGTTCTTAGCCCTGAAACTCTATTTATCTCTTGGGCACCAAGTCTGACTCTGGATCGCTGATGATGACATCTGAGCCTTGGAGGAGAAGACTGGTAACTTCAGGCATTCCTGGAGCACAGATGGATCTGGAGACATAAGGAACATATTGTCTCAAGAGCTTAATATCCCAACCTATGTGTACATGCAAGGACTCCACAACTGATCCCATCATCTTAGTGAAACATGAGGAGGTGTTGAGAGCCCAAAAGTTAGGGTGATCATCTTGCGTTTTCCGTCTTACCATCTGAGTTTGAAAAATCTGGGATGAAGGAAAAAAATCTGTGCAAGGAGGTAAGCATCCTTAAGGTCCACCCTGACCAGCTGATCAACTTCTTTTAGAATGTATCTCAGAATCTTGATCTTGGAATGGATCTTGAAATGTCTGTATAGGATCCATGAGGAGAGCTCGCCTAGACTTGTCATAAGACAGAAACATTTGTCTTTTGTGTTTGTTTGCATCATAGGTATTGCTAGAGGAAACCAGTGGGGTATGTAAGTGGGGTATGTAGGCAGGACGTTTGAGCTCAAGAACTTGTCTATCTCATGCTATTATCTGCACCTGGGTGTTCTCCTCACGCAAGATGAAGAAGGGCACCTTTTTCTCCCCAACTTCATTTTATATGCAAGCCTTACTACTTCGGGGGCCCTGCTGACAGTTGTGCACCTTCTATCGTAGCTGCCTTTCTCCCTAACATTTGGCAATGGAACTAGCCTCAGAAGATATGGATTCACCCAACATAGGCTGCACTTTTCAGAGACCGAGTGGCGCCTCTTTAAATAGATGTCACAGCTTGCATTGCCCTAAAGGTATTCTGCCCCCCGCATTCACCCGAGCAACATGTCTGGGTGACTTGTCAGACAGTCTTCCTGTTGCCATGCCCTAAGTCTTATTCTGACAGACCTTTCAAGATTGATTCATACCTTTTTTTGGAACAACGTCCTCATACAAGTAGTCATTTTAGGGCTGATGTGTCAGTGACCTTCACCTCTGAGGTGCATTCTGGCCAAAAGCGGTTGCCTACTTCTTGATCAAATCCCTTGCACAGATGTGGCTACATATAACAGGAAACCTTGGGGAGCAAATTCAATCAAGTGATCTGCGGTGGTTAGACGTGCCCTCTATGGAAGCACTATCTGGCTCCCTGGCTCAAACACTTGTTTTCTGTTGATCCCAAGTGGCCGATGGCACAAAGATTGCTGATCATCCAAGTCCTCTGAGGTGTCTATGCTCCTAATAACGCTGAGAGTTCTGCTGAATCGCTTATCAGGGATACAATGGGTAATGTGTGTAGTTGTGCTCTGCTTCTGCTTCCATGGATTCTAGAATCCTCGCTTGGCAGGCAGACTTAATTTTCTACAAGTGTTAGCATGTGGTGTGCGGTATTTGGATTTGGAGTGTGATGCCATTCCAGTATCATCCCTGGGCATGGCAAACTTTCTAGCCTCTCCTGTACACATGAAGTAGCAGTGAGGGGGCACAGCCAGATATAGTAGCTGGTTGCCCAACAGTTTCAAGGCTACAGACACTATTTGCTGCACCGATGTCTGCCCCATGGTGCCCATGGCTTCAGACACATCCTGGTGCAACATCTACGAGGTTATCTGTTCATCCATTAACTCCTTATGTGGGTGGTTAGTGGCTGTTAATATTTTCTGAAGAGATGGCAACTGGCTCAGCAAACCAGGAATAAAGTAACACTTAATGAAATATGCACTGGATTAGCAGTAAATATAAACACATTGTTCATGTGTATATTTTGGTATATTGAAAATGATAAATACAATAAAAAAATGTAGTGAGGTTACTATCACCGTAGAAAAAAGAAATTTGCAGGTTTCACAAGCGCTTCCAAAGCACCTGACAGAGCCCACCGTTCAATAATTATGCAGGGAGAAGTTGATGGGCACTGACAAAGATGGGAGTCCATGTGGCAGCTGTATGCTTGCCATTGTTACCAGTGTATGCCTCCAAAGGCAAGAAGGGCACAGTTAAAGTAAAGAATCCTGTATTAGAGGAAAACGCAAGAGAAGCAGAAAACATATCTCTGGGTGCTGAGCAGCAAAGAAAGAGGCTGCCATTGTGGTGTGGTATGGATTCTGGGGACTTACGATTGGTTTGTTAGACCTTCGGACTTGCAGTTTTTTCTAATAATCCTCATGGATATTAACGTTTGAGATTGCTTTTTTAAGGCTCCGTTGTTTGAGTAAAGAATTTATACAGCACAGTGTTCACCTCCAGTTTCGACACAAAATTCTCTGCCCATGGAGTTAAAACATGACTCCAATCTCCAGATAGGAAAAAGTAGAAGGCATGACTGTTGCATTCTATACCGTCCAGCAGAGACCAACATTAATACAATAAGACCTTTACAAGAGAGGTTTTGAGGATGAGTGCATTGTGCTTAATAATATCCTCTTAGATAGATAAAGTGTATTAAGTATGTGATCAGGCATTTGAGGCTGTCTCAGGCCATATATTGTTTGTGCATACTATACCAGTCCCCTTACATATAATTCTTGTGTTTTTGTGCTTAACATGATGTAGAATATGACATATGATACTGGTGTCTGTACATATTCAAGAGTGAAACTTTTGCCTGTGCATTCTGTGACAGTGCCTTACATAACAGGACTGAGTGTGGCACAAGATGCTTGTCTCTTTATGTACTATGCATGTTTCTTTGCCTAAGATGACTGTGTCAGGACAAATAATTATGTGATGAGGTAATGGCTGTGACATTGGTACCTTTGATGCCTGAAGACACTTGGCACCTTTGATGGCAGTGGACTTGGCACCTTTGATGGCAGTGGACTTGACATGTGGACTAGGCACCTTTGATGGCAGTGGACTTGGTTCCTTTGATGGCAATGGACTTGGCTCCTTTGATGGCAGTGAACTTGGTACCGTTGATGGCAGTGGACTTGGCACCTTTGATGGCAGTGGACTTGGCACCTTTGATGGCTGTGACCTTGGTACCTTTGATGCCTGTGGATACTTGTCACCTTTGAGGGAAATGGGCTTGGCACGTTTTATGGCTGTAGAATTGACATGTGGACTTGGCTCCTTTGATGGGAGTGGACTTGGCACCTTTAATGGCTGTGGACTTGGCACCTTTGATGGCAGTGGGCTTGGCGCCTTTGATGGTAGTTGACTTGGCACCTTTGCTGGCAGTGGACTTTGCTCCTTTGATGGCTGTGAACTTGGCACTTTTGATGGCAGGGGACCTGGCTCCTTTGATTGCTGTGGACTTGGCACCTTTAATGGCAGTGGACTTGGCTCATTTGATGGCTGTGGACTTGGCACCTTTGATGGCAGTGGACTTGGCTCATTTGATGGCTGTGGACTTGGCACCTTTGATGGCAGTGGACTTGGCTCATTTGATGGCTGTGGACTTGGCACCTTTGATGGCAGTGGACTTGGCTCATTTGATGGCTGTGGGACTTGGCTCCTTTGATGGTAGTCAACTTGGCACCTTTGATGGCTGTATACTTGGCGCCTTTGATTGCAGTAGACTTGGCTCCTTTGATGACAGTGGGCTTGGCACCTTTGATGTCTATGGACTTGGCACCTTTGATGGCGGTGGACATGGCACCTTTGATGGCAGTGGACTTGGCACCTTTGATGGCAGTAGATTTGGCTCCTTTGATGGCAGTGGACTTGGCATATCATCCATATGCTTCTGGCATTTCATAACAGGATCCTTGTTAATATTTGGCGGTAAGTGACAAACACACTTTCATGCTAATTATTATTGTTTGTTTCAAATGTTATTAATGGTGTATTTATTGTATTTGTCTGCTCTTCAGGGATGCCACGTTCACTGATGTCAACAGGTATCACTTCTTTTAATGTCTTCCTGGCCATTGGTCATGTGATGCCACTTACTTTCACCAGGGTCAAATGAAGTATAATGTCACTTTCGCTGCCCTGACATGTTGATTAATCACTGTCCATCTCTCTGACCTGCTTTTCTTTCTTTCCCTGATTTTTAATTCATAATCTTGAAAGCTTTTAGAGGTGTATTTATATTTTTATGTAGCTCATGTAGCTTATCTTACTTTTAGTTAAAATTAGTTACCTCTCGGAGCCTGGACAAGGATCATGTCTAGACTTATACGTGAGTCAATGTTGTAATGCTCAGGGTAATCGTCCATGCATTGGTCCAGAACTGGGCTGTCAGGTAACTCACAAAAGAACTCCCACCAGCCTTTGTCCTCCAACTTTCATACCCAAACAGCTCAACCTACATCATATCAGAAGGGTGAACTTTCACTGCTGTTCTGTCAGCACATGCTTTTTTTGGCAGCATAATTGCATGCAGTCATTTGCAACATGCATCATAGAATGTTAGTGGTAAACAGAACCAAGCCCACAGGGCTGCATTCTTGTCGGAGAGGAAGTGGCAAGTTCATATCTTCCATCTGCTCTGAATCATTGCACATCTGCACACGCCTGTGGTTCTTCTGTTCTGGTTAAATAAGGTAAACACTGTACACGGCCAATTACATGTGGGACAAACATAGCAATACAAGAGATTTGCTAGCCTTTGCATTACCACATGGATGTTCGCGGGTCAAATTGTGCAGCCACACCAGGTACAGGTTTATTTACCTGTCACCGATTTTTAAATGATTTAATGTGTGCACTTACATACTTTGAACCCATGACTAATGTGAGCTTTGTGATTGGTCAGCAGGTGGCATTTTATTTAGGTCTTTCTGTCATCATGCGAGTGTTAGTTACCTAAAAAGGGTAAACCCAAATATAGTCTCTGGGACCTGGGTGCAGAACAGTACATAGGAACAAAGGTCCCAGAAAGCAATTATACAACACACAAAGTTCACATGGATCAGACCAAAAATTCTGACAATACAAAAGATATTTGTTACAACTCAGTGTTATTTAATCACACTGGACATCGATTTCTTAGTATCATCATTTAAACATTCTTGCATCTAAAGTGTCCTAAGAAAAAGAACAGGAAAGGAGGGGAGACGGTGGGGTGGTCGTGGTTCAAGTGAGGATAAGGAAGTGAATGAAGAATAAAGTGCACATCACAAAAGTCCGTTATTCAGAAAACACGTGGCTCATTTCTCGAGCCTATTATTCAATAATTTATCAAAACAATAAATAGGCATGATTATAAACAGTAACACAGTGTTGAATCTCTGTTGTTCAAGCTGCCTAGCATTATAGATGTCGACGTTTCGACCCCAAGAAAAAAATAGGCTGTTGCATCCCTTACGCCGGAGTCTTCCTCAGGGCAGAGGTGGTAGGGAAGGGAGGGGGAGTAACCTAGGGATAAAGCATAAAACACCTTAAAACCGGGGTCAACCCGAGGGATCCACATGTAAAAAAGGGGGCCTATGCTCAAAACGGTTATTACCATGTGTAGCCTTTGAATGGAGGCTAAGGACGGAGAAGGGCGCGTAGGCTCCTAAATCAAGAGAGCGAGAACCAGCACCTGAAAGGTTAAGGTGCAGTGTCAGAACAAAAATTCATGCGCTAATTTGGCAAAAAGAGGACCAGAAATAGTCACTTACTTCATAGAGAGTTAAACGTTAGCTAGGCCCTGCCGGACTAATCGGCTGGACCTGACATAGTAAATGCAATCTGAAAATATAAATGGAAAAACGCTATTAAAGACCATACTAGTTCAACCGTGTTGTATTATTACACGCGCATACAAAGTTAAATGTACGCTGGGCCCTGCTGGAATGATCGGCTGGACCAGACATAGTTTGCAAAATCTGAAAATACAAATGAATAACCACTATTGAGGACCTAAAAACTGACGTGACAACACCACAGTAGCACCACACGCTTATTTCCAGCAAATTTCCTCCTTTTCTAGTTAAGTATTTTTTGCACTCAAGGTGTTTCATTATAATGCATATTTACCAACATTTGAAATTGAGTTCACTATTTTTTGCTAATTTCCTTATGCGTTGTCATGTTAAATGTAAAGAGCGGAGTAGATGGTCTATCAAAATGATACTCTAGAGATCAAACTATGCTTACTAAACAAAAGCCCCCATTAACTGCTATTCAATAGATGCCCAATTAGCTCCTTCGGACAGCCATGCTGTCACTGTACTACTAAGCTGCGGGAGGCCAAACGTCTTATGGTATTTTTCTTAGCAAAGGATATAAAACCACCATTAAAGTTGCTAATTGAAGTATTTTCAGTGCTGTTTTAGCCTCAATCTTCTGACCATAAATAAATGAGACAAATATTTTCTCTATTTGTTTATATTTTAAAATCAGAAACCAGATTAAAATCCTGAAATATTTATTGAATGTATTCTTCCTAAAATGCCTAAATACAGCTTTTACCATCTTTCAAAATCTCTTTTGTGAAAGATCAAGTGTTCTCCATAACCTTTGGGATCTAGATACCTAACTTTTACATTTCTCTTAAGCCTAAACATATCAATCAATCAATATAACTTTATTCGGTCTAAAAAACAATAGGCCATAAAAGTACATGGAAATATTGCACATAGCTATAATCACACATAAAAATGTAAAAATAATCATACATTAAAAACTGTTAAAAAATAAGTGCATAATGGACTTTTGGGGTTCAACAACATATCAAATAATACATTAAATAACCATGCTTGAAAGGAGCAGAAAAGTGCAAGTCGAAGTCATATTTCCGTGCTCCATTACAGTATTAAAGGCAGTAGCTGCAGCTAAAAGAGCATGAGGAGGAGACAGAACAAAAACCTCAAATAGGGTCCACCATGCGCTTCTACTAACCCCCAAATGTAAACCCAACAGCTCTGCCAACTCTATATACTGAGCCACACTGCACGTAAAATTCTGACAGACTAGCCCATCATGGTGTGTCTAACCCTAAGCAGTGCTTTCAAAAAGGTACAGATGGTGAAAACAATTTCGGGTAAACACAGGGATTGTAAATGGAGGAGAGCAGGTCTACAGCGGAGGAAGCCTAGCCTCCGTAACAAGGGTCTCAGAAAGTGCTTTTGTGCAAAGCTGTGCAATTGACAGAAGAACATAAAGTGCAATAGTGATTGTGCAGAATGATTATCGCAGGAGGAGACTATATTCCCCTCTGAGTCTAAAAAGTGTTTGAGAAATAGAGACCAATAAATTGTCCCTGCTCTGAACCAGAAAAGAAGTGACTGCTCCCATCTTGACAGGTCCAGCGACTGATATAAAGGGGGGGTCATCTGTGTATTAAAGACTATAATAATGCAACATCAAGGATTTGGATAACTCGTGTTTCAGCCTAATGTTTGCACGGTGGTCCTTAAATAATGTTTTCACCTCCATCTTGGCATTTCTGGGGTTACAACTAGGTTCAGTAAACCACCAGGAAATACCGAGGAAACCAAGAGTGTCCTGTATATAACTCAGCCAGGGTATGGAGCGTGCCTTATCCAATGTCCTTACAGAGTTTGGCAGCTGGGTTCAACCAATTACTAACCAATAATAAAAGTGGCACCAGCTGAATCTCATCCTCGATAAAACCCTGTTTTATCTCAAAGTGAGTGATGAGACTGGGAGTGGACTGTGGTGTACTTAGCAACTGTCGCAAAAAGCGGTTTTCCTCTGCCTGAAGAGAACAGCATTTGCTGAAAGCCCATACTCCAGCTCCGTAAGTGGCTACACTAATGCATTGCGAATTTTAAGCTTTCAGTGGTGGCAACACAATCCCCCTAATTTGCTGTCTAATGAGGTTGCAGATTGTACCCCCGTTTTTTTTAAATTTAACACTGGTCTGAGCAAGATGGAGATTCCAGAACCCTGTTAAACTGAAATTTAATCCTAGATAACAAAAGTTCTCAACAGTTAAAACATGCCCCTTAATACTAATTTTCAAACTAGCCCGCATGGGTGGTAAAGCTTTCTCCCACCTTGCCCCACTTTTTTGGAACCAACTCCCTATCCATTTGCGTCAATGCACAAACGTCCTGGTTTTCAGAAAGCTGCTGAAAACAACGCTGTTCTGATTTATCTTTCCCTTGGTTGGCACTGGCAGTCACAGCGTGAGATACCCGGTTGAGGTGATTCGGGCGCTTTACAAATAAATAAATAAAATAAAACATGCCCCTTAATACTAATTTTATTTACCCTTAATTTGCCCGGGCCACAGGACATGATGTGCGACTTCGAATAATTAGTATTTAAATTCAGATTGTGCATGAAGGAAGCAAAACAGTCCACCTGATGTCTCAGTGCTTTTGGAGTAAGGGTTAGCAATACCGCGTCATCAGCATACAGAAAAGCAGGGATTGGGGAGCCAGCAATTCTATATATCTGTGTGCGAAGTGGATAAATGGGCTATTAATCCGTTGATATATAAAATGAATAATAAAGGTGACAATATACAACCTTGCCTCACTCCACTCTTCAGGGAGAAGTCAGACGAAAGCTCCCCAAGGGAATTTAAACAAACCCGAGCAGAAAGATCTGAATGCAAGCATTAAGAAATTCACCAGAGGGGGGTCCACGCCTTGATACAGCAACATTAACCAGAGTTTATTTCTGTTCACTGAGTCGAAGGTGGTGGATAAGTCCATTAAAGCTAAGTAGATGGGGAACGCATGGCCTTAGTGTATTTAGAGATGATCAGAGCCAGATTCAAACATTGTTCGTTGGTTCCTAGTTTTGGCCGGAATCCAAATTGAAAAGGGGAGAGTATGTCCTTGTCAGCTGCCCATTCGACCAAACGGTCATAAATGACTCTGCCGATAATTTTAATAGTGCTTTCGATAAGTGAGATTGGTCGATAGCACTTGGGCGACATACGGTCACCCTTTTTGAATATGGGTACTATTGTTGCGGTAGAGCATGACGGGGGAATAGTTGTTGATAGGGTAGTGTTAAATGTATTCATGATAAGGGGACCCCAAATTTCTGGCATGGTTTTCAACAAATCCATTGGTACCCCATCTGGACTTGGAGCTTTCCCACCCTTGCTGTGGTGGATGGCCAACTCAACTTCCTGCATAGTTAATAAAAGTGAGGGGGAGTTCTGCAATCTTTTGAGGAGAGTAGCAGACATAATTGGCGCGTCCTCAGTGTGGTAGACAGAGGCAAAGTGGGTAACCCAGTCCGCGCCTGAGATGTTATTTTGGAAAGGGAGATGGATGGAGGAATTCCTGGTTTGAATTAACTTTACGAAGTCTCAGATGGATGTACAGTCCTTTCCCTGGGACGCATGTTCCAAAAGTTCCTAATCTTGATTATATACTTCCCTCTTCCTGTCTGTGAGTGCAGTTTTGTACTCAGTGCGTACCAGGGAGATTTCGGTCTGATTCCTGGGGTGGGCGTTTAGGGCTTTCCTCAGCTTCCTGTTTGCCAGGGAGCAGACCCAGTCGAACCATCTTGGGTCCTTGTTTGAAACACAAATTGGCTTGAGCATGGAGTCCCTAAATGTATTGATTAGCCTATTATAATATGGGGCCATAGATTCCTATCCGTTCTCCGCCAGGCAGTAGAGGAAATATATTGAAGTGTGACTTGAGTAAGGCAGCTAATGACTCTTTAGGGTTATTCATGCGCCAAACTAGTTGTAAGCCATCCGAGGAGTGATGCATAATGGAGACTAGATTACTATTGCGGGTGAAGCTCTTAAGCGGTAAAAACATAGAGGTGCTCAAAGCGTTATGATTGCCCTAATCTGTGGGCAAGATCTCTCCTTTGGAGAACCAAGATAAAAAAATCAGGGTTGACAAACATATAGGGGCCGATTCCGATCTCGGTCGGAGGCGCACCTAATACCATTCGGTCGGGAAAAAAGCCATGCGAATGCCTGTTTCCCGACCGATCCGCACATTAATCCGAACGAGCAAGTACGATGCGCACAACAGCATAGATTCCGACCCAGTCGTACTCACCCAATCCAGGTCCTGTTCCCCGACCGAGCCGGATCCGGAAACGCAGAATCGAGTCGCACGGAAGCCAAAATGCAGCCCCGTCCGGCCGGACAAGTACGATGCGCTTCCCGTACGCGCCGAACCCGTCGCTATGCACGGCACGTCAAAGCATCCGGGAGAGCTGTACATAAGCTCCGATTCGCGCCACAACACGATCCACGGCTACGAGGCGAACACGCCAGCGACGAGGACGAGGCGATGCAACGAGAAAGACGAACGAGACGAACCAACCATGAATGCCATCATTCTGATCCTACCAATCTTCTACATCTACTACCGGAACAGGCACGGACGCGTACGGCGCAGAAGGTAAGTCAGACACCATCCACTAAAGCAAACTACACGTACCCGACATAGCACACACACACAGAGGGAGGCAGAAATTACTTACACCAGCAACAGCAGCACCATAGGGGCGGGATGGCCATCACCAATGCCACATATACACACAGGGGCCCGGATGCCCACCACCACTACCACCCCTACCCAGGGGGGGCTGGATGCCTGTCACTACTACCACCCCTACCCAGGGGGGTCCAGATGCCTACCACTACTACCACCCTTACCCAGGGGGTGCCAGGTGCCTACCACTACTACCACCTCTACCCATGGGGGGCTGGATGCTTGTCACTACTACCACCCTTACCCAGGGGGGGCTGGATGCCTACCACTACAACCACCCTTACCCAGGGGGTGCCAGGTGCCTACCACTACTACCACCTCTACCCATAGGGGGCTGGATGCTTGTCACTACTACCACCCTTACCCAGGGTGGGCTGGATGCCTACCACTACTACCACCCTTACCCATGGGGGGCTGGATGCCTGTCACTACTACCACCCCTACCCAGGGGGGGCCAGATGCCTACCACTACTACCACCCTTACCCAGGGGGTGCCAGATGCCTACCACTACTACCACCTCTACCCATGGGGGGCTGGATGCTTGTCACTACTACCACCCTTACCCAGGGGGGGCTGGATGCCTACCACTACTACCACCTCTACCCATGGGGGGCTGGATGCTTGTCACTACTACCACCCTTACCCAGGGGGGGCTGGATGCCTACCACTACAACCACCCTTACCCAGGAGGTGCCAGGTGCCTACCACTACTACCACCTCTACCCATGGGGGGCTGGATGCTTGTCACTACTACCACCCTTACCCAGGGGGGCTGGATGCCTACCACTACTACCACCCTTACCCATGGGGGGCTGGATGCCTGTCACTACTACCACCCCTACCCAGGGGGGGCCAGATGCCTACCACTACTACCACCCTTACCCAGGGGGTGCCAGATGCCTACCACTACTACCACCTCTACCCATGGGGGGCTGGATGCTTGTCACTACCACCACCCTTACCCAGGGGGGGCTGGATGCCTACCACTACTACCACCCTTACCCATGGGGGGCTGGATGCTTGTCACTACTACCACCCTTACCCAGGGGGGGCTGGATGCCTACCACTACTACCACCCTTACCCAGGGGGTGCCAGATGCCTACCACTACTACCACCCTTACCCATGGGGGGCTGGATGCCTGTCACCACTACCACCCTTACCCAGGGGGTGCCAGGTGCCTACCACTACTACCACCCTTACCCAGGGGGTGCCAGGTGCCTACCACTACTACCACCTCTACCCATGGGGGGCTGGATGCTTGTCACTACTACCACCCTTACCCATGGGGGGCTGGATGCCTACCACCAACAACACCCCCACTCACAGGATGACAAATACATGCCACAAGAAGCACACACCAACAGAAAGAATGTAACACAAAGACATCCCCCCCAACACCATGACAAGCGTGTGTAGACTGTGTCAAATGCCTACAACACTGAACATGACTGTGAACATACAATGTGACCCCCTATCACAAGTGCCACACATAAATGTGTGTGTCCACCACAATGCAAGCAGGCCATGACCATTGTGGCAATGGGGTCCAAACCCCCATCATCACAGTGCCCAAAATGTAAGTGTGGGGTCCTGAGCTGAAGCACAGTTTGAACATTGTGGCAATGGGGTCCAAACCCCCATCATCACAGTGACCAAAATGTAAGTGTGGGTTCCTGAGCTGAAGCACAGTTTGAACATTGTGGCAATGGGGTCCAAACCCCCATCATCACAGTGCCCAAAATGTAAGTGTGGGGTCCTGAGCTGAAGCACAGTTTGAACATTGTGGCAATGGGGTCCAAACCCCCATCATCACAGTGCCCAAAATGTAAGTGTGGGGTCCTGAGCTGAAGCACAGTTTGAACATTGTGGCAATGGGGTCCAAACCCCCATCATCACAGTGACCAAAATGTAAGTGTGGGGTCCTGAGCTGAAGCACAGTTTGAACATTGTGGCAATGGGGTCCAAACCCCCATCATCACAGTGACCAAAATGTAAGTGTTGACAAAGAAAAAGCTGCAACTGCCAAACTGCATGGATGATTCCTGGTCACAAAACAACAAACACATCAGTGGCAAAGTAGTGCTTGTGTCCCAAAGCAACATAGAATGGGGGAGGCAAACAGTGCAGTGCAAATAAGACATACCTCTGGCCATGTGCAGACAAACATCACCCATGGTGGATGACACAATGACAGAAGTGACCATCAGAATGCAGACCCACATTTTTGCACCAATGGGCACACAAATTCAGAAACCCTGTGGAGACTGTAGATGTGAGGTGAACAGATACCATACCATGGCAGCAATGGGACACACACACAATGATCATTGTGCTGACTGATGACCTAGGAGTCCCAGGGACAGCAGGGCAAACACACCAAACAACATACAGCCAATGGCACACCTAAGATATGCCAATGCAGTGGTGCAGATGCACATACACAAACAGGCAGACCCACACTGCACATCAAACACAACAGGTGAGGGGGGTACCAGTGTCCCCAGGCAACCACACAACACATGAGGAGGCCTGAATACCAATTACACAGATGTGCATACAGTGCCACACAAAGGTAACTCATGGATCCAAATCCCCTATGTGGGCAATCAGGCAGTGTCAGATGAGAGGGAGCAGAAATCACACATGTCACACAAGCATGTAGGAACAGCAACTGACACAGCAAGACACAGAGACACCACAGCACTACCCCCAGGGCCCCCACAATGTGGTGACCCTGGGCTGCATTACAATCCCACTGTGATGACAAAGCTAGATGTCGTTCACACTGTGAACCACAGTCATGTGTCCTGAGCAACAAACTACCATCACACCTACACAAGCACAAATCAATCAGCACGGCCTGTCAGCCAAGGCCAACATGGAGGCAGGGGTCTAGCCGGGCAACAACTCTCATCTGCACACACTCAACACCACACACCTCGACCTCCAACAATGTGCAGCAGTGAAGCTCACATGCACTGGTGACATTGCACATGCACCCATGACAATCCCAGGGGGTGGTGGGAACCAAGGTGCAGAAACACATCACACATGGCCACTCAACCAGACTCCTGAATGTCTGACACACTGCACACTACGCTGTACATGGACATGACAGCAATACCACACCAACCAATGGGATCCCAGCCACAGTCACACACCTATGAAGAAGCCAAGGTCAGCCACAAAGAACACACATAGACAACTACCAACATTGCAGCCCTGAGGAGTGCCAGCAGTCACACACACAACGTGTCACAACCAATGAAAGCTAACACAAACCAGAAATCACATGACAGGTGTAAACAACAAGTGCAAAGGGGAATCCTGACTGTGACACATCAGCGTCTGCCCACAAACTCAGCCCTGACAGCAAACACACCTATGGGTGACACCCTGATGACCAGTAATGTGCCATGCACCCACATCACAGAGAACCCAGGGAGAAGACTTTGGGGGAACATAGCTCAACTCAGCAAGCATCACAAACAGGAACATCACCAGGGATCCCAGCATGCACAGCAAAATGGAAGTGAACACACAGACATGCTCATACAACACACACCTTGGGCGCACGAGATGTCACAGGAGTACACACTGCCATGAGGGGACTCCACTCCTGTGTGAGGAAAGCTGTGCCATATGTCGCATCAGTAGGGCTCCATCATGTCAGCAGAACACTTGGTCACACAGTCAACAATTAGCACCAAATGAAGGCTCCCGTCACATCAGCCTGGTCATGGGAGTGTCAACGAAATCAACAGCACAGATCCAACACACATGTATAGCAAGTTGCACTGACAACACAGATGAGTCCTTCCCCATTGATGCCCAAACCTGCATGTCCAGTGGAGATGGCCACAAGGTCAGGGAAGTAGACTAATTGAACAATGGCAAACACAATAGATGTGCATGGGTGGAACCCACAGATGTGACAATGCTAATGTAAGTAGGAAATCCCATTGACAAATATTGAAAACATTACACCCTCAGATGCTGCTAAGGATGACATGGATACACCACAGGATAGGACACTGTCCCCCTGGACCACAAGGGTTCCTGCACAGTAACACTTCATTTTCATGAGACCAAATATCACCATCACTGCAGCAAGGGCATGGTTAGCGTCATCAACATCATGTACATCAGAAGTAAAAGCACTAGAGAACAGAAAGTTGCTTTATTCAGCATATGTGGGTTCAAAACTTGAAAAAACTGCAAGGAATCAACAAAGGCCAATGGCCAGTCCATCCTGAAAGTCAAAACAGGGTGACAGTGGCAGATGTCACCCTACGCATGCCTGCACTGATCAAAACCAGGGACAATCCCCTAGGAGGGGCATCCGGGGGGGCAGGCCAGGCACCGCAGGGACAGGATCAGGGCTCACCAGGAGGAGGCAGGGAAGGGGTGGTGGGTGCTGGAGAGCCACTGACAACTGCAGTGGAGGTGTCTGACATGGTGTGTGCCGGCACAACTGGGGGGCATGACTCAGATGTTGTGGGTGCCGGCACGACTGCAGTGGACCCTGCAGATGGAGTGGACAGGTCCGCCACTGCAGTGCCCAAGTCAGACAGGGTGGTAGTGGACTCCACTGCAGTGCCTACCTCCAGGGGAGGAGAATGGGGATCAGGTAAGGTGGGCAGGACAGAGGGGGAGGACACCCTCACCACATCAGTGGTACAGACAAGCGCAGCGGGGGTGTGGGGCCGGAAGAGCAAGTGGCAGGGGGAGAAGGCCTGATCCTTCTGGGGATGGTGTATCTGTGGGTGGGGGAACCTGGGGCAGGGTGTGGTGGGGGCACCTCTGGAGTGGGGGCCTGAGGGATGGAGGAAGGAGACTTGGTGCCTGAGCTGCAGGGCGGCGGCGGTGTCTTGCTCTTCCGGGACCGGGGGGACTTGCGGGTGGGGGCGTCAGTCGCTCTGCGCCTGGGGGATGGTGTCCGGGGGCCAGGGGCACTCCGCTCCGTGTGGGTGGGCTTCCTCTTCCCCCTGAATGCTGGATCAGCTGGATCGGAGGGGAAGAGGCCAAGGTCACAGAGGAAGAGCCGCTGTGTCTTTGGGGTTGCAGGTGAGGCAAGGGAGGGGTCTTTGGAGGGAGAGGCAACTGAGGACTGCGCAGTGCTTGTGGATGCGTGTGTTTGTGCCTGTGCCCCATCCCCTGTGAGTGTGGTTTCAGTCCCCTGACGGTGCGTGCGTGTGCGTCTTGTTTGTGGCGTGTGTGTCTGTGTGCTGCATGTGTCTGTGCTGGTGTGTGCCTGTGCCAGTGTGTGTGTGCTTGGGACGGGTAAGGTGCTGGGGAGTGTGGATGGGGCAGAGGCAGGAGGGGTGAGGGACTGTCGGAGGAGGGACACTGCTGCCGTCAGGGAGGAGTCCATGGACCTATTGCCCCTCTGTAGGTCAGACATGCCCGATGAGATGCCCTCCATGAACGACACCAGCTGAGTCAACAGACTGGTGTGTGCATGGAGGACACTCAGCATCGCTGTCTGTCCTACATGGAGCTGGCGGAGGAGGTACACAGACTCCTCACTCAGGGCAGCAGGGGACACAGGGGCAGGGGGTGCGGTGCCTGGCCCGAAGGAGACACGCTCCCGAACATGGGAGCCTCCACGGACCTCGGGAATGGGAGCCGACGGGAGGGCGGTGGTGGTGGTGGTGGCGGGGACAGCAACACTAGCTGGGGTGTGGTGGCTGCTGACACCCGCCTCCATAAGGGAGTCATCGTCCGAGCTGCTCTGGTCCTCAGCTGAGGTGGATGGTGCTGAGGACTCCTCGGTGTGGCTCCCCTCGCCCTCCGTGCCACTGGGTCCCTCCGACCACTCCTCGGCTGCTGACCCAGTCTGGCTCTGCGGCTCCTCCTGGTCCGTGGAGCTGTCCCCTCCTGTGGCCGTGGATGTATCTGCAATCAATAGGGAAACAGACAGACATCAGTCACCTGCACTGAACGCACACACCACAGTAAGTACAGCACATTACAGAGCAAGCCCTGGCATCCTTAGTTGAACATTGCTAAAACTGCACAAACAGAACAGGAGAAGTCAATTGTCAGTCTGATGGTCAACCATGGCACTCACATCCCACCTGGCCTTGCACCCATCTGTCTGGTGTCTGTTGGATGGCAATACCCCAGTGTGGACACATGCACCACCTACACAGTATTTGGACAGCGCAGAGAACCCGGTGAAGCATGTGGACATGCACACATCACAACTCTTGCCACTGAGTCAGTACAGGTGTCCGGATGAAAGGGATGCCCAGAGTCAAATAGGAAATGCATGTCATGCATACCAGCGACAGACACCATGATGCACCCATGTCCTGATAGCCATTGCCACAATGGTGTGCATGTAGCACATGTCACTCCCCTGCAGGATCACTAATAGGAAGTCACATGCCATGGCACAGCCATGCCTGCTAAGTCATACATCACTGTCTCCAGTCACATGGGCAGGGCAGCCAGACAACAACACTCTGCACTGTGTCACAATAGTAGATCATGGGGAATGCAAGTCCTGGAGCTGAACAAGTGCACATGTACATCCCCCACACACCACATCATCTGAACCCTCATCTGTCCAGGTCATACCCATTGGACATATGGGAGACCTGTAACACTACCCTCTGCACCTGAGCACCTCACAATCTGCTGTGAATGGGAAACAGCTGCCTGAACTTCATATTCGCATACCCCAGTCTGCACGGTCAGGTGATCAAACACCTATGTGTCACACAAGTATCATCTCCTATGGTCACATCTCCGGTGGCATGCGGAGCCCCAACCGAGAAACACCCCAGCAGACCTGACAACGAAGCCACAGCACACTGACACAGAGGCAGACACCTGAGGGGACAAATCACTGAGCAAAACGTGTCAGCTGATACACGGCAGTGGGAGTACAGAGTGTATTGTATGGCCTGGAGTAGGCATGACTGTCCTGCCCCACATGAATGAGGGATGAGCCCTGGACAGTAGGCAGCTGGCTAAGTATGTGTGACACACGTTATATACACACTCCTGGGGCCCAAACATTGTTCCCACCCGCAGCATGGGTGTGTGCCAGATACCCCAGGCACATGTGGTGGATCAGCTCAGCAATTGGGCCACATATCAAAGTAACACGCAGAACACATGTCAGAACACAGGCATTGTGTAAGCAACGGACCCACCCATGATGCCCACCACAGAGTCAGGGAAACAGATGCTGTCCCCCACCTTGAGTCAAGCAAACTGCAAGGACACAGTACCCAAGTGACACAATACCCTGACTGTAAGGGCCACACCTGGGTATCAGATGAGGAGTGGGCAGTGCACAATAGAGGGACATGGGTCCTGGACCACAAGACTGATGTACTGTGGAAGTTTAACCAGGCCAGAGGAGAGCACATAGCATGGCAGACATAGTTCACAATGCAGACATGGACTCACCCCCTCCTTGCTGCTGTCTGGCCTTCAGCTGCCCATCCAGATCAGGGAAGACCACCGCCAGGATCCTCAGCATGTGGGGGTCAGGGTCCGGTGTCCGCCCCTCCTGCGAGGAGGCGACAGCTTCAGCTGGACCCATGCGATCCTCCGGGTCCAGCCCCGAAGGTCCTGCCACCTCTTCTGGCAGTTGCGGATCCGGCGCTTGTAGATCCCCACGGATCTCACTGCCCGGACGATGGTCAGCCATATCTTCTGCTTTTGGTGGGCATCAACCTGTGAGGATGACAAAGTGAGAATGCCATTAGTACACATGCAACATAACCGTGCATTACACAGTTGGATATACATGTCTCAATCACAGGGGCACATGATGTACACAGGCAGTGCAACGATGGCCATGGACAGTATGCCAGCAGTTACTACATGGTATCATTGCCTGGGCAGTAAAACCTTGTTTAAATGCACTGTCACTGCACTATTCCTGTCCAGTGCATGTAACTACACACTATGGGGGGTGACAACTACTCAGTGAGCCTGCTAGCCAGTGGCGTGCAGACTGTTAGCCTTGCTAGTCAGACAACATGCACATTTAGAAAGGCAGTGGACAGAACACTCACCTGCTCCCCTGGTTTCCCATACAGCTTGCTGTACTGTGGAAGGAGGCTGTCCAGCAGGGCCTGGTTCTCCTCAGTGCTGAAGGCTGGGGCTCTCTCCACAGTACGTGCCATTGCAGGGTCCAGAGGGGGCAGAGACAGCAGCAGTGTAGTGGCAGATGTCGTCCTGGAGCATGTAGTGCAGGCAAGTGAGCTCTCAGGGGAACAGCCAGCATTATATGTGTGCTGCAGAGGCAGATACTGTCCCATGTGTCCAAAGTGATAGGTCCAAGTCGTTTGCATCTTCTGAATCTGACCAATCCATGGAATAGCACCACTTACACACGCCCACAGCATCCTTCAAATGTTCAACTTCAGGACACCCATGAATTTGCAACATTGTTGTGGGTGACCAACTGAATTTACAGCATCAGACTCGTTCAAAATTTGAAAACGCGTCCGTTGCCAGGCCAGGCCATAGCCAATGGGTGCGCACCGATCGGTCCATAGCAGTTCAACGCGTACCTGGGATACAACTCGTACCCGCACACATTGAATGCAATGGGCCGGCCGGGCACACCGATCGGTCCATTGCAGTTCAACACGTGCCTAGGATACAACGCGTACCTGCACACATTGAATGCAATGGGCCGGCCGGGCACACCGATCGGTCCATTGCAGTTCAACGCGTACCTAGGATACAACGCGTACCCGCACACATTGAATGCAATGGGCCGGCCGGGCACACCGATCGGTCCATTGCAGTTCAACGCGTACCTAGGATACAACGCGTACCCGCACACATTGAATGCAATGGGCCGGCCGGGAACACTGATCGGTCCATTGCAGTTCAACGCGTACCTAGGATACAACGCGTACCCACACACATTGAATGCAATGGGCCGGCCGGGCACACCGATCGGTCCATTGCTGTTCAACGCGTACCTAGGATACAACGCGTATCCGCACACATTGAATGCAATGGGCCGGCTGGGCACACCAATCGGTCCATTGCAGTTCAACGCGTACCTAGGATACAACGCGTACCCGCACACATTGAATGCAATGGGCCGGCCGGGCACACCGATCGGTCCATTGCAGTTCAACGCGTCCCTGCACAAGTGACTGGCATATGTCACCATGCCTGTCACACGTGAACATATGCCAGCCACATATACTTCCCAGGGAGTGAGGGGCACACCTACACCACCACAGCCTGTCCATACTGTATCCTAAGGCATGTAAGGCTGCATTACCTATTCCGTTTATGGGGGTGAACATGTTGTTCTGTGGGTGTCACTTGGGGGCAGCAACCCCCAGGCTGTGCACGTGTGCATGGGGACAGAATCCTTGGTGTTTCGTGTACATGACCACTGTGATGTGCAAATGTTCATATCTGAGCATGTGCCATGGTCACATTTCACGGTGGTGTATGTGTGTGTCATGTCACATACCCCCTGAGTCCCATGTGGGACGGTATGTTTAACCCAGGGTGACCCATTGGCACAATAGTGATGGTCCTCCACAGTCTGTGAGCATGTTGTGTTTACATTGTCTGTGATTTCATGTGCACAATGGGAGACAGTCTCCACATCCACGTTGTTTGTGCATGGACTTTGATGTTGTGCGTGTGTGTGTCACAGACGTCCATGTCGGTCCTGCCGATGCAACAGGGACCACTACCTGTGGGGGTCATAGTTGTTTTGCTGTGGTGAATACATGATACACCATGTCATGCCAGTGTCCATGTGGCAATACAGGGTCCCTGGGAATCTACCTGTCATTGAGCTGTGATGCCTGGGGCACATCTGTCCTCGCATGTCAGTGTGGGTTGTGTTTGTGACGTGGCAGCAGGAGATGGGAGCTGTGATACGGCCTCATGATTTCCAATGGCACAACCTGGGACTTATTGATGCCACTTGTTGAACTGTGATGTTAGATGTTGGCCATGTATGTGCCATACATGTCCTTACGGTACTGCACACATCATGTACTTGTGCCTCATAATGATGTATCATGTGATATTGAGTGTGTTCAATGCCACTGATGTGGGGTGATTGACAATCTTGCTTTCTTCACCTATGCATTGCAGGGCACCAGCTGTCCTTAGACCATTCCCTGACCTGGCAACGATGGTGGAACGGGACAGCATCCGACGGTACCGCTTCACCAGGCAGCTGATTGAGGATTTGGCAGTACGCTTGGCCCCACATTTGCAATCTGGCCGGCCGTACCCTACAGCGCTGTCCCCCAAGGTGAAGGTGATGGCAGCCCTACACTTCTTTGCCACCGGTACCTTTCAACACACTCTGGCAACTGCTGGTGGGATGTCACAGACCATGTTCAGCCGTGTGCTGCGCGATGTCTTGGAGGCTATGTTGATATACCTGAACTGGTACATCTATTTCCCTAGACTGCAACGACTCACTGACGTGAAGAGTGACTTCTATGCCCTGGGGAGGATGCCGCATGTCATTGGCTCCATTGATGGGACACATGTGGCTTTGGTACCACCACAGGCACATGAGCAGGCATACAGGAACCGCAAACACTACCACTCGGTCAATGCACTGGTGGTCTGTCTTGCAGATATGACCATCTCACACGTGTGTGCCCATTTCCCTGGTTCAGCACACGATGCCTACGTGATGAGGAGTAGTCGCATCCCGAGGATGATGGCACAGATGCAGAACCAGCGTGCCTGGCTTGTTGGTGTGTACTTACTTTGTACCATTGTGTGTGTTCTGATCTGTGGTATTCCACCCACTATTCCAAATCGGCTAATGTGCACTTGTCTGTCTGTAGGTGACTCCGGATACCCCAACATGCCGTGGTTGCTGACACCCCTCAGGAACCCTGTGACACCAGCCCAGATGCGCTACAATGAGGCACATGGTCGGACCAGGAGAGTGATTGAGCGGACCTTTGGTCTCCTGAAGAGCCGCTTCCGCTGCCTGGACAAGACAGGAGGGTCCCTCCCATATGCCCAAGCAAAGGTGTGCAAGATTGTCATCGTGTGCTGCATGCTACACAACCTGGCAGTGCGGAAGGAGTTGCCTCTCATCCAGGATGACGATGACCAACATCCGCCACCTGTGGAGGATCCTGGCCTGGACCACGATGCCAGTGATGATGATGATGATGATGATGATGGTGATGTCCGCACACAGCTCATCACCAACTTCTTTAGCTGAATGTGAGTATCCCGAGATGTCATGTCAATGATGTGAGTTTGCATGATATGTGTTGGTGGTGCTCTGGTGCTGTTTGAGTGTGTCCATGGGCTACATGACTGTATGCGTGTAGCGATGTGTCCTTACAGGTAGTCTGTACTCCCCAACAGTGTTGACATGCTAACTTGGTTCTGGGTGGGTATCTTGTGACATGTATTGGGCATGAGTATTGCAGTTCTGTCCTGTTCTTCAGTGCTTTTGACTGTGTGTCATTTCTGTTCTTCACAGGGTACTTTCAGAGTTGTTTGGTCAACTGTGATCCCCGACACCGTGATTGTACTTCCAGGGTGGTAGCTGTCGTGTCCCTACAGGTGATGTGCGCCACACCCATGGACTTCCTTCCTTCTACACTTGTTGACTGTGTGCCCGCTGCCAGGTGGGATTACCTTGCATCTGTAGTGGTTACGACATGTTGCAACTGTGTAATAAACCTGTGCTTCACTTTGTGATGTGCGTCGTCTGTGGTCACACATTTGACTGACATTTGCTTACTGCACCAGTGGGCTAGTTGACTAAGACTGTGAATGGGTGTTGTGTCTGTGCATTGCACCGTATTTCCTGGCAACATCAGTGTCGGCAATGAGTCAGATGGCCTAGGTGTGTATGTGTTGTGTAGCCCTGGTGGTGTGTCTCCCTCATATGTGTCACGTTGGCATGACTCACATGCCTGTGTTGTACTTGCTGTGGCAGTTAGCATGCACAGTGTAATTTTGCTGGTCATCATCTCCATGACAGAGACCACGTTGGAATCACGACAGAGGCAGGTATGGTGTATTAGTGTGTTTATTGTCATACATGTGTGTGAATAGTGCACAGGATGGTGAGTGCTGTACATTTTGATTGCAATCCAAAGTTCCTAGATGAATTGGAAGTCCTGGTAGCAAAAATGTCCTGTATCAGGTCCACAGTCATCTGAGACATTGGTCCAACTTGTACTCCCCATGTCATGTGGGGGAGTTGTGTTGCAGTCAACAGGGTGAACAGTTTGCACACAAAGGTGATTATCCAGAACAGGTTTTGGCTTCCTGGGGTTGCACATGGCCATCGGCCTCTCACTTGCCCCTCCTCGGACGACCCCTCTTCTTTGGGGGGGGGGGACCCTCAAGTGCAGGCTGCTGCGGTGCAGGGGACTCTCCGCCAGAGTCATCCTCCCTCCCTGTGGCAGTTGCAGTTGTTACAGCACCAGATGTCGTGGGCACACAGGGAGGTGTTGACTGGTTGCTGCTCATCTGGCGGAGGCATTGTAATATGTCCCTATGCACCGCCGTCATCTCTTGCAGTGTGTCCCACTTGGACTCTACGCGGGACATGTGTGAGTCCAAGCGGGCATGATGGGCAGCCTGCTGCTGTTTAATGTCCCTGAGGAGCCCCACTACCTGGCTGAGCTCTCCGGTGCTGGACTGGTACGCATCGGCTATGCGTGCCAGTTGTGGGTCATCATGCAGTCCAGACCCCTCTGCGAGCAGCGACCTATGTCTCCCACCCCTCCCACCACCCCTGGCGACACGTGCAGTACCTGAGGTGGCAGGCACAGGTGACCCTGGGCCCCCTTGGGAGTTGTTGGTGGTGTTGGTGTCCATGGCCCCACGTTGGTCCAGGGTCCCTGTGCAGGTGGTGGTGGTGCTCCTTGGTGTGTCCATGTCGGCAGGGGTGTTACGTGTGTTGACAGTCGTTGGAGGGGTGGGTGCAGGGGGTGCAGCTGGTGGTCCTGCTGGTGCTGCATGATGACTTGCTCCGGAGGTGCCAGGTTGGTCTTCTCCATCCGAGGAGGGCAGAGGCTGTTCCACACCAGTGAGCTCCGTATCCTCTTGGGCCTGGGACAGGGACTCCTCGGCGTTTGCTGCTGTGTCCCCATCATCACCTGTTTTTGGGAGACACACAGAATGTATGTTATGTTTCTACAGGCATTATTGGTTGACACACCTGACAGTTGTGACTGTGCCTCTGGGTGCGGGCCTGTACAGTGCATTGTCCTAAGGTGTCACAGTCAGGGGTTGATATTGGTGTAGCACATTGTCCTGCATTATTTGGGCCTTTCTATGTGTATATTGGGGTGTGTACATGGTCTGCATTGGTTGTATTTGGTTGACATCCGGCCCTCCTTCCCTCCCAGCCAGATATCCCACCATGGAAGGTGCTTCCATTGCAGGGAGTGCAACTTGTCTTTCAGGATGTCAGTCAGTGGTGTCCTGCTGTTGGTTGTTGCACAGTTGCCAGCAGGGCCTTGTGCTCCACACAGCAGTAGCCAGTGTCAGCCATCTTGTCAGTTGTTTTCCACTCCCTGTGATGTGCGCATGGTTCATGGTGGTGTTGATGGGACAGTTGTGGGGGTGACCAATATCTGTGACTACGACTCCCATCATGCTATTGCCTCCACCCCACTTCCCAGCATGCCCATACTTACTTGCTTTTGGGTGGACTTCAGTGTGTGTGAGTGTGGGAGCAATGGCAAGATGGCTGACAGTGGTGTCCTGCTGTTGGTTGGTGGGCAGTTCCCAGCATGGCCTTGTGCTCCCCACAACAGTGCACCAGTGTCAGACATCTTTGATTGGGCATTCCACTCTCTGTGGGGTGTGCATGCTTGAGTGTGAGCTTGCTGGGCCATGTGGCTGGGGGATGTTGGGCTGTGACTAACACTCCCATCATGCTATTGCCTCCACCCCCCTTCCCAGCATGCCCATGGTTCCTTCCCTTTGACTCTGCTTCCCTGTGGGGTTGTGTGCCTGTGCTGACAAGATGGCTGACAGTGTTATCCTGGTCTTGGTTCTGCTACAGGTCCCATGTGTGTCCCTGTGCTTCACTCAGCATGACCCAGGGTGGTGGTTCTTTGTGGGATCTTCATTTGGTATGTGAGGCATTGCATTCTCCCAGGTGGGTTGTGTGGAGTTTGTGTTGAGGGGGGGTGTGAGGTGAGCTGCTTGTAACTATGGTCAGTGCTGTGAGTCCCCCTTCCCACCCCGCCAGATATCCCACCATGGAAGGTGCTTCCATTGCAGGGAGTACAAGTTGGCTTCCAGGATGTCAGTCAGTGGTGTTGTGCTGTTTGTTGGTGCACAGTTGCCAGCAGGGCCTTGTGCTCCCCACAGCAGTAGCCAGTGTCAGCCATCTTGTCAGTCCTCATCCAGTCCCTGTGATGTAGGCATGGTTCAGAGTGGTGTTGATGGGCCAATAGTGAGGGTGAGCAGTATCTGTGACTCCAACTTCCATCATGCTATTGCCTCCACCCCCCTTCCCAGCATGCCCGTACTTCCTTCCCTTTGACTCTGCTTCCCTGTGGGGTTGTGTGCCTGTGCTGACAAGATGGCTGACAGTGTTATCCTGGTCTTGGTTCTGCTACAGGTCCCATGTGTGTCCCTGTGCTTCACTCAGCATGACCCAGGGTGGTGGTTCTTTGTGGGATCTTCATTTGGTATGTGAGGCTTTGCATTCTCCCAGGTGGGTTGTGTGGAGTTTGTGTTGAGGGGGGGTGTGAGGTGAGCTGCTTGTAACTATGGTCAGTGCTGTGAGTCCCCCTTCCCACCACGCCAGATATCCCACCATGGAAGGTGCTTCCATTGCAGGGAGTACAAGTTGGCTTCCAGGATGTCAGTCAGTGGTGTTGTGCTGTTGGTTGTTGCACAGTTGCCAGCAGAGCCTTGTGCTCCCCACAGCAGTAGCCAGTGTCAGCCATGTTGTCAGTTGTTTTCCACTCCCTGTGATGTACGCATGGTTCATGGTGGTGTTGATGGGACAGTTGTGGGGGTGAGCAATATCTGTGACTACAACTCCCATGATGCTATTGGCTACACTGACTTGCCCAGCATACACAGATTTCCTTTCTTTCAGTGGGCTTCACTGTGTGGTGGTGTTGTAGTGGTGGCTACATGTCTGGATGTGTTTGTGAGTTATATTTGTGCCACTGCCTAGCTGTAGTTGTAGATGTGATGGCACAGTTAAATGTCACTATGAGATGGCATGTGTTGTGTTTCTCTGACAGACATACACATTTTGGGATGATTCTGTTCTGGTTGCTGTGTATTTGCTATGAGTGCATGGTTTGACTGTCCCCTTGACAGTGATGTGTGTGTGTAGTCGCACAATATTGTGTACATTTGTTGTGTACTCACCAGGCTCTGGGATGTTTTCTAGTCCATATACGCTCACTGGTGGTAGGATAGCCCGCACCTTCTCCTCCCAGGGCCTGAGGTATACTGGCTTGGCAGGAGGGCCACTGCCGGTGTGTTGGCTCAGGAGGTAGTCCTTCTTCAACAGCTCCTTGACCCTCCTGCGCACGTCATACTGCCTGTTCTGGATGTCTGTCTTTGTGCGCAAACATGGTGATTATGCGTTCACCCTGTCGACGATCCTCTCCCACATCTTTGTTTTCTGTGAGATGGGTGTCTGTTGGACCAGTGTGCCAAACAGCTGTGGCTCTACCCTGAGGATCTCATCTACCAGGACTTCCAATTCACTATCTAAGAACTTATGGTTCTTCTTTGGGGGCATGGTGATGGGTGGTGATGGTGTATGATGTGTGTGTTGGTGTGCAGGTGAAGGTGTATGAGTGTGTGTTTTGCTGGGTGTATGTGAGGTTGCTATTTGTTGTGGTGCTGATGGTGTGTGGCTTGTGTGATGGATGGGCTGTGGGTGTGTGGTTGCTGTCTGTTGAGTGCTGGCAGGTAATTTGAATTTGCAAAGGATCATGGTAGGGATTTGTGTCCTTTATATGGGTGGAGTTGTGGGTGTGTCTTTGTTTCCTGCCCCCCCCCCCCAGTATTTATTGGCTTTGTAATTGCTTGTTTGGCCTTTTTTTTGTGTATTTTCCGTTTGTACTTTTCGCGCATGTAGGAGACGTTCTTGTGACCGAGTCGGACCTTACAGTTGTCTCGTACGGGCTTCTCCGTTTCGTTCACGCTGTGTTTGTGCTGTTTTCTATGCTGCGTACGCGTCGGTCGCGGTGTTTTGGGTTGCTTCGCCTCGCAGTTTTGTATGCGTGTCGGTCGTACGGCTTGTCCTCCGTGCGACTCGGTCGTGTTTTTCACACCTTGCATCGTACTTGGCGGGTGGGAGTTCGCGGGTATGTCTCGTTCGGAATTGTTCTGGGTGCGTGTCGGTCGGTTCGAATCGCGTGTTTTTCCGGCTGGACAGCTGTTTTCCGCACGGCTCGGTCGTTCGGCTTGTGTTCCGTACGGGTCGGTCGGGTTTTGCACGCTTATCATCGTACTTTGCGGGTCGGGCTGCACCGGTACGTGTCGGTCGGAATGTATTCCGGCTCCGACTCGGTCGGTACGTTTTCCGACCGGAATCGGAATCGACCCCATAGTCTATAAGGGAAGCTCCCCCCCCCCGAATGACGTCAATGGGTCTCTGCACCCCTTGCATCTTGCATAATGCAGTGCTCATTCGTGTCAGTGTCTTGCAACCTGAGATCCCTATTATTCTTAGCGTTAAAGTCACCGCAGAGAAAAAAGTGAACTTGAGAAGCACGGTTATCGACCTTAGATTGTAGTAGAGATATAAAATTAAAAAGACTGTTATAGTGTGTACAGCTAGCATTAGTAAAATCATTATTCTAAAAATGTATTATGTAAAAAGCCATGTTAGTCTTTGGTACTCAAATTATTAATGCTAAAAAAGAGAGAGGAACTAGATTTAATCTGTGATACCTCTACCTGAAGGCTTAGGCTAAACCAGGTAGCTAATCCGCCAGCTGCACAGCCATTAGTGGAGGGAGAAGCAGGACTTGAATAAAAGGCATAGCCCTCAAAGTGCGGTGCAGCAGTGAGCCAGGTCTCCTGCAGAACGATTAAGTCAAACTTGGAAACGAATGCCCTCCAATCTTCGTTATTAATCTTCCCTTTGAGGCCTGCCACGTTCCAGCTAAGGACAGAAAAAGTTCTGCAATGCGTATGCAAAGTGTGAGTTGCGACTACCATGGCCCTTAAAGGGGGGGTAACAGTGGTTGTCACTGTAGAATTATCTAGGTGTGTGTTGACGTCCCTATGGCAGTTGGATGTGGTTACACCATGTACACTACAGATTAAAGCTGAGTTGGATGGGCACTGCCTGTGATCAAAGGGGATCTATAGAAAAAACCTAACCGGAACACAGAGATGGAGGTAGTGGCCCGATTACTGGATTAAGCATTAAATAACAGACAATGAGCCAGGTCTGGAAGACTGAAATTAATAACAATACAATTTCCGTGTAATTCTGGCACACTTGGTCCAATCCATGCACATCTCCTTACGTGCAGGATGTCCTCAGCATGCCGAAATGGCATGCCTCTATATCGTGTCAGCCAGTCTAAGGTTTTGTTGAAGAGCTGCTCATAGGATTCGCGTTGATCTGAACACAATGGGGGTACACCTCTCAAGACGGCCACATTCGGGTGTGCAGCAGGGCGGAGGTTAATAACTGGTAGTTGTGACTGCACCTGGGAGTGGGTTAAAGCCACTCTGCCCTTCGAATCCCTTGTGATGTTATTAAAATGGGAAGTGGAAGTAGGTAATTGAACTGCTTTCTGACTGGTAAAAAGATTTTTGTTATGTGAGGGATCAGCATGGACTAGCAGATTGCCAGGAGTAGACAGTGCTTGTGTTTCTGAAATCTACTTTTCAGAAGGACCATCAAGATTCCCATTCAAGATACAGTATCTGGTGGGAGAACTTATTGAAGTTCCTTTGGTGGTGCCTGAGAGATTGATACCAAGCGCAACCAGATTGGACTCAATAATAGCCAGACATGAATCCAGAGGATGAAGTACAGTGTTAATCGTTGAGTACAGTTTTTCTGAGAAGGTCTTTAGGTGGCTAGCCAGAAGGACATTGAAAGAATCAATTAAATAGAACTTGTCAACCTGTGAGAGTTTGACTGGGGTTGAAACTGAAGCCTCTGGGGCTTCTGTACTTGGTACCAGAGCAGGCACTGGCTCAGGCACAGATACTTGTAAGGTCTCAGAAGGGGATAAAAGAGGGCTAGTCACCTGTTTACATGCCTAACCGCGTTTAGCTCTCTTAGGTATTGTTGTAGGCAAGGACTTATTGTTTGCACCTTTAAAGAAAATGGAGGGAGTAGCAATTGGAGGAGTTGGTGCACGATTCGTTGTGGGTCCTTGTGTGGAGAGAGAATCAGCACTGCTTTGGGATAAAACTGAAGGCGTGTCCGAAGCAAGGCAAGGAGACAGGCCAGGTAGACCCCCATTGAGACCATCTGAATTGATGGAAAGCCTCCGTTCAGTTCTGGCAATTTCATTACCAATGGCGCTGACGGCTTGTTCAAGCATCCGGTCAATTGAAGTAGGATTTGGGGTAGGCTTTACTAGAGGAGATAAGATGGAGCCACAGTCAATCACTTTTCTTTTGCCCATGGTCCTGGGGAAGGATCAAACGACTAAAACGGGAGACTGGGGAAACAGCCACAAGCCTGCACAGACTGAGAGCCTTTTGTAGGGAGGAGGCCACTATTAGCAGTTAGGGTTGCAAAGGAAAAAAACAGTACCTCTTGGTAGACAGTGACTCAATTTCCAGGCGGTGGCTTTGCGGCTTCGACAGCTTCACACTCGGATTGGAGGCGCTGGGACATGATGACAGGGGACTCAGAGAGTAGGCACAGCCCAGCTCGATCTGCCTGCAGGAGTGCTGCGACGGTGTTGAGGCGCCAGGAGGGCTGACTCCACCTCCCTATGCCGGTGGAGAATGCTGGGGGACAGAGTCCCACCCCAGCCGACTGCCACCAAGTACAGGTGAGTGCCTGGGCCTTCGATGGCCCCTTTGAAGAAAGCCAAATTCACCAGCCAAGGAATGGCACAAAATCTGGGTGAGAGTGTTCAAAATACAGGATGCTCAGATAGGAGAGGTGACTGAGTCAAGGAGGTCCCTCTCAAGAGAGCATCCTGATGTCATAGCATAATTAGAACCTCCACTAGGTCACACAGACCCCATATTCAGTATGGAGCGTGAGGTCATTCAAGTCTTAAACTTGGCCGCTTTGGATTCTCTCAATACCGTGCAGCGCCTCACACTCACACTTATTAATGTCTCCAAGGAGGGGGGGCAGCGCCTCATATCAATACCATTTAACATGATTCTTTGTCACCTTGTTTTGGAATTACCATACAACGGTTGACATTTTAAAAGATCCTCTGAATGTGTTCTTGTCAGTATTCAATTTATACAACATTACACAACAAGTTGCAACTTGTCTTCAAAATAAGTTTTTTAAGCCATTCAGGTCAGTCAAAGAAACTTTTCTATATTGAGTACACAGCTCAACCGACCTCTTACCATGTGAATGTGTCATCTAAAAAACATTTGTCATCTTAAGTAAGTTATGGAATAGGCAAGGAGCTAAAAAATATTCACTTTCATTGTGTCTTGTTTTTTTCGCTATAGGCCTACATAACATTTTTGAATTATTTAAAAATCATGTGTCATGATGAGTGAATTTGGCCTGCTTTATCTTTCATTTTACTTACGAGGGCAATGCTTTCTATCTAATGTATCCTCTAGGGAAGAAGTTTATCTACTTTTTCTCCACTCTCCCAGAATGATTGCTTAATCTGGAAGAAAGTTCTGTCTATCATTTTGTTGTCAAGTACATTTAACTTACAGTGAAGTTTAATAACTTCAGTTATTTTACCTATTGTGAGGGGTTGCTTTACACTATTTCTTCTTATAGTTTAGAAGAGCATATTAATTCCTGTTCCACGTCCTTTAGGGCACTCAAGTAATTTCTAAATATTTGTCTCCCACAACAGCTTTCAGATTTATAGATTCATAAAATTGTTTATGGAGACAATTCTCTCATAACAGCTTTAATTTCATCCCACTGGATGTATACACAGTCAACTGAACCATCACTAATATCGGACCCCAGAAGGCAAACTAGCACCTAAAAGATCAAAGCTCCAACTAAGGACATCTAGTAGCACGAGACCGGGTCAAAATATAAAAATATGACCGACTGCAATGGAGCTTCAGACAGCAAAGCAGCCCTTCCAAGTTCAGCAGCAGTCTAGCAGAGTACACAGCAGATCACAATCAATCAATCAATCAATCAGGGTTTTTGAAAGTGCATTACTTACCTGTTAGGGTCTCAAGGCACTGGGGGGGGGGGTTTGTGCAACTCCGTCAGGGTCATTTAAAGAGCCAGGTCTTGCGGTCTTTCCTGAATTGGTGCAATGTCAGGTTTCGCCAGAGGGGAAGGGGGAGATCGTTCCAGGTCTTGGCTGCGAGGTAGGAGAAGGACCATCCACCCGCACTGTTCCTGTAGAAGCATGGGACAGTGGCTAGGGTGAGGTTGGCTCAGCGGAGGTTTCTCTTGGGGCTATGGAAGGAGAGGCAGTTGTTGAGTTATTGTGGTCTGATGCTGTTGTGGGCCTTGTAGGCGTGCATGAGCAGCTTGAAAGTTATTCTTCTTTTGGCGAGGAGCCCGTGAAGGTCGCAGAGGTGTTGGGTGATGTGGTTGTGCTGTGGGATATGGAGGATTAGTCTGGCTGCAGTGTTCTGGATGGTTTGGAGTCTTAGGAGGAGTTTTTTGTTGATTCTGGCACAGAGGGCATTTCTGTAGTCAAATATGCTGGTGATGAGGGCATGAGAGACTGATTTCCTGGAGTCGGGGGTATCCATTTGAATGGTTTGCGTAGTATGGGGAGGAAATGGCGTTGATCTGGTGATTCATAGTGAGCGATGAGTTCAGTATGATACCGAGGTTACGTGCATGGTCTGTCAGGGTGGGTGGGTTTTCGAGGGTGGGGGGCCACCAGGTGTCGTCTGATGCAGAGGGGATGGAGCCAAGGATGAGGACCTCTTTTTTTTCTGAGTTGAGTTTCTGGCAGCTGTTCTTTATCCAGGATGCGACGGTTGTCCTCCCTTCTTGGAAGGTGTGCCTGGTGATGTTGGGCTCCTTGGTGAGGGAGAGGATGAGTTGGGTGTCATCGGCGTAGGAGATGATATTGAGCCCATGGTTTCTGACGATAGATGCGAGGGGGGGCATGTAGACAATGAAGAGGGTGAGGCTGAAGAAGCATCCTTGGGGTACTCTGCATCTGGTCTCTGTCGGTTCTGAGAGGAAGGCCGGGAGTCTTATTCTCTGTGTTCTGTCCATGAGGAATGAGCGTATCCAGTCTAGGGCCTTTTCTTGGATGAAAGCGTCGCGGAGTCTGGTGTTTAGTATGCAGTGGGAGACGGTGTCGAAGGCTGCTGATAGGTCCAGGAGGATGAGGGCTGCCGTTTGGCCTTGGTTGAAGAGGGCGCACATGTCTGTGGAGGTGAGGAGGGCGGTCTCGGTGATGTGGTTGCTGTGGAATCCAGATTATGAGTTGTCTAGGATGTTGTTGGCTTCGATGAAGTATGCTAGCTGGGTGTTGATGGCCTTTTCGATGACCTTCCCTGTGAAAGGAAGCAATGAGATGGGCCTGAAGTTCTTGAGGTCTGTCGGGTCTGAAGAGGGTTTCTTTAGGAGGGGGTTGACTTCGGCGTGGTTCCAGTTGTCAGGGAATCTGGCGGTCTCGAGGGAGCAGTTGATGGTTCGACGTAGCTCGGGTGCTATGGCTGTGGCAGCCCTGTGGAAGATTTGTGGCAGGGGTCTGAAGGTGCTCCAGAGTAGATGCTCTTCATGGTCTTTAGGGTGTCTTCTGTAGTGAGTGGGGTCCAAGAGAGTATGGTCTGTTGGGTGGCGTCGCTGGGGTTTGAGGCGGTACAGAGGTTTGGTCGTCGAAATTATTGTAGAGTGTCTTGATCTTGAGGTGAAAGAAGGAGCTGAGTCTTTTGCAGAGGTCTTGGGAGGGAGGGAAGTCTGTTGTCTCGCTGTTGGGTTTGGTAAATTCCTGTATGATGGAGAAGAGTTCCTTGGAGCTGTGGGCGTTAGAGAGGAATCTGTCTTGGAGGAAATTCTTCTTTGTGGATTTGATGAGTTGGTGGTGTGCCGCAGTGGCTGTTTTGTAGGCGGTGCGTGTTTCCGTAAGTTTGCTGTTTCTCCACTTCTTTTCCAGTCGTTGGCAGGAGCGCTTGGATTCTAGGAGTGCTGTGGTGAACCAGTATGCTTTCTTGTTGTGTCGTCCTGTAATCTTCTGGAGGGGGGCGAGTGTGTTGGTGCAGTTGGCAATCCATTGGTGGAGGTTTCTTGCTGTGGTGTTGGTGTCTGCCGTTGTTGGGGGTGGAGTGCAGTTGAGGGCGGAGGTGAGGTGTTCTTTGGAGACTTTGTTCTAGTTTCTGCATGGGAGGTGGCAGGCATGCTTGTGTGAGGTGGGTTTTCTGAAGAAGAAGTGGATGCAGTGGTGGTCAGTCCAGAGGAGTTTCGTGGTGTGGCTGAAGAAGATGCTGTTTCCTCCTGCGAACACGGGGTCGAGTATGTGTCCTGCTGTGTGAGTGGGGGGGGAGGCAAGTTGCTTCAGTTCTATGTTGGTGAGGTTCTCTAGGAAGGCGGTGGTGTTGGGGTCATCGTGGTTGTCCAGTTGAAAGTTTAGGTCTCCAAGTAGTATGTAGTCTGCGAGGGTGGGGGTTGCGATGTGGTTGGTGATGACGTTGGTGAACGGAGTGCTGGGGCCAGGTGGTCTGTAGATGAGGGTTCCATGGAGCGTCGTTCTGGGGTTGGTCTGGATCTGGAAGTGGATGTTTTTCATGGGGGGCAAGGCGTCGTCCGAGTTGGTGGTTGTTATGCGGAGGGAGCTTTTGTGGATGATGGTAAGGCCCCCCTGGGCGGGTGGGGCGGTCTTTCCTCAGGATCTTGTATCTGTCTGGGATGGCAGTTGCTCTTGGGTGCAGAGCTGGCGTTGGTTCAGGTCTCAGTGAGGAAGGCGACATCGGGCGTAGGGGTGTTGAGGAGGTCCCAGATTTCTATGGCATGCCTGTGCATGGAGCACATGTTGAGGAGGATGCAGTTCAGTGGTTTGTGTGCGCTGGCGTCCGGTGGGCCAGGGGCTACTGCTGGGGCCCGGAGGTGGGTGAAGGTGCAGCGGCAGTGTCGGCAGGAGATCGGGGTCTGAGAGCGTGCTGGGATCATAATGGCAGGGTTCGGGGGACCAGGGTCCCCGGCGTTGGACGCAGCCGGGTCACAGACGGGCGCAGATGGGCTTGCCTTTGGTGCACCAGTGGCACGGCCACCATTAAGTAGGGGTCTGGGGAGGGCAATCAGCTGGGAGGCAGGAGCGACACGCTGGGGGAAGGCCGCAGGGGCAGCAGTAGTGGGGAGCGCGGGAATAGGAAGCAAAACAAGGCAAAGAGAAAAGAGGCAAAAGAGAAAAGAGTCCAGAGAGGCAAAAGAGAAAAAGAGGCAAAAGAGAAAAAGTGGCAAAAGAGAAAAAGTGGCAAAAGAGAAAAAGAGGCAGGAGAGAAAAGAGGCAAAAGAGAACAGAGGACACAGAACAGAGTGGAATAGCTGAAGGGCAGGGTGCTCTTCTACTAGACCACCAGGAATGAGGTGCAGGCAGGAGCCTGCGGGTAGAGGAGGGCCTCAAACACCTACCTGGCAAGGAGCTCGGGCTCAAGGGCAGTCCCTTGGAAGGTCAGAGGTCTTGCTCTTCTTGACGTGCAGCAGCCGCCGTTAAGTAGGGGTCGGGGGAGGGTGATCAGCTGGGAGGCAGGAGTGGGAGCGACATGCTGGGGGAGGGACCGTGGGGGCAGCAGCAGCAGGGAGTATGGGAAGAGGGAGTGAAACGAGGCACAGAGAAAAGAGGCAAAAGAGTCAAGAGAGGCAAAAGAGAAAAAAAGGCAAAAGAGAAAAAGTGGCAAAAGAGAAAAAGATCGGCGGAGATGGAGAGAGGCAGGCAGGTGTACCGGCACAGCTAAATGGGAGAACCCTCCCGATTGCCCTCATGCCTCATGAGGCAATAACTGTATAAATAAGGGAGACGCTACTCCCTCTCATTAACCTAGCAGCACAGGTCAAATCCAGGCCACTAGTGATACTTAAACTTACCTTGGTCCTGAAGAAACGCTTTGGATCTCCTCCTGAGGCCACAGAGAGCGTGAAACATGTCGACCACCTTATACGCCCATTAGGGACGTATATCTAGCTACAGAGGGACATAATATCCCCAGAGCAGCACCACACACCTTTTAACAATGACAGAGGAATCACCTTAATAAATAGTATTCACTCCCCCTCCAGCCATTTTTTAGAAAAACACTACTTGAAACCTCACTACCACTCACACGCACGCACCCATACGGCTTCTTCATCAAAAGATCTCTGATAAAGAGACCCTTCAGGGGACCCATAGGGCATTGCAGCACCAGCCCGACGAGGAGCAACAAGCCCTATGATGAAGCATGACATCCTTCGGGGTGTGTGAGGGCATCATGATGAGGACACACTATCCCCACACATGGAGTAGCACAGGACAAAACTTCATTCTTTGACTTCCTTTTACAAGGAACAGTGACTCCCTTTATTGTAAAAGAGAAAAAGAGGCAGGAGAGAAAAGAGGCAAAAGAGAACAGAGGACACAGAACAGAGCGGAATAGCAGAAGAGCAGGGTGCTCTTCCATTAGACCACCAGGGATGAGGTGCATTCAGGAGCCTGCGGGTGGAGGAGGGCCTCCAACACCTACCTGGCAAGGAGCTCAAGGGCAGTGCCTCAACGGTGGAGCTGCGTGGGGGGGAGAGCAATGACACTGACCAGGAAGTTCTTTGAGAGTCCTTCTGCAGGTTCGGGAGTGAACTCTTCAGTGGGTGTGAAGGCCCTAGATGTATACCCTGGTGCCCTTCTTCTGGAAGGTGAGAGACGCTTCTAGAACAGTTCTTTGAAGTACATGGAAGTTTCAGCCTCTCCAGCTCTGGCTCCAAGCTGGGTTCAGTGACAATGTGAGGTCCATAGGCCCTACGTGTGAAGGCAGGTCACACCCTATTCAGTTTAAGTGGGGCTGTGCTTAGCACTGCCCCCATCCTATCAGCAGATGGCCCCTTGAGGCACAGCTAATCCCACTATTGCGTGACTGTCCAGGAGGAATTCACAAAGTCTAACTGTCAGCTACACCCAGTCATGCGACCCAAGACAGACTGGAGGCACAAAAGACTAAGGACAGGAAAGTGCTAACTTTCTAGAAGTGGCATTTTAAAAATTGTAATGAGAAGTCTGACTTTACCATTAAAGAGGGCTTATCATTACAATTCTATAGATAACAAAAATGACATTGCTACCTGCTCCCAATTGGAAATTACAGCTTATTACATATAATATGGAATCCCCAATGTTTTCCTATTGGAGGGGTAGGCCTCAAAGTACTGAAAAACGAATTTGATCGTTTTTTTTTACTACCAGGGCATTTAAAAGGTAAAAGTACATGTCCAGTCTTTTAACTACACAGCACCTTGCCCTATGGGCTATCTAGGTTCTAACTTAGGGCCGACTTATATGTAATAAAAGGGGAGTTTAAGGCTTGGCAAGGGGGTTTAAATGCCAATTCGACATAGCAGTTTAAAACTTCATTCAGGACGCAGTGGCAGGCCTGAGATATGTTTTAAGGTGCAACTTAAGTGAGTGGCACAATAAGTGCTACACGCCCACTGGTAACATTTAATTTGCTGGCCCTGGGTATATGGTATACCACTCTACAAGGGACTTATAAGCAAATAAAATATGCCAATCAGATGCCAGCCAATCAAACCATGTTTAGGGGAGAGAGCACAAGCACTTTAGCACTGGTTAGCAATGGTAAAAAGGCCAACAAAAGCGAATTTAGCAATAAATAGAGGGAAAAAGGCAAAACGTTTGGGGGTGACCGTGCAGAGAGAGCCAGGTCCAACAAAGTACATATAGCAATTTCAGCAGGATCGGTCTAAAGAAAGTAGCCTTCTGACCTTCAATGGGAATTGCCAGTATAGTGCATATCTCTATTTTACTCTGAATAACCTTAAAAATATGTAAATTATGTTGCAGAGGCTGTGCCATGTCACTGACAATGTAGCTCTGCAAATGCCTAGGCAAATCTAATGGCTTCACAAGAGGCAGGCCTGCTATCTCCTACTTTGAGCCTATTGGAAAAGGCTCAGACTTAGATCAATTAATGCAAAGGCCCAAGACGTCACAAAATTGATCGGAGATGTCTAGTGCCTCTGCGATGCTTGACTGTGGGTTCTGTGTGTGTAACAAGATATTAACATAAAATGACATATCATTGATACAGAGAAAGTATATATATTTACCCTGTAGGCGAACAATGGATGACATATAGAGAAGCCATACCACAAATCAAATTCTCAAACCATGAGGTAGCTATCACCACTCTCAATGCAGTTTCAATTCCATTAAACAACTTTAGTAAGTTTTAAGGTCATACATCCATGGGGTCAAAGCCGGCAGTCATTATTTGAGCAGATATATTTGCATTTAGATATTGAGTGGTGTGATCTAGTGAGAATTTGATGTATGAGCAATATTTTTCTTGGAAAGTTTCCTGCAAGTATCAGCAATATACCTAATCTGTTTAGGAACCAGGCAAAAACTTCCTCTCCTCTAGTGTTCCTGCATTTCTGGAGTAAGAGGTTCATGATCTGACATGGTTCATTTGGCTTTCTTCCTAAACCCCAACACTGGACTCATAATTTGATGTACTATAATGACAGAGAACATTACTATTTCTGTCTTCTGGCACACTGCACAAGAACTAGAGATATATGGAAGCCTTTACATATGTAATTGCTTAACAAGGATTCATCAAAAATAAATGTTAACAGGTTAAAGGTTTTCTAACTGGAGGCTCCAAAATCACCCCTATTAATTGCTCCACATTAGTAACTGAGGGGTGTGTCTCTTCCTCCTTAATTGTGATTTGTGGTATTTCCTATACAAATTGATACCTCTTGTTCCTGAGATTGCTGTTGAGTATTGTTTCTGCACTATCTATGCTTTACTAGATATATGATTTGTGCTGAATATGTTATGTTGGTGGCCAACCGCCCTCGGAAGCCCACCTACCCCCTCAGACCACACCAAGAATCTCGGCATCGTACTCGACTCATCACTCACCATGAACCGACAGGTCAGCGCCGTCACCTCCAGCTGCTTCAACACCCTCCGCATCCTCCGCAAGACCTTCAAGTGGATCCCCCCTGAATCAAGGAAGACAGTCACCCACGCACTCATCACCAAAAAACTGGACTATGGAAACGCACTCTATGGCAGCATCAACATGTCCCTACTCTGCAAACTCCAGACAGTACAGAACACCGCCGCCAGACTCGTCCTCGGCATCCCCCGACACGAACACATCAGCCAACACCTACGAAGTCTCCACTGGCTCCCCGTGGAGAAAAGAGTCACTTTCAAAATCCTCACTCACGCCTACAAATGCTTACACAACAACGGACCCAAATACCTCAATGACAGAATCAACTTCCACGTACCCAAAAGAAAACTCCGATCTTCCAACCTCGACATGGCCGAAACCCCGCGCATCCACAGAGCCAGAGCAGGCGGAAGATCCTTCTCTCACATTGCAGCCAAGACCTGGAACGAGCTACCGACAGACATCAGACGCGCCCCCTCCGTGAACACCTTCAGGAAGACCCTCAAGACCTGGCTTTTCGGCTAAACAGATCTGCGGACCCCCCCCCTCAGCGCTTTGAGACCCTCGCGGGTGAGTAGCGTGCTTACAATTCCCTGATTGATTGATTGATTGATGTACAAACATGAATGTGTTTATGGAAGGTGCAATTTCATATTGTTTGATATTAAACTAAAGAAAAAATAACAATTCAAATGGCATTCCTGAACATAGTCATCCATCTCGCTAGAGAATAAATACATGTTTCTTTTTAAACTTTTTTATTGAAAAAACATAAGCTTCATACAGCATATAGTGGAGAGAAAGCTGACAATCATTAAACATCAATCGATCAATGGTTCTTTACATGTCAGAGAAGGGGCTTCCAACAACTCAAGAGTGGCGCTTTTACGGCCCATTAACATTCAGAATACACACTTCTTTACCCTCGATTCCCCCACCCACCTGGTGGTACACGAGAATTAGTAAAAGTGTAATCATGACAATGACTCATAGACCATGTAATAATAGCTACACTGCGGTCCATCATGACATAGGACTTGATACGTCTCTGAACCCATTGAATCCCATATTTCTGTGAACCCCTTGCACAGAATGAATATGAATGTTGTTCTAGAGGATGAATGTCAATGTCCTTCTGTCATTGAGTACTAACATGTAGCAACCCTCTTCATCTGGGTGGAGCGATTTAGCACATATATCCATAGAATCAAGGCTCAGTCTGATCAGCATGATGATCCCCCATAATCCAATTTGTGGGTGACTTATTATCTATCAGAGCCATAGACTGTTGTAAATGTATTAGGTTCATATATAAGGAGGAAAGTTTTCGATAGTATCAATATATATTTCATCAACCATTTTGCATATGTAATTATGTTGTGTTGTTTAATAAGATTAGTCAATCTCCATACGTTTAATTAATGTCACTTAATAATTGCATATTCTATTGCAATCTAACAACATAAAATGCCCTCTGCGGTACTTGCATCCTTTCCTCAGCCACCTCCACCCCAATGCCCTTGCATTGCATGAATGTGGTGTTTGCACATATCTCCAAGGATCGCTGCAGCCATGGTTTACACTGATGACTGAAAAAACCCTTAGACTGAATGATTCCTCACATTTGATACATGATACTTCATATTGGGTCCTTGCACCCACACCCATTCTTCAATATGAATGTGATACTCATGTGGTCGCCTTGGTCCCAAGGCAGCCTACAACAAGGCATCTCTGAAGACTGCTCATGGATCTTCTTCTCATTCTCCCTCTCATACTAATGAATGGGCTGCAATCTCCACAGAGTGCATAATGTTCTGTGCAGCCCAATTACAGGACCAACATTTATACATCACCCACTTGTCTCATGTCCTGTTACCCACCGGGCCTTCATGCCCCCATGTCATATAGATCCAGTGGATATCTCTCATGTGCAGGCACTTAAGATCTTAATCAAGCCTTCCTGAATGCCTGCTATTTCTTCCAGTGTAGCTCAAACCCTGGAAAAGTATACACATGTTTCTGAAGGTCCAATCATAAAACATTGTATGTATGAAGTAGTGTATTCAAACTGCATGGTGCACTTTATATCACAATGTCCAAAAATTAGGTTATCCCCTTCACACCAAGGGACCTGATGAATCTGAGCAGAAATGACAGTGACGAGCTTGAGTACCGCCCCCCCTCCCCAAGGACGGGGTGATCTGACCTCCTCAGATCCACATCACCTCAAAAGTAACTAGAGGTCACCTGACCCTGGCCAATATTTTCCCTGGATTTCACATTGGATACCACATTTAAAAAAGGGTTCTGCCATGGGAGGAAGATGTGTTCCACGTGAAGCATTAAGCCACCAACAGTGTAGCCCAAGATCCACCCACAAATGTCCCCACACTCCCCAATAAGATCACCAACATCCCATATATACCCCTAACTGAGGTAGAAACCCCACTACCAGAATCACACTATCTTCTCCTAAGCATATGGATGTAACACTACTATAGATCAGTTCCCAACTGACACCATTCTCTCACATGGTGGGCATGAAGTGGGTGAGAGTATTTTGGGGAGTGATTTTATTTGGAATGAAGCATTGATAATAGGGCATTAGCCAAATCAACAACGAACTTAAACTGCCTATTTTGGCCATATTTTGGAGAAAGGCATGGTTCATGAGGGGCAACAGGACTTTTCCTTTTTCTCCCATGTTTACAGAAATTATGGTTGACGGATTACACCTTTTTTTAGCAAAACTATGTTGGGCCACGAACTGTAGGCTATATTTTGCATCTTAGTCGTGGATCGTGCCCATCTGGCTAGGCTGGAGCTTCTGAGGGAATCGGTTTAGTTGAGGGACCTGCTCTACATGGAGAAATGCTGACACATTCAAGAATTTCTAGAAGTTCATTCCAAGAGTAGTATGCTCATAAAAACTAAGTGGGATGCCATAAAGGCTTGCCTTAGCAGTATGCTGATTTCACATACTGCCAATACAGCAGGAAAAGTACACTAATCGGAGAGATGACACTAAAGGAAACAAAGCTAATACAATGCTTGTCACTCAACTGAGAATCTGTAAAAAAAAGCCATGTATCTCAAGACGAAGAATACTGAATTAAATAGATATGAGAAGGACAAGCTAAATGGTTTAATACATTTGGGCCAAAAAGATAAACTTCCTCCACTAATTATTTAGATATAATATATTAATATAATGACAACAATAGTTTAGTCAGATACATTTTGAAACTTTTTTCAAAATAAATATGTAATAAACAATTAATAATATTGAATAACACTGATCTTATTAGTTACAGTGAGACACTAGATTTACAGTAGTTGAAAAACTCTGAAAAGAATATGATAGAGCTGAAACATCATCTAAATAATGAAAACACCAGGAGGTATTACTTTTATTAAAAACGATTTTGATTTGTCCCTTTTATTTTTAAATTCATTTTGCCAGCTCCTGCAGGATATCCTCTAGATTCATTGCACTTTCTGTCTCGTGTTTACGCATTTCAGATTATTGTGCACAATCCCTCCATACAGTAAGCTTACTGTTTCATTCATGTAGTGTTGATGTCAAACCAAAGAGGGTGAGCTACAATTTTGTTAATAATTTTAAATCGTTTAATATTTTGTTGTTCTTTCAAATAATGCTTTGCTCGTGAAATAGGTGGCTATCTGGACTTCTACACACTCAGCAAAGCTCAATTTAAGTTTTCAAAAGCTATTTTTTCCATTCTTACTCTATCGGCCCATCTCTGGCTCTCTCTACCCCAGAGCATTCCAAACTCTTCTCTGCAATATCATCCTGTGAAATTAAAAAGCTAATCCTAGGCCTGACTCCATTGGTGGTAGGGGTGGCTAAGAAAATGATGCAAATGCTGCAAGAGACATTTTATGTTGTTAGAGTGAAATAGAATATACTATGTCGACCCGCTTGTGTGGGGGATCCCAACTAGGGGCGGTTGGGAGGAACGGATCTCCCTATACGTTGATGATATATTATTATATGTTTCCAGGCCATATTACTTGATAGCCCGCACTCTGCACATATTTGAACTCTTCCGCAGCTACTCTTGCTACAGAATTAACAGGGCCAAATCTGTGGTTTTCCCCCTATCGGGTTCCCCCAAGGCTCCCTGCAAGATGTGGGGCTCTGATTGAATTAACAGGCTTTAAGTACCTCGGAATCTTTGTGACTAGGAATCTGTTAGACCAGCTCCGAACAGAGGTGATGCATTGGCGTACCCTTCCTTTGTCTTTGTTGGGGAGAGCTTCCCTATACAAAATGATGTCCCTGCTGCGGTTTTTATATGTCCTACAAAATACACCATGACCCATTCCTCCAACCTATTTTAAGCAGATAGATCAGGAGCTCCTCACACTACTGTGGCAGGGAGGAATGCCACGCATTGCTCTAAAAAAAGCTCCAAAGGGAAGTCTGATGGGGGCCTAGCAATTCCAGACATTAACAAGTATTATTGAGCCTCACAGCTGATAGTGATTAATGACTGGGTGTATTAGGACTGGGAGGAACCAGCCTATAGGGTTGTTAGAGATGTGATGCCCGCTAGAAATTATGAAACCATTCTATACACCTGCAAAGCGAGGGAGAGCCTCCCAAGACATACGTCCACTGTGGTTGAGTGCTGGACTGAGGATGATATTCACCTGGGAGGGCGGGACACATTAGTGGTGGGCAAAAATAGGCATTGAGCACTTGGGTGACATATGGAGGAATGGGGCTTTTATCTCCTTCGATTCCCTGGGGCAGGAATTTGGCCTAGAAGCCTCCCAAACACTTCACTATCACCAACTAGGGAATGCTCTCCGTGTACACATTTCTGAGGGGATGAGCTTACCTGACTCCTCCCCCCTGGAGGACTGCCTGCTCGCCGATCCCATTCCACACAAAGGTGTGTCAGCAATTTTCAAAAGATTAATGAATAACTCCCTAGACCCTCTGGGCTCCTTGAGAGACTGATGACCTGGGTGACTTGGAGGACGAGGAATGGGTGGAAGTACTCCAAAGTTCCCGAGATACAGCAATCTGAGCGTGCTTTAGGTTAATACAGCTTAAGGTCCTACATAGGACATAGTATCCACGCACCCTACTTCACGAAATGGGGGCGGTAGATGCGCCTCTATGCGTGAGAGAATGGGGACATGTAGGTTCCCTTTTCCATATTCTATGGGAGTGCCCAATGATTCAACGATTTTGGCAGGAAGTGACTACTGTAATGTCAAAGGCCCTTTCAGTCAGGGTCCCAGTTGATGCTAAATGGCTTCTGCTGATGATACAGAGTGAAGAAGACTGGCCCAGATACATCCGGCTATGGCTGGCACTGGCGGCAGGGGTGGCTAAATGCAACATTGTGAGGATATGGGGAACGTGGCTCCTGCAGTCGGTGGCAGAATGGGAAATGGATTTAGACTAGTGTCAGAGGGTGAAGTAGGTGGTGCACCGTAGTAGGGGATGCCCTAAGAAATGGGAGAAGGTGTGGGGCCCTTGGCAAGCATATCAGGGGTGAAACTGGACTTATGAGTGCCCACGGGATGGAGACGGGCTCTCGCTACAGAGTGAAGTGGGGAAAATGAAGACTACACCCACTGTCTGGTTATATGTCATGATTCTGTGTGGTTTTATACACATCGAGCGTGAAGTGAGGACTCGCCTCGATGTAACCGTTATGTCGAATTGCACTTCTGTACCTGCTATGTATTGTTATACCTTATGCTGTACGATGAGCATGTTTAATAAAAAAGAGTTTAAAAAAAGAAAGAATATACTATGATTAAATTACATTTATTAAATGTATGGGGACTGCAATCTATTGATACTTACTATGGGGCAGAAAAACAAAGTTAAAGTGGCAAGAGCTCAAACTCTGTCAGCTCATCAGATGGAAAGAGATGCCAGACTGCTCTTTCAGGAAATAACTACACCCCTATAAAACTTGGAATAAAAAAGTAAGTTGCAGGACATAAGTCAGCTTCTGGACCCTGGCAGGGTTTTGCAAGCCAGGAACTAAAAACTGCAGTGGTAAAATCAGTCTGGACTGAGTCTAAATTGTACTGCTGTAACTTCACCACTGATACTACTTGTATGGTCTAACTGTTAAAATGGCAGAGGGACATTTAAGTATCAGTACAGTACCAAAAAGACATAAGCAGGCAAAAACTGAAAGAGTGAGACATTTAGCAATATACCCCCCCCCCCTCTGAATTTAGGGATTTATCAATTTCATTAATAAGAGATCAACTAGTAAGGTGCATCAACAATCCTAAGGTGGAAGAAAAATAATTACTGATAACCTGAAACTCAAAAAAATGTATTGCATAATTCAAAGTTCGATGCGAAATGAAAGTAACAATGATAGCAGTGGGAATGAGGTTGCTAAGATGAACAATTCAGAAAAGGAGACAAAAAAGTCAGAGACGGTTCGGAACAGGAATCTTAGTGGAAGCAAATTCAGCTATTTCAGACGTGGAAGTATTGGGCATAGCTCAAATAGCACAGAGTTGCTTTTCAGGGCACTCCTCTTGTGGCAGACGTGATCATCACATGTATGCAGGGGTTGAAAAGTGCAAAATGTGAACGAGGCAAAGGATGTAATCAAAAAGGATTGGAGGCGAGGGAAATGGAGAATGAAGAGTATGAGTAGAATGTTGTGATGCTAGAGCAGGTATAGAAGCTAGCAGAAAGACACAGCCTATAGTCACTGATCCCTGGCCACCTTACAACCTTATAAGAGGCAAGGCATGGGAAAGAGTGTTCAAGGAGGAGAAAATAGAGCTACTGGAACAAGATAGTACTCTGGGCTCATACATGAAATCCAAGATTGATCTTTTTGGATACACACAGATGAAGAACATTTTCAAGAGTAGAGAGACAGTAGGGAAGAGGTAGCAGATAACTTACTTAGATGGAGAGTACCAGAGAGAATTGGGCATAGGTATTGCTCCCAATGCTCCAGAACAAGTGATGTTGGTCACATATATTTCAGGAGATGAACATAAGGTAAAGAGGTTTGCAAAAGTGGTTGAAGAATAGTTGAGATTGTTGGAGGGCTTAGAACAAAAAATTGAGTTAAAAATAAGTAAAGTATAGAGGGCCTAACGTGAGGAGAGTTTCCAACTTGGTGGTCAAACCAATTCATAATAAGCCACTTAAGGCCTGAGTCAATCTGGAGTAACTGAGGAATTAGAATCCTCAGAATGCCTTGCACCTTCTGTACAGCATTCAAGCTTTGATAGGGCAATGGAGGCTTAGGTGTCACCGAAGGGAATTTCCAATATTTCTAAAACTGTTTTTCATAACATTTACACATCTATTTGTATTCACATCCAACAACATAAGTGTGGACTAAAAAAAAGGAAATCTCCTTTATATGCTTGAAAGAAGGCCCAAAGAAGTGCTGAAAGTTTAACTCACTGTGGCTTAAATGTGTTGGCAGGAAAAGGGCTATCCTGCATGATGTGCTATTAACGAGACTGTGATGTAATCAGAAGAAATGCAAGAGCTGGTATGATAAGTTAGAAAAACTAAAGAAGAGGATGTTGTGTGTGGGTGAAGGGGTTTATGTGAAACAAGAGGGTTGATGAGGAGGCATATGTTTGTGGTTGATTCGTGTTATTGTTGTTTGTCATAAGGTAGCTCAGTGATTTTTAACCTGTGGTCGGCCGACACTGGGCCACTTGCAACACTTGCTTAGCGCGTTGGCTAATGTTTAGAAAATTAAATAATAGCAGGATAATAAAGTATGTATGCAGGCCTGGGAGAAATGTACATTACGCTGGCATAATGTGAATGATTTCAGGATCTTCCTGTTATGCAAAATTCCTGATATTATGCCATTATGCCACATCACCTAACTACAGCGCCGTTTGTGGCAAAATTATAGAGTGGGAGTGCAGGAACAACGCAAACAGTATGCTAGCTCTAAAAAAGTAACATGGTAAATTGAACATTTTAAAAAGATCTGCAAACGTGAAGGAATTTGAAGTTGTCCATTAAAATCTAAGTTAGAATCCTTAGCTTGATTCATGAAAGTAGTGCAAGTTTATTTTTTGGTGGCCGCAACTGAAGCAATGTTATGCACCAACAAAAAGAGAGAATCTATTAGGAGCAAAGAAGACAAAGTGATGTGGTGGCATGTTGATTTTAGAAATAAATCTACACTTTAAACCTCCCCATTTAAATGAAAACTTTGGTTCTTGTTTATGTTTTTGTTTGTGAATGAAATGCGATCTTATAATTTGTGCAAATGTTTGATGTATACTTGTTTCAGTATTTCTGTGTATGGATTTGAGGTTCAAATTGTAAAAATGTCTTAGAGCCAGTGTTCTGGGGCTCCAGTACTGATTCATTGGGCTGCCACAGAAGTCAAGAAGTTAATGCTGAGCTATTTGGAATATGTGGTGCTGAGTTTGCCAAGGCAGATTTACTCCTGGGATCTGCCTGAGGGTCCTGTAGAATTTCTACAATGGATTCCAGATTAAATGTTCTTGCATGGAAGATTATGTAAAGCCTGGGACCTAAATTCTACAGTCAATTTTGATGAAGTCAATGCACAGATGCACAGAGGTCTGTTTTTGTATTTTGTATTATCTTTCTAAGCATGATATGTTTGATTTTCAGTTTTTTTCCCTGCAACTTATTTTTCTGTATGCAGAATTCTCTCATCTATATTGCCCAGTTTTGGGCTACTTATTTCCTTCTCTTCTACTGCAATATAATTCCTATTGTTTTTCTGTTTGTTGACATGTAAATACGGTTGTTATGGTGAAGCGGGGTCATGTTATGGTTAGGTCTACAGCCGACAGAGCCGGATTATGCACTTAGAAGGTAAAGGTTGACGTGTTGCATGTTTCCAGGGGCTGTGCTGTTGGCTGTCTGGCTCTTGGCAGTGTCTCTCCTGTCTCACATTAAATTACAGATTTAAACTAAAAATGTTGGATAATTGCTATGGTAAATGGGAAGCATGGCGGGGTAGGTGGTGTAACGAAACTTGAGGGGGTGACCCTGCAAAGTACATGGAGGGCTCCCTCCGGACTCACTTAGCGAGCTCTCAGGCCAGGGTACTGTGCTGAGGGGCCCCTAGACCTCAGCCGCCCGCCGCCCTTCGAGGTTTGGGCGGGGTCGTCTTTTCTCCTTCAGACCATAGACTTGCACTTCACAGAGAGAGAGGTCTGTTTTATATCCAGGGACGATAATCTTGATGACTCGACCGAGCCTTCCCCCGCAGCACACAATGATCTCCTTTCTATAGACAGCACTTCTATCTCTCACCCTACCGCATCTGTGGAAGAGGAACAAGATGGAGTTAATGCGAGGAGCTGAAGATGGAAACAGTCAAAGTTATTAGTTGTGTAAAAAAGGGCACTGGTGTGTTGCGCACTAAGGTACAAGTCACCACTATATGAAAAAATAACTTTTTATAAATATTATTCTACTTGGCTGTAAGCCATTGATGGGCAATTAGCTGATCGTGCTCCGTGTGTTTCAAAGAAGAGACACTAGAAAATATTACTTAAAAATCTAAAAACTAAAAGATACACAAAATACATAAGGGATGTGTTGAACTGTGTGTACTTGAGAAGCATGAGTCTTAGGGGCTGATTACGATGGCGGAAGGATCGTCACCGCCAGCCTGGCAATGGCAATCCTTCCGTCAATTGACAGCAATTTCCCGGCGGTGGGAATCGCTTTCGGACTGCAGCGGTCGCAAGAACCGTCCGCCACGGAACCGCCACAGGCAATCGTTATGATTGCCTGGCGGAGCGGTCAGCATACTTAAAATGGTGGCGGAGCCTAGCAGGCTCCGTCCGCCGAATTACGATGCTGGCGGAAGCCAGCCTTTCCGTGGCGGGTAAACCGCCATTGAAAGGCTGGCGGGGATTGGTTTAGGGGGCCTGTTGCGGGCCCCCCTTGTGTTGGGGGGAGGTGTTTGTGCACCCCCCTACATTTCAGTGCACTAAGTGGCAGGCACCGTGTGGTGCAATGTTAAAATGTAAGATGCGTCTGCCACGGTGGCGGTCGCATCACAATTTGGTGTGCAGAACCGCCGCACGTATTGCGGACGGTCCCGGTTACCACCACGATGGAGGACGGACTCCAGTCCGTCCGCCATCGTAATGAGCCCCTAAGTTTGTAAAAACAGTTTCATGGGATTTAAAATGTCCCTGTCTTTCAAAAGAGTACTTTAACTTAACTTCTTTAGGTTTGTGGACTGTCGTATCTAAATGTTCATCTCAGGCCAGAACCTTCCTTGTTAATATGCAAATCCTTTCACTTCATATTTATATTGTACTACATGTGGCACCTCAGCTCAGCTGAGCTCAGCTTTGATGACAGAACTTGATATTGTCCCTTAAACGAGAGCTTTTCTACATCATGAACATAAAACTAGACACATATTTTGTACCAGGTTTTGGCAAAACCATACCTCTGCCTAGGATAGTCAACAAGCACCAAAGCATACTTATTTTAAATTAGCAAAAATCTTGGATTATGTCAACATTGTTTTTTCCAGCAGGTTAAATGTTAAGTTCAAAGACTGTAACTGACACAACCACATCTGCAAAAGTTAAATATAAGACCTTTCTTAACTAAGCCTGGGTGAAACTCGCGTAATTTCCTTGGGGAAAAATCGGTCAAATGGGAAAGAAATACGTGAAATGACATCGACTTTGGATGCAAAGGCCAGTGACTTAGCTTAGTCAGTAAGATTGGGAGGGTGTAAGCTTCAGATTTCTCAACAATCACACTGGCATTGCTTGTTAAAATACATTATGAGAAGTAGGACATGAGGGGGGGCTTAAGAGGCAGTGGATAGAGGAGTGTGGATTGTTAGGTGTACTGAAAACAATAATTTTCAAAGTAACCGAGTTTTAAGGCAGAGACGAGAGAGAAAGAGTGTGTGTGTGTGTGTGTGTGTGTTTTTGTCCTTGTGGGCATGTAAAAATCCAGAGTGAAATCTGACATTAACCTGACCATACCCGACTAATAGCCCCTGTACCCAACTATATTCAACAGAATACATTTTTAGGTGGGCTGTAACACCTCATACACCCCCCCCGTAGCCACGCTCCTGCTTAGACAAATCTCAAGCTAAACAAAATAGCACAAAAACATGCATGATGTAAATAACATCTGTTCTAATTGTTTGTGTGCCTCTAATGCTCCTGCAATGGGATTTTTACCTAAACGAAATCTCAATTACGCGACCTGGCATAATACTGCATTTATCAGGCATTTAATTTAACAATTGTAACATGAAATGGTGAAAACTCAAGTGGCCTAAACAAAATTTTTCCAGGGCCTTCTGTTAGCTTTTTTGTGCTGATCTCCATTCATCATTGGCTAAGTCCACATAAACACCTCTTTTTACAAATATCTTGCTCAGCTGGCTTTCATACTATACCCGACAGTGACATACAACTGTCTCTCTCCACATTAATCCATGCTCCACAGAAAACTCCTCTGCCATTGTACAGAACAGTTGGAGAGTGTGACAAACTGACCAGTGCAAAGACAGAATTGCTGCACAATCTGGCTATTCGCAAGCAGATCCCCCTAATAGTGGATGATGGTGATCAGCCAGGGCCCCCGCCTGCAGACCAGGACAGGTCCAGTGACGAGGACAGTGGTGAGGAGGAAGCTGTGAATGTGCGTCAGCAGCTCATCGCCCGCTACTTCACTTGACGGTGAGTGACCATGTACGACGGCTGATGTAGCTGTAGTTGTGCAGGTGTATGTGTGCTCTGTCACGGAGGCCTTTTGTTCACTGAGTGCTGTGTGGCAATGGTCCATGTCCAGGGTAGTATGCCACTGACAGTGGTTGTAGCATTGTACCCTGTTGCTCTGTGAGATGTGTGTACATTGCTTGTAGTTGGTGACAAGTACTGTGTGATGAATGTGTGACACACTCATTGAATGGCCTCTTGTTCTGTTTTTCACCCCTAGGTCCCTACAGCCTCTCCTGGCCTATCGACATACCACACAGCAGATGCATTTCTGATCATGGTTGCGGTTGCACATCGTTGAATAAACACAGGGCACAGACAGCAGAATGTGATAAAGGTGTATTTATTTTCAGCGGTGACATGTTATTGTGTGCAAGGTGATGACAAAAGTGGTGCATGCTGTGACAATGAGTTGACGGTCATGGCTGCATGATGGTCAACCCATGATGTTCTATGTCCACAGTCCAACAGACACATGCCATTCACATGGCGGTGTGGGGTAGGATCGTATTACAAGTCAATGCAGTAGGTGGTCAAGGTGGCTGGCTGACTCACTGGCGTTTGGTGTGTGCGAAGTCCTCTCTGGACACCTGTTTCCTCTTCGGACGGCCCCTTCCACGTTTGGAAGGGGGGGTGTGTTGGTGTGCTGCTGGTGGTGGCTGAGGAGTGCTCACTCGCTGTGGACGCAGGGGAACGCGATGCTGCACGACCCTGCGCCACAGCAGGTGGTGGCAGAGGTGGTGTTGCTGGCCTTGCTTGTGCCCTCACCACTACCACCAGCTGGCCCTGAGATCCACAAGTTGGTCCATACGGGTCACGAATTGGCCCATATGGGCGTCCATGGACCTCAACACCCCAAGGACCTCCCGCGTGTCGGAAGCCGACCTGGCCCATTGTCCTTGGGCCTCTTCATAGGCCCCAAGGACTCTGTCGATTTGCGGCAGGGCTTGGCTCCCAGGCTCAGATGGCGTTGGCCTGACCCTGCTCCTCCCACCAGTACTGCTGCCACCGACCGGCCCACTGGCCACATTGCTCACCACGGTCCTCGGTCTGGTTCCCAGGGTGGACCCCGATGGCCGTGTCACCCCTTGCGTTGGGGCTGTGGCCAGGGATGACGTGGTGGTGGTGGTTGCGGCAGTGGTGGTGGTTGCGGCGGTGGTGGTGGTTGCGGCGGTGGTGTTGGCCACAACGACCATGGCAGCAGGGGTCTGTGACTGGTCAGCAGCCCTGGGTGATGTGTTGGTGGGTAGGAGGGGCCCTGGGGAGCGGTTGGGCCCTGCCACTCCAGATGGGCCTGCTAGGTGGTCCTCGTCCGAAGTGGTGTCCAGCTCCTCTACATCCGTGAGTCCGGGTCGGGGGCTTGCGGACTGGCTGTGCTGGCTGCTGTCTCCCTCTCCAGCCTCCTGCAGTTCGGCACCTGTGGGGAGGATGAGATAGGTTATTGTGTTGTACCTTGCAAAGTTTGTATTGGTTGTCTGACATTCACAGTTCATGCACTGTCGTGCACAGGTTTCCCAGAGGCGTGTGTGTGGATGTACGATGTGTGTATGCCTGGGCAAGGCACTGGAACTGTGTGATGTGATCATGTGGCATGGGACGTTTTGGCAATGACAATGGGTGTGTGTTGCTGTACTCCTACATTTTGTGGCTTGGGTGTATGCGGGCTCCAGACCCATCGACGATTTTGAGATGTTATATGGTTTTGGGGTTCAAATGGGACGCTTCGACACGCAGATTGAAAGTGGGGTACAGCCCCCTCAACGCTTTTGAGGTGAAATATGGTTTTGGGGTTCAAATGGAACGCTTAGAAACACAGATGGCAAAAGGGGGTACAGCCCCCTCAATGCTTTTGAGGTGAAATATGGTTTTGGGGTTCAAATGGAACGCTTAGAAACGCAGATGGCAAAAGGGTACAGCCCCTCAACGCTTTGAGGTGAAATATGGTTTTGGGGTTCAAATGGAACGCTTAGAAACGCAGATGGCAAAAGGGGTACAGCCCCCTCAATGCTTTTGAGGTGAAATATGGTTTTGGGGTTCAAATGGAACGCTTAGAAACGCAGATGGCAAAGGGGTACAGCCCCCTCAATGCTTTTGAGGTGACATATGGTTTTGGGGTACATACTGTGACATATGGGTGCAGAACGGGACATGTGTTTTGGCAACATGACAGTGCATAGACAAAGGTGTGTGTATGTCTAACATACCCGCAATATCTGCTGACTGTTATCATTTATGGACATTACATTGGACGCATTGTTGTGAGTGCGTGATGGTTGTGTGCCACACGACGTATTGTAGATGGGCCAATTCCTTGGTGTGCGTGCTACCCTCGGCCATGTGCATCAATGCAGTGCTCTTGGGGTGTTGACTATATTATGTATGTTGTTAATCACAGTGTGACGTGCGCTTCAGTCACTGCAGGCACATTATTTGTCATGGCCAGGTATCTTTGTATAACTACTGTATGAGGGCCAGCTGTTCGGATGACATACCTTTCATGACACTGAGGCTGACAGATGAGATGGATGATATGTTGAATGTGCATTGTGTGCCTGTGTGTTTCATGGGTCCAGTGGTGTTTATGTGCATTATTGTGGTTCCACGCTGTTACTTCTAGACAGGTTGGTCTTACATGGGCGTTGTTGTACGATGTGTGGGTAACAGGCAGTAAGAACTACATGGACAAGACTTCGATGGTGTTGCTGATGTGTGTGATGAGTGGCACAGTGCCTGCCGTGTGGGTCTGTGCTCCAGTGGGACTTGTGCATGCAGACGTGGCTCCTTAGGTGTTGCTGTATTTGTGATGGCTCATGTGGGGTATGACTCTGTAATACATGTCCGTGTGCACATTAGTCACATGATTGTGACAGGTAGCAGTGCTGCGTGTTCCTCTGCTACGTGACATGTCCCATGTGTTAGTCGTAATACAGTCCTCATGCCTACAGACACCCCGCCCTGTACAGTTTTCCACCTACAGGTTGTTTTTGAGTGCGCAATGCAATGGATGCCACATGGTAATGGGAGGGAGGGGTGCTCCATGTTGCTGGTCTGTGGGAGTGGGGCGGTGTTGTGAGTTGTGGTGATGGCTTACCACCCACAGAAACCCCTGCATGTAGGGTGAGATATCTACCTGTCGGCTGAAGGTGTGCACTGCAGTGGCTGACACATGGGTGTGGGGAGTGCTCCACCTTGCTGCGCTGTGGGACTGGGGGCCTGGTGGGTGTTGTATTTCAGCTGTCCCCCCCTCCGACCCACTGACTTTGTGTTCCAGCTACTCACCTGTTACTTTTTGGTTAGTGCAGCTATGGCTGACACATGGGTGTGGATGTGGGGAGTGCTCCACCTTGCTGCGCTGTGGGACTGGGGGCCTGGTGGGTGTTGTACTTCAGCTGTCCCCCCTCCCACCGACTTTGTGTTCCGGCTACTTACCTGTTACTTGTCGGTTGGTGCGGCTATGGCTGACACATGGGTGTGGGGAGTGCTTCACCTTGCTGCGCTGTGGGACTGGGGGCCTGGTGGGTGTTGTACTTCAGCTGTCCCCCCTCCCACCCACTGACATTGTGTTCCGGCTACTTACCTGTTACTTGTCGGTTAGTGCAGCTATGGCTGACACATGGGTGTGGGTGTGGGGAGTGCTCCTTCTGGCATTTCTGGAGTACAAGGGGACCTGATGGGAGTTGCGGTGCTGGCTGACTGTACACATACCCCCATGGTTTTGTTAGTTGGTAGTTTTGGACTGTGTGTGTGGGAGTGTCTGTTGCATGTGTGAGTGATGTCTTGTGTATTGTGTACTGGACATGGGGGTGTTTGTCCCTCGGAGCTGTGGCATAGTGGTAGTGCATGTGAGTACATAGCGGTGTGCTGGTATACATTTGTTTGTACTTACCAGCCTCCACTCCCCCTGGTATTCCGGTGAGACTCTCCGGATGTAGGATGCCTCGCACCTACTCCTCCCACGCCTTGAATGTCTTAAATAGCGCGGGATTACCTCCGCCAGTCCTGTCAGCCAGCTGCCGAGTCTTGGCCTCCTTCTTTTTGACCACTCTTTTCATGTCGTGCCACCTCTTGGTGATTTCTGCTCTGTTGCGTGGCACGTTCCCGACTGCATTGACCTGGTCTACGATCCTGCTCCACATTCTGTTTCGGGTGGCTAGTGGTGTCTGTTGGACCTGGTTGCCATAGATTTGTGGGTGCACCTTGATGATCTCGTCTACCATGACCGTCAGCTCAGTGGAAGTGAACTTGGGCATTCTGTGTGCTGCCATGGTGTGTGGTTTGGTGTTTGTGGTGCTGGTGCGGTATGTGTGTGTGGTGTGTGATTTGCAGGTGGTTTGTGGTGCCGGTGTTTGGTGGTGGTGGTGGGTGCGTGTCTGTGGTGTGCTGCTGTCCTTTCTGTCTCGCTGTGTTCTGTGCTCTCGTCCTCAGTTTGTAGTGTTGCAAGGGATTGTGGTCTGTGAAGGGGCTGCTTTTGTACTTACCTATGTGGGTGTGTCATGATGGTCTGTTGTTTTCAGGTGTGTTGTAGCTGGTGTTCTGGAATTTGTAGTTTATTTGTTTGTCCAGGGGGGGTGTGTTTTCGGGATGTGTACTGTGTTTGGGTATTTGTGCGTGGGTTGCTGTGTGGACTTGTTGGCCATGTTGTGTGTGTTACTTTGGGTCCGCGGATGGTTTCTGTGCAGGGACGTGGCCGCCAGGGCTTCCGCCGTGTCCATTTTCATCACTGTTGTTTACGATGGCGGGCGGTGTATTTGTGGATTTACCGCGCTCATGTCGGAGCGATCCTAATTTAACGGCCGGTGTCTCGGTCGTCAGGGCGGGCGGTTTTGGGTTTTCGTGCGGGTTTGCGTCCGTGGCGGACGGATAGACTTCGTCTCGGACATATGCGGGCGGTATTTTGTGTGTTTTTTCCGCCGCAGGCGGTTTTCGCTTCGCGGCATCGTGATTGCTCAGTCGGTATTCACAAGGTGTAGGCGGGCGGATTTTTACCGCTATGGTAGATGGCGGATTTTATACCGCCCGGTATCGTAATGGACACCTAAGTATTTTTTTTATAACATTCCAAACTTCAGTCCAAAATTTCAAAATAGAAGGACAATCAAAAAGCATATGACTTAACGAACCCGTATGTAAATGACAATGCCAACAGATTGAAGTCGGGAGAAGTTTAGCTTTAAACAATTTCAATGAAGACCATAAACAATTATATAAAATAAATGAGTTTGATTGGTAAAGTGAAACAGGTAACCATCCTGAAATACCATTAGGCCAAATAGTTTTCCAGGTTTCATAAGATAAAGATAAAGAAAGCTCATTATTCCAAAATGTCATAAGCGTATTAATATTCTCACCTTTAAATGTAATCATTTTTTTATACAATATTGAAACAGTGTGAGGCAATGTAGAAAGGGTTTGAATATGAATTGATAAATCTGATTTAACATTAGAAGGAATGAAATTAGGAAAAGAATCTAAAATAGAATTGCATAAAAGTTCATATTTGAATAAATCAGAGGAAGGTAAATTAAATCTCTCTTTTAGAACATCAAAAGAGATAAAAGCATTGTTACAACAAATATCTTTAAGGTAAAAAATACCAGCTTTAATCCATGAATGCCAGTATCTAACATTTTTAATAAGTTTTACAGTAGAGTTATACCATAAAGACATATCTTCAGTAACGGGTATAGGCGATTGAAAAATTAAATCGAAATCACGTAGTATAAATTTAGTGGATTTCAAAATAGCAGATTTGTTAAAAAATATTGATTTATTGGACATAGTTAATAAAGAAGGTAGGGGAAATGGATCTATCAAACTTTTTTCTATAGAAAGCCAAGCAGGAAGATTAATCAAATGAGAATGATTAAACCAAAGAGAACTTTGCTTTAATATATAAGCTTTGTGATAACAAAAACAATCTGGTATACCAAAACCACCATTACATTTAGACAATTTTAATTTTTGATAACTAATACGAGGTGCCTTATTGCTCCAAAGAAATTTAGTAAAAAGCCGATCTATATCTTTATAAAACTTCATAGGAAGTTGGATAGGGATCATAGCTAAAGAGTAAAAAAAAATTTGAGCTAAAGTCATTATAATTGATTCTAGTTTCCCCCACCATGAAAGATGAAGAGAAGACCATTTGGATATTTTATCCTTAATGTAACTTAAAATGGACTCGCAACTTATTGATATAGTAGTTCCTATAGAGGGGGAAAACAAAATGCCTAGGTATTTAAGTTTTTCTCTTTGCCAAATTATATCTTTCATGGGTAACATATCTGGATTGCAATGAATATTAATAGGAAAGAATTCCGTTTTATTAGTGTTTAACTTATATCCAGAAAGTAAGGAATAAGATAAAATAAACTCAAGTAAAGGAGGAAGTGAGGAAATAGGATTACTAATAAATAACAATACATCAGCTGCATATGCTAACGTTAATTGTAATACCAGTAATATCATTACATTTTCTAATTGAAGCAAGCAAAGGTTCAATTACAAGAAGGAATAGGAGTGGGGAAAGGGGGCAATCCTGTCTGGTACCTCTGAAAAGAGAAAATTGGTTAGAAGTTTGGCCATTAATAAATAAACGAGCTGTAGGATTAGAATAAAGAGTAGATATCATACGAATAAATATATCACCAAAATTAAATGCAAACAGATTACGAAATAAAAACTGCCAATGGACTTTATCAAAGGCTTTTTCAGCGTCTAATGCTAATACTCCTACTGGTAAAGATAATTTGGACACTTGTTCTATAACATGCAATAATGTTCTAGTGTTATTGGCGGAGCATCTATTCCTCATAAATCCCGATTGATCTGAATGAATGATAGAATCTAACACAGAGGTTAACCTAGTTGGAAGTATTTTAGCATAGAGCTTACAATCTTGATTTAATAAGGAAATAGGACGGTAATTTGAAACCAGTGCAGGGTCTTTATTAGGTTTAGGTAATACAACAATTAACGCTTCAGTAAAATAACCTGTAATAGTTCCTGAAGAGCTAAAACAGGTAAATAAGTTAAATAAATGAGGAATAAGTTGTATTTGAAATTCCTTGTAAAATTCTGCTGGAATGCCATCTGGTCCAGGAGATTTTTTTTGTTTAAGAGATTTAATAGCTAACCGAATTTCATCTTCAGTAATGGGCAGATCCAATTTATTTTTAGTTAAAGAAGAAATTTTGGGTAATCCACATGTAGATAAAAAGGAATCAATTAGAGAAGAATTGTCAAAATTAGGTTTATTATATAAAGTAGTGTAATAATTTAAAAATTAATTAACAATATCATTTTGCGATATGGCAATTTTCCCATTGGGACCATGAATCGAATTTATTTGGGATTTATCTTTTTTAATACGTAGATAAATAGCTAAAAGCTTCCCGGATCGATTAGCATTAAAACAAAATTTGGCTTTAGATTTGGAAAGTTGAATACCAGCTCTTCTGCTAAGAATGGAATTAAATTCATATCTAAATTTTTGTAATTTTAATCTATATTGGGGATCATTAGAGCTAATAAATAGCCTTTCACATTTTGTAATTTGTTTTTCCAATTCTTTAATTCTTAGATTAAAAATTTTGTTTTTATGTGCCATGAGAGAAATAGAGGCACCTCTAATATAAGTTTTAAAAGCGTCCCATCTAGTCCCCATGGATGTAGAACCTTCTGGATTAAGATGAAAATAATCTTGAATAGCATCAAATATTTTCAATTTATTTTGTTCATTAAGAACAATATCAGTATTCATTCTCCATCTGGATTGTGATTTAAAATTTGCGTTAAATTGTGAAACAAAAGAAATTAAAGCATGATCTGATATGTCAATATTACCAATGGTAGGAGTAATTGCAGAATTAATTAATTGTCTAGAAATTAGTAAATAATCAAGTCTTGAATGTGAATTATGTGGATGAGAGAAAAAGGTAAAAAAAAATTCTGTAGGAAAATGTAATCGCCAAATATCAATTAATTTTGTAGTTTTAAGGAAAGATTTAAAAGTAAAAAAAGCTTTTGGAGGCCGAAATTTAGGGAGAGATATTCTATCCAATAAAGGATCAGAGATAAGGTTAAAGTCTCCTCCTATTATAAGAGGAATGTTACCTAACTTGAGAACTTCTGTAGTTAAATTAGACCAAAACATAGGATCGTCAGCAGTTGGACCATAAATATTAATTAAAAACATAACTGAATCAAATTTTTTATTTTAACAATGACAAATCTACCTTCTAAATCTGATGATTTACTTAAGATTTGACAATGTAATCGTTTAGAAAAAAGAATAGCAACACCATTTTTCCGACCTTTAGCAGGAGAAGAGACAATAGTATCCACCCACTTTTTTTTATATAGTCTAATATTTTATCTTCAACATGTGTTTCCTGAATAAAACAAATATCTGCCTTACAACTTCTTAAATAGTCCAAAATCTTTGTACGCTTTACCGGATGTCTTAAACCCTTGACATTTAAAGAAGTTATTTTAATATTATGAACATTAGCCATAATAGAATAGATAGGAAAAAGAAATATTTAAGAAGAGGAGAAAAGATCGAAGAAAAGTAAAGAAAATAGTAGTTCTAAAACAGCGTGACAGGAAAAGAAGGGAAAAGAAAAAAGACAAACAAACATTAAAAAGACAACCACAAATAAACATTAATAACAAATCTGAAACGCTCACGCGCTTTACAAGCATGACCGACTCGTTGGAGCCCAACGTGAAAAGGACTTTAACATTAGTCAGAAATACATATTAAAATCGTATTCAAGTCGCAGAATCATTCGTATCCATAGAATGCTGTGAATGTTGATCCAGGAATATTTTTAAATCTTCTGGACTTTGGAAGGACTTGGAAAAATTATCTTTCCAGATGCGCATTATTGACGGATCAAATAGGCCATATTTGAATCCAAGACTTCTCAGTTGAGGACGCATGTCAGTAAATTCTTTACGAATGCGAACCGTCTCCTTGGCAAAGTCTCGGTGAATAAAGATTTTATTGCCATTAACCAATAAGGATGGAATTTACGTGTGCTGCTTTCCTTATCAAGACTAAATGGTGATGACGTAGGACCTTAAAAATCATTTGTCTCGGCTTCGTATGATGAGGATTGCAATGGGATGGAATCCTATGCGCCTTATCAATTTCAAATTTCTTGTTAATGTTTAAAAGACCAGGAAACAAATTCTCCAGATATAGTCTGCAATTAGGACCTTCAACATCCTCTGGTAAATTAAAAATACGCAGGTTGTATTGCCTGTTGCGATTTTCCATATGCAGAAGATGGGCAGACATAGGAGAAATTTTTGCCACAAGGGGTGCAAAGGCGTCGATTTTAACTTTGTTATCCTGTATTTTAATGGAGTTGTCTGACACTTTCATTGACATGCTGGACATATCTGTGCGTAAGTTTTTAATCTCTGATGCAATTGTGTCTGTGTTATCTCGCAGTGCATGAATTTCATCTAGAATTAATGCCAAAGAAGGCTCACTAGACTCCACCACTTTAGATTTTATAGGAGGAGAAGAAACCTGTTGCTTCCTCTTATTATTAGAATTTTGCACATTTTTATTCTCCATTTTCGCACTATAAAAATTCCAGGAGTAAATAAATGTAAAGTATAGAGAGACAAATGAAAGCAGTAAAAATGCAGCAAGGAAAAGCTGGTGCAGCAGCTAAAGCTGACTGTGGGAGTGGTTAGGCAAAAGCCAGGCCTTTTCCTGAATATATGCTCCGCCCCCCTGAGAGGAAATCTGGCCAGTACCTCAAGCAGAGCTCCCAGCAGAAGCAGGAGGACGAAAAAAAACACCACCGCCGACGTTTAAAGACCAGGAACAAGCACCACAGCAGGAAACCAAGCTTCACAGGACTGCCAAGGTAATTGTAGATAAATTCCGACTATAATTACGTTGTTTCGTCGGTAAAAACGGGCTCCTCGTCACGGAGCTCACCGGGAGGCGGCCATCGTGTTTTCGCGCGCTCGCACGATTCGAGTGCGAGTGCTGTTCATTCTATCCACCTGATGACAGACATGTGGACCAGTTGTCAAGCAATTGATTACATGCTTATCACTGCACACTGGATCTGGGGGTTAGGCAATAGCTATCTGCAGGTCTCAGCGCTGAAGAAACCTTTAAGGCTTTAGGTAGCATACAACAGTAGCAATGTTTGCCATGGAGAAATCCCATACAGCTGCAAACATATTGGAAGACTTTAACAGCAAGGTGTTTGAATGGCTTTGACCCAGAGGTCTCAGAATTGGATTTGTTGCCACCGGCAATGGCAGTAATATAGTTAAGGCCATGGTAGATGGTGGATATTTCAGGGTCCTGTGTTTGGTGCATTGCATCAACCTGATTGTCAGCAACATACTGGCCACCTGCAGAAGAATCTGCACTCATTTCAGCCATTCTTGTAAAGCTCAGAAGCAGTTGCGTATTATTCAGTTTTCTAATAGAGTACCAGCTATATCCCTCATACAGGAGGTGCTAACATGTTGGAACTCTACCTACTACATGTTGCAACGTCTGTTTGAGTAGTAGAGACCGATCACTGACTATATCCTTCAGAGAAGAGGGGATGCAACTGGGAAAAGCATGACCATGGAGTTGGACAAATGGAGTCTAATCAAATCCTTGACACAAATGCTACTTCTTTTTGAAGTTTTCACAAGGGAAGTCACCAAGGAGGACAATATGAAGAGCCAAGGTATCCCATTGTTGCATCTGCTGTAGGACCAATTAAAAATGGTGGTGCAAAGGTTCGCTGGTATGAAAGGAGAAGTGCATGAGTTAGTTGAGAGATTAACCAATCACTTGGCTGTCAATCTAAGGCTGCAAAGAGAGATTGTGTACTCTAAAGAGTACATATGTGGCACAATAATTTCTCGCCATGTAGTCTAAAGGGCTCAGTTGGCAATTCATCAAGACCAGTAGGAATGTAATCTACACAAAGGATGGAATCCAGTTCTTGTCCAGGGTATTCCAACCACAGCAAACCTAATTGTGGTGTGTGTAGGCATAATCTCTTTTTGGTGTAGCACGCAAAGTATTCACAGCATGCTGCTGGGGTGGTAGTGTGGCTAGCACTGTGAAATTTACAAACACAATCAAAACATGTGACACAACTGAAAGTGAAGACACTCATTGGCCCTACACCTCAATTCACATATGGCATTTGGGACTAAAAGATCTCTAATAAAGAACCCTTTTGCGGATTGCCGTCGGGCATTGCAGCTCTGGCCCAACGAGAAGCAGTGCCCTTTGATGAAACATGACACCCATTTGAGTGTGTGAGTGCTTCAGTTCCAAAAGGAACGGACCCTGTGTCCGTCCACTTGTATGTTAATCAACCTTTTTGACTATCTTCTTTCCCTCCCCTCATATTTCTTTAAAGGAACTGCATACTAATTTTTAGAACATTCATGATTAAAATTAACCAACATTTCATACCACACGATTACACTGTTCCTGAAACACCACAGAAGGAGGATGAGGGCGATTGGTCAAACTCAAGTTTGTCAGCTGACCAACATCTGGTTTAACCCCATGAGTTTGAGGATTAATTCTACTTCCCTGACTGATTAGGCCACCATAGAACCTTCAGATTATTTTTTAACTGCTTTGCCAAAATAGTACAAGCATTGGAAATGCAATAGGTCTTGCAGTTGCTTCAGTTAGAGCGATTGGCATTGTAAATGACAATGTCTTTTACCCATGTGTTATGGAGTGTTTGTATGTGGTGTGTAGTGGAATTATGTGGGTTGGATTGGAATTGTTAGTTGTGGAATTGTGTAGCGTGGAATTGTGTGGTGTGGATTTTTGTCTTGGAATTGTGTGGCAGGGTGTGCAGTGGAAATATGTGGATAGTAATTATGTGGTATTGAGTGTACATGAATTATGCTTAGTGGGATTGTGTGTTATGGACTGTAATTATGTGGAATGATATTTTGTGTTGTGGAGAGGTATGTACTGGAGTTTAATAACGAGGTGTTCTGTTGAATTTTGTGGAATGATGTGGAATTTTGTGGTGTGTGTTGATGTATGTGGTGTGTTGTGTAATTGTGTTGCTGAGTTGAATTATGTGGTTTAGTGTTGAATTATGTGGTATAGATTGGAAATGTGTGAAGATGAATTGTGTGGCGTGGAACTGTGTGGCTAGCTTTGCCTTTTTGTGATGTAAAACAACAAATAAGTAGGAGCTAAGCTCCAGATCTGTGCCTAGGTGTGTTAAAAAAGACAAGCAGTGGCAAAATCAATAGCACTCGCCTTTGCAACCTATTGGCTCTGCCGATGCCTTTAGTTCCTGCGGTACAGCATACCAATGCTGTACCACATGAACTAAATAATAACGAATAGGAGTATTATGCATGCATGCATTCACATAACGTGGTTGCCCTTTTTTATTTGCTTTAATTTTATTTTGCTCGAACGGTTTTAGTATTACATGAAAAACAAGAAATAAAATGCTAGGTTTCTGATGTGGAGCAACATCAGCAAAAAAACTACAGTGGAGGCAAGCATGCAACGTTATGCATGTGCACGAATATATCATGATCCCATTTATTTTTCATTTAATTTATTGTTCCAAGATAGAAGACATACATTTTGGAGCGGTATCCAGGTGAAATGGGCAGACCAGTAGCAACTTGCAGCTGCCAAGTCCTCCCAAAAAGAAACCAAAACCTTTAGGACCTTCAGGATTGCCATCATCACCGTCAAGCGGTCCTATTTGAAATAATATTCACCCTCACCCAGACAGCTGTTTTCACCAACAGCACTCTGGATTTTTGGGCTTGTAGTTTTGCTGTTCTAACTGCAATGCTAACGTGCATTGCATGGTGTTTGCAGTGGTAAGGTGCAGCATAAAACATGACTATGTCGGTTCCTAGAAAGTCAATAAAATCAATCCATATAATGAGGTGCTGGAGGGGGCAGGGGTTATTTTTTTAATCTGGCTTCAATTGCTTGTCTGTTGTCTGTTTACTTATCAGCATCTATGAACTTTGCAATGTGGGGGAGGGGACGCCACGCTGCTTAGAGGAGAACTGGAAAAAAACAACACCGGACATATCGCACTTCCAATGCCGAAATTGAAGGCAGTGTGAAAGTTCATTTACAGCAATGCCTGGTGATCAAAAGTGAGCGATGCAAGTGAAAAATTGACCAAAGTGATGTGCAAGATGCGTTTATAATAGTGTGATGAAATCTGGATAAACCCCTCCCCCAAAAAAAGACTGCCCAACACGATTAGAAGGAACAAGACAAACAATTACTAAGAGGCACCACAGGCCTGAAATGAAATACTGAGATTACGTGATACAGCTGTAGGGCTGGGGCACAGCCAGTCAATCTAGTCCTCACTCAATGCCGGTCTCTAAAAACTAAGGCGGCAGAAGAGGGTCAATAACAATATTTGCTGTCCTGTAAAAATTTCAAAAAGAAGCAAGGAGGGGGTAAGCCACAATGGGGGTGGGGGCACAGAACAGGCGCCCTCTGCTACAAGCATCAACAGTACAGAACCTTTCCAATGGGCTAACTGGACAGGGGTGGGTGGATGGATGTGAATCACAGGAAGATTTCAAAAAGCACTATAAAGCGGACAGTGCTGACCACTTCATAGCGCATTTTATTTTGAGATTGCAGAGACAGAGGCGGGTGGGAGGGAGGAAGAGGAACGGGGAAGAATGGGCAATAGACTCATGGAGCAAAGGATTTGCATAATCCAAAGCTGGCAACGGAGACTTCCATTGCATAAAGATGGTTTCCAAGAAGCAAGGACAAGTTGGTAAGGATAAGTTAAATTAGACACAGAAGGTGTACCCCTTTTTAGCCTCTTACTGGAGAGTGGGAGGGAGGGTGATAGAGTCACAATGGATACACAAGGAGGACAGCCCTTTGCCGCCAGTAGCTCGCTTTAAGTGAAAAAAAACAAATTACAAAACTAGCAGCTAAACATACTGACTGAAGATGGCCACAGACGCATCTGGTGACCGACTCGGGGGGATTTGCATCATGACATGGAACGTTCGGGAGGTCCTCAACAAAATTAAGGATGGGGCGATCCTATAGCAAGCCAAAAGGCTAGACATAGACATACTTCTAATGCAAGAAACCCAAATGATGGGTACCAAGGTACCATGCCTAGCTCGTTACACGTTTTCTCAGGTCGTCCACTCAGGGTTCATCCGCGAGTCATGGGGCAGAGCAATTCTGATCCATTGAAGATCCCCTTACAGATCCTCCAAAGTTTGGACAGATCCGGGTGGGAGGTACAACCTTACGGCAGGTACACTGCATGGAAAGCCACTGATACTGGGTAGCTTTTACACCCCCCCCTTAGGGCAAACATTTGTAGTCCTGCAGCTCTGGGGAGAAGTCCGGGAAGGTGTAGCGGTAATGGGAGGTGACTGGAATGACACCATGGCACCTGTTGACAGATGGCGTGCTGAGGGCCCTGGCCACCACACAGGAAAATCCAAATTAAGTTTTCTGGCATTCTCTCTGGGGTGGTCGGATGCCTCTAGAGCATATCACCCAGAAGATTTTGGTTTTACCTTTTTCTCAGTGGTTCATGGATCCCTCTCTAGGCTGGACTACCTGTTCCTTCTGCTCTCCCAGATCCATAGGGCCACGGCGGTCTCCAATCCTACCCCAAGGGCTGTCTGACCACTCCCCAGTGACTCTAAACTTGCAGATAGGTCCCCATGGGTCCTTGATCCGGTAGCGCATATCGCCATGGCTACTGAAAGATTCAGATTACTGGACCACACTTCACCAAGCCGTCACAGAATATTTAGTACTTAATGTCGACACAGCGTCATCTGGAACGATATTGTGGGAAGCCTTAAAGCCCACCCTGCATGGGGTTGACATTAGTTACTTCACCGGAGAGAAACGTCACCGGCTCACACAAGTGGTGGATTTGGAAACCCGCCAAAGAGCACTTGAGGCTGTACTGAAAGTGGGCAGGGGCTTTCAGGCCAAACGTTGTCTTCTTCTCATCTAACAGCAACTACACCAATTGCTCACAAACAAGGCCCAACTGGCTTGGCAGGCGACCCAATCCAGAATTTACCAGTGGGGCAGTAAGTTGAGTAGAATGCTACACTGGCTGTGCCAAATGGCGCAGTATCCAACCCCGGTGCCAGCATTGCGAGACGCGGACGGTCACCTGTGTACAACTCCCAGCTCCGTTCCTCAGGCGTTCATAAATTACTACTCGAGTTTATACGCCTATGTCCTGGCCAAGCACCGGGACCCAATGGATTCCTGAGTGAAGTTTTTTAAATCTCACATGACTCAATTAGGCTCACACTTGCTAAACATGCTCCAAGAAGCTATGGAGCAACATATCCTCCCACCGGACTGGCAACATGCGGAAATCGTGGTGTTTCACAAGTTGGGGCGTCCTCCCGAGGAGACTTCCTCATAGCGCCTAATTTCACTACTGAACTTCGAAGCCAAGCTCTTGGGCAAAGTTCTCACTGATTGCCTCCTCCTACATATCTGTGACCTTGTTCATCCCGATCAGGCAGGTTTTGTGCCACATAGATCTACGCAGCACAATATAAGCCGGGTACACAACGCCCTTGCAGGAGATTGGTCGTCCCACAGCCCTCCTCCTAGCTGATATTTACAAAGCATTCGATTCACTTAGTTGAGATTACACATTTCTCCTTCTGCATGCCCTCAACTTTGGGCCGGGGCTCCTATCATACATCCGCCTTCTCTATACAGGCCTCTCTGCCTCGGTACATGTGGCCGGGGATCGATCAGACCAATTCCCAATTCATAGGGGTACGAGACTGGGGTGCCCGCTTTCCCCACTCTAATTCGCCTTCGTGATTGAGCCCCTTTCCACCTGGGTGAGGCAGGACCCCCTGGTGCGGGGATTCGAGTGGTCCGCTGAGACTTCCGACAGGATTACATTATACAGAGATGAGGCCTTATTCTTTCTTACGACCCGGGCTTTTCTGGCCCGAGGATCATGCAAATAGTTCAGGTCTTCGGGGAAACTTCAGGCTTATATACTGACCCATCCAAATCAGTGTTATTCCCAGTCTTTGGCGACCAGTGTGGGGGGCACATGGGCGACTCAGTTGATCCACGCCATTGGAGGGTTTCAATACCAGGGGTTTATATTTCACCCTGTCCGACTTGCTCTTGGTCTTACAATGTCCAGCCCCTATTACCCCATCTTCAGGAGGAGGTGAAGGCGTCGTCTCCCTTCCACTATCCCTGTTCGAATGGTCTGCCATTTTCAAAATGGTCTCTCTGCCACGGCTACTGTACCGGCACCAGAACTTCCAGCACGCTATCCCACAGTCATGGTTTCAACAGATCAATGCAATCCTCAGTTAGTTTTTGTGGGGGGGCAGTGAGAGTCGCTATTTGGATCTGTACACAGTCCACCTATTGTGGAGGAATTGGTGCAGTTGATATGCACGAAAATTACTCTGCTGCTCACCTACTCAATATAAACGAATGGTGGTACAGTGCGCAGACTGACCCAGCTTATGCAGTCGAATGGCTGGCAATGGTAGGACAATCGTTATTAGACTTTCTCTATGGTCAGGAAAACATAGAGCGCCTCCCCCCAGCGGGTAAAGTGGTTCTTCAGAAATGGCGATGCACGGTTCGGAGGATGGGATGGTAGGGACGGCTGACATATGCGACCCAACTGTGGCACGCACCTACCTTTGACAGGTTGCCGCATTGCCTGGGTTTCGGGCATGGAACTTCATCAGGCTATCCACCCTAGGGACATTCTGAAAGGGACGATGCTTAAGTACTTTCAACAGCTACAGGTTGAGTACCAACTCTTCCGTAGCCAGTTCCACAGATACTTACAAATCAGGCATGCACTGGCACCATATATAAGATCCTTGACAGACCTTCCCGAATTCCATTCAGTAGAGGGGCAACTGCTAATGGGAGACTTGGGTGCCCACAAAATCAGGAATATTTACCAAACGCTAGTCACACACAAACGGACCACATTGGGAGCATTGCAGGTTGCTTGGGAGGGAGAAATCGCAGACCTAATGAATCACGACTGGACAGAGGCCCTGGCGAGCTCCCGTGGTGCTACCACTGCAACACAGTTCTGCCTAATTCAATTTAAATACCTTCAATGGGTGTACTATACCAGGTCTTGACTCTGGCACATGGGTGATAGTGTCCCCTACATGTCTCAGATGAGATGCTGAGGAAGGAGGCTTCCTCCACACAGTATAGAGCTGTGGGGTACTCCAGATTTTCTGGCGTAGGATAACCTCTTGCTTAGAGCATGTGCTTGCTTGGCAACTCCCCCTTGAACCTAAGTTATTCCTCTTGCACAGTACAGATGGGATTGCGGGAAACAGATATAAACAACACCTCTTGTTCTTGGGGCTCACATTGGCCAAGTGAGTCATAACCCAGCACTAGAGGGAGACCTCCCCACCCTCGGTAGGGGGGTGGAAATGCGCTATGGACAAATGCATTGGGGATGGAAATCACAGTATTCCAGGCACGGGACTGCCCACAAAAACATAAGAAAATTTGAAAGCGATGGGCTGACTATAGGGGCATAGATCTTCCTCCTACACATTCCCCAGAATCCCTTCTCGAGCAAGCAGCGCGCCCATATGGCCGCGGGCATACTCCTACTTTGTAGATCCCCCTACTCCAATGTTGGTGACAGACATGTTCCATGGGGTGAGTGGTTGTGCTTATTTTTGTGATGGGTTTTTTCCTGTTTCTTTTACTATTGCGTAGATGCTACCAATGAAGCGGGAGGCACAGCGCAGGAGATAGCACTAATACAGCTGTGGAATTAAGAGGAGGTGGGAAGGAGGAAAGCTATATTAAATGTAATCAGCTATAGTGCCGAAGCCGAACACAGGCAAACAGTAACAGAGCAGGAATCCCCCCAAAAAATAGTCCCCCAAAGAAAAGATAAAGAACCGAAGCGTAATGAGACAGTAAATAGTCCCTGCTGCGTGGGAGGAAAGGAAGAGAAAAAGGAGTGATAAAGAGACAGGAATGACCATTAGCAAGTAAGGATTTTTAAAGGACACTGACATAGAAAAATGAAAAGCTAAGGCAAGCAATGGGTGGAGTTGGAACTCCTCAAAGCAATTACAACAGGTTGCTAAGCAACAGTGGAAGCACTGCTTAGGCTTGACCTAAAAATGGGTATTGCCATTTCATGTCTGACTTATGCAGCCCCACCATTTATTCACATGTATTACCGGATTGGAGTTCGACCAGTGTGCAGTGAAGAAGCCTCCCCATTCCCGTCAAGGACATTGGAGACAATGCCTGCCTCGGTCCCATGCTTATCCTTCTATTTTTCATTTCCTAGCAGGTCTGTCCAGTAACATTCATCAGTTTACAAGACTGTTAATATGTTGCTTCCATGGGAAAAGACCAGATACAATACAGCAATTGTGTACCATCATGCTTGGATTGGAACAGGTAAAAATTGCACCAATGAGTGATATATTATTCAGTGAGTGAGAGATGATTCATGTGGTGGCAGACAGTGAGGGTGTTCAACTAATTTGTAAACGTGATTTTGATGATTTGCAAAGTATAGGGGCTGCTGGGGGATTTTGGCTGAAGGCGATAGGCCCTTTCATGCTTACCAAGGTTTACTTGCCTGGTCCAGTCATTGCTGTACTTTGTTTCTAACTCTTTAAAGACTAGACCAGTCAGTTTAGTTAGCAAATACAAATCTACACAAAATGCTCAAATTCTTTTGCTCTTCTTGTTCATTACAGCAGTGCACTACAGGTCTATCTCTCTTGATCTCATTTGGGTCAGGTGTGAGACTAATTTGTTACTGGGAGTCAGGACTCAGGACGGGACTACTTCAACAGCCAGAAGCAGGAAGTTATCGACTTCAAAGGGAAACCTGCATGTTGATGACTGTAAGAGGCCTACTTAGCCCTGTGGACTGGCGAGAGGTGTTTTGATTTGAGAAATGATGAGTGGTGTGCTGGCTCAAATGTCAAACTCCTCTATTATGTGCTTGTGGTCAGAGGGTCTGTAAATGGAGACAGACATGTGATGTCACATCATCACATAATGGACACACTTGGCTAAAGTTATGACAGTTGTGAGCTTGATCACAACTACGCATCTACTTTTTTGGGATTGATTATAAAATTGCTCTCACTTCTCAGTTAATAACACAAGTCATCTGCAGTAGCCTATGCTCTTGCTCTGACTCTTGGTCTACACCTCATGAAGATTACCTTCTGTCCTTCTCCTTTACTCTACAATATTGATTCTGTTTTACAACCCACAGGCCTTCTCTTCTCCTGCACGAAAGGCAAAAGCTCCATAACACTATTGCTTACCTTACCGGACCGGTTCAGCCAGGCACCCAAAACTGACTTTCTGAGAAGAATGCAGATGCACCGCCTAATTTGGAATTTATACACAGTAAACATTTTCTTTTAACAATCATAATTTTTAGAAATGCGTGGGTTGACTCCTCCATAATTCGATTTTTCAAACATAGATGACAGAACATTTAGGTATATAATAACTTTCGTCTCTGGGGCTGAAGGACTGTTTGCAATGCATTTAATTTAACTGTAATTTCTTCATTTACTTCCACAACAGGTTTGATGATGATGATGTCGTGCTCATTGACCTGATGAATAGTAATGTTGTTGTGCAGTATTTGTGTTTGTCACACCTTTCCCCAACTATCTGTTTCCATTCACTCATCAAACCCCTAACCCTCTTCCCCCAGGCTGTGTGATATATTGAGGTGTGACTTATGAATTCACACTATAAATGAATCACACACTTGGTGGGGCAGATATGGTGAAAGCTACACCAACTCATTGCAGGTTCTACTATTACCTGAGCAATAGCCCACACCTGCCCCACTTACCCACCCACACATAAAAGGGATACCTATTTTACATAATTTGTCAGCATCATCAACCAAGCCTTGTGTTGCTTAAACACTTAGCCTTCTCCTGTTCTGAGCCCACTCCTCCCGGATCAAAGATTTCGTAAGTTTAGTTTTCATTGTTTTATAATAATTAAACAAATACTAGCTCCCTATTGTTCCAAAGTTACTACTGCTAGTTTCTCTAATAATATCAGATCTTTGTGCCATGGTGGTAGTCTGGTCTCAGTCATTGATAAGTTATGGTATAATAACTAACTCTGTGTTTTCTTTCAATGTAGTTGTCTTTGATGGATAATCCTTCTGAATAATCCTACGGTTGGAGATCACCTAGTGGTAGTGGGACCTGGCTTGTGATTTCTACCCTGTTAGTGCACTAGCCGGCTACTACTATCACCTCCATTAAGAAGGCACCTTGGAAACCCTGCAGTAAGGTTTTGGAAGATTGAAAGGGGTAACAGCCATCACTTCATCTATTCAGGTAAGAGACCTAAGAGGTGAAGTGAACTAGTTTAGTTAGTTCTACTGAAGATTAAGATTTTCACATGTATGTTGTAGTGGCAATAGGCATACTCCCTAGTGATCAATATAGTTACAGAGGGTAGTAGGACAACGGTATAACTGGTATACACTTTGATAAGTGGCTGGGTGCTGCAAAAGTGACAAAAGTTAATATCCTTAAGAAATAAGACAGACCTAGACTGTGCTGTCCCCACTCTGGTAGCGGGGTATTGTTTGGGTATAATTAAAGTAAGTAAGTAACCTAGCAAATAATGATATGGCAAGGGAATCCGAATCAGCTAGGGAAGGTCTAGGAGGAAAAGTAGATGTACAGTATGTGGCTTATTTAGAGGGCAGTATTTTGTCAATTAAAAAAATTAAAGGCTGCACTAAAAGCAGTGCAAATACAAAATACACATTGCAGTCATATGGAAAAACAAACTACCTATTTATTTATTTTTTAAAATAAAACCCACCCTTTCAAACCACAACAGGCCCACCCCTCTCCACAAACAAATAAATAAAGTGTCCCAATGTCCAAAGAAACTAGTCCAAATTCTTTGCCCCCAATGCCCTTCCCAATTGCTATCCTCTCCACCTACAACAAAGGTCCCTCCTACAAAGAAAGCATATGTTTAAAAAAGGCTTTAGGGGTGTAAAGGCGTGCCACCTCTTGTCAAAGCAGCACCAGCTCCCATAGGATGCAGCGGAAGAGCCGGTCTACAGATGATAAGGTGGATGACAGCAGTGATGTATCCAGGCTGGAGGTGGTACTGGGGATGGTGTGGCCGGGATAAAGGCGCTGGGGGCTGGCTGGAGGAAGTGGGGGCAGTGGCACATGCTTCCACTTCCTCCTCCAAAACCACCAGCCAGTGATATTCAGCCTAGATGGCCTCCATCCGGTGGCACCGGAGCTGGGTGGCTATCTCCTACCGTGATGGTGGACCAGTGGGAGCAGCTATAGCAAGAAAGAAAAACGAAAAGAAAAAAACACAAATTGTGATTCCAGTGCAAACACTTGTGCATCTAGTGGCACAGTAGCAGAACATTGTTGGTACCTTAGGGCCATTAGAATTTTTGATATGATTAGTCACAGGGCTAATTTTCCCCACACTTGCATCACATAAAAAATAGCACTAGCTGCAAGTAATTAAGCCAGAATATCATGAGAATAAAGTGGGTTTTTTTCGTTTGAAGGATTTCATAATAAAAACTAAACAGATACTTTGTGTGTAAAATAAAAAATTACCTCTCATTAGTGAGTAAGGCATATACACAACACAATTAACAGTATTCTTGTTGTGCAACATTAATGGGGGCATGCTAGTGTCAGGCTTGCTACTCTCTGCAGTCTGAAGCATGTTTTTGGGGCAGCTGTAATGGGCAATTTATAAGCTTACTTCAATTCCAATGGCCCTGCTCTTTTCCGACTGCCTTTTAATTCTACCCTGACTCAAAAGAGGCAGATGAATAATAATTATACTACGTCACATACTTCACGTATAAAGTGGATATCCTGTCTGCCGTAAGTAGACAGTAGAAAAACGATGCACTGTAGTGCAGGAAAGGGAGCAGGATATCTATTTTATTTGGCACATTCGTCACAGAGTATTAAATCCATCAAACTCTAAATCAAGCTCTTGGTCCTACTTTACTCCCTGCCTCATCCTCCACCACAAATACCTTTAATTGGCAATGAGGAAAGTTACTCTACTGCAAGGTAAGTTCGAGAGATTAAGCTTGAAAGAGGTTTTGATATAGAATAGTCTGGTGACACTGATAATCATGTGCTAAGCTTTCGCTTAGTCAGTCACTGTAATTGACAAAAGACGAAAGGTAAAAATTTGAACAGGATTATGTCCGTCATGGAAGCCATTAAATATATATACATAAATCACTTGGGCAGAAAAATGTGGCACATGCTAAGAATGGATTTTTCAAATTTTTGGTAGGCTGGGACAGAACTTAGGAAAGAATAATGGAGTGAAGTTCTAGTCGGAGGTGAATGAGTGGGCACTGGGAAAACACATCTTGTTTTAAGTTTGTAATGCGATGAAAACTTTATAATATCACATTAACTGAAGCAGTCGCACATTGAACAGCCAACACTGCAGTGCTGAATTGAACCATGCTGCAGTTAGGTCACAGATGATGAAATACCATGGGCAGGGAGGTAATAATGATGGACCAGATATCTGCCTCGCTTAACAAATACAGTGTACTTAATTTGTTAATAAGCAACCATCACTCATCAATGCCATCACTGGAACACCTCCCCCTCCAACCTCTTGGGCCTCTTCTGTCACACTGGCACTGCCGCTGGCTCAGGCACTAGTGGTCTGTGCAGCTAGAAAAAAAATTACACATTTTAGATATCACATTTGCCTCCTAAGTATTTATTATTATTTTGAACAAAGTTCAACAGCAATACCTCACTACAGTTCCGTTAGCAGTATCTTCTGTTTGAACTATCGCTTTGGGAGGTTTGTTGGTTGACATGTTAGAAAAGCCAGGTAATCAAGCCAACGCAAAAAAATTCTCGTAATGGAGGGACAGAGCTATGATGAGTTTGTGAAGCACAATGAAGGGGTTGAATGGTCAATGATGGAAATATGATCTCAGTTGGCAAATGTAATAGGTTCTCATTACTTTCCTGCCATGCTGCACTGTCATGGAAACTGCTGGTATACTGTATAAATGAATGATAGCACAACATTGGGGGGGAGGGGTCCATTACCATTGCCACTCTCTTGTTTTGACTGTTTGAGCATGAGCAAGAAAGCCTTCTCATCAAACATGTGTGGTGAAAAATAGCTTACTTGGGCCTGCAATCTTCACCTTACCAAAAATCTGTTCTCTTAGTCTTACAGTACTGTCAGGAAAAATTCTTTATGTAGCTAAAATCATTAATCACCCCATCTGTAACAAAGGGAGTATAAGCATGTTTATTGCATATGCACAATTAAAGCAGCTGGGAGAGATATTGCACCATAAGAGAAGCACAAGTCAGTCTCAAATTAGACACGCTGCAAGCCCATTCGTATAATACTATTTTGGGCCTGCAGCTATAACTCTAAAATAATAGTAACAATAGAGAAAGCTTTGTGCTTTTCTGTTCTTCCCCACCCATTCTGCCACTTCATAATTACACACACTTCCTCAGAGCACAGCTTTCCTGTTTTCGTGATTCTAGCAGTCACGCTACCTATACAAATCTAAGTTTGGAACATCCTATGCTGCTCTGAGTTTCCAGCAAAATATTCAAGTCATAAAGATACCCAGAAACACACACTGTGCAGGAGGAAAAAAACACTTAAAAGTCATACCGCATTTAAATCTTTTTCAAAGCAGGCTGTAGATTAAATGTGCAACTTACACATGCACTTTAACGAAATATTTAAATAGCTTCCCTCTTTACACGATAATAATGCTTCACAGTTTCCAGGTGAGAGACAGGTAAAACAAACTGATGAACAGAATGATTAGGGCCTAAAGCTAAATTAAGGTTTTGATTCCTTTCATTCCCCTCTCTAGTCGATTCTTCAATTACTTATTCACTACCCGTGTACATTTCTCCCACTTCTGTATTTCACGTCTCTTTATTTCTTATTATAGGACACATACCTCCCATTGTAGCTGTAACCCTCTTGCAACTTGGTAAGATAATGTGAAATACTAGACACATCAATAGCAACAGAACTATTATAAGCAACAAGGCCTTAAACAACCCTGACATCCAGGACGGCACTCAGTCAAACCAGCCAGTGAACCACTCATCCGGAGCACCCCCCTCTTTCATCATTTGTGTATGCAAGTTATGCAAAGTCAATATGGCCTGAGTCCGGTTTCATTCATCTTCATCATTTGCTGGTATAAAAGTACAGCACACGGAACCAATGTTCTTACTCATCCCTCCTTCGATCGCTGTCATCAAGTCCAATATATATAGATGCTGCATTACCATAAGTCTGATTGAACGCAGTTCCTCTTTAATGGTACTATCCCATTTATTGTTTTCATCAACTCCCAACTAGTAATTTGCACCCAGCAAACAGTTGCTTTCGCTTAAACCCTGGGAAACAGATTACCAAAAAATGTTTGGTCATCGTCAAACAGCCTATACTCTTTTGGCATATCTTGCCACACTGGAGTTCCAAAGTACTCAGCCATCCTTTTTCCTCTGTGATGATGTAGCAAAGTTGATGCTTTACTCATAGAATGCAAATGCAAATCTTTTATTCCATTTGCTGGTTGTACCACAGATGGGGTGTGAAGAGTTACCAAGGAGCAGAGTCCATTCCAATTTGGGGTAGTGTAGTGTATATTCAAGCACAACACTGCCAGAATAAATCCATAAGGCTGGTGGTACTGCCCTGCATATTGGCATTGTATATAGTTGAGCCACAGTTGACATTCCGTCCTACTTTAGCTATCCTATTTCCCTGAAAGCAAAGAGATAATTTCATTAGTTTTACAGCTTAGGATAACATTTAGTTCCAGTCCATGTATATCTCTGCATGTTTGCATCCCGTACTTGCTGACACGATCATTTTACAATATCAAATCTCAAAGGACTATTTGTTTCTGTACCATTCCATAAAGATATGGTCCTACATATGAACCTAGCTCCAGTAAACCATATAATATTGGCAAATACCGATGGTTCAATACTTAATACTGGCCTATCTGGGGGTAGTGGTTTGGCAGAATAATTACTACATGTGGATGATGGATTAAATCTCCCTAGAATACCTCATTCCAATACTGCTTCCTCTGAATTACATATTTCTGCCCTGCTCCCTTCAATCTGGAATCTCTTTTATTATCTCTGTTTTATCTGGCAGAATTTGTAAAAACTATAGGGGTTGTATAAAATCTAGTTGTATTAACTCGGGCGGTCACAGGACCAACATGATTTGGCGGCAACTGTGCTTTTATCCTGTACAAGAAAAGATGCAATAAACAGTTCATGATATTAACAGGCACTTCTTTAGGATACACTAAAAGTGGCATTTCTATGTCATGCGGAATAAGAGAACATACATAACAACGATCATTTTGTGTATTAGTACCTATATTATTCATATCTCTATACCACATATTATCAAGTAAAGAATCATGCAAAGGATGTATATCTGTTTCATTAAAAACAGCTCTGTGAAGGTGTAAAATTTCTTCCCTAGGGGTGGGGTCATTTGCGTCTACATAACACATAATACAGTGGCAAATTATCAGAGTTATAATGATAACGACTGAACTCATTATTATAACAAAAAAATATCATTTAACTATCTCATCATTGTGTCTTTTACTCTTGGACCATTGCCTCCTCCCCTCTCTGCGGGAGTGAGGCCGAAAATGGAATAAGGTCTGTTACGTGTACCCAGTTCCGCATCCCCTCCACTTTTACTGCTGTTGTCGAGCTCTGTGTTACTTGGTAGGGGCCTAGAAACTTGGGGTCCCTCCATATCCTCAAAAAGTTTCACGCGAAGACCCAGAAACTGATGCTTATTGCTGAAGACAAAGGCAGGGGTGGTGCAGTACTGTTGTTGTTGAACCTGTTTAGAATAAACCTGTACAGCTTTTGATAAGGCAGACATGTATGTATGCATTTCTTGCCAAACCTTTTCTGATGCAGACCTAGTATCAGAACGAATCATTTGATTTTGTTTAAAGCAAAAATTAGAATGTTTACCTGTTACAACTTGGTGAGAGGGTCGAATGATAATCCTTTAAAGGGGCATTTCTCAACGCATATAGACCGAGGGGAAGGCAGTAAAGCCAATTCTTTTTCAATGACGCACAAATCTTTGACATATTACTCTTGATTAAGCCATTCATCCTTTCAACAATTCTGTTATTCTATGGGTGGTAAAATGAGGTAAACTGGTGTTCCACCCCTAGTAGTTTAGTAGTTTTGCTGAAATACTGTGTTAGCGAAGTGTTTGCCATTATCGCTGCGTATTGCTGCTGGAACCCGCCACCTCAGTATGACCTCACTCACCAGGTATTTGGCTGCCTGGTTAGCATCACTTCTGAAGAATGGTCCTGCTTCACGCCATCTTGAAAAGGGACACACCACTACCAACGAGTACCTATATCTGTTACATTTCAATATCATATCTACAAAGTGTATGTGTAATTCTATGAATGGACCTATTGGTCTTGGAATGGAGGATGAAGGTGTTTTCAGTACTGATAACATACATGACATGAAGCTAGGAATACGTAAACTAATGGTCCTAGATTAGGGATAAACCAGCTTTTGTTTAATTCATCCATCATCCATCATTACTCTTTTAGAATTGTGTGTTAGTAAATGAAGTTGTTGAAGAGCTGCAATAAGTAGGGACTGGGCCATTTTAACTTTACCTGAAGTTGCTGATCTATAAAGGAGATCTAAAATCCAGTCACTCCCTCCCCTCAATTTCCAGAGATCTTTCACTTTTTGTAGTGCTAAGTTTTGAATGTCTAATAATGCCTCTGTAGAAATATTCTCATAGTGAGTGATCTCAACTTCATCTCCTGCATCTAAAGTGTGCATACTGCATGTTTTCATTGCATATAAACTAGCTTCCTTTGCTGCTGTATCAGCAGCTTCATTTCCCTTAGACACCAAGGGGCCGATTCCGATCTCGGCCGGTAGTGCTCCGAATCGGATTCGGTTTAACCGGATCCGATTCGGAGCCCTGTTTCACGACCGATTCGGACGCGCGTCCGGCCGAGCGAGTACGATGCAAGCGCTCGCGAAAACACCGACCGACTCGAACGCGGGTCCAACACGCTCCGACCGACTCGCATGGACAGGGATCGCCTCGCGCAATGGAGTCGTTCTCCGGCCGGGTAAGTACGATGCGCGCCGCAAGCAGTCCGACCGACTCGCGCCGTCCGGCTCAAAAGAACTGCCGGGGCCGGACTTTGGGGGTCCGCGTTGGACCCCCCTGTATGCGTACCCGTGCGAGGCGCACACAGGGGGGACCCATGGGTCCCCCCTACCTGTGCGTGTACGACGCGATGCGCTTCGCGGCGTACTCACTGTAGGGGGCGCCCTTGTTCGCCTCGCACCCATTGAGTCAATGGGAGCCCGCGTACGCGTTGTACGCCCGGCTCCCATTGACTTCAATGGGAGTCCGACCGAATCGAGTCCGATAGCATTCGAACGCATCGTACTCATTCGGTCGGACTGCGGGAGTCCGATTCGGTCGGAAATCTCTCCGGGTCCGGCTCGGACGGAGATTTTTCCGGCCCGAATCGGAATCGACCCCCAAGTCTGTTCCTTTTGTATGTGTCTGGCTCTTAACCACTACTACTTGACATGGTATTCGCAATGCAGCAATAAGGACCGCTAAGAGATGTTGGTGCGCTACTGGTGTCCCATCAGATTTGTGAAATCCTTGCAGTTCCCAACTCTTTAGTCCTGAGTGAACTGTGGAGGCAACATACGAGGCAACATACGATGAATCAGTGTATATCATTACTGGCTGACCCTGACAAGCCTGTAGGGCCGCTATCAATGCTATCAATGCTTTTGACTCAGCCACTTGGGTTGAGTCTTGGGATGGCAAGGGTAAGAGGTGCATTGTGTGTAAGGTATAATCAGTAGATGTACCAATAGCCTCAACAACAGCTGCACCTGCATGCCTTTTGCCTGTCTCCTGGTCTAGACATGAGGAACCATCAATGAACAATTGTCGGTCATCAGACAAGGGGTCCTCATGTGCCAGGTGATCGTCCTCCTCCAATGTTACACTACATTCATGATCAGTGGGCTCTGGTGGGTGCACTAAAAAAGTTGCAGGACTGTGTACTCGCCCAATGCAGGTAGAAGGATCTGACAGTATAACCTGTTGCTCTTTGAGTGGTAAGTTTACTTTTACTTTTCTGCAGCACAGCAAATGGAGAGTGCACAACGTACAGTGTTACTGGGCATCCTGCCATAATAGTACTACTCTTTTCTACAGCAAAAGTTGCTGTTGCAAGCGATCACTCACAAGGAAAGTGACCTTTTATTAGTAGATTTAACAGTCCACTAAAATAGGCAACGGGTTTGTGACCCATCGGGTATTTTTGAGGAAGGACTTATATCATAGAATTCTCTGTGGCAGCGGAGAACAGAAAATAATCTCTTTGTATCGTCTGGATTTGCTAGCACTGGGGCTGAAGCAATTGTATAAAATGCACTTACACTGTCATCAGTCCACTGTATGTCTATGTTGTCAGTTTTAGTTTGCTTCATTGCATATAATAGTGGTTGTATGATGGTAGCATTATCAAATACCCACTGCCGAACAAAATTACAAAGACTGAAATATTTGCATGTCTTTTACTGTCTTGGACTGAGGTTGATCATGTATAGTTTGTATTCTAGAACCTGCTACCTTTTTGACTTCTGCAGACAACACTTGGCCCAAATACAGCACTTCTTGTTGCACAGACTGTAATTTTTTCCTGTCCACTTTGTAGCCCTTAGTAGCAAGTAGCGTTAAGAGATTGACAGTGTCAAAAACACACTCGTATTCTGTTTTACTCCATATTAGTAAATCATTTACATATTGCAAGACTGTACTGCCTGACTGGAAAATAAAAAAATTGTCTCTCAACACTCTATTGAACACAGATGGAGACTCGCAATAGCCTTGTGAAAGGCGAGAGTAGACTAGTTGTTCACCATCAAAACTGAATGCAATCAAATAGTGACTGTCAGGATGTAAATGTATGCTAAAAAAGCATTCTTTAGATTCACCACAGAAAACCATTTGCTGTCACTCGGTATATTAGTCAATTTCACAGATGGGTCGGGCATTATGGGGTACTCTGCTAATACTATGGCAATAAGGGGGATGGACAGGAATACAGGACTCCCTGATCCTTCAGTCTTTGTATTGTCCCTCTAATATCTTCTTTTGCTTCTTTGGGCATTGGATACTGTTTTACAAGAGGCAATTGTACACCCGGGCAGCTTTAACTTTATATATTGGGGGGCGCTAGTGAGCCTGAGGCTAGATGGCCGCACTGTAGTGAGGCTCTGCCGGCCGGGCTAACAATCCTGACAATATCTGCGGACCCGCCGCCCATCTGACCCCAACCGTGACAGCACTCAAAGGGGAGCTGAAGGGGAAGCGCCTGGTGTGCAGCGGAGCTGTGCTGCGCCCTTGCTGAACCAGGCAGGCAGTGTTAAAGTCCTGTTCAGCCATACCATTGTGGGTGCACAAGATGGCGGCCTGACTTACCCGCAATGCAGATCCAGTGAGGAGTGAGTCGGAGCGCTCTCTATGACCCCGGGCTCACTGCTGTGGTGACGGGGTCCCCTGCTTCAGCGCTCCAAGGCAAGTGGCAATCGTGTGCTGGATGAACTGTGCGGCCACTGTGCTGGACCGTGGTATCGCTGGCGCTGCGGCAGGAAGGAGCTGCGGCGGAACAGCGAGACGGGTGGAGGGCGCTTGCTCATCTGCGAGCCTTCCCGGGGACCGCTGAATGCAGGGGCTACATCGGCGCAGGTACAAGGGCTCGGGACGTGCGCAAGTGGAGACTGAGCACGCAAACGAACGTTTCATGCCGGGGGGTGCAGTAAGAGAGCGCGCCCCCATTCACGGATCATCGAGGTAACCACGAAGCAGGAGTCGTGTGAGTACGCCTTGCGGGCCGCTGCGGCGCGGGTGTCATCGGGAACAAGCGAGGAAGCCAGATGAAATTGAGCTGTGTGTGAGGGCCTATGGGGGGCCTGAAGATAAAGCCATTTACAAGACGCCATTGGTCATCTGGTTTGGCTGCATGCTGGACTGTCTATGGGTACTAGAATTGCCTTATCCGCTGGAGACTCGGTGTGTGATGTCCGGTGGTGTTGCCTGTTGCTGACTGAGTTGATGCTCTGAGAAGCGAGCACCTCTGGGCAGTGTCAGCTTTGCTTGAGGTGGCTGTTGTATCGAGGGCTGGCACACTTGCTGTGCGTCTGACTGGTGTCACCGGAATCTCGCTGTACCCCCTATATCAGATCTCAACAGAGGCTCCCAACAACGATATTGGGGTAAGGGGAGAGCAGCACTGACGGAGCCAATAGTGCAAGCGCGGCTGGGTGAGGCATAGTGCCGGCCTGTAAGGAGCTTCAGGATTTGGACTCTCGACAACGAGCGTGGTACAGGCACCAAAACGCATATCAACAGTTGTAACGCATGCTACCCGAGTGGTGTTTTCTGCGCGTGCCACTTGGCAGGCCATCATGGGCAGAACTGATAAACAGCAGTCCAAGCTCTCGTTTGAGTCCAGACGTGTTCATCACCCAACAGGCACGCAATCGGACCCGGAGCTGGAGCAGCCGCCGACACTGCCTGCCGCGTGGGAAGCCGCACTGTAACTTATACAACAGAGTCTTCAGGCCACTGACAGTAAAATAGATAATTTATCCCTCAGGATGGACAATATGGCGGCTAAATTGGACAAGCAGGGCGAAAGACTCACGGCGGCAGAACAGCGCATCTCCGCTGTGGAAGATGAGTCCCACTCTATGGCAGGCAAGTGCCAGGAAATGGAGCGACTATTGGAGGGTATCAGGGCCAAGAACAAGGACCTGGAGGCGTGCTTCCGGCGGAGCAATCTACTCATAGTGGGGGTTCCCAAGAGCACAAACACTGGCCACCTAGAGGAGGGTATGCTTAAGGAATTGTTCGGAGCGGAACACCTCTTGCAGGTACTGATAGTGGAGTGTGCGCATAGATCATTGGCGCCCAGGCCCCCTCCGGGTGCACCACCGCACCCCATCGAAGCGAAAATCTTAAACTATAGGGACCGGGACACGGTCCTCAGGTTGGCGAGAGAAAAGCAGAACACGTGCTACTAGGGCAACATGGTGTCTTTTTTCCCTGATTTTACTGTGGCGTTGCAGTCGGCCTTAAGGGAATACATGGAGGTGAAAAAGAAACTACGTGCGTTGGAGATACCATACGCCATGTTATATCCTGCCAGGCTGAAGATCACTGTGGATGAGAAGGTGAAGATTTTTCAATCTCCTAGGGCAGTGCAGGACTTTCTGAAGCAACTTCAGGCGAAGAGGAAAGCAGCAAGGAGCAACGAGCAACGGGTCCCCTGCATGATCAGAGAGATCAGATACGGAAGAATAAACTAAGTCGATTGTCCACCTGTGCCTTCATACAACCGCTGGACGATGGTACGGTAACCGCTTGCATAGCGATCACTCATATGTGTAACCGCCGGAAGGCGACCCGATGACTGCAGTGGCCTAACCTGCACTGCACATTGACTGTTTCATTGACTGCATGTGATGCGGTTTCTAACGGTTGTTAGTCCTTGGTCTCTTGGACTTGATCACTGGGGTTGGGATAACATGTTTGGTGTTAATGACTGGTTGAGTACTCTCACACTGTTTGGATCGTAGTGCCTAGAGATGGGGATGAGAGTTAAAACTTGCCTTATTTCAATTTTAGGTACTGTTCAACAAAGGTCCTTTGGTTTAAAAGATGGGTCCCCGTAATAGTTAATTGGATATGCGAGGGGGTCTCCTAAACTCTTGCAGTAGATGGGGATGAATCCCGAAATATCGAGGCTATGTATCACTGGGGCCTCCCTGAGGTGGGCAAAAAAAGGTTGGGATTTTATTTGCTCAGGTGAACTGGTCGCACCAAAAGACCATAACATGTCTGCTTACTTTTATCTGATAGATGCATGTTCTCATGGATAATTATGATGAGGGATTGAGTAATATATGTGCCTTGTGTATGTAGGTTTGGGGCATTGCGGATGCGCAACGCGATAATGTTGTACTATTTTAAGGACAGATTGGGAGGGTGAGCATAATTCCACATGTTGCATTTATTTTCTTACCGAGTTTTATCTAATGCTGGCAGTCCGGTCACAGGGCTTTAATGGTGTTCTCATACTATCCAATGCATGGGCAGGGTCTTATTGACATTGGCAGAAGGACTTGGTCTGCATGAGAAGATAGGTGCAGTAGGCGGGTCCAGGATGATATCGCCCGGCCACACCTGCTCTGCGGGTGGGATGTGGGTGTCTGGCCGCCCCCTCATGTGGGTATTTCCCAAGATGTTTGCTCTGTTTTTTGTGACGTTCTTAGGGGCATGTCTTTGGCATGATTGGGATGCTGAAGTGGGTGGGGGTGTTTGGGGTTTGTTCTCTTCTTCTATATGTGTGACACAAAAGGTACAACAGGATAATACAGTCCAGGTTCAACAAGCGCAGCACAACGCACACACGACATGTAACTTTCACACACCATGGGGCTGAAAGAGGGTGACATTCGACTGCTGACATGGAACGTGAGGGGACTGAATAATCCTAAAAATATTAGACATGTATTCGCATATCTTGACAGGCACCGGGTGCATTTGGCGTTACTACAGGAGACGCACTTGACACGGACAGGGGAGGGCAGGATTGGTGGGCGTTGGGCAATGGTGAAGGCCGCTGCCTCATACTCCAATTATGCCAGAGGAGTAATGATACTGGTCCAAAAATGGACGCCATTCAAGTTATTGTCGACAGAATCGGACCATTTAGGGTGCTTCACGTTACTACAGGGAAACGTGGTGTGAACAGTGCTCACGATCATCAACACATATGGCCCAAATGTCGATGATCCCGACTTTTATATACGTCTTAAGACAAAAATGTATCAGTTGCAATCTGATTTTGTGATATGGGGGAGACTTGAACACATATCTGGATCCGGACGCAGATAGAAGCGCTTCCACCCCATGGCAGGGGAAGAAATCGACCAAAGTGATACATGATATTATGCACACATTCCATATGAGAGACATTTGGCGGTACAGGCACCCTAATACCAGAGAAGGCACTTACATGTCGGCAGTGCACAAATCGTGGTCCAGGCTGGATTACTGGATCCTTTCCGAGCCCATGGCACCTTGGGTTACCAGGGTAAGGCATATGCCACGTACGCTCTCAGATCACGCCCCAGTAGCGTTAGACCTCAACATCCCAACCAGGCATCATCCGCCATTTGAATGGCGCTTACAACCCTCGTCCCTCCTAGAACCTGTATTTAAAGAAGGTTTGCTTCAAGGTATAGAATTGTTCTTTGAGGAGAATGTAGGCACAGTAGAGGATGCAGGTACGCTTTGGGAAGCTTTTAAGGCAGCCATTAGGGGAACGTGCATAGGCCTTCAAGCTGGGGTACTAAAGGCGCTCAGGTCGCATATGCAACATATAGAAACTGAGATAAAGCGGTGCGAAAGGGAATACGCCAGCACGTTGAATGCTCATAAGTTAGCAGAGATCAGGACATTAGTCACAGAATATAATGAGACAGCGGAGCAGGAATACTGCATATGTCTAGGTGCTGGAAGGCTAGGGAGTACGGTGAGGGTGGTCACCAGGGTCGTACACTGGCAGCCAAACTCAGAGGGGCGATGTCTCAGGAATACTTCACAGAAATGGTGGGACCGGATGACACAATATATCATAATTCCCCAGATATAGTTGACTGCTTCCGGGAATACTACGCTTCCCAGTATGGCTCTGGGGACAATGCGGATAGTGAGGAGATCAGGGACTTTTTTTAGGAAATTGCGTTGGCCTGGCTCTCAGATGGCCAATGAGAGTACCTAATGCAGCCCCTCACGTTAGACGAATTGAAAGAGGCCATACGGACGCTACCATCGGGTAAAGCTGAGGGTATTGATGGACTGACGGGGGAAATTTTATAGGGAATTCAGTGAATTATTGGCCCCCCACTTAGTGAATATGTATAGTGAAGCTTATGACAAAGGTCTGCTTCCTCCCACCCTTAGGGAAGCCCTAATTGTAGCGCTGCTCAAACCAGGGAAGCGGGCGGACAGCTGTGAGTCGTACCGACCGCTCTCACTCTTAAACATGGACACAAAAATAATTGCTAAAATCCTCGCTACCAAATTGCGTCCGCTGTTGCCCGCCTTGGTCCTCCCCAATCAGTCGGGCTTTGTACCATCTCGGTCTACATCCTATAACCTGCGCACTTTATTTGCGGTCTTATTCCAACTAGACCCTGAGTCCAGAACTGTGTTGGTGTTCCTTCACGCCCCTAAGGCTTTTGATTCGGTTAGATGGGGGTATATGTTTGATACATTAAGGAGGATGGGTCTACCGTTCCCATTCCTATGATGGATAGAGATTCTTTATACAGCACCGATGGCGAGGGTGCGGATCAATAATTGCCATTCTACACCTTTTAAAATATATAAAAGGACCAGACAGGGGTGCCCACTCTCGCCTATCCTTTTCGCCATCGTGATTGAACCGTTGACCTGTGTAGTGCGACAGAGATATGCGAGAGCAGCCCTACAGCTCAGTCAACGCCCCCTTATAATTTCCATGTACGCGGATGACAAGGTTATGTATATCCGTAACCCGGAGGAGAACCTCCATCCGCTTATCCGGGAATACATTAAATACGAACACTTATCGGGACTAAGAATTAAATGGGGAAAATCTTCTGTTTTTCCACTCACACACGGTACGTCGCAGTTCTCTCTGGAATACCCACTTTAATGGTCGTCGGAACCTGTCAAGTACCTGGGGGTGTGGGTACATTCCGACCCCGAGATAGTACTGAGAGAAAATTTTGGCCGAGCTCTGATCTCCACGGAAGAGCAGGTGAATAGGTGGATCGGCCTGCCCCTCCCCCTCGCAGATAGAATAGCAGTGATAAAAATGGTCATTCTTCCTAGGTTTTTATATCTTTTCACTAACGTCCCTATTAAACTAACAAAGGTCTTCTTCTCGCGGCTATGCTCAACATTACTACGTCTGACCTGGGCTGGCGAGAAATCCAGGTGTAACTGGGGGACTCTTACAAGACCGTATTCACAGGGGGGATTTGCGGCATCCCGATATGTATTTGTACTACCTTTGTGCACAGGCGCAATTTGCCCACTACTGGTTCTTCCCTCCCCCCCTTTCTTCCGCACGTGGCGGTGGAGGCGGATGATATGGCCCCAGACCCTCTGGTAGCTCTGATTTCTAAGGCAAATCCCACCTACCCATTCAGAGACATGTGCACTGCGAACTGCACGTCACAGGTGTGGCGGGCTATGGCGAAACGCGCGGGCAGACAACTTGTATATGCCCCGGCTCTCCCAATAGCATACCATCCTACAATTTCGGTAACCCAAGAAAAAAGGGCCCTGGAAACTCTGGCGGATATGGGTATAAGTACAATGGATGATGTCTACCCAGAGGGCACTTTCATTATGATGGAAAAGATAACGGACCAGCATCACTGTGCGCCAATGTCCGTCTTCACATATTATAGATTGCGGGAGGCACTCAAGACCCCTAATGACAGACACCCCATTGCACCAGATACACTGAGTCCCTTACATACACTACTAGCAGGCCCATCGAGAGGCAAATTGGTCACTCGACTAGACAACGCTATGCAATCTGACAAGGCGCCGACTGTCATTAAGGCGAGGGAAAGATGGGAAAAGGTATTGGGTGACGCGCTTAGTGAGGAGGACTGGGAGTTCAGCTGCTCCATGGCCAGACGCTTGACGGCGAATTGTAATCTAAGAATTATTCACTTTAAATATTTACAACGATTATATTACACTCCGCTTCAATTATGTAGATATGGTCTGAGAGAGACGGCTAGGTGCAAACGGTGTGGGATGCTGGAGGCGGATTTCATTAATCTCGCATGGGAATGTCCCAGGGTTCATGAACTCTGGGAGTTGATCACACAAGCCTTAACTGTCATGTTGTTGGAGAAAGTGGACTGCTCCCCGCGGCTCTGTCTACTGGGGCTGGTGAAGCGCTTAAAACCAGAGAAGAGAAGATTGGTGCTAATTGCATTACTACAGGCTAAGAGAAGAGTTGCAAAATCATCGGACAGTAAAAACGCCCCGATCTTTAAAACCTGGATACAAGATTTGGTGTACTGCAGAGATCAACTGGCATACTATGCTGAAGAACTTCCACCTCCTTCTAGACCTAGAGATATTTGGTCTCCACTGACGACCTATTTATTATCTAATCCGCAAGATGTTGCAGATGATTAGGGTATACCTTATTAGCATTGTGGCAAATGTGAGAAGGTGTGGGTTAATGCTCTGAACTGGCTGTATGACAACATTCTGTAAAATCGAGGTATTTTGATGTCACACGGGGGAGGGGAAGGTGTTTTTGTTTTGCGATCATTGCTTGTTTGTTGTATATTGATGAAAATGCAAAAATAAAATTAAAAAAATAAAATTATATTAAATGGTTCTACAGACAGTATCAGTCCTTCCTCTTCTGGGGTTGATGTACAGAGACAAGGTGAGACTGCTACAAGCACTTCAGTATCATGAGAGGGGGATGGCACAACTGGTAACATGGTCTGTGAACTGTAAACATGCACTAACAAGTGTGTGGTTTGTGTGTAAACTATCTTAGTCCTGGTGGGATCGTCTGAAAAGAGTTCTGAATCAGAAAGGTCCTGTGGTCTCAGACCAGGCATAGGAAAAAACGGCACCTTCCAAATCCCTCCATCATTATCTGATGCCACCAGGGCGCCCCATCCACTTGTTATTTCCCTGCACCCAAGGTAAAGGGTGTTCACCTGTCCCCGTTCATCACTATTAACTTGCCTCCAAAAAATTAGTCTAGCTGGCAGTTCCATCCATCTCCCTAAAAGTATTTCCTCAGTATTCAGAACCTTAAGTACTGCATCTGCTAGTAGTTTATAATGCACTAGCTCCTCCCTTCCAACCTCATTTACTCTGGTATTCTTAGCAGATGTGTCCCACATTTCGCTTGACCTGGTATTTCACATGTCATAGACCCATCAGAGGAAAACCTTATTGTCATTTTTAATTTAGACATAATATCCCTTCCAAATAAATTTGCTGGTGAGTTGGAAAATAAAGGAGACACTCCTGAGTTCGCCCTCCTGCCACCTCTAAAGGCACATATGCCATGTACGGAATGCGCTGTACTTCACCAGAGAAGCCCTGCTTATCCATGGTGGCAGAGGACAATGGAACATTTCCTTCTGAGAAGCAAGAGTTTGTTGCCCCTCTGTCAACCAAGAAAGTACACCTCCTTCCCATTGTGATCATTTCTACCATCTGTTTTCCTCTGGGTCAAGAGTCCCAGCTACCACAGAACAATTGGGATTTCCTTGTGCATCCCATCAAGCTGCATGATAAAAAGGGTTTCCATCTAGAACAATCACCCCCTCCCGTACTTGACTCCCTGTGCTCACTACTGCGGTAGTCTGCAGCTGAGGCTGGCCTCCTGTCTATACTACAGGTGCTTCCATCCCTTGGACAGGTACATTAGCAAAGTGCTGTTTTGGCATATAAAACTGTGTTGTTGAGAGTAGGGGACATACTGGTAAGGACCACATTGAGGTGCTGGCCCTAACGTATTAGCATTCTGTCGTCCCATCCCTATCCCTATTCCTATCACTCCCTGTGCTTCATCACTCTTCTTAAAGCGGCATCAAGCAATATATGTTACCTCAGTAATGGCATTTAAAATTTCTCCTTCCTGACATATGTCTCTCCTCTCTTTGACCCCTTCCTTGCTCCCTATTCACAACAGGAACCTGCACAGTAATTTCTTTTCCTGTCTTTTCCTTCTTATTTTTCTGTATTTTTGTGTCACCAGTTTGACTTGGTCTCCGTCAATTTGGTCATTATTTTTCCTCTCCTTTTCTTCCTTTTTTCTACAAAAATGTATAATATGTGCTTGTATTTCTGCTGAGGGTTTTACTTTAAAGGCCACGACCTGATCCAAATGGTCTTGTATGTCTCCTGGTAGCCCTTGTTTTAAAACATTGTAGAATAATCTAAAACTACCTCCAATGTTTACAGGTCCTACATCTGCCTTCCACATTATTTTTCATCATTTTGCATGTAGTCTGCACAGGGCTATCCTGGAGACATTGTTTGTGTTATCAATGTCTGGTTGGTCTGGGTACCTGTTCCTTAATTCAGTTCACACCCTAGACAGCAGTACTCCAAACGCAGACCCATCATGTCTTCTCTTAGTAATAGTTACTCGTTGTATCCCTGCACTTCTCATTATACTGTCCACCTCATCACCTACGATGGAGCTCAGAGGCTCTTTACATCTCCAAGACCTAAATGTATCCCTGCTGCTGCTTTTTCAAATGATTTTATCCATTTCTTTGCTCCTTCATGTAATGGAGGCATGCCCTTTTTTAGATTTTCTTTATCCATGTGTTGCCATAGAATATAGACAGGCCGTGCTCCCTGTGTCATATACGCCAGTTGCACCTGCATTATTGTGGTATTCCTGCCACCATGACACTTTTAAAACTGTTTTCGACCTTATAGCATATTTCTTCAACATGCACATACTTTGTTGTATGTAATCATGATCCTAATCTGGGTCCCCGTAACCGTGAAAAATACATAAATCAGCCATATTTATAAATTCAGGGTCAAAGGATCCTGCTCTTGGCTACACATTCATCAGCGGCACCATACCTTCTGTCCACCCTGCAAGGTTATTAGTGAATGGGACAACATTATACCAGCTATTTGTTTCCTTTGCTACTATTTAATTGGGTGTCAGGTCACTATTTCCTTTCCTTTCTTCTCTCTGACTTCCTCTTGTTTGTTCCCTAAAGGCACTTTGTTCCTCTAATCTTCTTCTGTTTATTTCAACATTTCTGTTCTTAGCCTCTTGCCACAATTCTATGCGTTCACGTTCAAGAACCCTTCTGGTTTCACTCCCTACTGAGTTTATCTCTTCCTCATCGTTCTCATCTTCTCCTGTGACATTCTTGACTTCCACATCATATCCCTTACAACTGGCTTTTCATCTGTCTTAATTAATATGGATTTACATATATTTGAACAGTCATCAGTAATATTACTTAGTTTCGTCATTGAGTTCTGTATTTGTTTTACACTGGTGGTCATGTTGCGATAAGCCCATCCCCTTCCTGATACATCTTTGATCGTGCCCCTAAGTCAAACTTCACCTGTGGGGTATTAATATAGTACCCATCTTCTTCACTTGAGTTTTGGGGTATCTTGCTAGCCTATTCCAATATGTCTTTTGTCTTTTGACTTTTGATCCGTCAATTTTCCATTATTGTCCTCTCTTAATTTTACTGAATGTCTCTTTTTAGAGACACTGTTCCCTCATATACTTTTTCAGATTTAAGAGAGTCTTTATTAATTCTTTGAGCAAGATCAACCTCCCTCATGTTTAACAAATCGTTGACCTTTGGTGTAATTTTGTTTATGTCAGTCAGCGGTATTAATGTTGAGTCTTTGTAACCTACAGCCGGAACATCAGTGTCCTCTGTGTCTACTGTGGTAGTGGATCCCTTATCTTCCACTGACAAGGATGGATACATACCCTGATGGCATAAGGGCCCTTTGATTATCTCTGAATATGTTGGGGTGGTTCTGTGTATTCCACATGGGAATCCTGACTGAATATCTTACACATGTTTAATGATGCTAATCTTTTTGTTCTTTTATCTCCTTTATATGCTCCTCAGATATATGATATTACATGGCCTATCCCTGTATTATCAAAAGTGCCATCTGGGGGCCATGGAACCAGGGAAGTCTTTGTACCTTCTGCCCATTCCTGACAATGTCTTTTTAGCCTATCTTTGGGAAATGTGGAACTCATGTGGCCTAAAGGAGTCCCTTTCTTTCTCTGTCCCCCGGGGAAGATTTCTTAAAGAAAGGCATGACCTCAAACTTTTTTTTTTAATTTAGCGTAAACGTTTACTATTACTATTAGTGGGGAAAATGCTTGTGGACTATAAAACAGACTACTCTGATTTGTTTAGCCTCATCTGTAGTTATCCCTAAATAAGCAAGTTATGGGAGACTTACAAGAGTTTCACAGGACACACCTGCACTCTAATCAGATGGATCGATATTACACGGAATAAATCTACCTGGTATCCTTGCAGACCCAACTCTTTCTGTCCTAATGGAGTTAACACTAAGGGGGAGATTTACTAAGTTTGTACTCTGTGTTTGCATCACAAAAGTGACACAAATCGCTGCTAAATCTTTTTTCCCAATTTACTTTCCAGCGCTAAACTTGTTTAGCACTGGAAATAACGTGAAAGTAACACGGATCATGCGCTGCTTTGCATTACTTAGCGTCAAGAGGGCGTACCTTGGGTGGGGCATGGGCATTCCCATGCAACCACCTAAGGTTTCCGACGCTAAACCCAATTTACTAAACAAAGTAGATAGGGTTTAGCATCAGAAAACTGCGCCCTTTTGAAGTAGGCACAAGGAAGGAGAAATGCAAAATATACAAGTCACAAACGTGTGCAGGAGGAAAAAAACACTTAAAATCCAGACCGTATTTATAACTTTTTCAAAGCACGCTGTAGATTATTTACCAGATAAATGTGCAACTTATACATGCACTTTAACCACACATTTAAACAGCCTCATACAAAATGTCCTTCTTTACACAATAATAATGCTTCGCAGTTTCTGGCTCAGAGACAGGTAAAACAGAATAATGAACAGAACGATTAGGGCTATCAGTATCACAAGACATATAAGAGAAGATGGAAAGCTATTGAAAGGAGGAAGTCAGTTACAGAAACAGGAAATATAGAAAAAAAGGATAATGCATGGATAACAAGAAGTTAACGAACATCAGATAGAGGAGTTGAAAAAAAGGGGACAGTATAAAAAAATCCACAAGGCAACATTATTTTGCTAGCAGGGAGAGGTAAAAGTTAGGGAAATAATAATTACAGGACTTACTGGGGAACTATCTGGCGCTGGTGATGGTTTCACACGCTGGTGCGCTGGTGGTGGCAGCCCCTTTACCCTGCTTCTCAGATGCCCTCTTGCCCTTGGGTGCTGATGTAAGAAATAATGAAGCTTAAAATAAAAGATTAATGGTACAGTTAATATATTTTGACAGGCAGACGCAGTAGCATTGCACTTTTCTAAATCATATAGCTTACTGCCCTATTCCTAATTTCCTAAACCTAAACTACATTTGAAATACTATTGCATTGCAACAAATGATCTTAGCTTCCCCACCCCCTTTGATGGGCCAACTCAGTCTCCCTTTCAGTGCATACTACACATCACTGGGAGATTGGGCCTGTGAGCCACATAATGAAAGGCACAGAGCATGCTAACTCCTTGACATACTACTATCTTAGTGACAAGACAGAGGAGTCTGCATCACATCTTAAATAATCAGTCCAAGCGAATGCCGAATAGGTAGCGCAGAGCACATGGCTAGTTCAAGCTGGGTCAGATATTATCAATAACGTAAACTTAACTTACCTCTGAATGTGAGCAGAATAATTAATAGTTACTCACCGAGACCCACAACCTCGGCACCCAGCAGGTCCTGTTCCCTAATGATAATTTCCGCCCAACAGTGCATCAGATACTGTGTGGTGCGCGGCACCCCTGTGCTGTTGCGCACGTACCGATGCACTCTTCCCCAAAGCAGCTGACGCTCCAGCAGGGCGTACCCTCTCCCAGGCCTGCCACCTGTTTCCACCATGGAGGGGAGGTGTCACTGGACCAAAAAAAAGCAGTGCAGACACCTCCTCCTCAGTAAAAATGAGGCTGGACTGCAGCCCTGCATGGCGACGGTGCCCACAGGGTGTACGAGTGGCACTGGTGCTGCCACTGCTGCCTGCTTCTGCCATGGGACCGTGTGAAAAAATAAAAGTAGGACAACTCTTTAGTAAAGCATAAAGAAAGAACTGAAGGAAGTGGAACACAAGGAAAGGGGGAAAAAAGTGCAAAAGTCACGAAAAAGTAAAAAAAAGACAACAATGTAAAATACACCACAGAAAGACACACACTGATAAAAAATAAGTAAATGAGGGGTGGATGTGTGGGATAGGGGGAGGATTGAAACAGATTAAAAAAATAGACCCAGTAGCATGCACAGAACACCTCAAACAGGTAAAACAAAATCGCTGTGCCCAAGCGCAATGAGTGGTGCAGTGTGTGCTGATTTTCAGCGTGAAATGCACTACCAATGTAAAAAAAACAACGCAAAGAGCTGGACGAGTATTTTTCCCCCCATTCACGGAGTTCCGCTGAATCTCGCTGAGGTTTTTTGCAACTCCGTGCAATTCGCAGAGCAAAACTCCTTGAGCACTTCCCAGGCCTAATTAGCAGACAGCCTCGTTAGCCTCTATTTTCTTCATTTAGGATATAACAGGACTAAGCTCTATGTTGAAGCTTCAGCATAAGAATGAACTAAACCTTTCATCCACACATGTGACTGCAGGCACCCCTTTTTCAATCAACAAAATTACTGCTCAACAGAGCACAGTATATGATTTTTTTCACAACCTGAAACAATCCAAGCTCCCAAATAGTAGAAAACTGCGTGAACAGTGACACAAAATTTACCTCTCACCACAAATGATGGCCTCTAAAGACCACTATTTTTTGTTTGACACACATGCTTCCCCATCACCGTAAGGCCATGGTTAGCCAAAAATGATGGCCTTCAAAGAACACTAACATTAATTTGACCACACATACTCTCCCCATGTCACCATTAGGCTATGGTTAGCCAGAAATGATGGCCTCCAAATAACACTATCTTTCGTTAGACTGCATCAACCCTATCACCATAAGACCAATGTTAGCCAAAAATGATGTCGTCCAAAGAACACTGTTTTTCATTTGGCTCACACATACTTTAATTCTATCAGCATACACAAACCCAGGACTGTAAGAAATTGGTGGGGTATATTTACTAATTTCTCACGCGAAGCATGACTGCCAGCAAAGTTGTGGGGCAGCATTGCGTGAAAGGGAGTCAGTAGAAATGTGTTACATCTACTAAGATAGGCTACATTTTTGCTGTCTCCTACCGCTTTCACGCTGTGTGTTGCCTGCATTACAGGAAGGATTGTTTTTGAGCAGGAGAAACAAAGATATTTCTTCTCATTAGCCCTGGTCAGTTAGGTGTAGTATTTGGCACAATCCTGGGATTGCATCAAAATCCATGGGTGGATGTAAGGGAAAGCCCATGCTCCACCTATGGAACGCCTCTATGCACTGCCTTGCATTACTTTTGCGAAAAATCCCATACAATGTTAAACAAAATCAGACTTGCATGGCTTTGTACATCCCAATTAACATTTTACATTATGGCTGCACCAAAAAGTGGCTTAACCCCCAACACAAAATGTTAGTAAATCTGGCCCTGCGTTATTAGTTGAGAGGAGTGGATAATAACCACAATCCTTGTCAGAGTGAATCACCAAAGTCACTGAATTAGCCTGTGCCCAAACCTTCCTGCAGCTTGGCACAAAAGCAGTCAGGCTTATCTTGGAGCCAATGTGTAGAGTATTAATGCAGCACTCGACAGTAATAAAATGAAAACACATAAGAAAAATCCTAAAGCAATTTAGAAATTAGAGTACATTTTATTCAATAAAACAATGCCAAATCAACAATAATCCAATCAGCAGAACCAGCGTTTTTAAAGGAAAATAGGACCAAGAATCACAGAGCACCAACTGTGGTTATCCGTTCTTGCTTGTCCGGAACACAAGTTGAGGCTGACCGTGGTGGAACGCTGGCTTGGTACAGGACTGAGTTCAACCGGCTGGGAATTGTTCCTTTTTGTCCTTGATGTGAGATCTGCAGTGTGGCTCTGCCAGGCTCTTCATCAGTCAAATTTGGATCAAGTGAAGCTCTCTGCGAGTTCTGCATTGCTTGCCATTGGATCTGTTGATGCCTTCAAGTAGGAACTGTGAGGCTCTGCGGGGCTAGGCATCACTCTGTGTTGGGACAAGTAGAACTTTCAGATAAGTTCTGCCCAGCATGGTTCTGCGTCACTTGGCGTTGGTTCAGATGAAGCCTTGGGTTTGGAGCTGTACAGCTTTGCAGGGTCCCAAGTCACTTTGCGTCAGGTCTGACAGAACCTTTAGTCAGGCAGTGTGGGGTGCTCTCAGATGCAAGCCATGGGTTGTGGACCTGTGGGGCACCTCTTGAGGATCTGGATGTACTCCAGCATAGGCCAGCAGCAGGGCTTAGGCAGGTTGAATCAGGTCTAGTTGGTGCTGGTCAACTGGACAGTTGCAGGAAAGGCCTCTGGTAGCTTGCTGCATCCCTGTAGTTCAATCATGAGGTCATCCAACTGACCCTTGGAGTCACGTCTATGGAGCATGGTTTCAAGGAAAGCAGGTCCAATCTTCCTTCATCTGACAGCAGGACAGTCCTTCTTCTGAATCTGAAGGGTTCCATTGAGACGTTCTGAAGATCCCACTTTTCTACCTGGTGCCATTCTGTGTGTGGGCGAATTCCCTGACCTACCCCCAAAAATGGTTCTGGTCCACTTTTCCTGATCCTCGCTCCAAACTGTCTAGGGTGAGAAAGACAAGGACATGTCTGGAGTCAGATCCCTTCATGCGTGCAGCAGGTGGGCTCTTTGAAGTGTAATCAGGGCAGTCACAACTCCACCATCCGGCCAGGAAGGCCTCTCCTCTCACACCTATGCCTATTGCATTTTAATGTCTGGTAGCAAAGCGCAACCCACAACAAGAGGAGCCATTCATAGTAATGTGACCCAGAACACTGGCAGAAAGCCACAATTTGTTTAGGGCAGAAAAATACAAACGTTTGAAAAGTGGCTTTTTCAAAATTGTAACTTAAAATATAACTTTAACATTAAAAAGAATGTTAAATTACCATTCTTTTGAGTGGAAACTGCATTCCTCTATCTGGATTCAATCTGAAGTTAGCATTTATTATTTGAAATAAAGGAAAGAAAGTGATAGTCTATGGGAGAGATAACCTTATAGCAATGTAAAACAATTTCGGGAGTTTTCCACTGCCATGAAATGTAAAACTTAAATACACATATCCTACTTTTTAAATACAATGCACCCTTTCCTGTGAGCTTTTTGTGGGATGGGTATGCCAAGGCATGGGACTCGTGCACACTGTGTGACTGCAATCAAGCTATACCTGGCTTATGAGCCCTAACTAAGGTGAACCCAGTCCTGGGTTACTTTATCACAGTGCAGGGAAGACATGCCCTGGCAGTTCTGGCTGCTCTGTTGCCATTGGATCAGGGTCAAGACTGATTTTCATTTGGCTGGGTAGAAACTGAGGTGGCGTGGTGTGCAAAATAATGATGGACTGGACTGCGACCCCTAGTAATTACCATTGGTGAGATTAAATCAAGCATTCCATCCATCACCTTTGTGTATACTTTGAGCTTTTAGGGCCTACCTCAGGGGAGACTTATAAGTGCTAAAAAGGAAGGTTTAGTACTAGCAAAAAGGCTTATTTTGCCAGGTTGAAATAGTTCAAAGCTGCACTACAGGCTGCAGTGGCAGGTCCGAGACATGTTTGACAAGGCTTCTTTAGTGAGTGGATAATGAGTGCTGCTGCTCACTTGTAGCATTTAATTTACAGACTCTGGATGCATGTAGTACCATCTACTAGAGACTTATAAGTAAATTAAAGGTGCCAAATGGGTGTATGTCAATTTTACCATGTTTGAAGGAAAAGGCACAAGAGCTTTACCACTGGTTAGGACGGGAAAAGCGTAGACTATTTATGCCAAAGAAATCGAGTTCAACAAAAATCAGAGGGTGAAGGCAAAAAGTCTGGGGAAATACCACGCCAAGGATTGCAGGTCTAACAAGGATTACAACAAATGCACTGTTCCAAGTGCTGGTGCAAACCTGCCCCTGCGCTGGGAACAGTACATAAGTGAAAGCATACCTGCAGCTTAAAGCCACCGGTCTGTCTTGCCTTGAAGCAGGCAGCTGCTGGCATCACTTTTAAAGAGGGGCACGCAGTAAGATACAGTTAGTCACTCATGTTTCCTTAAGGGAGTACCTTGGGGGTCCCTGTGCCCCACTCGAACGGGCTCCTTCAGAGGCTCACTGACTGTGTGCCACCTCTAAGTGCCATGCACTTTCTGTGAGATTACTGACCGCCTTTATGCCTATGTGCCTGTGTCTAAAATGGATTTCCTCATTTGTAATATATTATATATAAAACAAAGTTTGAGACTATTGTTTAATGAACATCCTTTGGTATTTTGATTGCACAAAATGCAATGGTATAAAGGCCCATATAGCACAGGTAACCATGAAATGTGAAAATACCTCACAGATCTATGAGAAATATGGGATTTCATCATCATAAAATCAGCCTCCAAACCACACTGCAGAGCTTCACCATTTTCAGGGTACCAGAAATATGCAGCATCGAGGATCAAATTATGTGACTATGATATCTAAATGATGTGGCAAAATGCCAAATTATTCAGGACATTCTTTCGAAACATTATTTCCATCCACTTGAACTGCAAACAACATTTTTGTAAAATCTGTAGTAAACCCATATTTATAAGGTACTTGCGAGAGCCAAAGAAAAGGATAAATCCACTGGATCTCTCAATGACTGTTTTTATCGCACCAAATGCAATGCTCATGAGTTCACCTTTAACGTACCAGAGGCAATAACAAATATCATAGACGATCTTACAGGTCCAGGTACTACTAGCCCTATCAATGAGTCAACTATAAATATAGTATTAATTATTGGTTTGAGGATATGTTTTTACTTAATCACCTTGCGCATTTAGATGTTGACACTCCTAGGTATAAATATTGTGAAGTCGTAAGCGTTGCATTTGGTGTGCAAGTTATGGTTTACATGATATGAGCTATGGATTGTAAAGCTAAACATGCTTGGCAAATTTATTGTATTTTTAGAGTGAATTTCAGATGCTTTGTAAAAATACATTAAGGTGGTATAACAAATCCTAACCATAATTTCACCTTAACTGTAGTTTTTAGTTATAATAATAATAATAAAAATCTTTATTTGGTTAAAAACATTTAACCATACAAGATACACATAGACAAACATTAAAAAGTACCATAAAATCGATGTATAAAATAAAACATCATTTAAATACAGTCTAATCCAGATCACATAACCAAAGTACTAAGCAAATCAAGGATCTAGACTGCACAGAATCTGATTAAACCTCAACTAACTCTCCCTCCCACCCAGCTGACAGCTCAGGTTATTGCCAGGCCTCCCATATCTTAATTACGGAACTATGAAACTTGTAGAACTAGACACCGGTATACATTTCTCTGAGCATCATAAGATGGAACATAGCAAGTTTTACAGTTGCAAACTTCCTTTTTTTCAAGAGAGGTATTAAAAAATACATTTGGTGTAAAAGAAAATGGAAACAGAACAGGACAAAGTGCTTGATGGTTTGGTCAGCCAAAGTATCACAGGTACAAGGGCACAGTGTACCTGGAGCAAAACAGCTCTTGGGGAAACAGACCATGTAAAGACACATATTGAGTCTAAACCTGATTAGCAACTGCCGATGATAAACATTAGGCACCCATGTCAAGTAACATTCTGTAGAAAGCACTGTTTTTATTAGACATTGGACAGGGGCAACTGGTTTGGACAATTCGTCATTCTCTCTAAAGGCCTTGGCAAGAGTGATAAAAGTACGCTTAACCTACACATAGTCAGCTTTCGAAAACATATTCGGGGTAGAGAAAAGTTCCGGACGACCTATGCTGGTGAGTTTGTTCTTTATAAATCCAAACCAGGTATTGCTTTGGCGTTGTCTAAAGAAAGACATTCTATAGTAATCGAATAGTTCAAGGATAATTCATCTCTATATGACACAGAGATCCACCTCAATAAGGGCAGGGATGCAATGAGATCCAAGATATATTTAAGACCAAGGTATTCATGAACTACAAAGGTGGAAGTACTCTGTGGGACCCCCAGTAGGTGTCTTTCGAACCTTTTCTCTTTGACCTGAATCGGGTGACACTCCTAGTAGCCCCGAATATCACAGCCATATGATGAGGCTGACACACATTTGGCTCTATAGATGTCAAGGAGAGGTTTGATCGGTTTCCCCCTGACCCGGGTACCAAAGTCCAATACCGCTCCCCATGTACGAGTTAGTGTAGATATTTTAGACGTAAGTAGGGGAGCTCAAGTAGTCCTACTGTCCAACAGGATTCCCAGGTATCTAAAGGCATGTACCTGGTCAATTTGTGTTCATTACAGTAAAAGGTTTTATGCTTAGAATGTTTGCAGTCAGTAACCATAATATAAGATCTAGTGTGGTTGATGGAGAGGTCTAAATGGGTCATGAACTCTGAAAAGGAGTCAAGTAAAACAAGCATTTGCAATGCAATAGGTCTCGCATTTGCGAGAGTTTGTGCTATTGACATTGTAAATGACAAAGCCTTTTATTTATGTGTTTTGAAAACCTGCAAGTGGTGCGAGTAAACACACACATTGTAGGTTTTCTTAACACATACATAAAAGGCGTTGTCATTTACAGGCATGCGTACATAAAAATGTCATGCTAAATAAAGTGTAGCAATGACGCTGAAGCAGCAGGATCACACAGGCCTCCACAGTGGTGTAGCGCAAAATGATGGGGACCACCCTGCAGAATGTGATGAGGGTCCCTGAGTCTCAGATATCTAACCGATACTCCTTGGCCTGAACTGGGGCCCCATTGTTTGAGGGTTGGGGGGTTCCATGGTGTGTCCCTACCCACGCCGCATGGGTTTGTGTTACACCCTGGGCCTCCATTCCCGAGGAGAAAGGCAACGTGCTGAAATTGCATGCAAATCACAAGTACAGCAAACGTAACAACCTTTTCACTATGGCTTATCATTTTGTGCTTTTATATAGCGCTAACTCGACCTGAAGGTATTGGAGCGCTTTACACGTGAACCAGTTACACAAGGTTACATTCATGTTATAGGGACGGGCAGGTTAAGTGATTTTCATCAGAATCAAAGGATGTCCAGCTCACACTGAATCTAGAACCTTGTTCCCCCAGTTCCAAAGTTGGCCGCTCTGGATGTAACGCCACATCCCATCCCCCCAGGGCTGCATTGACCATTAAGCAAAATAAGCACATGCTTAGTGGATCAAGGGAAGGGGGGGCACCACAGACATTTTCCATTGCCGGATTTACCATGGACCATATGGTGAAAAACTGCAAGCTGAAAATATAAAGTGGAAGTATACAAAAATAAACATTATTTTCCAACATTTTGTTTCATTTCAAAAAATAAATTTTTATTTTACGGTTTATTATTGTTTATATTTTGATTTAGATATGTATGGGGCACCAACATCTTTGTAAAGTGCTTTGGGCCTCTACAGGTCTTAATCCGGGCCTGCCTCGCCCGTTGCCTGGATTCCCACAGGGCAAAACAATACAACCAAAACAGAGGCTTGGAAGAGAAGAGAAGTCACTCACGTCATCAGATAGTGCGATATTGGTTTGTTCTTATTTTACACTTGGTCTCTATCTGAAGCCCTGAAAGCGCGCCACGAAAATGTTTTGGCTTCTACAATCAACAACATGGAGCACTGTGATCCCATCAAAAATGACAAGTATTTATCAAAATACTGAAATCAATTTCGAGTTCACCATAAATTACAGTCTCATGACACAGTGACAACTAACTCCTGCTTGAGCATTTCAAAACCGCTTCACTGGCACAAATCCTTCTTGTATCAGCCAAGGTCTGTTAAAGGCAGGCACCAATAGCAGCAGCTACATTCACCCTCAGAAACCATTAGTAAACACACACACAGGGCAGCTCCTTTCCTGGTTTCAGACTGCATGAAACATTGACGCAGACTCACATTTCCTGCAAGTCCTTAGAGAAGAAGGCATAGATTGTTGGCTGTTGTAAAAAACGTGTTCAGAATGCGGGGTGGCTTTAAGTGGGGTGGGTCCCTCCGGTACTAAAACCTGGCAGTAATTAATGACAGACCTTGAAAGGGGCCCCCTATCTAGCCTTATATTCATGTTGCTAACTTTAAAGGAAAAAACACTGATCAATTTCTGAACAATAACTGTAAAAAAACAATTTGTCAGGGATGTAGTTACTATTTACATTTCAGATGTTTTACTTAATCTTGCTTTCCCTAAGAGTTTTTGCTTGCTCCAGGATGTTATTTAGTATTTTTTTTTTGCAGTGTATTATCCCTGAATAGTGCCTACTGTGAACTGAGTCGCCTTTAGGCGCCTGTGTGATTGTGTATAAAGGGTCATGTTTGCGACCTCTGGAGTTGAGGCTGAAAGTAGTGCTAGTTTCCCACAGTGCTTTTCAGCGGGCCATATATATTTAGAACACATGGTCATTCAATCCTTGGCCTCTCCACAGTGCGCACAGAGCAATTGACATGTTTGCTACTTGTAATTGTGATTCTATTTGCAAGTGTGCAAAGGAAGTACATACTTGTCAAATATATTGACAGGCTGAAAGTAATCTGCAGTGCTTAGAGGTGAGTGGGTGAGCAGGGATGGTGAAGTGAAAAAAGATACAAGGAAGTAGAAGCAAGAGAAAGTGAAAACAGGGAGTTGTGAAAAACAAGCATTTGCAATGCAATCGGTCTCGCCTTTGGGACCTTATATGTATTTAGCTATGCAGCACATTAGCCTGGGTGCTGAAACATCTACTGTTCTTTAACATTGAGGGAAAGTAAGCACCAAACTGCGTGAAACACCAGGTATGGGAACACATGGAGAGTAATATTGCCTTTCAGCAGGAAATGGTATAGTCCAAAGCTCTGTTTTTAATATAAAATCAAGGCGTTCGGTGGCCATATCACTGAAAATACAAGATTTGAAAAAAATATTATTGTCTACGGGTGCTTGTGGAAGACAATTTGTATGGACTGGGATCTAGAGAATGCTAAAGTGATTCTGGTATTTTACTGACCTCTGCCTGTTGCGTGAAGTTCGGTATTTCATGATTTGGGAAATAAATATCTGGGAATCCTTAGATGAAAAGTCGTTCACCCCCCAGAGGAGTGTTCAAACGGGCTCCAAAGCCAAGGGCCACTTTCTCTCTGGTGTTTGAATCCATAGAGTGGTTTCTGTTCCCTGCTTTTGTCAGGACAAAAGCATAGCAAACTAACCCCAAAGCACCACCTTCAAAGACACACATGAAATGAGATGGTTCGCATTCTGCCGAGATGTTGTGCAACCGACAAGTCAAAGACTTGGAGTTGGTTAGATAGTCAAGTAGCTTAAAGTGCCTGCTGCAGAGATCTAATTATAACATGCATACTGTAGGGGGTCAAATCTGACAAAATAACTTAGTGGGTTAATGTGCATACTGCAGAGATCAGCAAGTAACCGGTAAGTTAGAGATGTCAGACTTCACTACGTAGCTCAGTGGGTTACAGTGTCACCTGCAGAGAGCCTGTGTGTAAACTGCACGTAACTGCTGTCAGATATGGACCACGTACTTCAATGGGTTAAAGCGCCTGTTGCAGAAATAAATATGTGCAACCTAAAGATTACAGGGTTGAGGCCAACCGTGGCCACCTCAGCCTCTCATCCTCCCAGTGGTGATAATAATAGTAAGGTGAGAACACTGGATATTGTCGGTGCTTTGACTGCGCAGGCTGTCACTGTGGCGCTCCGTTATGTAGACAAGTGCTGCATTGTCAGTGTGGAGAAGGGGACGTCCCGTCCCTGTCACAGCTCAACGCTCCAGTGCTTTCAGGCTCCGCTCTGCTTCAATGCAGCAGCCAGCCGGGCTCTTCCGTCAGAGAAGATTGACGCCGTGTTTGACTGTGTGTGTGGTGCGACGACCCCGTGAAGTGCCGACCCCCATTTCAACGGGCAGTCAGGCCGCTAGGTCGTTGTTATGTTATGGTGGGTTGAACATTGCGTCGGGTGCGCTTATGTTCAGAGGGCGACACCGAAACAAACGGACATGTTGGACGACGGCAGTTAGTAGTGTTGCTACCGTCACTGGTGTCTTTTGGTACGCAAAGAATAGGCGCTATAGTGCCGAAATATACAGTATAACATACACACGCAAACTCATATACGCCATACCTGACCATTCCACACTGTGCTATGCCATAACACAACTTAATGTGAGATAACAGTTCAGCATAACACAGACTTGCATCATAATAAAGCCTAGCATGGGATAGCACACCGTAGGATACTATACACAATAATACAGTATGAATATGGACAGTGTGGCATAATATAAGAAAGCTTAGCATAGCATAACACAGCATGAACTGACGTGACAGTGCACAGCAGGATATAGCAACACTTACAATAACAATACATGGCAAAGTACGATATAAAAGCTTAACAGAACATAAAATAACACACAGTAACAAGTGCATTTAGAGGAGAAACTCAATGTTATGCAACGCACCAGAAAAAAATAGATGACCACAGCCATACACAGAAACACAGAAATAAACCCAAGAACACAAACACAGAGACACACACGGAACAAACATGCAGCCAAAGATATTACAATAAAACACGCTATAATTTCTACGCACAAACGGGCATCTACACAGAGCCAAGAGACCCAGCTAAAGGGTAAGCAGGGACACGCACATTATATACAAACATCCCACACCACAAGGGGAAATAAGCCAAAATGATTAGTGCAATGGTAAATGTACAGCTATACAAGCACACAGAGAAAGAAATGGAGCGATAGATTTGGGAATATATTCACACTCACCCTCACAGTGACACAGAAGTACAACAGACACCAGTTCAGCTTAAACGCACGCAACCGACCCATTAACGACAGCTACATTTGAGAGCAGACCTACAACATGGCAAGCAGTCACACGCATACACAGAGACATACATACACACGCATCCATGCAAACATAGCTAGATCTGAGAATAGATTGGCCACACACACACAGATAGCCAGGCCTGCAAGTCTGCACGCACATACCAAGATATGTCAGCACTCGTACACGCAGAGGCAAGCGCACAAACATAGCTACTCATAAAATATTGCACATAGACTGACACTGGAACAATTCACTACAATTCCCAAAAAGCCTATGCAAGCCTTCACACAGACATGCACTCCAGCACACAAGTACATGTGGACACATGTATACAGAACAGGCACTGTCGGGGAGACAACCATGCACACATACAAGTGCAATGCCATACTATCAGAGTGTCCCACCTCAGGAACAGCCCAGAAGATAAATATGTACAGGCACATAAATCTTTAGATGCACATACATATAATCTGAATACAGACATACGTCTATTGATTCAAGTGTGCACAGGCATATAATGTAAATGCACATGTAGATTCATGCGCATCCATACCTACACACACGCATACAAGCATAAACACATCTGTATCCATGTTTGTACGCAAACACTTTTTCGTAACCATGCACTTTCGGAAGATGCACGGGAACAATTAGATCAAGCACACAGGTTCCAGATACATATGCGCCTGCAAGTTACTTTAAACACACATGTAAACCACCCCTCCCCCCACACAATTACATTGATTACACAATCAAGTACGCAAGTACGCAGAAATAAGCATACACATAAAACACACGTGCAAACACACACGCACGTAAAGACATGTAAAGATCTAAAGCTATAAACATGCATGTATGCAGCCCTGCTTCAGACACAAGCACACATACCTGCACACGCACACATTCAATGCACCCATGAACAACCCGGTGATTCTGCACAGGAGAAACGCCCCAGGCAGAGACATGCACAGAATAATTCAACTGAAATCACTTCTCTGCTCTCTCCTGAATCGTGCCCCCGGGTAAGAAGAGAGGCGAGGGGGGGCTGCCAGCACCAGAAGAGAGGCACACTTAGAAGAGACTTGCGCTCTGGACAGACCGCTCATTCTGAAAAGATTGTGCAGATAGCGGAGTCTGGAGAGACCGCACGCACGTATGAACACACAGGCACACAACAAACGCGCACACACACATCCGCACACCACACATACATGCACACAACACACACACACACACACACAACTTTAAACAAAGCAGATTGCTCAGTCTGCATGTGTGTGAATGATGACACAAGTTCACGCCAATATCTGAGGCTGGCAGAGCCGACAGCAGCGCAGCAGACAGCAGTATAAACTGCTAACTCAAGGGTAGTTACGAGGCGGCATGAGAGTTGTGCTGAAGAAAAAAACAGAATCAAGGCGGGCGCCATGTTTATTAAAGAAAACATGCTGCGCTCCTCCTGTATTGGGCTGGAAGACGAGATGGGAGGCCCGGCAGCAGAGCTGTTAAGAGCTGTGCTTTTTAAAAAAAAAAAAAAAAGTGCTGCACACACTGTGTTCATTAAACAAAAGACGCTGCGCACCTCATGAAGGGGCAGGAGCTGGGCGAGAGAGCCACACTCCGAAGCAAAAGTGAAAGCAGCAACTCCCCGAGGTGCCCTGCCCAGGAAGGAGGAGCTGTCACCGCTTAAGCTGCGGGGCGAGGGTAGTGTAAAGTAAACACCCCGCGCTTCTCTGAACTGTGTGTTGTACTCCCTGCTTCCTTCCTGCCACACTTACACACGGAAATTTATAAAGACCTACATAATGAAGTGAGTGGCAACTTCTCTCAAACCTTACACTCTGGTTACATACTATCGTAAATTATCTCCCCTTGTGGAAGTTCGTACATTTTAAAAGACTCAACTGTAACAAGTCCAAGCGCCCGAACGAAGTATTGGAGAAGAGCTCATGCATGATCTTATCTCCCAGTAACGTCGTGTCACTGGTAGCGATCTCCGATAGCGTTTACTAAAGTCGCCATGTTCATGCTTTTTAATATGCGCAGTAGTAATAGTGGTGAAGAACAACGGACTACATTCCAAAACGTGAGCCCGCTCATGACGCACTGTAACCAAAATCTCCCCCCGCATTTCTGCTCCTCGTCCAAAAAAGCTGAACGATGCATTACATTAAGGTAATCAAACCGGAAAGGACTCGGAAATCAATTAATAGCTTAAACCGAACTCGGCAAGATTCCAACCCAAGGCCACAAGTGAAACTCTCTTACTCACCTAATCTCTAATTAGAAGAAAAACCAGCGGTGGCGAGGTTGGAAAGGCGATGAAAATGTAGGTGAGCGATGCACAGCGAAGTTGAGTTCGGTTAAGAATTGTAGCGTGCTCCTGAGGTATCACCCTCTGGACGGGGTGTCTAAATAACTCTTGAAGTAGTGCCACTCGAATGAGTGGTATCCCTCTGGGCACAGCGGTGACTGAATGAATCAGATTTCAAATTGTGACAAAAAGTTGAAAAAAACGTGACGTTTATAAATTTGTTTTCATCATGATGACTGTAATCTTTATTCATACATGAGTGTATCCATTAACTCATGAATTGGAGATCATAATATCCATTATGTATGAACTCCCATGTTTTCCATCAAATATAAACTCTCCCGATGCATTTCGGGCATGCAAGCCCTTCGTCAGGGGAAAGAGTCTGAAAACAATAATGCGGAGACAAAGAGTGTCACGATTCTCTACAACGAATATGTATAAGCATTCAAACAAACTGTATAATGGTGAATCATGCCTGTGATCACATCTCATAAAGTAAGTAAAAAGTGGTTAGAAAGACCCGTTGAAACCACGTGTACTGTGAATGAAGAACGTGCTATCAAAATACATCAACTGTGACATCAGGACACCTCAATATGTCCATACTGCCTTATTAAAAATGCCCGATTAAAAAACCTATATGGACAAGCATAACAGTGAGAAGTGCTACTTAAACTGAACTCGCCGCGTTATGTGCGTGACGAATACACGAAATGTTCACAGAAAAACAATACCCTTACCGTGTACAAAAAATGAATAATGAATGAGCAGTTAGGTGCAAAAGGCTAAAAGAACCCGAACAGGTACATGCCAGTGAGTAAACCTACTTGTGTCCGAAGTGGTTCGAATCAACGGTGGCGGAAACAAAATGTAACCGGCTGACTGCAAGAAATAGTCATTCGATGTGCAAGTGAAGAAGGACTAAACCATTCATGTCAAGTAGGCTAAAATTTTAAACGCCATCTTGGAATGTGTTAAATGCATCAGTTTCTCCAATTTAACCGGTGACCAACTACTTAAACAGAACGGTGTGCTAAAAGGGTTAATTCCGTGATGATTACCAATGAATAAATCTGATTGTATGGACAAAAATGAAATCATTTGATATACCTACCAAAATAAACCACGAAAAAGCGTTAAATACAGTATAGAAACGTCAGCAAACGAAGAGATAAAAAATGCATGAAGTGACAATAACAATAAAGTTTGAAAAAGAAAGAAGAAACAAATCAGAAAGATAAAGAATGAGACAGCGTGAAATAAAAAATGAATGAAATGTGCGTAACAAAGAAGTGAATCAAATGTGCAAAACGAGTGTGCAGATAGAGATATCACAGATAGCAAAGAAATTCCATCCGGTCATTCAGACCGTTCGGCTTCATAGAGTCCAGAAACTTAATCCAATAATTCTCTCTTTGAAGAATTAAAGCATTATTATTAATGCCTTCACGTTTGGTAATTGTTTCCAAAATAGCAAACTTCAATTGGCTAACATTGTGCCTTTGTTCCGTGAAGTGTATGGCTAGAACTGATTTGATGTTGTTCAAACGGATGTTACTTTTGTGTTCATTCAAACGGGTCTTCATTTTCTCTCGGTCTTGCCCACGTAAACCAATCCACAGGGCATTTCAACATGTAAACAACGTTACTGTAATCGCAATTGGCATTGACTCTCAGTTTGATTTTGGTCCCTTTCATTGGGTGTGTTATAACTGGTCCCTTGATCATATTATTGCAATTGTTACAATTAAAGCACGGAACATTTCCTTTGTATATCGTTTCAACAGTTGGAGTATGTGTTCTTGTAATTAATTCCTTGATGTTTTTGCCTCTGGTATGAGCAAAGATGGGTGATTCTTGAAAAATACCTTTAAAATCCGGTTCCATATTCAAGATAGACCAATGTTTGAGGATAGATTGTTTGTAGCGTGCACTGAGCGTTGAAAATTTAGAAACAACTACAATGCGTTTAGATAACGTTTTCTCAGTAGGTCTCAAGAGTTGTTGGCGATTCTTCTCAGTACAGCGCTTATTGGCTTGATCAAGTATGTTCGGCGGATATCCTCGTTGCGAGAACTTCTTAAGCATGATTTTTACCTGTGAGTCTAAACACTCTGGATTGGACACTATACGTTTCACTCTGAGAAGCTGAGAAAAAGGTAAGTTGTTCTTCAAAGATGTCTGATGAAAGCTATCATAATGCAACAAATTGTTCCGATCAGTGGACTTCCTGTACAAATTGGTTTCTAAGCAGTTGCCTGTTCTGTGAATTGTTACATCCAGAAATGCAATTGAATGTTGATCAAATTCAAAGGTGAACTGTATCCTATCATTGATGTTGTTGAGACCATGTAAGGCTTCTGTAAGACTGGACTGGGTGCCTTTCCATATCACTAGATGTCATCAATGTACCTAAGGAAGGTAATGGCGTGTTCCTGCCATGATGTTGTATTGAGTATGTTGTGTTCTTCAAAGTAATGCATGAAGATATTCGCATAAACAGGCGCGGCACAATTGCCCATAGAAGTTCCGGATAATTGAAGGTAGTATTTACCTTCCCACTCAAGTAACTCTGATATAATGAAAAGTTAACCAATTCCATCAAGAAGAGTTGAAGATCTGCTAATTAACTTTTCATTATATCAGAGTTACTTTGAGTGGGAAGGTAAATACTACCTTCAATTATCCGGAACTTCTATGGGCAATTGTGCCGCGCCTGTTTATGCGAATATCTTCATGCATTACTTTGAAGAACACAACATACTCAATACAACATCATGGCAGGAACACGCCATTACCTTCCTTAGGTACATTGATGACATTCTAGTGATATGGAAAGGCACCCAGTCCAGTCTTACAGAAGCCTTACATGGTCTCAACAACATCAATGATAGGATACAGTTCACCTTTGAATTTGATCAACATTCAATTGCATTTCTGGATGTAACAATTCACAGAACAGGCAACTGCTTAGAAACCAATTTGTACAGGAAGTCCACTGATCGGAACAATTTGTTGCATTATGATAGCTTTCATCAGACATCTTTGAAGAACAACTTACCTTTTCTCAGCTTCTCAGAGTGAAACGTATAGTGTCCAATCCAGAGTGTTTAGACTCACAGGTAAAATCATGCTTAAGAAGTTCTCGCAACGAGGATATCCGCCGAACATACTTGATCAAGCCAATAAGCGCTGTACTGAGAAGAATCGCCAACAACTCTTGAGACCTACTGAGAAAACGTTATCTAAACGCATTGTAGTTGTTTCTAAATTTTCAACGCTCAGTGCACGCTACAAACAATCTATCCTCAAACATTGGTCTATCTTGAATATGGAACCGGATTTTAAAGGTATTTTTCAAGAATCACCCATCTTTGCTCATACCAGAGGCAAAAACATCAAGGAATTAATTACAAGAACACATACTCCAACTGTTGAAACGATATACAAAGGAAATGTTCCGTGCTTTAATTGTAACAATTGCAATAATATGATCAAGGGACCAGTTATAACACACCCAATGAAAGGGACCAAAATCAAACTGAGAGTCAATGCCAATTGCGATTCCAGCAACGTTGTTTACATGTTGAAATGCCCCTGTGGATTGGTTTACGTGGGCAAGACCGAGAGAAAAATGAAGACCCGTTTGAATGAACACAAAAGTAACATCCGTTTGAACAACATCAAATCAGTTCTAGCCATACACTTCACGGAACAAAGGCACAATGTTAGCCAATTGAAGTTTGCTATTTTGGAAACAATTACCAAACGTGAAGGCATTAATAACAATGCTTTAATTCTTCAAGAGAGAATTATTGGATTAAGTTTCTGGACTCTATGAAGCCGAACGGTCTGAATGACCGGATGGAATTTCTTTGCTATCTGTGATATCTCTATCTGCACACTCGTTTTGCACATTTGATTCACTTCTTTGTTACGCACATTTCATTCATTTTTATTTCACGCTGTCTCATTCTTTATCTTTCTGATTTGTTTCTTCTTTCTTTTTCAAACTTTATTGTTATTGTCACTTCATGCATTTTTTTATCTCTTCGTTTGCTGACGTTTCTATACTGTATTTAACGCTTTTCGTGGTTTATTTTTGGTAGGTATATCAAATGATTTCATTTTTGTCCATACAATCAGATTTATTCATTGGTAATCATCACGGAATTAACCCTTTTAGCACACCGTTCTGTTTAAGTAGTTGGTCACCGGTTAAATTGGAGAAACTGATGCATTTAACACATTCCAAGATGGCGTTTAAAATTTTAGCCTACTTGACATGAATGGTTTAGTCCTTCTTCACTTGCACATCGAATGACTATTTCTTGCAGTCAGCCGGTTACATTTTGTTTCCGCCACCGTTGATTCGAACCACTTCGGACACAAGTAGGTTTACTCACTGGCATGTACCTGTTCGGGTTCTTTTAGCCTTTTGCACCTAACTGCTCATTCATTATTCATTTTTGTACACGGTAAGGGTATTGTTTTTCTGTGAACATTTCGATGTATTCGATCACGCACATAACGCGGCGAGTTCAGTTTAAGTAGCACTTCTCACTGTTATGCTTGTCCATATAGGTTTTTTAATCGGGCATTTTTAATAAGGCAGTATGGACATATTGAGGTGTCCTGATGTCACAGTTGATGTATTTTGATAGCACGTTCTTCATTCACAGTACACGTGGTTTCAACGGGTCTTTCTAACCACTTTTTACTTACTTTATGAGATGTGATCACAGGCATGATTCACCATTATACAGTTTGTTTGAATGCTTATACATATTCGTTGTAGAGAATCGTGACACTCTTTTGTCTCCGCATTATTGTTTTCAGACTCTTTTCCCCTGACGAAGGGCTTGCATGCCCGAAATGCATCGGGAGAGTTTATATTTGATGGAAAACATGGGAGTTCATACATAATGGATATTATGATCTCCAATTCATGAGTTAATGGATACACTCATGTATGAATAAAGATTACAGTCATCATGATGAAAACAAATTTATAAACGTCACATTTTTTTCAACTTTTTGTCACAATTTGAAATCTGATTCATTCAGTCACCGCTGTGCCCAGAGGTTGGAAAGGCGCCATTGTCCCGCTGCCTTGAAAGTGGGCGTGGCCTCTGAATGAAGCACTTCGTCGTGCTTGAGTTCGGAGAAACTCAATAAAGAAAATAGAACAGGTCCGATGCAACAACCTAGTAAAGGGGCCAATAGCCATGGAAGGAATGAAATGACAACATGGACGTACTAAGGAGGGGCTAACAAGCCTCATAATCAATAAAAAGCCAGCATAAAAGCCAGCATTTAGAAGGACAAGCACCCAAGCCAATGAAAAAGATGGACGGGGTAGTGGGCGGAGCTTTCCCCGCTATACTGTATACAGCATCTCTCGACGAGACAGCGCATGCGCTGCCTAGGCGAGACCAAAAAAGAGAGAGAGATGAGAAGAGGCTTTCAGGCTGGTCTGCTCGCCGGGTCTCGGTGGGTGACTGCAGGGATGTGGCACGGCTATCCGACTGCTTTCAGTGCTGGCACACCTCTGGGGCTATTAGGTGCCGCTGGGTCCTGGCACAGTTTATATCAATTAGCTGGGGCTCCCCGGTGGCACGGAGACTTCTCTCTTCCCCAGGAGGGCAGAGAGGAAGCTGGCAGGTGACATTTCAAAGGCAATCAGTGAGTAATTTGGCACACTGGGTTCCAGCATCCTCGTTTTTCCTCTTTCTACAAAGAGCAGGGTTGGATGTGCTGATGTCGAGGCACTGTTAAAGGAAATGTATGTGTGGCACTACATTTGTGACAACCTCTTACTCGCATGGAGGTTTAAAGCTCCAGCCTCTGTTACAAAGAAAATAGCACTTAAAAATCTCTGCCTATTACACACACAGCACTTTAAAGACAGACCGGATCTGGTTTTTGCTACAGTCTGTCTTCGGATTCTTGTGGTGCATGTGAAATGTTACACACTGAAGGGAAAGGCATTACTGAGATGTCTTACATGGCAGACGCACAACAGATCTCAAGGTGCGAGTAATTTATTCAATCTTGTGTATTTTTTGTGTGTTTTTTTACATCCTGGTACAAGCTATACCTGAAAACAGATGTTCAAGAATTCAAACAAACACAAATACACACACACACACACTCTCTCTTTCTCTCCCCCCAGACAGCCATGACACCACCTACGGAGCAACACTGCTGTGTACAATCCAGCCTCCCATCACCTGAACAATTGGTACAATGTAACACCAAGCACAACAAACTTAAAAAAATCAACCCAAATTAACGAGGCTGAGGTTTTGAGTTTCAAGGTGTGCGTGAGAGACGCAGTCTGTTTCATGTACCTCTATGTTTGTGTTTCTGTGTGCAAGTGTTTTGTCTAGTCTAGGAGTGTGTTGTGTCTGCGTGTGAGATATTCTGGATGTGTACATGTGCCCTGCTGGAAGTCTACAGACCCCCACCCCACTCTGAGAGGCTGTAAAGGGTCCTCGGCTTATCTCGTGCTTGCACCTGGTGCCCTCTTGTAAAGCGCCAGCTCCGGATAAAGAGACACGTGGGTCTGCGGTGGGAGCCGGGGACCCCCACATTCTGCCTCAGAGTAACCACACCCCCTCTTCCGCCTGGGGTGCTGATACCAGAGCAGGCTCATAAACAACGAGGGGAACACGGGGTGAGAATATTTAGAAAGAAATTATGAGGGTAGAGGAGGGAGGTCCGGGGAGATAGGCGCCCGCTTTAGCGATGTTTTGTGTTAGGTGTGCGCTTGTCGTCTCTGATGGGGCAGGGTGCCACTGGCATTAACCTTTTTGCACCTTCTGGCTGCAGCTCTGATGGGGACCAAAGGCAGCCGTTCGAAAGGAAGGCGAGGAATAAAGTAAATTTAAGTGATGAGCCAAGCACAGATATGTAGCGAAGCCCAGACCTAATCCGTATCTGATGCCAGGCATCCGGTGAAAGGGAAACAGAAGTTTAACAACTTCCCCCAGGAGACCTGGGAAGAAGCATCCGACCCATGACTGCCGTATGGATTCATAGAAGCACAGGGCATCAGTGGGCACACAGAGCCCCCACACGGAGAAACGCCATAAAGACACACATCACCACCGGTTAGGGAACGATCCCTTCAATTTGTCAAGTTGGAAAGTGTACTATGGTGAAAGAAGCGCAGCACCCGGAATGTGTGTAACTGCCAGTGAAGCAGCATGGCGAGCTGCTCCCTATCGGCTTCCGTGGGGGTCGCGGGCGAGTCCATGGTGAAGCCGGAGGAGGAAGACGAGGATACCGTAAAAGAATATAGTGCTCACCAACTACAGATGAACACACAAAAGCGGACGAAAACTGTAGTTAGGCGGTGCTGCTTCCGGAATAAACGGAAGTGAGTATGGGAACAGCAGCCAATGAAAAGCCCGATAAGAAGAGCAATGCCAGAGTTAAACCAATGGCAAGCAGCAGTAGAAATTACCTTGAGTTTCAACCAACATACTGATTACTTAATGCCTCGGAGAGGCAGCGCATGCGCTGCCCTATGCGAGACCTAAAAAAGGTTGTCAGTTCTAAAAAGATCGGCTGGGACCCTATCGGAGCCTGGGGCCTTATTACCAGCCAATTTAAGAATAGCCCCAGTTACCTCAGCAACAGGAAAGGAAAGATCTGATTTAGCTTGCAAAAAGGGTAGACACGGCATCTGATCCTATTTCCAGTGAATAAATGGATGAATAATGCTCATATTACCATTTATCCTCTTCGATCACCGAGATCAGAGGAGATCCAGTTGGTGCCCCTAAAAAAGGGCTATTAACAACCTGCCAAAACACAGTGCAATTCCCAGAATCACATGCAGACATCCATTGATCCCAGACCTCACTCTTCAGAGAGTCTTTGCTTTCTTTTATCAGCTTCTCATACCAGGTACGTAACAAAGCCACCTCGCCCGTATCCCTCAAGCGACAATTAAGAGCTTTCTTTAGTTCCTGATGGGCTTTGGAGAACAGGTGGTCAAACCACCGCTCACCCCTTTCAGTGGATGGGGCCTTGCTTGGCACAGTAAGGGCAGTCCTAATGGCACAACACAGTATACTAAATACCCTTAGAACAACCTCAGGTTCTGAAAACGACTTAGACAACTTTCCAACTCATTATGACACTGTTTACATAGATGACCCAAAAATTTGTTCGGAGTTACTTTTATCCATTTCAACTGTCTACATTGGTCCTGGAGGGTTGAATCAGAAGAAGCAGGAACCGGTAGAGCCCGTTTCTCAAGCAAACATCTAAGGGACAAGACAAGAGGATTATGGTCACACCAGCCTGACTCTACCACAAACAAATGGTGGAGGAAATTGAGACACAGTCTACTATAGTCTCATAACCCCTACAAACATAAATAGGGGCCTCTGCAGTGCCAGGAATAGATAGATTCAATGATTGCTCAAAATGAGTATCAAAAGAATTCTCCCCCAGGGGAACATTTTGAAAACTCTGACAGACCTATTTACAGGGATGGAGATTAAAATCACCCATAATTATGATTGGGGTGTAAATAAGAGGCCAAAGAGTGAATCTTCCAGTTCTCCATAAACAGGCCCAGGAGACAAAAATATGAGGGTGATAAATGGCCTTTTGGTTTATAGATATTTAAAAAAGGAGAATTGAATTGCCAGGGAGAGTAAGCAAAACTGCACCCAAATGGATTTCAATTCAACCATAGAACAGTTTAGAGACAATAATATTAAAGTGCACAATTGTCCCGTGGTATGACCTGAGGGTGACAGAGCAGATGGGTAAAAGAAATGTGTGAGTTAATTGCTGTACTTTTAACAGAGGCTCTCCTCTCCTAGGGAGAGCCGTCAATATGGTGGGAGCCGGGGGACAGCGGGCCGGACAGGGAGTGGCCGCCCTGTCCTTCCGGCAGGGGATGCCACTGATAGGGCTACGCGACCACTGCACCAAAGTGCTTCCTAGGCAGGTGTTGCTGATCTTCCCTCCCCTATTTAAGTGGCCGCACGCAGGTCTCTTTATCCTGCTTGCGGCAAGACGTGGTCACCTTGTTTCCCTGGCCGAAGCCACGTGCTGTGCGCCAGTTGGTGGGCCCCCTCCCCTCGCATTTGCCTTACAGAGAGCCACGCGAGCTCGAGTTTTAACTCGCCTGCCCCGGGAGTTGTTAGGACTCTTGGTGGCGGCTTTGGAGGGCGTGAGGTGGCCACCCAGGTAAAGAGGGCCGTGGCAGTGATCACGTTCAGTGTTTTTTCATTGGTATTGGGCGCAGCACTGTAATTTTGGAGGTTAAAGAGCCCCAAGCATCTGTAGTTTGTTTGGCAGCAGTTGGTTTTCAGTTTGAGTTTGCAGTATTTTTGGCTACTTTTGGCTATTCTGTTTTACTGGCGCTTTTTTAAGTAGGGGCCCCAAGCAGCCATTTGGAAGGCAGTAGGCAGCGTTTTACTGATAATTGACATGCAATTTATTTGTCTTGCTGCTAGTGGAATAGTATCTAGGTGTAGAAGTGTTTTTGCGAGCGTCGTTGTTTTACAGAGGCTGATTGCTCCATTGTTACTCAGGTTACTTCATATAGCTATACTGGTTGCTGGTGGTTGATAGGCACAGGTTGGAGGCGATGGATGAGAGGTTGGCATTGCTGTAGGCACGATAAACTTTGGGAGGGCCGCCACTTGAGCCACAAGTGCCTGACAGGCCTCGGTAGCCGGGGGAAGCACCCCGGGCAGCCTTTCCTATGGTCAGGAGGCTTGGTAGGGGACAGGTTGGTGAAGGGGGTCGGATTCCCCAGGCCGCCCCTGAGGCTGTGCCGGTTGGTCGTATAAATGGAGGACTGGGCAGCACTCCCGCAGAGGTGGTGCCAGTAAGCAGAATTAGTATTGGGGAAGGCCAGGTTAATTCCCTATGGTGGTGGTGTCGCCGGCGAATGGCAGCAGCGTGCAGACTGGGCATACTAGTGCCTCAGCTCCAGTGGGCTTGGTTGGCCAGCCAGATTTGGTGGCAAGTTTGGCCAGCGTGTTGCTTTGGCTTTCCATGGCAGGCAGGTGGTCTGCAAAGGTGTTGGGGGTGCATTGGCAGGGGTGGCGGAGGGCGAACATGTTGAAAGGGTCAAAAGGTTGGTGGGGCATGTGGATTGCATTTGTATGCTGCCAGGTATGCAAAGGCAGGAAGGGGTGGCGCAGTTGGGTCAGCAGTGCAGGGATCAGTGGTGGCGGGGACCTCCCAAACAGGTAATGGGCCTCACACAGCGCCGGCAGCAGCCTGGCCCTTACCGCCCCCAAGGACACTATGCCGTCAGGTATGTTACAACCATTGCCGAGTGTGGGTCTGGGGGACGTGCGCTCAGAGCCTGATCAGTTGGGCAGGCATGTGCATCCAGACATTAAAGAAAAGATTTGGAAAGGGTCTTATGTGGATAACTGTGAGTTGATTGTAGATGTGCCTAACAGGGAGGAAGCCAAATGGTGCAAGGAGTGTTCACATTCCAAGGAGTGCGGGCATCAGCCTTACAAGAGGAGGGTGGAGGAGACCATCATGAATTGGGTCAGAGGTTTCACGGTTTTTCAGGCAATCATGGCAGAGAAGTTCCCAACATTGGGGGGCAGTTTGCGTGCTACCAAAATAGGATAGCTTATGCGCATGATGAGTTTGGAGGCACTGCCTGGAGGGAGTATGATAAGGAATTCAGGCGTATCAAGGCTACTAGACCTAAGTTTGGATGGCATCAGATAGATGTGAATGCATGGTTGTGTTACACGTATCCATAGAGAGCGAGGGCCGGCCCAAGCCAGACCTTTTGGACGGGCACAGGAACAAACAGTAATTCAGGGGGCAAGGAAGGGGGCCTGCTGGTATTTCAATAGGAAAACTTGCACCAGAGCTCCAGAATCATGCAAGTTGAAGCACTGTTGTTCTTTCTGTGGTCTATCCTCACACCCAGAGTCCTAGTGTTTTAAGAAGGCAAAGGATAGGTGTCCCAAAAAGCATGATTGAGCCCCCGTCTATGGCCAAGGCCCCCTCCTCGGTTAACTGGCAAGCAATAGTGTCATGGTTGAACATCTACAGCAATACAACGGCAGCACAGTCTTTATATGAGGGATTCAGGATTCCAGCTGAGGTTTGTGTGGGTGTGGCGTATTCCAAAAACCAGCAGTCTTTAAGGGCTAACTGTAGCATTGCCAGAAATAAGATTACGGAGGAGTTGAACTTAGGGAGGGTGGCAGGACCTTTTGAATCACTGCCTTTTGAAAATTTTGTGTATTCACCTTCGGGCATAGTGCCCAAAAAAGTCCCTGGGGAGTACCGTCTGATTCATAACCTTTCAGCACCTAAAGGACAGTCAGTCAACAAGGCTACCGATGGGGCATTGTGAATTAATGGGCATAGAATTGAATTCCATGGTGGGGGTATCCTGGCTCCCACAAGAGAAAGTAAGAGCTTTCACAAAGGCATTAGAAGAATGCCTGAGGGCACAAAAGGTGACGCTGCGTCAACTACCAGTGGTGGTGGGGCAGCTAAATTTTGCACTCCACATTATATCCATGGGCAGTCCATTTTCTAGGTCTATTGCACAGGCCATGTCAGGCCTCAAGTCAAAGCATCATCATACGAGACTGACAAGTGAGGTCCGCCAAGACACGAGAATATGGGAAGCATTTTTGAAAGACTTTAATGGGACAGTGGTATGGCCAAGCCCTGCCAAGAACAATAAAGAGTTGGGTCTATTTACGGATGCCGCAGGCAGCACAGGCTTTGGGGCCATTCTGGGACCAGATTGGTGCATGAAAAAATGGCCAGGTGAAAGGTTTGAGTCTGTGCTGGTGGTGAACATTGGTTTTCTTGAGATTTTCCCATCCTTGTGGCCCTTATGATATGGCCAGAACAGTTTCGCAACCAGTCAGTGGTATTTTGGTCAGATAACATGACGGTGGTTGAGTGCATTAACCCCTTCGATGCTCATGACGGAATGGTTCCGTCATGAGCATCGGTGCCCCTGTGCTCATGACGGAACCATTCCGTCATGAGGCCAGGGGCACGAAATCCCTCTGCTGCAGACAGCAGAGGGATTTCTCTTTCACCCCTGTGACCTTGGCAGCTGGAGAATTGCTTCCCCAGCTCCCGAGGCCCCCTCCCTGGTTTCTGTGCCATGAGGATCGGCGCGCACGTCGCGCTGTCCTCATTGCACAGAAACCAAAACTGAAATGAGCCTTTAGGCTCATTTCAGTTTCACTTTCTATGTGCTCAGGGGGCTATCTCAGCCCCCCGGGCACGTAGAAAGACGGGAGAGGTATCATTGGAAAGGGGAGAATCTCCCCTTTCCAATGGTACCCCTCTCCAGTGGATCCCTGCTTGGGGATCACCCCAGGAGGGCGATCCCCAAGCAGGGATCCACCCACTAGACACCAGGGAGGGGGGAGCGGCCACTTGGGCAAGGGCTTTTGCTCCCCCCAATTTTTTGTTGGTGCGACTTAGACTTTTTGCCCCCCCTGGGGCCAACGATTACGCTGGCTTTTTTATGTGTGGGGGCTGCTCAGAATGGGCATACCAATGCCCCTACCCCCCAAAAAAATTGCCACAGTGTTTCTGCCCCCCTTGGGGGCATATCAGGGCAACCCCACCCCCCGATATCACCCCCCAGGGCGACAGAAAGCCGACTAGGAACAGATTTGTTTTTAGCAATATGCCTACCTGTGGATTTTGGGCCCTAGCGCAGCCGGCACATAGGGAAACCTAGCAAACCTGTACATTTTTGAAAACTAGACACCCAGGGGAATCCAGGATGGGGTGACTTGACTGGCTCTCACCAGGTTCTGTTACCCAGAATCCCTTGCAAACCTCAAAATGTGTATAAAAACACATTTTCCTCACATTTCTGTGGTGGAAAGTTCTGGAATCTGTGTGGATCCACAAAATTCCACTCACCCCGCATTCCCCAAAGTCTTCCGAGAAAAATGGTACCTCACTTGTGTGGGTGGGTCAAGTACCCACGACAGGCAAGGGCCCAAAACCTAGTGAGGCAACATCAAAATTACCTATCACAAACCAACCTGGTTTTGCACGGGGGTTACCTGGGTTTTGGCCCAGGGTCGGGCGCCCATCTAGGAAACCTACAAAACCCACACATTTCTGAAAACGAGACACCCGGGGATTCCAGGGAGGTATGGCTTGTGTGGATCCCCCAACGTTTTCTTACCCAGAATCCCTGCAAACCTCAAATTTAGCTGAAAAAAATCACTTTTTTCACACATTTGTGTGTGGGAAAGTTGTGGCATCACCGGGCTGACACAAATTTCCTACCAGCCAGCGTTCCTCCTGGTCTCCCGATAAAAATGGTGCCTCACTCGGGTGGGAGGCCCAAGTTCCCCTTGTTCTCCCCAGTAAAATGATACCTCACTTGTGTGGGTGGGCCAAAGGCCTGTGGCTGGGAAGAGCCCAAAACATAGGGATTTATAGTATAGCACCGAGAATTCTAAGCGCTACATTTTTAAAAAAATACGTTTTTAACCAATTCTGCTTTGGACACCCTCACAAGTTAGGTATCATTTTACTCAGGAGAACAAGGGGAACGCTGGGTGGTAGGACATTTGTGCCGGCACGGTGATTCCACACAAAAATATGTGGAAAATGTGGTTTTTTCAGCTAAATTTAAGGTTTGCATTGCATTCTGGGTATGAAAACGTTGGGGTATCCAGGCAAGCCATACCTCATTGGACTCCCCTGGGTGTCTAGTTTTCAGAAATGTTTGGGTTTGGTACTTTCCCAAGATGGCCGCCGAGCCCGGGGCCAAAATCTCAGGTGCCCCCCCCAAAACCAGGTAGTTTTGCTATAGGTAATTTTGAAGTCTCTAGAGTACGATTTGGGCCATTTCCTGTTGCAGCCACTGTGCCTACCCACACAAGTGAGGTACCATTTTTATCGGGAGACCTGGGGGAACGCTGAGTGGGAGGAAATTTGTGGATCCACGCAGATTTCAGAACTTTCCATCACAGAATTTGAGAAACAAGTGAATTTTTCGGCGAAATTTGAGGTTTGCAGGGGATTCTGAGTAGGACAATGATGGGGGACCCACGCAAGCCATACCTTACTGGACTCCCCTGGGCGTCTAGTTTCCAGAAATGTGTGGGTTAGGTAGGTTTCCTTAGATGGCTGCCGAGCCCCGGGCCAAAAACTCATGGGACCCCCATGCAAAACCAGGTTGGTTTGTGATAGGTAATTTTGATGTCGCATCAATAGTTTTGGGCCCTTGCCTGTCGCGGGTCCTTGACCCACCCATGCAAGTGAGGTACCATTTTTATCGGGAGACCTGGGGGAACTCTGGGTGGGAGGAAATTTGTGGATCCACGCAGATTCCAGAAGTTTCCACCACAGAAATGTGAGAAAAAAGTGAATTGTTCAGCGAAATTTGAGGTTTGCAGGGGATTCTGGGTAGGAGAATGATGGGGGACCCACGCAAGCCATACCTCGCTGGACTCCCCCGGGTGTCTAGTTTCCAGAAATGTGTGGGTTAGGTAGGTTTCCCTAGATGGCTGCCGAGCCCCGGGCCAAAAATTCATGGGAACCCCCATGCAAACCAGGATGGTTTGTGATAGGTAATTTTGATGTCACCTCAATAGCTTTTGGGCCCTTGCCTGTTGCGGGTCCTTGACCCACCCACGCAAGTGAGGTACCATTTTTATCCGGAGACCTTGGTGGGAGGAAATTTGTGGATCCACGCAGATTCCAGAACTTTCCACCACAGGGTCAGACTGATTTGCATATGGCCATGTCTGAACTGGGGTGGTGGAGTGAGCTAAAGAATGATGATGGATTAAACCCAGATCAGTTGACTGGGGGTGAGTGTTTGATTAGCTCAAACGCTCCGTCCATCATCCCCTTTGGTATCGCTTTGTTCGCCCTAAGTTGGCAGGGTATGCCCAGACGTGGGTCTCTTGCTCACTTTGCCACTGGATTCAAGCTAGCCTGGGTGATGACGGCTGAATAGCCAGAAACCGGTCCCAGGATGCTTGTTTCTGGACCAGGGTAGACATGGCTTGGCAGTTCGGGCTGGACTGTTCCCATGAGGCACAGGGTCAGACTGATTTGCATATGGCCATGTCTGAACTGGGGTGGTTGAGTGAGCTAAGGAATGATGATGGATTAAACCCAGATCAGTTGACTGGGGGTGAGTGTTTGATTAGCTCAAACGCTCTGTCCATCATCCCCTTTGGTATCGCTTTGTTCGCCCTAAGTTGGCAGGGTATGCCCAAACGTGGGTCCCTTGCTCACTTTGCCACTGGATTCAAGCTAGCCTGGCTGATGACAGCTGAATAGCCAGAAACCGTTCCCAGGATGCTTTTTTCCGGTCCAGGGTAGACATGGCTTGGCAGTTCGGGCTGGACTGTTCCCATGAGGCACAGGGTCAGACTGATTTGCATATGGCCATGTGTGAACTGGGGTGGTGGAGTGAGCTAAAGAATGATGATGGATTAAACCCAGATCAGTTGACTGGGGGTGAGTGTTTGATTAGCTCAAACGCTCTGTCCATCATCCCCTTTGGTATCGCTTTGTTCGCCCTAAGTTGGCAGGGTATGCCCAGACGTGGGTCCCTTGCTCACTTTGCCACTGGATTCAAGCTAGCCTGACTGATGACGGCTGAATAGCCAGGAACCGGTCCCAGGATGCTTGTTTCCGGTCCAGGGTAGACATGGCTTGACAGTTCGGGCTGGACTGTTCCCATGAGGCACAGGGTCAGACTGATTTGCATATGGCCATGTCTGAACTGGGGTGGTGGAGTGAGCTAAAGAATGATGATGGATTAAACCCAGATCAGTTGACTGGGGGTGAGTGTTTGATTAGCTCAAACTCTCCATCCATCATCCCCTTTGGTATCGCTTTGGACTCCCCCGGGTGTCTAGTTTCCAGAAATGTGTGAGGTAGGTCGGTTTCCCTAGATGGCTGCCGAGACCCGGGCCAAAAACTCATGGGACCCCCCATGCAAAACCAGGTTGGTTTGTGATAGGTAATTTTGATGTTGCCTCAATAGCTTTTGGGCCCTTGCCTGTCGCGGATCCTTGACCCACCCACGCAAGTGAGGTACCATTTTTATTGCGAGACCTGGTAGAATTCTGGGTGGGAGGAAATTTGTGGATCCACGCAGATTGCAGAACTGTCCACCACAGAAATGTGGGGGAAATGTGTTTTTAATTTTTTTTTTAGGTTTGCAAGGGATTCTGGGTAACAGAACCTAGTGGGAGGCAGTCAAGTCAGCCCATCCTGGATTCCCCTGGGTGTCTAGTTTTCAAAAATGTATAGGTTTGCTAGGTTTCCCTTGGTGCCGGCAGAGCTGTGGTTCAAAAACTACAGCTAGGCACTATGCCAAAAAAGGATCATTTTTCACTGCGAAATTGAGGTGTGTCCACGTTGCGTTTTGCGCCGTTTCCTGTCGCGGGCACTAGGCCGACCCACGCAAGTGAGGTACCATTTTTCTCGGAAGACTTTGGGAACGCGGGGTGGGTGGAAATGTGTGGATCCACGCAGATTCCAGAACTTTCCACCACAGAAATGTGGGGAAAATTTTGTTTTTCTGACAATTTTTTAGGTTTGCAAAGGATTCTGGGTAACAGAACCTGGTGGGAGGCAGTCAAGTCTCCCCTTTCTGGATTCCCCTGGGTGTCTAGTTTTCAAAAATGTACAGGTTTGCTAGGTTTCCCTAGGTGCCGGCAGAGCTATGGTTAAAAAACTACAGCTAGGCACTTTGCCAAAAAAAGGTCATTTTTCACTGCGAAATTGAGGTGTGTCCACGTTGCGTTTTGCGCCGTTTCCTGTCGTGGGCACTAGGCCGACCCACACAAGTGAGGTACAATTTTTCTCTGAAGACTTTGGGGAACGCGGGGTGGGTGGAAATTTGTGGATCCACGAAGATTCCAGAACTTTCCACCACAGAAATGTGGGGAAAATGTGGGTTTTTGACAATTGTTTAGGTTTGCAAGGGATTCTGGGTAACAGAACCTGGTGTGAGGCAGTCAAGTCACCCCATCCTGGATTCCCCTGGGTGTCTAGTTTTCAAAAATGTATAGGTTTGCAAGGTTTCCCTAGGTGCCGGCAGAGCTATGGTTCAAAAACTACAGCTAGGCACTTTGCCAAAAAAGGGTCATTTTTCACTGCGAAATTGAGGTGTGACCACGTTGCGTTTTGCACCGTTTCCTGTCGCAGGCACTAGGCCGACCCACACAAGTGAGGTACCATTTTTCTCAGAAAACTTTGGGGAACACGGGGTGGGTGGAAATTTGTGGATCCACGCAAATTCCAGAACATTCCACCACAGAAATGTGGGGAAAATGTGTTTTTTTTGACAATTGTTAGGTTTGCAAGGGATTCTGGGTAACAGAACCTGGTGGGAGGCAGTCAAGTCACCCCATCCTGGATTCCCCTGTGTGTCTAGTTTTCAAAAATGTATAGGTTTGCTAGGTTTCCTTAGGTGCCGGCAGAGCTATGGTTCAAAAACTACAGCTAGGCACTTTCCCAAAAAAGGGTCATTTTTCACTGCGAAATTGAGGTGTGTCCACGTTGCGTTTTGCGCCGTTTCCTGTCACGGGCACTAGGCCGACCCACACAAGTGAGGTATCATTTTTCTCAAAAGACTTTGGGGAACGTGGGGTGGGTAGAAATTAGTGGATCCACGCAGATTCGAGAACTTTCCACCACAGAAATGTGGGGAAAATGTGTTTTTTTGGACAATTTTTTAGGTTTGCAAGGGATTCTGGGTAACAGAACCTGGTGAGAGGCAGTCAAGTCACCCCATCCTGGATTCCCCTGGGTTTCTAGTTTTCAAAAATGTATAGGTTTTCTAGGTTTCCCTAGGTGCCGGCAGAGCTGTGGTTAAAAAACTACAGCTAGGCACTTTGCCAAAAAAGGGTAATTTTTCACTGCGAAATTGAGGTGTGTCCACATTGCGTTTTGTGCCATTTCCTGTCGCGGGCACTAGGCTGACCCACACAAGTGAGGTACCATTTTTCTCGGAAGACTTTGGGGAATGCAGGGTGGGTGGAAATTTGTGGATCCACGCAGATTCCAGAACTTTCCACCACAGAAATGTGAGGAAAATGTGTTTTTTTTGACAATTTGTTAGGTTTGCAAGGGATTCTGGGTAACAGAACCTGGTGGCAGCCCGTCAAGTCACCCCATCCTGCATTCCCCTGGGTGTCTGGTTTTCAAAAATGTATAGGTTTGCTAGGTTTCCCTAGGTGCCGGCAGAGCTAGGGTTAAAAAACTACAGCTAGGCACTTTGTCAAAAAAGGGTCATTTTTCACTGTGAAATTGGGGTGTGTCCACATTGCGTTTTGCTCCGTTTCCTGTCGCGGGCACTAGGCCTACCCACACAAGTGAGGTACCATTTTTCTCGGAAGACTTTGGGGAACGCAGGGTGGCTAGAAATTCGTAGATCCACGCAAATTCCAGAACTTTCCACCACAGAAATGTGAGGAAAATGTGTTTTTTTGACAAAATTTTAGGTTTGCAAGGCTTTCTGGGTAACAGAACCTGGTGAGAGACAGTCAAGTCACCTCATCCTGGATTCCCCTGGGTGTCTAGTTTTCAAAAATGTATAGGGTTGCTAGGTTTCCCTAGGTGCCGGCAGAGCTAGGGTTCAAAAACTACAGCTAGGCCCTTGCAAAAAAAGGGTAATTTTTCATTGGGAAAATGTGGTGTGTTCACGTTGGGTTTTGAGCCATTTCCTGTCGTGAGCACTATGCCTACCCACACAAGTGAGGTACCATTTTTATCGGGAGACTTAGGGTAATTAAGATTTGTAAAGCAACTGTTATTACCTATTGACTTTCGATGCATTCTGCCTTCCAAATGAAAGACATTGTGTAAAAAGAAGTAATTTAAAAATGACCGATAATTCTCATGCTAGTATGAGTATTCCCAATTTCGGAAATGTGCAAATATCTACTGTTTCTAAACTCTATATTTTGTTCTCATTTCAGAAATACATAGGTGTCTTTCATACCGATTTTTCCATGTATACATTTTCCCACAATAATTGCTATATACCCGGTACATAATAAAAAACCATTGCAAGACGCTGCTCAGTTATTGGCTCTGGGTTCAGTCGGGTTCTTGGTGAACCTACAAGTCCTATATATCCCCACAACCAGAAAGGTCCATCGGATGTAACGGTATATTGCTTTCAAAGAGCTGTCATAATTAGAAGAAGTTACAGGTGAAAACGTTGACACAAAAGGCTGTTTTTTCAACTAATTTTAAATTTTTCCTATATTTAACTGTTAGTTTCTATAAAGAAACCTTGATGGATCTACACAAATGACCCCTTGCTGAATTCAGAATTTTGTCTACTTTTCTAAAATGTATAGCTGACTAGGATCCATTATTGCTTTCATACCCATTTCTACCATTAACTGGAAGGAGGTTGAAAGCACAAAAAATAGCAAAAATAGGCTATGTTCCAGAAAAATGCCAAAACTGTGTAAAGAATGTTGGTTTTCTGACAAAAGTCTGTCATTCCCTGGGAAAATGGTGATTTCAGCCCCACAGACCCTTTTTTGATACCATTTGCAGGGAAAAACCCAGACGCTTTCATTTGCAGCCCTTTTTTCGCATTTTCCCCCCCAAAAACAAAATTTAGCTGTATTTTGGCTATTTTCTGGGACCCCTCCAGGGGAATCCACAAACCCTGGGTACCTTTACAATCCCCATGATGTTGGAAAAAAAGGACGCAAATTTGGCGTGGATACCTTATGTGGTCAAAAAGTTACAGGGGCCTAAGCGCGCACTACCCCAAATAGCCAAAAAAAAGCTTAGCACATGGGGGAAAAGGCCTAGCAGCGAAGGGGTTAATCAATAAACTGCCAGGTGTAAAATGATCTTGCGATTACTGAAAGAGATTATATTGCTATGCCTAAGATTAAATGTTGTTTTCAGATCAAAACATGTGGCTGGTGTACTGAACAATGCAACAGATGCTTTATCTCTTTTCAAGATGCAGGCATTCAGGTATCACCACCCAGAAGCAGTGGATTTCCCCTCACCGTTTCAAGAACATCTATTGCAGCTTGGTGCCCCAGTCTACCAGACGTCGTTTCGGCCAGCTTAGCACCCAGGACAAGGTGCGCCTATTAGGGGGCATATGGCACATATCACAGTTCAACCATGAGCCAGTCATATCATTCTTGGAGTACCTGAGAGTGTCATATCGTGACACTTTCATTTTTCGCAAAAATGAGGGGGTACACAGATGGGACAAAAAAAATTCTGGTGCAAAGGGCTCTGAGGGGCTGGCAGCGTTTGTAGGGGTGTAGAATAGACTCCAGGCACGCCATAGACACAGTGAAATTGGCATAAATCATGGACTCTCTTGATGTGGTGTGTAGATCATCCGATGAAGTTCGCCTTTTCAGGGCAGCTTAATCCCTGGCATTTTATGGAGCATTAAGGGTGAGCGATTTGGTGGCAAAGAGCAAAAAAGATTTTTTGGCCCATAACAACAGAGGTCCCGCACAGGGAGCGGGAGGCCTTCTTTTGTCACATCAAGATGGGACACCACTCACAAGGTTCCAATTCATTAGGGTGCTAAACGAGGCGTTGGCGGCTACAGGCTTGGATCCTGCTGAATATGGTTCCCATTCATTTCGCAACCACTGCCGCAAGTATGGGTTTGGTGGGACAGACAGTTCAAAGGATAGGCCGGTGGAAGTCTGATTGCTACAAGCGCTTTGTGAGATTGTGAGGACCACTTGTTTGTTTTAGTTCCTTACCTTATTTCTCTTATCAGTGCAGGTGGTGGAGAGTCTAGAGGGATCCAACCGCTGTTTGATTCATTGGCTTCGGTCTACGCTGGAGCAAGAGACGTTACAGACATGCTGGTGGTGGGCCATTCTTATGTGAGGCATGCAAAGAGTTTTTATTTAGCAGGTGACTACGCAGCACGAGCAAAGAAGGATGGATATCAGCTGACTTTCTGCAGTCAGGGGGGGCTGCGCCTGGCCAACTGGAGAACTGCATTGGACAGAATGTTGCCTCAGAGGCTTACGATTCCAGGGGTAATAATTGTACATATTGGAGGCAATGATTTGACAGAGCTAGGTCAGAGAGACTTGTTTAAATTGATCGTTTCGGAAATGTGCTGGCTGGCAAAGAAATTCTCCGAGGCCACAATTGATGGTCCAATATTGTCCAGAGGTTGAGTTGGAGAGGTGGTAAGTCAGTAAATGCCATAAATGAGTCAGTAAAAAGGTTGAACCGAAAAGTGGGTAAGTTGTTCAGGTCAGATCGGCTGTTGGCCATACCTCATGGCTGCATCAAAGGTGAACGTTTTTTATTTCAGGGTGGATTGCACCTGTCTAAAGAAGGTACCTCAATGTTTTGGGAAAATTTGCTGGCCTGGCTAGGCCAGTGTGCATCGTTGGCAGGGGGTGGCAAGATAGTCGGTAAACAATGCTGGCCTGTGAGGTCAAGATTGGGGGGACACTTCGGGCCCTTCACTGCATCCTAGTTTACCAAATTTAACATCTGCATCCATGGACTCTCCAAGGGGTGCTGTCAGGTCGGAAGGAGGTGGCAGGGGTGCGGGGGGTTCTGGCCGGTTGCTGACATGCGGTCCTTATCTATCAACCACCGGTGCAGGTGCATTTGGGCACAACCTAGCACTGGCCTTTGGGGGACGACAAACCTGGGTGTAGGGGGTGCCTGCGGTAGGTATCCTAAGGGCAGCCGGGCCCCTGTACAAGAATTTACAGAGGTGGAGACCTTCCTGTAGGGAGGGGAGAGGGAAAGTGGTCTCATCCCATAAGGAGGGCCCCTCAAGGGGTAAAGAAGGGGCAGAGTCATGCTTGATCACACTCCGAACGGTTACGTAATACTTTTTGTTTGTTACACAGGAACAGACTAGTTATGGTTAGGTGATTCCCTTGTACTAGAGTCTCTGTTAAGGCTAGGTCACAATTGTAAGGTGAAAATGCAAATAATGTGGTTACTGTGTAAAAAAAATTATAAATTGTGTGTTTTTTTCTTTGTGAAATGATAATAAATATGGCCCGGGGTCCTACGACCCCTATCCCAAAGAAATAAGAAGTTGTTGCATTGTTGTGTCAGGGGGTTTTGGGTAATGGTAAGTATTCACATTCCTGGGACATCGGTGACTCCCTGGCCATATTGGATGATATACTACATCCTTCTTCAGTGAAAGAATGTCCTTCCTTGCGGCATATGGCCTTCCACTATGCGCAGCATGGTTTGGTCAGGTCTGCTGCCAGCATGCCACAGGCAGCCAACTTCTGCTGTCCACATCCTTCAGCCATGTACAGCGAGGGGTAATAATGGGGTGCCCACCGTAGAGTGAACAGAATACCAGCCACAGAAAGCCAACCCTTGTTATGCAGCAGGGGTTGACAGCAAGGTATGCCCTTCATTTATGCTCTGCACACAACCTACCATGGGAGTCTAAGCAGGGTTTAGACCATTTTGTTATATACATTTATATTACTATTATCATTTTTATTTCTTTATTTATTTTTTGCTCATTGTGAACCCTAATCTGGCATTTGCAATCCCTAATGGGCTTACTGCGTCTCTGCAGGGTTTACAAACCTCTTGAGTCTATGAACCAGAGAGGGGTGACAAACAAATGTCCAAGAGTCCTCACTTGGGGTCGACAGACCCAGAAAAGGAGTTTGCAAACCTTGGAGTTTTGCCTAGAGGTCTTGAACCCTGACCCTCTGTCCACAAACCCACTGCAAAATTTCCTTTAGGTTTTTTCAAAGAAAAGAGTGGATCCCTTCGATTGTCTCAGTGTGAGCCAATGATTTAGAAGATGCTCTCCCTGTTGGCTTCTTTCAGTTTTTTATACAGGATGCAGACACCAAACCCTTTGTTCTATATCTGAGATCGCAAAAGAAAATTGGCCACACACACAGTGGGTAGAGAGGAAGTCCTGGCAGCAGTGCAGTCCCTACGGGTAACTGCCATTGTGCAGTGGCCGTTGGCCACCCACAGCTTGAGAGGGTCCTGTGGCCAACCACTGTTGCACACATCAGAAGGCAAGTTTTAAGAAAACGTTAGGGAGCAGTGATAAAATAATCACTGAAATTTGCAAGTTATGGTTAGGACCACAATCCATTACTCGCACATCACTCATGCAAACCAAAAAAAATTGCCTTTCATGAATAAATTGTTGATAAATCAATGGGCAATGGTGAGGGACACAGAATTTTTGTGATTTATGCTATTCTGAGGCTGTAGAGTTTACCACATTGTTATGGATTTACTGCATTTGACACACAATTTGCAAAATTTGCCAATTTCACATAAATGTTGCCTTTGGCTTTAATACATTTTAATACTAATGCCATAGGATCTGTCTCATAGTTTTGATTTTTTGCTACATAATTTTAGTACCTGTACACAGAATTTGGTCTTCCATGCCCAGGATCCCTAGTAACCCAGACAATGGTAAAAGTTTGCAGAGTGGTTTGCCTTTTGTCATGATAATGAAATTAGGCCTGGACGAACTGTAATTTATAAGGAGTAATCTCATGTGATTTCCAGCTTTTTGTAATATGATTGGTATGTGAAATGCCTGTAATTACACCTTTACCCTGTGTTGTGTAACTGAGACTTTATTAAGGTAAAAATCCCATTGCAGAAGCATGGGAAGAAAGCAAACAAACCAAACATGAGCAGCTGTTCTTGTCACATACAATTTGGGGCATCCAACCTCACTAAAAAATTTACAAAAGGACACATTTTGTGATAGCAATAAATAGTGCAAAATGCATTTTATTTAAGAAAACAGAATTTCATAGATTTTTGGTACATTTTGCATAATTTCTGCAAAGGAAATTGTTCAAATTTCACTCAGGCTTAGACGTAATCTTTATTTTACAGCGAACCATGAAATATTTGCCAGATTTCACAGTGAAGTTAGTTTTTATTCCACTTAATGTTATGTGACCAAGGACCCATGTTAATTGTCTTTTTGTACTTGAAAATACATTACTTTATTTTAAACTATTTTTTCCTTGACCCATTTCTCCCCAGTGGCTAGAGCTATGGGAATAAGAAACACTTTAGAACTCATCCTGTCATATTTTTGGTGAATATGGATCAATATGATCTCTCCTAACAGATCGGTAACATTGCATCCAAGCAAAAAGAGATTATCAAAAATCCATGGGGACGTTGCAATTCTTTGCCAATTCTCTCTAGTTCTTAGGCCAATATTTCTATGGACTTTATTGTGGTATCTAACTCTGTCACAAGGTTTTACAACTTTTTTAGTGGTTGTGGACTATTTCTCAAAAATGCACATTTTGTACAACTGAATAAGTTACCCACTACAATGGTTAGTTACATGAGCTAATGGAGCATTATCAGCAGAGAGGGGGGAACAGTTGCTAGACAAAGTTTGGAACATTTTACTACAGTCTCTGGGGCGGTGAATTATAAGTTCTTGAGATATCATCCCCAGAGAGATGGACAGACAGAGAAACTAAATCAGTGTCAAGTGCAATAATTACGTGTATTATGGACTATCAGGGGGATTGTGCATCTTGGGCTTCTTTGTAGAAATTAGCATACAACAGTTCTCTTCGAAGTGCTTTAGGGCGCTCTCCATCTATTCCATGTAAGGTTTCCAGCCTGGATTATAGCCTTCCACATTGTCTACCACTACGATTCTACCTGTCTCTTCCCTATTCAAACTAGGAGTGTGCGAAACCTGCGTAATTTGCTGTAGCATAATTATGTGAAATTACCACAAAATTATGCGTAATTACGTGAAATACATCCCGCACTCACAAAAATAAGGAAACTATCGTTCGGGTAAAAATTCAACAAAATATATTAATTTTGGGCGGATTTCTGGTCATTGCATTCTGATTTGGTAGTTTGGGCTCAAAAAGTACCTGAACAGTCCCCTCTGTAAAAATCTACCAGAAATGTTTGTTAACCTCCCACTTTAAAGGAACTGCTGCTTGCATTCAAAACAGCTGAAAAACAATTACCTGAAAGGTCTACCCAGGTAAAAAACCTACCTGAAATGCCACTCGCATTCAAAAATTCCCCTAATGGTACATATCACATTAAAGTTTACCCCCATATATAATGCGATGTGGTGTAATGGCGTAATCTCTGTAATATTGTGTAAATTTTGTTACACAAAATTAGTAACATTATGCCAATTACGCTGATGTAAAGAACATTTACCCGAGGCCTAATGAAAACACCTAAATAGCGATAAAAATCCAGCTGCTTCACATTTAATTAAAAGCCAAGGAGATTACATGAGTTTTTATGGCAAACACTAAAGGCCTGCTCCTAGTTGTCAGGTGAGAGATAGGGTGTGCCCCTTCACATCGCCTAATTGAGGGGACCCATTCAAGTTTATGCGCATATTTTCAGAGAGTTTTTTAGATCACTCAACTGATAGATGCCTTAGCTTTACGCCAGGCAGATGAAAGATCCATCTGGTGGTACACATGTCACAAGTTAAAGCAGCAGAATCTCCGCCCCTAACCCACAACTACAAGTTTTTTAAAATGGTTCTTAGGAATATGAGCTTGAATTTGAAATTCCAAGATACACAGGGGTGATTTACAATAACTCATAGTATGGAAAGGGTATCATATGATGATGCACTCACCATATTAGAGAAAGGTGAATCCCACTTTCTAGTTCTTCTAGATTTGCATGCAGTATTTGACATGGTCATCCATTCCTGCATGTTATAAATCTTCAAAGAACAGATTGACCTATAAGGATCTGTTCTATCATGATTCGAATCACACTTATTTTGACCAATCATAACAAATAACACTGGTAAGTCACATTTCAATCCATACACCCCTTAAAAAAAGAGTGCCACAAAGCTCCATCCTTTCACCCATACTTTTCAACTTATACATGAAACCTCTGACCTCCCTTCTGAGCATCTAATGAGCAACTCTAACTATTTATCCAGTTATACTTAAGAGCCTCATCTGCTGAAGACATTAATTTGCTCGGATCAAAATTGAAGAAGCTTCAGTCCTGGATGACGCTACATCTCCTGTCACTGAATCCAGAGAAAATGGAACTTCTGCTGATCTCTCCTCAACACAGCAATTCTCCTATATACTAATCACTGTTAGATGCAACAAGCATACTTGACTGCAAACCTTCAACAGCAAAATCCCTAGGTTTTAAACTGAATAAAAACCTATTTCTTCACACAGTTTAATGTCCCATCAAGGAGCACGCAACACCAAATCAGGCTCCTTCATAAAATCAAATCCGATTATCCTGGCTGATGCATCCAAGGCCATAGTACAATATCTGGTCCTCACTAAGCCTGATTATTGTAATAGCCTACTGAATGGCATACCCAGAATTCACCTTGCACCTCTAGAAGGGGCACTCAAATCAGCAGCCCACTGGGTCACAGTCTCCAAAAGTTAATTATCATGATTCCCCTATTGCATTCTACCTCAACTGGCTCCTCTAAAAGGCCATATGCCAGTTCAAACTAGCCTGTAATATCCACAGCTCTACTTGAAAGTCTGCTTTGCTTCAGACACCCAATGCTGCAAACACTGTATCCAGACCTGGATGTTCAGCACCTACCCAAAGCTCAACACAACAAAGACAGATTTTGTGTTACTTGCCAAGAAAAGCAAAAAAGAAACAATACGAACCTGGCTCGATGACATAAACAGCTTTTAACCCCAACTTTCATTAAATGCCAGGTCACTTAGATTCTCCCTGCCCGTCTTCCTCTCCATCATAGAACTCATTGCCAAAAAAAACAAAGAGAACCTCTAAAGAAAGTGGATTGGCATGCTTAGGTAGGTCTTCTGAAAATCTTAGGTGAATTAATTTGAACTGGCATTGACAAAACTGTAACTTTGCAGTAAATTGGCAATGAACCATCAGCTTACTTGGCCACAAGTTGAATGGAACAATGTGATCTATGTACTATTGAGAGTGATCATAATCATTATTATAATATTGGAAAAGTATGTATCACAAAAAAGTTGAGGCATATCATAATAAAATAAGTCATTGAGGCATATCAGAATAATCTTACAGAATAATAATAATAATAATAATAAAAGAGATTTATGAAATCATACTCCCAAGCCAATATCAATTCAAACATTTGTACTTTCATATAAACTGGAACATCTGTATGTGATACAAAGCTTATGACCCCCTGATTTTAAATTATGTTGTTTTAGTAATTTGTTGCTGATATTATAATTGCTAAAGCACTACTGATCAGATTGTGAAATTCAAATATGCAGTTCATAGATGAAATGTAGATTATACAAAGTCAGTTGATAAGGGTGTTGGCAGAAACAGGTTCTCTTACAGCCGAAATAAGTGAAGTGCTCAATGGAGTTTGGTGTGCAGCATTTTCTTTGATTTGGCGATCAAGGAAGTTCTGTTGATATATTCTGCCACTTTCACTGCCAGAGCAATATATGTATATATATATATATATATATATATATATATATATATATATATATATATATATATATATATATATATATATATATATATATTCACTGAAAAAGCCATAGGTTTCAGGGACGTTATAGTTAGAAATTAGCATTTAAAAAACCTTTGAAATTCACTAAAAAAAACACAGGTTTCAGGGACGTTATAGTTAGTTGGACATTTCACTCATACAAAACCAGAGAAATTCGGCTGTTATAGTTAGTTTAGCTAACTATAACTTGAGCACCTGCAATGCACTGCTGATGACGTCACATATTACATCATTCATGACATGGTCAGTGTCATCACTGATGGCATCACTGATGACATCTCAAATGACATCACTGATGTAAATCCAGTATTTATAAAGCGCACAGATACCCGGAGGCATCCCTGCGCTGGGGGCCGTCAGGAAGATTAAACAAGCTATTGCCCAAAGTCACATGCTGCTGGGCTGACCTGCCACCGGTGCCGGGGATCGAACTGTGAGCCACAGCGTCCGGTGTCAGTCGCCCTGGCCGCAGCGCCACACCTCTTCCCTCATCCACTGACTGTGTGTTTCTGTAAAGTTTAAATATGTTTTATATATATGCCAAGGTGTATTGAAGAATGAGTGGGTGTATAAGTGTCTGGATGGATGATTTAGTGACTGACTGTATAAGTGAGTGATTAAATGTGTCTTACTGAATGCATGGGTTAGTGACTGATTCAGACATTCACACAGTTTACTTTGTCAGTTGGTGTGTAAGCGGTTGCATGGGTTGGTGAGTAGCTAAATGAGGATCTATATGGGTTATTGATTGGTTGTCTGAGTATCTGAGTATCTGTATGGGTGCCTGGGTGTCTGTGGGGGTGGGTGGGGTTGTGTGACTCTGTGCATAGATGTGTGAGTGGATGATTCACTGTGTGTATGGGTTTAAGAGTGCATCTGTGAAGGGCTGTATGGGTGGGTGAGTGTGTGTATGGGTGTGTTGGTGAGTGAATGGATGCCTCAGTGGTACATGTGTGAGTAACTGTGTAGGAGAGTAGGATCTGCCTCTTATGGTTACCCCCACTTTTTGCTGATGTATCACTGTTTTTCGACTTTAGTCTGTCTGGGGCCCTGCTATCCAGGACCCCAACCTAGCTGCTTCCTCTCTAAATTGATTCCATGTACATCCCAGATTGGATTCTGGAGTGCCCTTATAAGTCCCTAGTATATGGTATACTATGTACCCAGGGCATAGGTACCCCAGAGGCCTACCAGGGGCTGAAGCATGTATTGTGCCACCCCTGGAAGGCCATCCAAAATGACACCACAGGACTGCTACTGCAGCCTGAGTGAGGTGGTGCATGCACCCCTTACAGAGATATAGGTTCACTATATCTCACCTATCACTGCACATAGAAACCTATCAGTCACCCCTATGGCAGGCCTTATCAATCCTGAAGGCAGGGTGCTTGGTTATATGTGAGAGGGTGCCCATGCATGAGCAGGGCACCCCTGCAGCCTTCAGAATATATCCTCCGGGGTTGTCTGTGGTGCAGCCTGACCATATACTCTTAAGTGCCTTATAACCTCGTGGTAAAATGCTAACTTTGGACTGGCTGCACAGAAACATGTTGTGTTTGGTGTCAAACACCTTGGAATCCTACCCCCCCGCCAGTTCTGGCAGTGGGGGTAGAATTCCACCCTTCTAGAGGGAGAGACATGTCCCCACCGGTATACCCAGTAGAAACCTTAAAGAGCCCTGGCATCACAAAATGGATGCTGCAGCCACAGACACGAGTCTAGCCTCCTGCTGCTGACCGAAACTCTGGCAGGGGAGGCCTGGACAATAGGTTTCCTGTCACAGGGAGGTGTGACCACCTCCCAGACAGGCCTTAGTGAATTGGGGCTGGGTGGGTGCACTCCTTAGTGGATTGGGGCTGGGTGGGTGCACTGGGGGCACATTTGGTGTCCTCGTGCATACTCCAGTTCAAACCGGTTGCAGGGGCTGCCAGCCCCTGCTCTGGCGCGAAACTGGACAAAGGGAATGGGTGTAGCCACCCCTCTTTCCAAACCCTCCCATAGGGGGGTCCACAGAGTTAGTCCAACCCCTTTCTTAGGTATAAGTAAGAAACCCCTGGCAACAGGACTTTAGATATCCCTGGATGAAACTCTGCAACTGAATCCTGGAACTTCGACGCTCTACTCAAGACTAGAGGACTGAAGAAATCTCCCTTGGGGTCAAGGAGTGACTCCCCTGCTTGGCAGGCACCAACGAAGCATTTGCTGGTCTGCATGTCCAAAGCTCCCGCCGGACTCCAAAGTACCTGCAGCCCAGGAAGAGGATTTCCAGACTTCTCAGAGGCCAACCCGAGTCCCCAGCAAAGCTGAGACCCTCAGCCCTCACGAGTGACGTGGAACCGGAACTCCTGGACACCGTGCACATTTGCTAGTGCATCAACTTCTCGACAACTCTTGAAGTCCTGCTTTGGGTTACTTGTAGCCCAGGCCCGAGCACCATTTGCACTGAAGATTGTGAGCCTACACTCCATGAGTGTTCCGTGGGCCCGCTGTTTGCATTTCCGCTCAAGGCCCCTTTGCGATCCCTGGTCCGTCGACTGGTGGGTCACTGTGAAGGCAACTATGATTTTCTTTGGGCGTTTCTGGTTGCTCCAGATGTGCCCTAACTCCCCACCAAGTGGTGAGTCTCTCAGACCTTGCTGGTCTGCTCCGAAGCATCTTTCTCCTTTCTGCGTGGGTTGCTGTTGCCAAGGCATGTTGTGTTTAATCCGGACACCAATGCTGCAGCACTCAACATCCTTCATGGGACAGCTCAAATCCAGCACCTGGTCATCGTCGACGCCTCCTGGTCCTCGTGGCTGAAGAGTCAAGCTTCACCTCTTTCACCTGAAGCACCCGACATCGGTGAGCATTCGACTATCGTGCCCCTGGTCACTGGCAAGTGACCCAGACTCTGTCCCCTCTGCTTTCAGGTTATTCTCATCTCCGATCCAGCCTTGGATCTCTTCGGACACTTCGCATCTTCCCGGCAGCAGCTCTTCGTTGCAGGCTGCCATTGAAATTGACGCCGCGACCCGACACCATTCGACACCTATGCACCCGGCTTCCCTGGGTGAGGTAACTCGAGTACTCCAGTGCTTCCGTGGGTGGTAACCCTAGAACTGTCTAAGTCCAAGAGGGTTTGGTCCTAGTCCATTTCTAAGTGTCCTTAAACTCTAAAACTCTTACCGCGACTTTCCCATAGACTTTAACGGAGCTCGCGGCTGTGTTCACACACTGCACACAGCCCCCGTGGGTCCCCTGTGTCACTACCTTGGGTGGTTCCTTGGGGTCTCAGCCATTCTACAGGCTCTAGGCCTTGTGTCTACTTAAGTCGTGGTTCTTATACCACTTTCTTAATATATGGTTTGGTACGCCCCTAGGGCTAATCGTATATTGTGCTATTTTACTGTACTATTTGACTTGTAACTTGTGTACTTTGACCTCTAGCCTCATAAAGAGACTATTGGGTAGTGTTTAGTAATAAATACATATATTTTATATATATATATACCTAGTGTGGTTCTCCTTTCATTTGGTCATTCATGAGATTATAACTGGTAAAACAATAGCTTAACACTCCTTCAAGACTTAGCCTGAAGGCTGCTCTCCATAGCTACCACTAGGATAGCTTTCAATAAAGGTTGTCTTTAAACCTATCATCAATAAAGGTCGATTGGACTGGTGCAAGGTGCCCACTATAACTAGTGGACAGCATATACCAGGCCAACTTCTCACATTGGTGTGCAGTAGTTGGATTCAAGCTTGCCCTGTTTTACCAGATAATCTCAAGTGTGTGACTAACTGAAAACAACTAAAGGTACCTGAGGTACATATAAATTCAAGCTTAGAAATACAGTAAGTTCTACTGAACTTAGAGTTGTGTGTCAAGGGCTTAGCACACCCTTTCTACAACTCAAGAGAGATTAGTAGGCCACACTAGAGTAGGTAGTGCATACACCACACTCACTAGTGATGTCTTCAAGGCCAGGAACCAGTGGGTCCCTGCCAGAAGCCAGTGGGCTTCTACCATCCAAGTATGACAACCTCCCATTCTTGGAATTGAGAGCATTGTGCAAGACTAGGAAGCTGAAGACAGGCAAAAGTGCCAACACCCAACGTCTCATGGAGATACTTCTGTTGGATGATCTCAGAAGACCCCTAGGGTCTGAAGGGGTAGGCAGAGAGGGTGGGGCAGAAAATGAGGAAGGGCCCAGAGGTGAAGAAACCCAGGACCTGACCTCTGAAGCTGACCAGGAAGATGACAATGATCTTGCCCTGGACAATCCACCTCCTCTTGCAGATGAGAAGGAGGACCAGAATGGCCTCCTCTTTGTCCCACCAGGAAGAGTTGTGAGTGTGCCTAGAAGGTCCAGATCTACTTCTCAGGAGTCTAACCAGTCTGACACCTCAATAGGGACCTCTGTTTCCTCTCATAGGAGGGAATCCTCTCATGAAAGGAAAGAGAGACTGCTCAAGTATGGAGAAGCTCAGCTTAGGATCAGAAGAGAGCAGTTGGCTATAGACAGGGAGTCCCTAGAGCTTCATAGACAAAGAAGAAAGTTGGGACTAGAGTCCCATGGTGGCAGCAACTTCCCTAGTGGTAGGGAAAGGTCTTATGACCATAGAAACCTGAGCAAGATTGTCCCTCCCTACCAGAGTGGGGATGACATCCACAAATGGATTACTGCACTGGAAAGAGCCTGTAAAGTTCAGAGAATCCCCCAGGACTAGTGGGCACCAATGTTGTGGCTCTCCTTTGCAGACAAAGGTAGAGACAAGCTCCTCACTGTAAGAGAAGAGGATGCTGATGATTACCAAGTCCTGAAGAGTGCCCTGATAGATGGGTTTGGCCTAACCACTGAGCAATACAGGTTAAAGTTCAGAGATACCCAAAAGGCACAGACACAGGACTGGGTGGACTTTGTAGATTGTGCTACTAAGGCTCTGGAAGGCTGGTTACTTGGCAGTAAGGTATGTGACTTCAAAGGATTGTATAATTTAATCATGGGGGAGCAGATTCTTAATAACTGTCAGAATCAGTTGCTACATCAGTACCTGGTTGACTCTGATCTGACCTCTCCCCAAGAATTGGGAAAGAAGGCAGACAAATGGGTCAGAACCAGGGTGAAGCAGAAGGTACAGAACCAAGGTGGTGACCAGAAGAATCAAGATTCCAAAAACTCTGACAAGGGTGGGGAAAAGGGTAAAGACCAGAAGTCTTCTCAAGGTCCCCAAAAATCTACATCTGGCGGGGAATTCCAATCTACCAAAGGAAAAGGCCAAAAGAAACCATGGTGCAAAATCTGTAAGCAGAAGACTCACTGGACAAGTGATTGCACCAAGTCCAAAGACTCTAATCCAGCCACCATTGCCCCTAAGGCAACTGTTCCCCCTAGTCCAGCTACAAATGGTGGTGGAAACACTCAGAATAAGGGTTTAGTAGGGTTGACCCTGGGTACTGAGATGGGCTCTGGCCTAGTCTGAGTACCAACTCAGGCTGTCCTAGTCTGTGATGGGGGCATGGATATGTCTCCCTTAGTGAGTCCCAATAATTTGGGCAAATACAGACAGCAGCCTTTAATTAATGGAAGAGAGGCTTTGGCATTCAGGGACACAGGAGCAAGTGTCACCATGGTGACAAAAGATCTTGTGGAGCCTGGGCAGATTATACTTGGTGAAATGTACCAGGTGACCAATGCTAGCAATGTCAGAACAGACCATTCTCTGGCAGTTGTTAACTTCTCCTGGGGAGGGGTAACTGGCCTTAAGAAGGTTGTGGTCAGTGCAGACCTACCAGTCAAATGCTTGCTTGGCAATGATCTTGAAACCTCAGCTTGGGCAGAGGTGGAGCTCAGGAAACATGCAGAAATGCTAGGGATCCCTGCACATGTCTTTGCTGTGACTAGGTCACAGGCAAAAAAGTCTAAAGCTGAACAGGCCCTGGATTCTGGAACAATGGACCAGGTGCCTCCCAAGAGGAGGAGCAGTAAGGTTAAGGCAGTGCCTTCCCCCTTGGCTCAGGAAGCAGATCAGTCTTTTGAGGAAGATGATCTCAAGCCTGAAGAAGGAACTGTCCCAGAGGAGCTTGAACCTGATCAGGTTGAGTTCTTGGGGACAGGGGGCCCTTCCAGGGCAGATCTGAGCCAGGAGCAGCTGAACTGCCCCTCTCTTGAACCCCTCAGACAGCAAGCTGCTGCTGAGGCTGCTGGGAATGCTAGTGGCACCCATAAGATATATTGGGATGATGGACTCCTGTACTCAGAGAGTAGAGACCCCAAGCCTGGAGCAGCCAGGAGGTTGGTCATACCTCTGAAGTTCAGGGGCTTCCTATTGACACTAGCCCATGAGATTCCCTTAGCAGGTCACTTGGGCCAGAGCAAGACTTGGGACAGAATTGTCCCTCACTTTCACTGGCCCCACATGTCTGAAGACACCAAGGAGTTTTGTCGCTCCTGTGTAACCTACCAAGCCAGTGCGAAGGCAGGTGGCACCACAAAGGCCCCCCTGATACCACTACCTGTGGTGGGGGTTCCCTTTGAGAGGGTGGGGATTGACATAGTTGGTCCCATGGATCCCCAAACAGCATCTGGGCACAGGTTTATCCTGGTGGTGGTGGACCATGCCACCAGGTACCTAGAAGCCATTCCCCTTAGGACCACTACAGCACCTGTGGTGGCAAGTTCCTTCCTGGGAGTTTTCTCAAGAGTGCGCTTTCCTAAGGAGGTAGTATCTGACAGAGATGCAAACTTTATGTCCAGTTACTTGACTGCAATGTGGAAGGAGTGTGGAGTGACTTATAAGTTCACCACACCCTATCACCCACAATGCAATGGTTTAGTTGAGAGATTCAACAAAACCTTGAAGGGCATGATTAAAGGGCTCCCAGAAAAGCTTAGGCGAAGATGGGACATACTCTTGCCCTGCCTTTTATTTGCATACAGGGAGGTGCCTCAGAAGGGGGTTGGCTACAGCCCTTTTGAACTTTTGTTTGGCCATCCTGTCAGGGGTCCATTGTGTCTGGTGAAGGAAGGTTGGGAGTTACCTCTCAAACCCCCTAAACAGGACATAGTGGACTATGTACTTAGTCTCCGCTCCAGGATGGCTGAGTACATGAAAAAGGCAACCAAAAACCTTGGGCTAGCCAGGAATTACAGAAAGCCTGGCATGACCAAAAGGCTGTGCTGACTGTTTACCAGCCAGGGCAGAAGGTGTGAGTGTTGGAGCCAGTGGCCCCAGCAGCCCTCCAAGACAAGTGAAGTGGCCCCCATACAATTGTTGAACAGAAGGGAGAGGTTACCTATCTGGTAGACCTGGGAACTCCCAGGAGCCCCCACAGGGTGCTCCATGTCAACAGGCTGAAGCCATATGTGGACAGGGCTGACATGGGCTTGCTCATGGCAACTGATGAGGGATAGGAGGAGGAGAGTGACCCTCTCCCTGACCTGCTCTCACAGAACCCTGATGATGGGTCAGTAGATGGTGTAGCCTTGGCAGGCAGCCTCACTTCCCAGCAGCAAACTGATTGTAGACAGGTGCTCAATCAGTTCAGACACATGTTTTCTCTGACTCCAAGTCAGACCACCTGGTGCACTCATGAAGTAGACACTGGGGACAGTCTGCCTGTTAAAAGTAAGATTTACAGGCAACCTGACCAAGTCAGGGACTGTATCAGGGCAGAAGTCCAGAAAATGTTAGAACTGGGTGTCATTGAGCCCTCAGATAGCCCTTGGCCTAGTCCAGTAGTCCTGGTGCCAAAACCTCACACAAAAGATGGCAAGAGAGAGATGAGGTTTTGTGTGGACTACAGGGGCCTCAATGCAGTCACTAGGACTTATGCCCATCCAATCCCCAGGGCAGATGAGCTAATAGACACTTTGGCCTCAGCCAAGTATCTAAGCACATTTGACCTGACAGCTGGCTATTGGCAGATCAGACTAGCTGATAATGCAAAGCCAAAAACTGCATTTTCTACCCCTCGTGGGCTTTACCAATTTGTGGTGATGCCCTTTGGTTTGAAGAATGCACCTGCCACTTTTCAGAGGTTGGTGAACACAGTCCTTACAGGTCTGGAAGCCTATAGTGCAGCATATCTAGATGATATTGCTGTCTTTAGCTCCACCTGGGAGAATCACCTAGTCCACCTCAGAAATGTTTTGGAGGCCCTGCAGAAGGCAGGCCTCACTATCAAGGCCACTAAGTGCCAGATAGGGCAGAGTCAGGTTGTGTACCTGGGCCACCTTGTGGGTGGAGGCCAGGTTCAACCATTGCAGAGCAAGATCCAGACCATCATGGACTGGGTTGCTCCAACTACCCAGACTCAGGTGAGAGCCTTTTTAGGCCTGACTGGGTACTACAGAAGATTTGTCAAGGGGTATGGATCAATAGTGACACCCCTGAATGACTTAACCTCTAAGAAAATTCCGAAAAAGGTTCAGTGTACAGTTAGCTGTCAAAAGGCATTTGATTACCTCAAGCAAGCCATGTGCACTGCTTCCATTCTGCAGTGTCCTGATTACTCCAAGAAGTTCATTGTGCAGACAGATGCATCTGAGTTGGGGGTAGGGGCTGTACTATCACAGTTGAATGATGAAGGTCAGGATCAGCCAGTAGATTTTATTAGCAGAAGGCTGACCCCCAGAGAGAAATGTTGGTCAGCCATTGAGAGGGAGGCCTTTGCTGTGGTTTGGGCTCTGAAGAAGCTGAGGCCATACTTGTTTGGCACTAACTTCATTGTTCAGACAGACCATAAGCCCCTCTTATGGCTAAAACAGATGAAGGGTGAAAACCCCAAACTGTTGAGGTGGTCCATTTCCCTACAGGGGATGGACTATACAGTGGAACATAGACCTGGGAGTAACCATGCCTATGCAGATGGACTCTCCAGATATTTCCACTTAGAACATGAAGACTCAACTGGTCAAGGTTAGTTTAATGTCCGTGCGTTTGGGGGGGGGGTTGTGTAGGAAAGTAGGATCTGCCTTTTATGGTTACCCCCACTTTTTGCTGATGTATCACTGTTTTTCGACTTTAGTCTGGCTGGGGCCCTGCTATCCAGGACCCCAACCTAGCAGCTTCCTCTCTAAATTGATTCCATGTACTTTAGGTACATCCCAGATTGGATTCTGGAGTGCCCTTATAAGTCCCTAGTATATGGTATACTATGTACCCAGGGCATAGGTACCTCAGAGGCCTACCAGGGGTGAAGCATGTATTGTGCCACCCCTGGAAGGCCATCCAAAATGACACCACAGGACTGCTACTACAGCCTGAGTGAGGTGGTGCATGCACCCCTTACAGAGAAATAGGTTCACTATATCTCACCTATTCCTGCACATAGAAACCTATCAGTCACCCCTATGGCATGCCTTATCAATCCTGAAGGCAGGGTGCTTGGTTATATGTGAGAGGGTGCCCATGCATGAGTAGGGCACCCCTGCAGCCTTCGGAATATATCCTCCGGGGTTGTCTGTGGTGCAGCCTGACCATATACTCTAAAGTGCCTTATAACCTCGCGGTAAAATGCTAACTTTGGACTGGTTGCACAGAAACATGTTGTGTTTGGTGTCAAACACCTTGGAATCCTACCCCCCCGCCAGTCCTGGTTGCGGGGGTAGAATTCCACCCTTCTAGAGGGAGAGACATGTCCCCATTGGTATACCCGGTAGAAACCTTAAAGAGCCCTGGCATCACAAAATGGATGCTGCAGCCACAGACACGAGTCTGGCCTCCTGCTGCTGACCGAAACTCCGGCAGGGGAGGCCTGGACAATAGGTTTCCTGTCACAGGGAGGTGTGACCAGCTCCCAGACAGGCCTTAGTGGATTGGGGCTGGGTGGGTGCACTCCAAGAGTGCTTTGAAGTCCTGCACTGGGGGCACATTTGGTGTCCTCATGCATACCCCAGTTCAAACCGGTTGCAGGGGCTGCCAACCCCTGCTCTGGTGCGAAACTGGACAAAGGAAATGGGTGTAGCCACCCCTCTTTCCAAACCCTTCCATAGGTGGGTCCACAGAGTTAGTCCAACCCCTTTCTTAGTCTAAGTAAGGAACCCCTGGCAACAGGACTTTAGATATCCCTGGACGAAACTCTGCAACTGAATCCTGGAACTTCGACGCTCTACTCAAGACTAGAGGACTGCAGAAATCTCCCTTGGGGTCAAGGAGTGACTCCCCTGCTTGGCAGGCACCAACAAAGCATTTGCCGGTCTGCATCTCTGAAGCTCCCGCCGGACTCCGAAGTACCTGCAGCCCAGAAAGAAGATTTCCAGATTTCTCAGAGGCCGACCCGAGTCCCCAGCAAAGCTGAGACCCACAGCCTTCACGAGTGACGTGGAACCGGAACTCCTGGACAATGTACACATTTGCTAGTGCATCAACTTCTCGACAACTCTTGAAGTCCTGCTTTGGGTTACTTGTAGCCCAGGCCCTGAGCACCATCTGCACCAAAGATTGGGAGCCTACACTCTACGAGTGTTCCATGGGCCTGCTGCTTGCATTTCCGCTTGAGGCCCCTTTGCGATCCCTGGTCAGTCGACTGGTGGGTCACTGTGAAGGCAACTCTGATTCTCTTTGGGTGTTTCTGGTTGCTCCAGATGTGCCCTAACTCCCCACCAAGTGGTGAGTCCCTCAGACCTTGCTGGTCTGCTCCGAAGCATCTTTCTCCTTTCTGCATGGGTTGCTGTTGCCAAGGCTTGTTTTCTTCAATCCAGACACCATTGCTGCAGCACTCGACATCCTTTGTGGTGCAGCTCGAATCCAGCTCCTGGTCATCGTCGACGCCACCTGGTCCTCGTGGCTGAAGAGTCAAGCTTCACCTCTTTCACCTGAAGCACCCGACATCGGTGGGCATTCGACTATCGTGCCCCTGGTCACTGGCAAGTGACCCAGACTCTGTCCCCTCTGCTTTCAGGTTCTTCTCATCTCCGATCCAGGCTTGGATCTCTTCGGACACTTCACATCTTCCCGGCAGCAGCACTTCGTTGCAGGCTGCCATTGAAATCGACGCCGCGACCCGACACCATTCGACACCTATGCACCCGGCTTCCCTGGGTGAGGTAACTCGAGTACTCTGGTGCTCCCATGGGTGGTAACCCTAGAAATGTCTAAGTCCAAGAGGGTTTGGTCCTAGTCCATTTCTAAGTGTCCTTAAACTCTCAAACTCTTAACGCGACTTTCCCATAGACTTTAACGGAGCTCGCAGCTGTGTTCACACACTGTACACAGCCCCCGTGGGTCCCCTGTGTCACTACCTTGGGTGGTTCCTTGGGGTCCCAGTGATTCTACAGGCTCTAGGCCTTGTGTCTACTTAAGTCGTGGTTCTTATACCACTTTCTTAATATATGGTTTGGTACGCCCCTAGGGCTAATCGTATATTGTGCTATTTTACTGTACTATTTGACTTGTAACTTGTGTACTTTGACCTCTAGCCTCATAAAGAGACTATTGGGTAGTGTTTAGTAATAAATACATATATTTTATATATATACCTAGTGTGGTTCTCCTTTCATTTGGTCATTCATGAGATTATAACTGGTAAAACAATAGCTTAACACTCCTTCAAGACTTAGCCTGAAGGCTGCTCTCCATAGCTACCACTAGGATAGCTTTCAATAAAGGTTGTCTTTAAACCTCTCATCAATAAAGGTCGATTGGACTGGTGCAAGGTGCCCACTATAACTAGTGGACAGCATATACCAGGCCAACTTCTCACAAACTGCAAATGTGAAAGGCAGTATATGTGAGTGTTGGAGTGTATAAATGACTATATGTGAGAATGAGTGATTGTGTGAGTGGCTGTATGGATCAGTGTGTGCTTGTATTAGTTGTTGTATAAGACTGTAAGTATGTGTTAGTATATGTTTGAATAAGTGAGGTGGTGTGTGTGTATAACTGTATAGGTGAGTAAATGGGAGTGTGATTGATTCTTTGCATGACTGACTAGGTGTGTGAGTAACTCTATGGATGAGTGGCTGTGTGTGAGTGTCTGTATAGATATGTGAGTGCATATGATAATGTCGTATTGATGGTTGGCTGCATGTATGAGTGACTGTATGGGTGAATGAGTGGATGTGTGTGTAGACCTATGAATTAGTGAGTGGGTATGTACTAACTGGTATTGGTGTGTCTATGGTTTCGAAAATGGTAGTCTGTATTTTAGAGTGGGTGTATCAAAGGTTATATTAGGGTATGAGGAGGTGCATCAGATTATCACGTGGATGATGTCATCAATGATGTCATAAGTGATGTCACTGACCATGTCATGAATGATGTAATATGTGACGTCATCAGCAGTGCATTGCAGGGCGCGAGTTATAGTTAGCTGAACTAACTATAATGGCCGATTTTCTCTGGTTTTGCACGAGTGAAATGTCCAACTAACTATAACGTCCATGGAACCTGTGGTTTTTTCAGTGAATTTCTAAGGTTTTTTAAATGCTAATTTCTAACTATAACGTCCCTGAAACCTATGGATTTTTCAGTGAATTTCAAAGGTTTTTTAAATGCTAATTTCTGACTATAACGTCCCTGAAACCTACGTTTTTTTTAGTGAATTTCAAAGGTTTTTTAAATGCTAATTCCTAACTATGCCTACAAAGGTAGGACATGTGAAGAAAGAGGAAGAAAAGCGCAGAAATAAGCAAGACAAATGCAGAAAGAGGCAACAGAAGTCCAGAAAGACGAAGAAAAGTGCAGGAAGAAGCAAGAGATGTGCATAAAGAACCAACAGAGGAGCAGAAAGTCCTCCTGTGCCCCCAACATTTTGCTGACGGGTACTGGTGGTAACTGACTCTGACTAACCCTGCCTAGAGCCAGTGCTATGCTAAAATACACTTAGAATACAGTGGAAACACCTACATACACTAGGGAACACTATGCGTTGGGGTACCCCTGTGATTAGCATGACCTTCTCTGTATTTGCCATGAGTTAGTGCCTGGGTCATTGCATGAGTACATGGGTACTGACTGGATGATTAGAGTACTGCAAGGAGAGTGCATGGTAAATTTATAAGTGCTTGTGTTTTGGCACAGTGATTAGATAAGGACATGGAACTGGCTGGGTGATTGGAGGAGTGCATGGGTAGTGACAAGGAGATGGCTGGACTGCATCAGTAGTGCTCAGGGTATTGTAGCAGTGCATGTGTTAGTGCCTGGGTCATTGCATGAGTGCATGGGTAGTGACTGGATGATTAGAGTACTGCAAGGAGAGTGCATGTTGAATTTATAAGTGCTTGTGTTTTGGCGCAGTGATTAGATGAGGACATGGAACTGGCTGGGTGATTGAAGGAGTGCATGGGTAGTGACAAGGAGATGGCTGGACTGCATCAGTAGTGCTCAGGGGATTGTAGCAGTGCATGTGTTTGTACCTGGGCCATTACATGAGTACATGGGTAGTGACTGGATGATTAGAGTACTGCAAGGAGAGCGCATGGTGAATTTATAAGTGCTTGTGTTTTGGCGCAGTGATTAGATAAGGACATGGAACTGGCTGGGTGATTGGAGGAGTGCATGGGTAGTGACAAGGAGATGGCTGAACTGGATCAGCAGTGCTCAGGGGATTGTAGCAGTGCATGTGTTAGTGCCTGGGTCATTGCATGAGTACATGGGTACTGACTGGATGATTAGAGTACTGTAAGGAGAGTGCGTGGTGAATTTATAACTGCTTGTGTTTTGGCACAGTGATTAGATAAGGACATGGAACTGGCTGGGTGATTGGAGGAGTGCATGGGTAGTGACAAGGAGATGGCTGGACTGCATCAGTAGTGCATAGGGTATTGTAGCAGTGCATGTGTTAGTGCCTGGGTCATTGTATGAGTACATGGGTAGTGACTGGATGATTAGAGTACTGCAAGGAGAGTGCATGGTGAATTTATAAGTGCTTGGGTTTTGGCGGAGTGATTGGATAAGTACATGGTGCTCACTGGGTGATTGGAGGAGTGAATGGGTAGTGACAGGGTGAAGGCTGGATTACATCAGTAGTGCTCAGGGGATTGTAGCAGTGCATGTGTTAGTGCCTGGGTCATTGCATGAGTACATGGGTAGTGACTGGATGATTAGAGTACTGCAAGGAGAGTGCATGGTGAATTTATAAGTGCTTGTGTTTTGGCACAGTGATTAGATAAGGAAATGGAACTGGCTGGGTGATTGGAGGAGTGCATGGGTAGTGACAAGGAGATACCTGGACTGCATCAATAGTGCTCAGGGATTGTAACTGTAGGAAGGTGGAATCTGACTATATGGTTGCCCCCACTTTTTTCCTGGTGTTTTGCTGGTTTATGACTTAGTTGGACTGAGGATCCTGCTATTCAGGGCCCCAGTCTATCTGCTTCCTCTATAAAATGGCTTCCATGTACCTTAGGTACGTCTTTGATTGGAATCTGGAGTGCCCTTATAAGTCCCTAGTATATGGTATACTATGTACCCAGGGCATAGGTACCCCAGAGGCCTGCCAGGGGCTGAAGCATGTATTATGCCACCCCTGGACGGCCAGCCAAAATGACACCACAGGTCTGCTACTGCAGCCTGGGTAAGGTGGTGCATGCACCCCTTACTGTGATATAGGCTACCTATATCACTACCATTGCATACACATATACACCTATAAGTCACTCCTATGGCAGGCCTTACCAATCCTGAGGGCAGAGTGCTTGGTTTTTATGTGAGAGGGTACCCCTGCATGAGCAGAGCCCCTCTGCAGCGTTCGGAGTCAATACTCTGATGCTGTTTGTGGTGCAGCATGACCATATACTCTTAAGTGCATTATATCCTCCCGGTACAATGCTAACTTTGGACTGGCTGCACAAAAACATGTCGTGTATGGTGTCAAACATCTTGGAATACTACCCCCCCGCCAATCCTGGCGGCGGGGGTAGCATTCCACCCTTCTAGAGGGAGAGACATGTACACACCGGCTACCCGGTAACTTCTTTCCAGAGCACTGGCATCACAAAATGGATGCCGCTGCCACAGACACGGGTCTAGCCTCCTGCTGCTGACTGAAACTCCAGCAAGGGAGGCCTGGACAATAGGTTTCCTGTCACAGGGAGGTGTAACCACCTCCACAGACAGGATAGTGTGTATTGGGGCTGGGCGGGAGCACCCTCTGGTGCTTTGAAGTCCTGCACTGAGGGCACATTTGGTGTCCCTGTGCATATGCCAGTTCAAAGCGGTTGCAGGGGCTACCTGCCCCTGCTCTGGCGCGAAACTGGACAAAGGGAATGGGTGTAACTACCCCTCTTCCCTCACCCTTCCATAGGTGGGTCCCCAGAGTATGTCCAACCCCCTAACTTTGTATAAGTATGGGACCCCAGTCCTTAGGACTTTAGATTACCCTGGACGAAACTCTGAAGCCGAATACTGGACCTTCGACGCTCTACTTTAAGATTAGAGGACTGAAGAATCTCCCTTGGGGTCAAGGAGTGACTCCCCTGCTTGGCAGGCACCTAAGAAGCAATTGTCCGGTCTACATCGCAGAAGCTCCTGCCGGATGCTGAAGTCTTTGCATCACCAGAGGTAGATTTCCAGACTTCCCCGAGGCTGCCCTGAGTCACCAGCAAAGCTGAGACCCATAGCTTTCGTGGGTAACGTGGGACCGTGACCCCTGCACACCAAGTACTTTTGCAAGTGCATCCTCTTCCTGGTCTCCCACGAAGTTGTGCTTTGGGCTCCAAGTAGCCCCCGCCTCCAGCACCAACTGCACCGAAGATCACTAGCCTCCACTCCATGAGTGTCCTGTGAGCCAGCTCCAAGTGCGTCCACTTGAGGCTCCTTTGCGGTCGCTAGTCCGTTGGCTAGTGGGCCCTCCCGAAGGCAACTCTTCTTCTGCTAAGGCTTTCCTGGTTGCTCCAGAGGTGCCCTGACTTACCCTTGCTGGGTGAGTCCCCCAGACCTTGCTGGGCTGCAACATCGTGCTTTCTTTGTTTCTACGAGACTTGCCGTTGCCAAGGCTTGTTGGGTCCAATCCGGTCGCCGACACCGCAGCAATCGACAGACGTTGTGGGCAGCTCGAATCCAGCTCCTGGTTGTCGTCGATGCCTCCTGGACCTCGTGGCTGAAGAGTCAAGACGACCGTCAACCTACCTGAAGCACCCAACATCGGTGGGCATCTGCTCATCGCCCTCCTGGTCACTGGCTAGTGACCCAGACTCTGTCCCCTCTGCTTTCAGGTTCTTCATATCTTCGATCCACCCTTGGATCCACCCGGACACTTTCGACTTGGTTGCCAGCAGCACTTTGCAGCAGATCGCCATTGAAAACGACGACGAAACCCGACCCTGAAAGCTAGGGCTCAAACGTGTATTTGTGCTATTACTGTTGATATTCGACTTGTAACTTATGTACTTCGAACTCTAGCCTCATAAAGAGACTAGAGGGGTGTGTTTAAGACTAAATACATATATTTTAAATATATACCTGGTGTGGCCCTCTTTCATTTGGTCACTCAAGAGATTATAGACTGGTAAAACAAGCTGCTTTACATTCCTTCAAGACTTAGCCTGAAGGCTGCTCTCCATAGCTACCACTAGGATAGCTTTCAATAAAGGTTGTCTTTAACCTATCTCCAATAAGGGGTTGTTTGGACTGGTGCAAGGTGCCCACTATAATTAGTGGACAGCATATACCAGGCCAACTTCTCACATTGGTGTGCAGCGTGTGGGATTCCAGCTTGCTATTGTTTTACCAGATAATCTCAATTGAATTAATCAACTGAAAACCACTAAGGGTACCTTAGGTACATATAATTCAAGCTTAGGATACAGTAAGTTTTACTGAACTTAGAGTTGTGTGTTAAGGGATAGCACACCCTTTCTACAACTCAAGAGAGTTTAGTAGGCCACACTAGAGTAAGTAGTGCATACACCACACCACACTAGTAATGTCTTCACTGCTAGGAACCGGTGAGCTCCTGCCATCCAGATATGACAACCTCTCATTCTTGGAATTAAAAGAGTTGTGCAAAGGTAGGAAGTTGAGGACAGGCAAAAGTGCCAACACCCAACGTCTCCTGGAGATACTTCTGCTAGATGATCTTAGAAGACCCCTAAGGTCTGAAAGGGTAGGCAGAGAGGGTGGGGCAGAAGATGAGGGAGGGGCCAGGGATGAAAATGCCCAGGACCTGACCTCTGAACCTGGCCAGGGGGATGACAATGATCCTGACCTGGAAAGTGCAGCTACTCCTGAGGATGAGGAGGAGGCCCAGAATGACCTCCCCTTTTCCCCCCAGGAAGAGTTGTGAGTGTGCCCAGAAGGTCTAGATCTCCTTCTCAGGAGTCTAACCACTCTGACACCTCAGTAGGGACCTCTATCTCTTCTCATAGGAGGGAATCTTCTCATGAGAGGAGAAAGAGGCTGATTCAGTATGAACAAGCCCAGCTTGAGCTCAGAAAACAGCAGTTGGCTAAAGACAGGGAGTCCCTAGATCTCTATAGACAGAGAAAAAATATGGGACTAGAGTCCCATGGTGGCAGCATTTTCCCCAGAGATAGGGAAAGGTCTTATGACCATAGAAACCTGAGCAAGGTTGTCCCTCACTACCAGAGTGGGGATGACATCCACAAATGGATAACTGCACTGGAGAGGGCCTGTAAAGTAGAGAGGGTCCCCCAGGAGCAGTGGGCAGCAATCTTGTGGCTCTCCTTTGCAGACAGAGGTAGAGATAAGCTCCTCACTATTAGAGAAGAGGATGCTGACAATTACAAAGTCTTGAAGAGTGCTCTGATTGAAGGGTTTGGCCTAACAACTGAACAATACAGGTTAAAGTTCAGAGATCCCCAAAAAGCACAGACTCAAGACTGGGTGGACTTTGTTGATTGTTCTGCTAAGGCTCTGGAAGGTTGGATACATGGCAGCAAGGTGCATGACTTTATAGGATTGTACAATTTGATTATGAGGGAGCAGATCCTAAATAATTGTCAAAACCAGCTTTTACACCAGTACCTGGTGGACTCTGATCTGACCTCTCCCCAAGAATTGGGAAAGAAGGCAGACAAATGGGTCAGAACCAGGGTAAGGCCTAAGAATCAGGGTGGTGACCAGAAGAAATATTCTACCAAGTCCCAAGAGAAAGGTGGGGATAAATCTAAGGATAAATCCACTACAGGGCCCCCCAAAAGACCTCTTCTGGGGGCGGGTCCCAAACTCCTTCCTCTCCTTAAAAGAAACCCTATTGCCATGTCTGTATAAAGCCTGGGCACTGGAAATCTGATCCCAGTTGTCCCAGGATTTGCAATAAAGAAAATGTTCCTCCAACAAATACTACCACCCCTCCTGGTACTACCAGTAGTAATCCTCCAGTTGGGAGTAGTGCACCCAAAAAGTTAGGTGCTTTTGCAAGGGGAACAGAGGTGGGCCCTAGTTTAGACAGGACCCCCTCAACAGACTCCTCTGACTCTGATGGTGGTATAGGATTTGCCACCTTTACCATGGGTCCCAATGCATTGGGCAGGTACAGACTGGAGCCAATAATTAATGGTCAGAAGGCTGTGGCATTCAGGGACACAGGGGCTAGTGTCACCATGGTGGCAGGGAAACTAGTCCCCCCTTACCAGCTTTTACCTGAGTTTAAATACCAGGTGACCAACATAGGTGGTGTCAGAACAGATCACCCCATGGCCATAGTCAATCTCAGCTGGGAAGGGGTCACAGGCCCAAAAAGAGTGGCAGTGTCCCTCAACTTGCCTGTAGATTGCCTGATGGGCAATGATCTGGAAATTTCAGCCTGGGCTGAAGTTGAACACCAAACCCATCTGAGAACGCTGGGCATCCCTGTAAAGGTTAGAGGGGCTGTGATGGCCACAGCCCAAGCCCAGGGAAATTTTGGAGAGATGGAGCTTGGAAGAATGGCCCACTCTCCCCCAAAAGAGAGCACAAGGGTTGAAGAAAAGTCTTCTTTCCTCCAGACAGTAGGTAAGGGTCAGCCTCCTCAGGGAACTGACCCTACTCCTAGTGAAGGAACTGCCCCAGAGGTAGTCAGGCCTGGCCTGGCCACACCCCTGATGGCAGAGGACCCTTCCAAGGTGGTACCCAGTCTGGAGCAGGTAACCAGCCCCTCTCTACCCTGCCTCAGTCAGCCCAGGGCTGCAGAGGTCAGGGAGGTCAGTGGACCCCCCAGGGCCCCCTGTCCAGAGGAACCCCCCCATCAGCAGATTAGGGGCACCCAGTCTAGTAGCCCTAGCCAGGTGAAAAGTCCTCAACACACTGAGGGATCCCCCATACCTTTGTGTAGGGACCTCCCCCAGAAGGACTCTGTTAGGCAAGGGCAAACCTGGGACCAAAAGGTTCCAAACCTGCCATGTCCCTCCAGTGGTCCATCCAAAGGGGCTGTAGGCAGCCAAAGGTTGACCCTTAGAGCAAAGTGCAACTCGGTCATGGAAAGACAGGCATACATGGTGACCAGTGATCTGAGGAAGCTGAGACCAACCTTACTAGGGCCTCACTTCCCTACTCAGACACCTCACCAGCCTTGTACTTTACCAAAGCACACCACAGGTAGTAATTCCCCATGGTGGAGACCCTCTCATACCCTTAGGGTGAGGGATTGCTTAGTGGACCATGAGACAGGGGGCAACCATGCTAGTGCAGGTGCTTCCTTATATGGCCACTTAGTCAATAAAGGCTCAACTGGCCAAGATTAGCCTTATCTCCTTTCGTTTGGGGGGTTATGTAGAAAGGTGGAATCTGACTATATGGTTGCCCCCACTTTTTTCCTGGTGTTTTGCTGGTTTATGACTTAGTTGGACTGGGATCCTGCTATTCAGGGCCCCAGTCTATCTGCTTCCTCTATACAATGGTTTCCATGTACCTTAGGTACATCTTTGATTGGAATCTGGAGTGCCCTTATAAGTCCCTAGTATATGGTATACTATGTACCCAGGGCATAGGTACCCCAGAGGCCTACCAGGGGCTGAAGCATGTATTATGCCACCCCTGGAAGGCCAGCCAAAATGACACCACAGGTCTGCTACTGCAGCCTGGGTAAGGTGGTGCATGCACCCCTTACTGTGATATAGGCTACCTATATCACTACCATTGCAAACACATATAAACCTATAAGTCACTCCTATGGCAGGCCTTACCAACCCTGAGGGCAGAGTGCTTGGTTTTTATGTGAGAGGGTGCCCCTGCATGAGCAGAGCCCCTCTGCAGCATTCGGAGTCAATCCTCTGGTGCTGTTTGTGGTGCAGCCTGACCATATACTCTTTAGTGCATTATATCCTCGCGGTACAATGCTAACTTTGGACTGGCTGCACCAAAACATGTTGTGTTTGGTGTCAAACATCTTGGAATACTATCCCCCCTGCCAATCCTGGCAGCAGGGGTAGCATTCCACCCTTCTAGAGGTAGAGACATGTACACACAGGGCTACCCGGTAACTTCTTTCCAGAGCCCTGGCATCACAAAATGGATGCCGCTGCCACAGATACGGGTCTGGCCTCCTGCTGCTGACTGAAACTCCAGCAGGGGAGGCCTGGACAATAGGTTTCCTGTCACAGGGAGGTGTAACCACCTCCCCAGACAGGATAGTGTGTATTGGGGCTCGGCGGGAGCACCCTCTGGTGCTTTGAAGTCCTGCACTGGGGGTACATTTGGTGTCCCTGTGCATATGCCAGTTCAAACAGGTTGCAGGGGCTACCTGCCCCTGCTCTGGTGCAAAACTGGACAAAGGGAATGGGTGTAACCACCCCTCTTCCCTGACCCTCCCATAGGTGGGTCCCCAGAGTATGTCCAACCCCCTAACTTTGTATAAGTATGGGACCCCAGTCCTTAGGACTTTAGATTACCCTGGACGAAACTCTGAAGCCAAATCCTGGACCTTCGACGCTCTACTTTAAGATTAGAGGACTGAAGAATCTCCCTTGGGTCAAGGAGTGACTCCCCTGCTTGGCAGGCACCTAAGAAGCAATTGTCTGGTCTGCATCACTGAAGCTCCCGCCAGATGCCGAAGTCTTTGCATCACCAGAGGTGGATTTCCAGACTTCCTCGAGGCTGCCCTGAGACCCCAGCAAAGCTGAGGCCCGTAGCTGTCGTGGGTAACGTGGGACCGTGACCCCTGGACACCGAGTACTTTTGCAAGTGCATCCACTTCCTGGTCTCCCACGAAGTTGTGCTTTGGGCTTCTAGTAGCCCCCAGCACCAACTGCACCAAAGATCACTAGCCTCCACTCCACAAGTGTCCTGTGAGCCAGCTCCAAGTGCGTCCACTTGAGGCTCCTTGGTGGTCGCTAGTCCATTGGCTAGTGGGCCCTCCCAAAGGCAACTCTTCTTCTGCTAGGGCTTTCATGGTTGCTCCAGAGGTGCCCTGACTTACCCTTGCTGGGTGAGTCCCCCAGACCTTGCTGGTCTGGAAAATCGTCCTTTCTTTGTTTCTACAAGACTTGCCGTTGCCAAGGCTTGTTGGGTCCAATCCGGACGCTGACACCGTAGCAATCGACAAATGTCATAAGGCAGTGTGAATACAGCTCCTGGTTGTCGTCGACGCCTCCTGGACCTTGTGGCTGAAGAGTCAAGACGACCATCAACCTACCTGAAGCACCCGACATCGGTGGGCATCTGCTCATCGCCCTCCTGGTCACTGGCTAGTGACCCAGACTCTGTCCCCTCTGCTTTCAGGTTCTTCAGATCTTCGATCCACCCTTGGATCCACCCGGACACTTTCGACTTGGTCGCCAGCAGCACTTTGCAGCAGATCGCCATTGAAAACGACGACGAAACCCGACCCCAAAAGACACCTATGCCACGGCTCCCCTGGGTGAGGTAACTCGAGTACTCCGGTGCTCCCGTGGGTATTGACTCTAGAACAGCCTAGTTCTAAAAGGATTTGCTCCAAGTCCTCATCCAAGTGTTCTTTTTCTTTAAAATTCCAACCGCGACATTCCCCATAGAAGTCAACGGCAGCTCGCGGCTGTGTTCTCACACTGCACGCGTCCCCGTGGGTCCCCTGTGTCACTACCTTGGGTGGTTACTTGTGGTCCAAGCATTTCTACAGGCTCTAGTCCTTGTGTCTAGCTCAGTCGTGGTTCTTATACCACTTTATTGGTATATGGTTTGGTACGCCCCTAGGGCTCAAACGTGTATTTGTGCTATTACTGTTGATATTCGACTTGTAACTTATGTACTTCAAAGTCTAGCCTCATAAACAGACTAGAGGGGTGTGTTTAAGACTAAATACATATATTTTAAATATATACCTGGTGTGGTCCTCTTTCATTTGGTCACTCAAGAGATTATAGACTGGTAAAACAAGCTGCTTTACATTCCTTCAAGACTTAGCCTGAAGGCTGCTCTCCATAGCTACCACTAGGATAGCTTTCAATAAAGTCTGTATTTAACCTATCTCCAATAAGGGGTTGTTTGGACTGGTGCAAGGTGCCCACTATAATTAGTGGACAGCATATACCAGGCCAACTTCTCACAGTAACAGTACATGTGTTAGTGCCTTGGTCATTGCATACGTACATGGGTAGTGCCTTGATGAATCGAGTACTGCAAGGAGAGTGCATGGTGAATTTATAAGTGCTTGTGTTTTGACGCAATGATTAGATAAGGACATGGAACTGGCTGGGTGATTGGGGGAGTGCATGGGTAGTGACAAGGAGATGGCTGGACTGCATCAGTAGTGCTCAGGGATTGTAGCAGTGCATGTGTTAGTGCATGGGTCATTGCATGAGTACATGGGTAGTGACTGGATGATTAGAGTACTGCAAGGAGAGTGCTTGGTGAATTTATAAGTGCTTGTGTTTTGGCGCAGTGATTAGATAAGGACATGGAACTGGCTGGGTGATTGGAGGAGTGCATGGGTAGTGACAAGGAGATGGCTGGACTGCATCAGTAGGGCTCAGGGGACTGTAGCAGAGCATGTGTTACTGCCTGGGTCATTGCATGAGTACATGGGTACTGACTGGATGATTAGAGTACTACAAGGAGAGTGCATGGTGAATTTATAAGTGCTTGTGTTTTGGCGCAGTGATTAGATAAGGACATGGAACTGGCTGTGTAATTGGAGGAGTGCATGGTTAGTGACAAGGAGATGGCTGGACTGCATCAGTAGTGCCCAGGGGATTGTAGCAGTGCATGTGTTAGTGCCTGGGCCATTGCATTAGTACATGGATACTGACTGGATGATTAGAGTACTGCAAGGAGAGTGCATTGTGAATTTATAGGTGTTTAGGTTTTGGAGGAGTGATTGGATAAGTACATGGTGTTCGCTGGGTGATTGGAGGAGTGCATGGGTAGTGACAGGGCGAAGGCAGGACTGCATCAGTAGTACTCAGGGGATTGTAGCAGTGCATGTGTTAGTGCCTGGGCCATTGCATGAGTACATGTTTAGTGACTGGATGATTAGAGTACTGCAAGGAGAGTGCATGGTGAATTTATAAGTGCTTGTGTTTAGGCACAGTGATTAGATAAGGACATGGAACTGGCTGGGTGATTGGAGGAGTGCATGGGTAGTGACAGGGAGATGGCTGGACTGCATCAGTAGTGCTCAGTGGATTGTAACAGTGCATGTGTTAGTGCCTGGGTCATTGCATAAGTACATGGGTACTGACTGGATGATTAGAGTACTGCAAGGAGAGTGCAGGTTGAATTTGTAAGTGCTTGTGTTTTGTCGCAGCGATTAGATAAGGACATGGAACTGGCTGGGTGTTTGGATGAGTGCATGGGTAGTGACACGGAGATGGCTTGACTGCATCAGTAGTGCTCAGGGGATTGTAGCAGTGCATGTGTTAGTGCCTGGGTCATTGCATGAGTACATGGGTAGTGACTGGATGATTAGAGTACTGCAAGGAGAGTGCATGGTGAATTTAGAAGTGCTTGTGTTTTGGTGCAGTGATTAGATAAGTACATGGAACTGGCTGGGTGATTGGAGGAGTGCATGGGTAGTAACAAGGAGATGGCTGGACTGCATCAGTAGTGCTCAGGGATTGTAGCAGTGCATGTGTTAGTGCCTGGGTCACTGCATGAGTACATGGGTAGTGACTGGATGATTAGAGTACTGCAAGGAGAGTGCGTGGTGAATTTATAAGTGCTTGTGTTTTGGCGCAGTGATTAGATAAGGACATGGAACTGGCTGGGTGATTGGAGGAGTGCATGGGTAGTGACAAGGAGATAGCTGGACTGCATCAGTAGTGCTCAGGGGACTGTAGCAGAGCATGTGTTGCTGCCTGGGTCATTGCATGAGTACATGGGTACTGACTGGATGATTAGAGTACTACAAGGAGAGTGCATGGTGAATTTATAAGTGCTTAGGTTTTGCGGAGTGATTGGATAAGTACATGGTGTTCGCTGGGTGATTGGAGGAGTGCATGGGTAGTGACAGGGCGAAGGCTGGACTGTATCAGTAGTACTCAGGGGATTGTAGCAGTGCATGTGTTAGTGCCTGGGCCATTGCATGAGTACATGTTTAGTGACTGGATGATTAGAGTACTGCAAGGAGAGTGCATGGTGAATTTATAAGTGCTTGTGTTTTGGCGCAGTGTTTAGATAAGGACATGGAACTGGCTGGGTGATTGGAGGAGTGCATGGGTAGTGACAAGGAGATAGCTGGACTGCATCAGTAGTGCTCAGGGGACTGTAGCAGAGTATGTGTTACTGCCTGGGTCATTGCATGAGTACATGGGTACTGACTGGATGATTAGAGTACTACAAGGAGAGTGCATGGTGAATTTATAAGTGCTTGTGTTTTGGCACAGTGATTAGATAAGGACATGGAACTGGCTGGGTAATTGGAGGAGTGCATGGGTAGTGACAAGGAGATGGCTGGACTGCATCAGTAGTGCCCAGGGGATTGTAGCAGTGCATGTGTTAGTGCCTGGGCCATTGCATTAGTACATGGATACTGACTGGATGATTAGAGTACTGCAAGGAGAGTGCATGGTGAATTTATAACTGCTTGTGTTTTGGCGCAGTGATTAGATAAGGACATGGAACTGGCTGGGTGATTGGAAGAGTGCATGGGTAGTGACAAGGAGATGGCTGGACTGCATCAGTTGTGCTCAGGGAATTGTAGCAGTGCATGTGTTAGTGCCTGCGTCATTGCATGAGTACATGGGTAGTGACTGGATGATTAGAGTACTGCAAGGAGAGTGCATTGTGAATTTATAAGTGCTTAGGTTTTGGCAGAGTGATTGGATAAGTACATGGTGTTCGCTGGGTGATTGGCGGAGTGCATGGGTAGTGACAGGGTGAATGCTGGACTGCATCAGTAGTACTCAGGGGATTGTAGCAGTGCATGTGTTAGTGCCTGGGCCATTGCATGAGTACATGTTTAGTGACTGGATGATTAGAGTACTGCAAGGAGAGTGCATGGTGAATTTATAAGTGCTTGTGTTTTGGCACAGTGATTAGATAAGGACATGGAACTGGCTGGGTGATTGGAGGAGTGCATGGGTAGTGACAAAGAGATGGCTGGACTGCATCAGTAGTGCTCAGGGGATTGTAACCGTGCATGTGTTAGTGCCTGGGTCATTGCATAAGTACATGGGTACTGACTGGATGATTAGAGTACTGCAAGGAGAGTGCATGGTGAATTTATAAGTGCTTGTGTTTTGGCGCAGTGATTAGATAAGGACATGGAACTGGCTGGGTAATTGGAGGAGTGCACGGGTAGTGACAAGGAGATGGCTGGACTGCATCAGTAGTGCCCAGTGGATTGTAGCAGTGCATGTGTTTGTGCCTGGGTCATTGCATGACTACATCTGTAGTGACTGGATGATTACAGTACTGCAAGGAGAGTGCATGGTGAATTTATAAGTGCTTGTGTTTTGGCGCAGTGATTAGATAAGGACATGGAACTGGCTGGGTGATTGGAGGAGTGCATGGGTAGTGACAAGGAGATGGCTAGACTGCATCAGTCGTGCTCAGGGAATTGTAGCAGTGCATGTGTTAGTGCCTGGGTCATTGCATGAGTACATGGGTAGTGACTGGATGATTAGAGTACTGCAAGGACAGTGCATTGTGAATTTATAAGTGCTTAGGTTTTGCGGAGTGATTGGATAAGTACATGGTGTTCGCTGGGTGATTGGAGGAGTGCCTGGGTAGTGACATGGCGAAGGCTGGACTGTATCAGTAGTACTCAGGGGATTGTAGCAGTGCATGTGTTAGTGCCTGGGCCATTGCATGAGTACATGTTTAGTGACTGGATGATTAGAGTACTGCAAGGAGAGTGCATGGTGAATTTATAACTGCTTGTGTTTTGGCGCAGTGATTAGATAAGGACATGGAACTGGGTGGGTAATTGGAGGAGTGCATGGGTAGTGACAAGGAGATGGCTGGACAGCATCAGTAGTGCCCAGGGGATTGTAACAGTGCATGTGTTAGTGCCTGGGTCATTGCATGAGTACATGTTTAGTGACTGGATGATTAGAGTACTGCAAGGAGAGTGCATTGTGAATTTATAAGTGCTTGTGTTTTGGCACAGTGATTAGATAAGGACATGGAACTGGCTGGGTGATTGGAGGAGTGCATGGGTAGTGACAAGGAAATGGCTAGACTGCATCAGTCGTGCTCAGGGAATTGTAGCAGTGCATGTGTTAGTGCCTGGGTCATTGCATGAGTACATGGGTAGTGACTGGATGATTAGAGTACTGCAAGGAGAGTGCATTGTGAATTTATAAGTGCTTAGGTTTTGCGGAGTGATTGGATAAGTACATGGTGTTCGCTGGGTGATTGGAGGAGTGCATGGGTAGTGACATGGCGAAGGCTGGACTGTATCAGTAGTACTCAGGGGATTGTAGCAGTGCATGTGTTAGTGCCTGGGCCATTGCATGAGTACATGTTTAGTGACTGGATGATTAGAGTACTGCAAGGAGAGTGCATGGTGAATGTATAACTGCTTGTGTTTTGGCGCAGTGATTAGATAAGGACATGGAACTGGGTGGGTAATTGGAGGAGTGCACGGGTAGTGACAAGGAGATGGCTGGACTGCATCAGTAGTGCCCAGTGGATTGTAGCAGTGCATGTGTTTGTGCCTGGGTCATTGCATGACTACATCTGTAGTGACTGGATGATTACAGTACTGCAAGGAGAGTGCATGGTGAATTTATAAGTGCTTGTGTTTTGGCGCAGTAATTAGATAAGGACATGGAACTGGCTGGGTGATTGGAGGAGTGCATGGGTAGTGACAAGGAGATGGCTGGACTGCATCAGTTGTGCGCAGGGAATTGTAGCAGTGCATGTGTTAGTGCCTGGGTCATTGCATGAGTACATGGGTAGTGACTGGATGATTAGAGTACTGCAAGGAGAGTGCATTGTGAATTTATAAGTGCTTAGGTATTGGAGGAGTGCATGGGTAGTGACAGGGCGAAGGCTGGACTGTATCAGTAGTACTCATGGGATTGTAGCAGTGCATTTGTTAGTGTCTGGGCCATTGCATGAGTACATGTTTAGTGACTGGATGATTAGAGTACTGCAAGGAGAGTGCATGGTGAATTTATAAGTGCTTGTGTTTTGGCACATTGATTAGATAAGTACATGGTGTTCGCTGGGTGATTGGCGGAGTGCATGGGTAGTGACAGGGTGAAGGCTGGACTGCATCAGTAGTACTCAGGGGATTGTAGCAGTGCATGTGTTAGTGCCTGGGCCATTGCATGAGTACATGTTTAGTGACTGGATGATTAGAGTACTGCAAGGAGAGTGCATGGTGAATTTATAAGTGCTTGTGTTTTGGCACAGTGATTAGATAAGGACATGGAACTGGCTGGGTGATTGGAGGAGTGCATGGGTAGTGACAAGGAGATGGCTGGACTGCATCAGTAGTGCCCAGTGGATTGTAGCAGTGCATGTGTTTGTGCCTGGGTCATTGCATGACTACATCTGTAGTGACTGGATGATTACAGTACTGCAAGGAGAGTGCATGGTGAATTTATAAGTGCTTGTGTTTTGGCGCAGTGATTAGATAAGGACATGGAACTGGCTGGGTGATTGGAGGAGTGCATGGGTAGTGACAAGGAGATGGCTAGACTGCATCAGTCGTGCTCAGGGAATTGTAGCAGTGCATGTGTTAGTGCCTGGGTCATTGCATGAGTACATGGGTAGTGACTGGATGATTAGAGTACTGCAAGGAGAGTGCATTGTGAATTTATAAGTGCTTAGGTTTTGCGGAGTGATTGGATAAGTACATGGTGTTTGCTGGGTGATTGGAGGAGTGCATGGGTAGTGACATGGCGAAGGCTGGACTGTATCAGTAGTACTCAGGGGATTGTAGCAGTGCATGTGTTAGTGCCTGGGCCATTGCATGAGTACATGTTTAGTGACTGGATGATTAGAGTACTGCAAGGAGAGTGCATGGTGAATTTATAACTGCTTGTGTTTTGGCGCAGTGATTAGATAAGGACATGGAACTGGGTGGGTAATTGGAGGAGTGCACGGGTAGTGACAAGGAGATGGCTGGACTGCATCAGTAGTGCCCAGTGGATTGTAGCAGTGCATGTGTTTGTGCCTGGGTCATTGCATGACTACATCTGTAGTGACTGGATGATTACAGTACTGCAAGGAGAGTGCATGGTGAATTTATAAGTGCTTGTGTTTTGGCGCAGTAATTAGATAAGGACATGGAACTGGCTGGGTGATTGGAGGAGTGCATGGGTAGTGACAAGGAGATGGCTGGACTGCATCAGTTGTGCGCAGGGAATTGTAGCAGTGCATGTGTTAGTGCCTGGGTCATTGCATGAGTACATGGGTAGTGACTGGATGATTAGAGTACTGCAAGGAGAGTGCATTGTGAATTTATAAGTGCTTAGGTATTGGAGGAGTGCATGGGTAGTGACAGGGCGAAGGCTGGACTGTATCAGTAGTACTCATGGGATTGTAGCAGTGCATTTGTTAGTGTCTGGGCCATTGCATGAGTACATGTTTAGTGACTGGATGATTAGAGTACTGCAAGGAGAGTGCATGGTGAATTTATAAGTGCTTGTGTTTTGGCACATTGATTAGATAAGGACATGGAACTGGCTGGGTGATTGGAGGAGTGCATGGGTAGTGCCAAGGCGATGGCTGGACAGCATCAGTAGTGCTCAGGGGATTGTAACAGTGCATGTGTTAGTGCCTGAGTCAATGCATGAGTACATGGGTAGTGACTGGATGATTAGAGTACTGCAAGGAGAGTGCATTGTGAATTTATAAGTGCTTAGGTTTTGGCGGAGTGATTGGATAAGTACATGGTGTTCACTGGGTGATTGGAGGAGTGCATGGGTAGTGACAGGGCGAAGGCTGGACTGCATCAGTAGTACTCAGGGGATTGTAGCAGTGCATGTGTTAGTGCCTGGGCCATTGCATGAGTACATGTTTAGTGACTGGATGATTAGAGTACTGCAAGGAGAGTGCATGGTGAATTTATAAGTGCTTAGGTTTTGCGGAGTGATTGGATAAGTACATGGTGTTCGCTGGGTGGTTGGAGGAGTGCATGGGTAGTGACAGGGCGAAGGCTGGACAGCATCAGTAGTGCTCAGGGGATTGTAGCAGTGCATGTGATAGTGCCTGGGTCATTGCATAAGTACATGGGTACTGACTGGATGATTAGAGTACTGCAAGGAGAGTTCATGTTGAATTTACAAGTGCTTGTGTTTTGGCGCAGTGATTAGATAAGGACATGGAACTGGCTGGGTGATTGGAGGAGTGCATAGGAAGTGACAAGGAGATGGCTTGATTGGGGTGAGCCGAGAGGCACCGCAGGTGAGCCAAGAGGCACCGCAGGTCCTGCTGGTGCTGAGCATGTCGCCCCTCCCCCTTCCTCTTTCCTCGGCTTCCGGGATGATACTACCGTAGAAGCTTGCAGCGAGGCTGCAGTTAGGCACACACTACGATATTGGCGTTTTCGGCGATTTTGACGTTGTCGGCGTGTGGAGCGGCTTCGAGGCAGCAGAGAGAGCGTGGGCCGCCTGCTGCCCCCCTGCAGTGCTGTGGCTGCCCTGTCTACAGACCGGAGGTATCGGTGGCGGGGATTGCGGGAGCGACGACGGGCCGCAGAGCCGGCTGAAGACGTCGGAGGTCTCTCGAGGCAGGGACCGACGGAGCTGGTGGACTGTGAAAAGCGCTGGTGAGGGACCAGTTATTATAGAGCTTGAGTAGCTAAGAGGAGCTAAGAGGACTGGGAGCCAGGACTGCGAGTGTGAAGTAGGGGCAGCAGCGGATTACCAAGCACTGCATTACTGCCATCAAGTCGATAGAGACACGGTAGGACTTATCTTTAGTAATTCTGTGAGCTGCTGCTTTCTTTTATAAATTCTTCACAAACTCTCAAGAGCACCAGCGCTTGGTTTATTTACAGTACGTGCTGGCTGGAACTTTCCCTGGCAGATTGTCAGTTGCTGCATAACTCCTCTAAAGCTACCTCTTGTGTGGTTCTTGTGCGGTTTTTGGCAGTTTGGCCGCAAACAAGTGACTCTGTGCCTCGTTGGGGGTTATTGAGGTGCCTCGGTGGGTGACAACAAGGTGTCCTATGTGTACTACGTGGTCAGTGAAGAAATAACTTATGCAAGTGAAGTGAATTAAGGCCTGGGCGTAGAGCTATGCGTCACATGGATTTGAGAGGGACAACAGCACATGCAGGAGCTCCAGTCGCAGCCCCCCCGCTTCTCCATCGTCAGCACAGAAAGCTAGACGTCAAACAGCGCAGGCCCGTATTTTGGCAGCCAGGAGAGGTAGAATTGTTCAGAAAACTAGGGGAGATATAAACTTCACGAGCGCGCAAGTGGCTCTCCTGTCTCAGAAGTTCTCTTCTATGCTATCTGACTCCCCTGGAACATCTTCGGCCTCACTGGAGCTCTCGCCAGAATTGAGATTTGAGGGCAAAGGCAGAGTCGCAAGGGCAGTGGTAGTGGAGTCGTCTGTGCTTGGGTCTGTTTTGTCAGGGAATAGGAGCCCAGAAGTGGTTAATCCTCCTAACACTCCTAAGGAGTATCCGGTATTCTCTATAAATCGTAAAGTCAATCAGATGGCTAATTTGGCTAAAATGGCTAACGAACGCAGCGGACAAGACACTTCCTGAAGTCGCTGCCCCTGTAATTCAGGAGAAAGGCGCTGACGCCACCATGGGAAATAGGGCTCCTTTGGGAAAAGAAGGAGAGACCTTTCTGGAAAAAAGTTCAGAGGATCAAGCCCAACCAAGGCAGTGGGCAGGGGCTGCACAAGGGGCAACGCTGGAGATGTCAAGATGCAATTCCAGGACAAGTGAGGACCTGGGGTCTTTATCCCCTTTACTACAGCACGACTCGTCGATGGGACCAGGACCAGAAACAGGGCCAGAAGTTAGGGCCCTGGCCTGTCAGCAGGGAACGGACAATAGCGTCGCTAATGTTGGGGGGGGTCACCATTGATACTGCTTCTTCTATGGTCCAGTCTTCAGTCGTCCCGTTAGACCAGATGCAGCAGCTCTTTGAGACCATTCTGGGGGAAATCCGAGACTGCAAGACCTCACAAGTTCAGGAACTCTCTTTATTGCACCAACGCCTAGATAAAATTGAAACCATGGTACAGCAAATACCTGAGAGATTTAAACAGCTGGAACAACGGGTATCTGATATTGAGGATCGATTTGCATTATGTGACTCTGACATTGTCTCTCTCCAGAAGACGTTTCAGGCCTCCCAGAATAAGATGGATGACCCCGTTTTTATAATGTGTATCGAGGTAGTGAATTGCAGTTTTTGCACTAATGATCATTGCATTTGCTGCAATAGGCTGCAGTAGGCTTACAGCTCACGTTTCTGTATGGCACTTTGCACATTGCACTTTGCCTTTTCAGGTACTGCGTTTTTTTTTGTTTTTTTTTGTATTAACGAATTTTGTATATTGTACTGCATATGTTTCTACTTATTGAACTATTGAAATATTGAAGTACTTCTGTACTTTTGTATTGCGTCCCTCCTAAGCTGATATTAGTTACTATGAGAGCAAGCTACGGGTTTACCGAGGCAAGTTATATACTTTAAATATCCCGGGGTTAATATAATTGATAGTTCTTTTTTGATAGAGGTGATAGAGGTGAAGGGGGGGAGGACGTGCTCCCGGGTGCCAAGTCAAGGCACCTTGTTGTTGGAGGGAGGCGGTGGCAGTGAGGGAAGGGCAACCTCACTCCACAGACAGTTTGAAGTGGGCATAGGGGAGGGGGAAGAGGGGTGTAGCATTAAAAAAAATGAACGTATGGATAGCAGGCAGACTAGGAATGGTGGGCCGTTGGGCAACATGATTAAACTTGGAGGCCAAGTTGAAATGGGCAGGGTCTCTGTCACCAAGGGGGTCGACTTGATTCTATTGAGAGACCTGATACAAATGGAAGAGAGTTGGAAGAGAGAATATGATAGTCCTTTTTGTAAAGTGCTATATTTGGTCTAAGGGATGACACAAGTGTTGAAGGTAATTTCATGTAATGTGAATGGCTTCTTGAACGCACAAAAAGGAAGAGCAATGTTAAAGTGGTTAGAATCTTTCTACCCTCAGGTGATTTTCTTGCAGGAGACACATCTTAAATCTAACTCCCCAACTTTACTCTCCCTAAAAAATATGCCCAAGCATGCTTTGCCTCGGCCCAGGCGGCAGTGCGAGGAGTGGGTATTATTTTATCTTTGGATTTGGATTGGGAGGTGGGTAAGGTGATTCGGGACAAGGGAGCTAGGTGGTTGTGGATAGAAGTCTTAGTTAATGGAATAGCTGTCGTCCTGCTTAATTATTTAGGTCCAATTGGCGACAACGGTGCTGCTCTGGAACAGGTATATGATCTGCTGGTGGGTGCGCAGGGGTTTATAATTATGGGGGGAGATTTTAACTTAATTCAAGATCTACGTTTTGATACCTCCAACAAGGGAAAATAGCAATTAAAACCTAAAACAGATAGGCTCTTAAAAATTATTAAAGAGGATCTCGCTTTATTGGACCCATGGAGGGTAGACCATCCAGGTGCCACTGAGTTTACGTGCTACTAAGCGAGATTTAAAACAGCATCCCGTTTGGATTTCTTTTTGATTAGTAATCTGTTCACAAGGGGGAATCCTTGATTCTCTCTAATCCATTTTCGGATCACTCTTTAGTATCCTTAATATTACACTTGCCCGCCCCCAGGAGAAAGAGTAATAGGTGGCATTTTGACAAAGCACTGTTATCAGATCAAAAATGGATCGATGAAACCCGTGATTTTATAGGATGGTTTTTTAAGGAGAATGTGAATTCGGCGCCAGGTTTTATGGTATGGGAGGCTTTTAAGGCTACATTTAGGGGACGGGTGGTGGCATACAGAGCTAATCTTTATAAGTTAAGGAAACTTAAGATTGCTGGACCCAGGATGCGGTGGAGCAGGTTAGGAGAGAACTTTCAGGGAGGTCAATAGGGGAACTGGAGGAAGAGGCACTTCAGCAGGAACTATTAAGGGCTAAGGAGGAGCTGAAAAGTTTTTTTCTGCTTGAGGAAATTGCTGGAAGTAAAGCTGCTTGTCAAAAGGTGTACGAGGAAAGCCAGCATATCGGGAAATTTTTAGCTTGGTCCACAAAATCGCAACAGAGCAAACAGTTTATTCCACAAATTAGAAATCCGAGTACTAGGTGCCTGGTGGATGCTAAGGACGAAATTGCCGAAATTTTTATATCACATTTCAGCAAGATATATGGGGAAGTCCAGACAGTTGACCCTCAAGCTCTTGCAGATTATTTTACGACAGTCCACCTGCTTAAAGTCAGCGAGGAGGACTGTATGCTTTTGAGTGAACCGATTACAATCACAGAATTAAGTGAAATCGTTAAAAAAATGGCAAATGGGAAGGCGAGAGGCAATGATGGGATCCCTATTGAAGTATATAAACTGTTTTTAAATGAACTCACCCCGTTCTTAGTATCACTGTACAACCAAGTTTTGGCTGGAACGGAAGTTTCAGACAGATTCAAGGAATCAGTGATGATCTCAATTCTAAAGAAGGATAAGGACCCTAAAGATCCAAGTTCCTATCGCCCAATAAGTCCACTAAATGTAGACTATAAGCTTCTTATGAAAATCTGGGCAAATAGAATTGCGGGCTGCGCGCATTATTTGGTACATGCAGATCAAACAGGGTTTTTGCCTGGGAGATATATGGCTATGAATACGTTTTATCTGATTCAAGCTATTGACTATTTTTCTGCTACGAAGGAGGCTGCGGCCTTCTTAATGATGGACGCAGAAAAAGCATTCGACCTGGTGGATTGGCAGGCCCTCTTCTTTATTTTGGGTGAGTTTGGCTTTCCACGCCATCTGATCGAGATGCTGAAGAGAATATATAGGGGAGCCATCGGAAGAATTATTATAAATTCAGAGGAGGCGGGAGAGGTAGTAATAAGGCGGGGTACTAGGCAGGGATTCCCCCTCTCCCCCCTTCTGTTCTCACTTTTTATTGAGCCATTAGCAATAAAAATCCGTTCTAACATACTAATCCAAGTCCCCCTATTAGAAATGGCCAAAATAAAGCTGTTCGCTGATGATCTGATCCTGTACCTGAATCCAAAGAAATCAAACATTCAGAGAGCATTGGGAGAAATCTAGGCATTTATAGAATTAGGGGGTTACAGGATCAATCAATCCAAAACGGAGCTTCTTTTATTTAATGCACCAGGAACAGAGTTGCCGCAAGGGCTGAAATTCTTACCTCTTAAACCCATTAGATATCTGGGCCTGTATGTAACAGTGGACTTTCTTCAACTTTTTCACCTAAATTACGGTAAAACACTTGACAAAATAAAAAGTCTGCTAGAAAGATGGGCATTATTGCCCTTGTCAATAATAGATCGAGTCTCTCTGATAAAAATGTTGATTCTTCATTTGTTGTTATTTTTATTTTTAAATCTTCCTTTAAAGATTCCAATCTCGTACTTTAATGAAATCAATAAGGTGTTTCAGGAGTTTATTTGGGCTAAGAAAAAGTCTCAAATTAATTTATCTATTTTACAATTGGATGTAGATCAGGGAGGTCTTGCAGTACCTCATTTAGCTACTTATTGCCAAGCTGCATTACTTATCTTAACAACTCAGCTTCTGTCCCCTTCTTGAAAGTTTGATCATTTTTTATTTAATCATATGCTTAGATAGAGTGCTATTAAGTTACCAGCATTTTTGCGCACTGCAAAGTTACCAAAAAAAACAAGATTAAGGTGGTGAATATAATATTAAGCCGCATTCAGCGATTCAACAAAAATTATAATATTCCATCATGCCATGCATACTCCTCTCTTTACGACTGTGAGGTATGGGGCCTCAAACTCCCACAAAAGGGGGTACAGCCTTATATTCTGTTGGGTTTTTGTAAATTGGGCGACTTTTATAATGAAACTAATCAGATGACGTGGGAGGCTTTTGTGACACAATTTGAAATGCAGAGCCTGGACCTCTGGCTAAGTTTTAGGCAGATCTCATGTTTCCTCCGGACTAACTTCAGAGGAATCAGCGAGAGTACTAGAGTAATTTTAAAAGCTGCCTTTGAGTCAAACTTATCGGGCATTGGCAACTGGTACAAGGTATTACGCCGGGAAAAGAACAAGAACCTCATTGGATTAATGCGCCCAAAAATCGCTCAGGAAACTAACTGCAGGTTTAGTAGACAGGAATGGCTATGAATCTGTGAGCTTGGCCACAGGGCATTGAGAGCGGCCAATTTTCAAAGAATGTCCTTCCTCTCTATATGGGTGGCCTACTACACTCCCTCCAGGCTCCATAAATGGTTCACCACACTACCGAATGATTGTTTCAGATGCAATCTGCCAGAGGCAGGGGACTGGACACATATATTTTTCACTTGTCTGAGACTACAACACTTTTGGGAGGAGGTTTTTAGGTTTATCAGTAAATGTGTTTCATTAGATATCCTTCCATGTGCATCGCTGGCGCTATTTGGCTTCTCCTATGTAATTGATCAGCTCTCATTATACGAGCAATTTTTCATTTCCCTAGCCATAGCAGTAGCCAGATCTTTAATTCTACAAAAGTGGAGATCTCAGAAATTACCTACAATGGCCTGGTGGCTACACAAGATGGAGAGGACCTACAAATTTGAGGAGGCCTACGCAAAGAGGATAGGGGCGGTGCAGAGATTTGGGATGACATGGAAGGGCTATGTTGCAATCACACACATAAATGATACTATGTGACTTATCTATGGGGAATTTTCAGACGAAGAGTGTAATCATATAGGTTATTAAGCTAGGGGTCATATGTTATCACAGATTTGATGTTTAGAATGCTGCTTTTGTACATCATGTAAAAGGGAGCACAAATTTACGTCTTTTTTTACTGTATATTTTAAATGTGAGACTTAATATGCAATAGGTTTTATCTTCTTTGCCTTTTAGTATATTTTGTGTATCATATTTATCAAGTACTAATGGATTACGAAATTTGTTAAACTTATTGTCTATTTATTATATGTGATAGGAGAGTCTGCAAATTTGTCTGTACTACGCTTTGTTTTCTACGCTCAATAAAAAGTAGAAAAAAAAAAGAAAAGAGATGGCTGGACTGCATGGGTAGTGCTCAGGGTATTGTAGCAGTGCATGAGTTAGTGCATGGGTCATTGCCTGAGTGCATGGGTAGTGACTGGATGATTTGAGTACTGCAAGGAGAGTGCATGGTGAATTTATAAGTGCTTGTGTTTTGGCGCAGTGATTAGATAAGGACATGGAACTGGCTGGGTGATTGGAGGAGTGCATGGGTAGTGACAAGGAGATGGCTAGACTGCATGGGTAGTGCTCAGGGGATTGTAGCAGTGCATGTGTTAGTGCCTGATTCATTGCATGAGTACATGGATAGTGACTGGATGATTACAGTACTGCAAGGAGAGTGCATGGTGAATCTATAAGTACTTGCGTTTTGGCGCAGTGATTAGATAAGGACATGGAACTGGCTGGGTGATTGGAGGAGTGCATGGGTAGTGACAAGGAGATGGCTGGACTGCATGGGTAGTGCTCAGGGTATAGTAGCAGTGCATGTGTTAGTGCCTGGGTCATTGCATAAGTACATGGGTACTGACTGTATGATTAGAGTACTGCAAGGAGAGTGCATGGTGAATTTATAAGTGCTTGTGTTTTGGCGCAGTGATTAGATAAGGACATGGAACTGGCTGGGTGATTGGAGGAGTGCATGGGTAGTGACAAGGAGATGGCTGGACTGCATGGGTAGTGCTCAGGATATTGTATCAGTGCATGTGTTAGTGCCTGGGTGAGTGCATTAGTACATGGGTAGAGACTGGATGATTAGAGTACTGCAAGGAGAGTGCATGGTGAATTCATAAGTGCTTGTGTTTTGACGCAGTGATTAGATAAGGACATGGAACTGGCTGGGTGATTGGAGGAGTGCATGGGTAGTGACAAGGAGATGGCTGGACAGCATCAGTAGTGCTCAGGGGATTGTAGCAGTGCATGTTTTAGTGCCTGGGTCATTGCATAAGTACATGGGTACTGACTGGATGATTAGACTACTGCAAGGAGAGTGCATGGTGAATTTAAAAGTGCTTGGGTTTTGGCAGAGTGATTGGATAAGTACACACATGTCACATTAGGCCCCTCCCCCTCCCTTCACCACTGTGCAAACGCGCCCCCTGGTGCATTTTTAAGTTGGGGGATTAATTCCCCTTGAATCCTGAGGGTCCCTCGGGGCCAACTAGCCCACCAGGTACCGCCAGTAAGCACCACAGAGCTGCATTGCAGAGAGGTGGTCTGAGGCCAAGCCCCTTTTTACACCTCTCTACAACGTAACTCTGTGGCGCTTACTGGACGTACCTGGTGGGCTAGTTGACCACCAGGGACACTCAGGATTCAAGAGGACTTAATCCACCAACTTAAAACGTGCCTCAGGGGGCGTTTGCACACTTGTCACATCAGCCACGCCCCCTCCCTGCACCACTGTGCAAACGCACCCCCTGGTGGCAATGGACAGTGGGAGGGAGGGGGAGATCGGGGGTAAAGAAGTGACCAGGGATAACGGGAGGGAGGGAGGGCGGGGGTAAACAAGTGACAACGGGAGGGAGGTTGGGGGTACACAAGTGACAATGGACAGTGGGAGGGAGAGGGAGATTGGGGGTAAACAAGTGAAAACGGATAACGGGAGGGCGGGGGTAAACAAGTGACAACGGGAAGGAGGGTGGGGGTAAACAAGAGGCAATGGACAGTGGGAGGGAGGGGGAGATTGGGGGTAAACAAGTGACCACGGACCACGGGAGGGAGGGAGGGCGGGGGTAAACAAGTGACAACGGGAAGGAGGGTGGGAGTGAACAAGTGGCAATGGACAGTGGGAGGGAGGGGGGGTTGGGGGTAAACAAGTGACCACAGATAATGGGAGGGAGGGAGGGCAGGGGTAAACAAGTGAAAACGGGAGGGAGGGTGGGGGTAAACAAGTGGCAATGGACAGTGGGAGGGAGTGGGAGATTGGGGGTAAACAACTGACCAGGGATAACGGGAGGGAGGGAGGGGGTAAGCAAGTAACAACGGGAGGGAGGGTGGGGGTAAACAAGTGGCAATGGACAGTGGGAGGGAGGGGGAGATTGGGGGTAAACAAGTGACCACGGATAACAGGAGGGAGGGTGGGGTAAACAAGTGACAAAGGGAGGGAGGGTGGGGGTAAACAAGTGGCAATGGACAGTGGGAGGGAGAGGGAGATCGGGGGTAAACAAGTGACCACGGACCATGGGAGGGAGTGTGTGAGGTAGGGGTAAACAAGTGACCATGTTTAACGGGAGGGAGGGAGGGCAAGGGTAAACAGGTGACAACGGAAGGGAGGGTGAGGGTAAACAAGTTGCAATGGACAGTGGGAGGGAGGGGGAGATCGGGGGTAAACAAGTGACCACGGATAACGGGAGGGAGGGAGGGTGGGGGTAAACAAGTGACAACGGGAGGGAGCAGCAACCGCAGACTTCTCCTAATACTTTGATACTGCCAGTACGCACACATCTTCAGACGATGCCCCTCTTGCTTGGCACGCAGCACACCTTGCCATTGAGTGTGGCATTATTTTTTAAAGCGCCAGCTGGGCAGGTAGGTATACTGACACTTCAGGGCGCTTAATAAACGTACACATGGCTAAATCAAGTGTAGAGAAAGTGATATTCTATCTTTGTTGTTTAGATAATACACACGACCTGCAGAAGAGGTTTAAAACCACAAACAAATCTCACACGAGGCAGCGTTATACCCAATGCTCCCCTAATGGGACCCAAAGACCCTCAACTCCCGCCCCCTCTCTTCCGGTCTCACTGATATTCTGTCACCGTGGCCCAGACAAAACCAACACGGCCAGCGCACTACAACCGCAACCTGCACCCAGCCCTCCCTATCGAATATACGATAAGGCTTTTGGGGTCGACAGAGTGTTGCAGCTGACTCCGCCACCTTTCCATGGCAATGTACTGAAACCACTGACATGAGGGAGGGCGGGCGTAAACAAGTGACAATGGGAGGGAGTGTGGGGGTAAACAAGTGGCAATGGACAGTGGGAGGGAGGGGGAGATTGGGGGTAAAGAAGTGACCTGGGATAATGGGAGGGAGGGAGGGCGGGGGTAAACAAGTGACAACGGGAGGGAGGGTGGGGGTAAACAAGTGGCAATGGACAGTGGGAGGGAGAGGGAGATTGGGGTAAAAAAGTGACCACAGATAACAGGAGGGAGGGAGGGAGGGAGGGTGGGGATAAACAAGTGACAACGGGAGGGAGGGTGGGGGTAAACAAGTGGCAATGGACAGTGGGTGGGAGGGGAGATCGGGGGTAAAGAAGTGACCAGGGATAACGTGAGGGAGGGCGGGGGTAAACAAGTGACAACGGGAGGGAGGGTGGTGGTAAACAAGTGGCAATGGACAGTGGGAGGGAGGGGGAGATCGGGGGTAAAGAAGTGACCAGGGCTAACGGGAGGGAGTGAGGGCGGGGCTAAACAAGTGACAACGGGAGGGAGGGTGGGGGTAAACAAGTGGCAATGGACAGTAGGAGGGAGGGGGAGATTAAACAAGTGACCACAGATATCTGGAGGGAGGGAGGGCGGGGGTAAACAAGTGACAACGGGAGGGAGGTTGGGGGTAAACAAGTGGCAATGGACAGTGGGAGGGAGGGGGAGATTAGGGGTAAACAAGTGACCACGGATAACGGGAGGGAGGGAGGGCGGGGGTAAACAAGTGACAACGGGAGGGAGGGTGGGGGTAAACAAGTGACAATGGACAGTGGGCGGGAGGGGGAGATTGGGGGTAAAGAAGTGACCACTGATAACGGGAGGGAGGGAGGGCAGGGGTAAACAAGTGACAAAGGGAGGGAGCAGGAACCGCAGACTTCTCCTAATAATTTGATACTGCCAGTACGCACACATCTTCTGACGATGCCACTCTTGCTTGGCATGCAGCACACCCTGCCATTGAGTATGGCATTATTTTGTAAAGTGCCAGCTGGGCCGGTAGGTATACTGACACTTTAGGGCTCTTAAAAAACGTACACATGGCTAAATCAAGTGTAGAGAAAGTGACATTCTATCTTTGTTGGTTAGATATTGCACACGACCTGCAGCAGAAGTTAATACCACAAACAAATCTCACATAAGGCGACGTTATACCCAATGCACTCCTAATGGGACCCAAAGACCCTCAATTCCCGTCCCCTCTCTTCCGGTCTCACTGACACTCTGTCACCATGGCCCAGCCAAAACCAACACAGCCAGCGCACTACAACCGAAACCTGCACCCAGCCATCCCTATTGAATATACGATAAGGCTTTGGGGGTTGACAGAGTATTGCAGCTGACTCCGTCACCTTTCCATGTCAATGGTTTCAGGAGTCCTGGAACCACTGATATGAGGGAGGGCGGGGATAAACAAGTGACAACGGGAGAGAGTGTGGGGGAAAACAAGTGGCAATGGACAATGGGAGGGAGGGGGAGATCGGGGATAAAGAAGTGACCAGGGATAACGGGAGGGAGGGAGGGCGGGGGTAAACAAGTGACAACAGGAGGGAGGGTGGGGGTAAACAAGTGGCACTGGACAGTGGGAGGAAGGGGGAGATCGGGGGTAAAGAAGTGACCAGGGATAACGAGAGGGAGGGAGGGCGGGGTAAAAAAGTGAGAACGGGAGGGAAGGTTCAGGTAAACAAGTGGCAATGTACAGTGGGAGGGAGGGGGAAATTGGGGGTAAACAAGTGACCACGGATAATGGGAGGGAGGGAGGGAGGGAGGGTGGGGGTAAATAAGTGGCAATGGACAGTGGGAGGGAGGGGGTAAAGAAGTAGCAATGGACAGTGGGAGGGAGGGGGAGATTGGGGGTAAACAAGTGACCACGGATAACGGGAGTGAGGGAGGGCGAGGGTAAACAAGTGACAACGGGAGGGAGGGTGAGGTAAACAAGTGGCAATGGACAGTGGGAGGGAGGGGGAGATTGGGGGTAAACAAGTGACCATGGATAACGGGAGGGAGGGCGGGGGTAAGCAAGTGACAACGGGAGGGAGGGTGGGGGAGATTGGGGGTAAACAAGTGACCACGGATAACGGGAGGGAGGGAGGGCGAGGGTAAACAAGTGACAACGGGAGGGAGGGTGAGGTAAACAAGTGGCAATGGACAGTGGGAGGGAGGGGGAGATTGGGGGTAAACAAGTGACCATGGATAACGGGAGGGCAGGAGGGCAGGGGTAAACAAGTGACAACGGGAGGGAGGGTGGGAGTAAAACAGTGGCAATGGACAGTGGGAGGGAGGGAGAGATCGGTGGTAAAGAAATGACCAGGGATAACTGGAGGGAGGGAGGGCGGGGGTAAACAAGTGACAACGGGAGGGAGCGTGGGGCTAAACAGGTGGCAATGGACAGTGGGAGGGAGGGGGAGATCGGGGGTAAACAAGTGACCACAGATAACGGGAGGGAGGGTGGGGTAAATAAGTGGCAATGGACAGTGGGAGGGAGGGGGTAAAGAAGTAGCAATGGACAGTGGGAGGGAGGGGGAGATTGGGGGTAAACAAGTGACCACGGATAACGGGAGGGAGGGAGGGCGAGGGTAAACAAGTGACAACCGGAGGGAGGGTGAGGTAAACAAGTGGCAATGGACAGTGGGAGGGAGGGGGAGATTGGTGGTAAACAAGTGACCATGGATAACGGGAGGGAGGGAGGGCGGGGGTAAGCAAGTGACAACGGGAGGGAGGGTGGGGTTAAACAAGTGTCAATGGATAGTGGGAGGGAGGGGGAGATTGGAGGTAAAGAAGTGACCACTGATAACGGTAGGGAGGGAGGGCAGAGGTAAACAAGTGACAATGGGAGGGATGGTGGGGGTAAACAAGTGGCAATGGACAGTGGGAGGCAGGGGAAGATTGGGGGTAAACAAGTGACCACAGATAACAGGAGGGAGGGAGGGCGGGGGTAAACAAGTGACAAGCGGAGAGAGGGTGGGGGTAAACAAGTGGCAGTGGACAGTGGGAGAGAGGGGGAGATCAGGGGTAAACAAGTGACCACGGACCACAGGAGGGAGTGTGTGAGGCGCGGGTAAACAAGTTACTACAGATAACGGGAGGGAGGGAGGGCGGGGGTAAACAGGTGACAATGGGAGGGAGGGTGGGAATAAACAAGTGGCAATGGACAGTGGGTGGGAGGGGGAGATCGGGGGTAAACAAATGACCACGGATAACGGGAGGGAGGGAGGGCGGGGGTAAACAAGTGACAACGGGAGGGAGCAGGAACCGCAGACTTCTCCTAATAATTTTCATTATTTTGTAAAGCGCCAGCTGGGCCGGTAGGGCGCTTAATAAACGTACACATGGCTAAATCAAGTGTAGAGAATGTGATATTCTATCTTTGTTGGTTAGATATTGCACACGACCTGCAGCAGAAGTTAAAACCACAAACAAATCTCACATAAGGCGACATTATACCCAGTGCACTCCTAATGGGACCCAAAGACCCTCAACTCCTGCCCCGTCTCTTCCGGTCTCACTGATACTCTGTCACCATGGCCCAGCCAAAACCAACACGGCCAGCGCACTACAACCGAAACCTGCACCCTGCCCTCCCTATTGAATATACGATAAGGCTTTGGGGGTTGACAGAGTATTGCAGCTGACTCCATCACCTTTCCATGTCAATGGTTTCAGGAGCCCTGAAACCACTGACATGAGGGAGGGCGGGGGTAAACAAGTGACAATGGGAGGGAGTGTGGGGGTAAACAAGTGGCAATGGACAATGGGAGGGAGGGGGTGATCGGGGGTAAAGAAGTGACCAGGGATAACGGGAGGGAGAGAGGGCGGGGGTAAACAAGTGACAACAGGAGGGAGGGTGGGGTAAACAAGTGGCAATGGACAGTGGGAGGGAGGGGGAGATCGGGGGTAAGGAAGTGACCATGGATAACGAGAGGGAGGGAGGGCAGGGTAAAAAAGTGACAACGGGAGGGAGGGTAGAGGTAAACAAGTGGCAATGTACAGTGGGAGGGAGGGGGATATTGGTGGTAAACAAGTGACCACGGATAACGGGAGGGAGGGAGAGCGGGGGTAAACAAGTGACAATGGGAGGGAGGGTGGGAGTAAACAAGTGGCAATGGACAGTGGGAGGGAGGGGGAGATCGGGGGTAAAGAAGTGACCAGGGATAACGGGAGGGACAGAGGGCGGGGGTAAACAAGTGACAATGGGAGGGAGGGTGGGGGTAAACAGTTGGCAATGGACATTGGGAGGGGGGAGATCGGGGGTAAACAAGTGACCACGGATAACGGGAGGGAGGGAGGGAGTGTGGGGGTAAATAAGTGGCACTGGACAGTGGGAGGGAGGGGGTAATGAAGTAGCAATGGACAGTGGGAGGGAAGGGGAGATTGGGGGTAAACAAGTGACCACGGATAATGGGAGGGAGGGTGAGGGTAAACAAGTGACAACGGGAGGGAGGGTAGGGGTAAACAAGTGGCAATGGACAGTGGGAGGAAGGGGGGATTGGGGGTAAACAAGGGACCAGGGATAACGGGAGGGAGGGATGGCGGGGGTAAAGAAGTGACAACAGGAGGGAGGGTCGGGGTAAACAAGTGGCAATGGGCAGTGGGAAGGAGGGGGAGATTGGGGTAAACAAGTGACCACGGATAACAGGAGGGAAGTAAGGCCGGGGGTAAACAAGTGACAACAGGAGGGAGGGTGGGGGTAAACAAGTGGCAATGGACAGTGGGAGGGAGGGGAGATCAGGGGTAAAGAAGTGACCAGGGATAATGGGAGGGAGGGCGGGGGTAAACAAGTGACAACAGGAGGGAGGGTGGGGGTAAACAAGTGGCAATGGACAGTGGGAGGGAGGGGGTGATTGGGGGTAAACAAGTGACCATGGACCACGGGAGAGAGTGTGTGAGGCGGGGGTAAACAAGTGACAATGGGAGGGAGGGTGGAGGTAAACAAGAGGCAATGGACAGTGGGAGGGAGGGGGAGATTGGGGGTAAAGAAATGACCTCGGATAACGGGAGGGAGGGCTGGGGTAAACAAGTGACAATGGGAGGGAGGGTGGGGGTAAACAAGTGGCAATGGACAGTGGGAGGGAGGGGGAGATCGAGGGTAAACAATTGACCACGGATAAGGGGAGGGAGCGAGGGTGGGGGTAAACAGGTGACAATGGGAGGGAGGGTGGGGGTAAACAAGTGGCAATGGACAGTGGGAGAGAGGGGGAGATCGGGGGTAAACAAGTGACCATGGATAATGGGAGGGAGGGAGGGAGGTTGGGGTAAACAAGTGACAACGGGAGGGAGCAGCAACTGCGGACTTCTCCTAATACTTTGATACTGCCAGTACGCACACATCTTCTGACAATGCCCCTCTTGCTTGGCACGCAGCACACCCTGCCATTGAGTATTGCATTATTTTGTAAAGCGCCAGCTGGGCCAGTAGGTATACTGACACTTCAGGGCGCTTAATAAACGTACACATGTCTAAATCAAGTGTAGAGAAAGTGATATTCTATCTTTGTTGGTTAGATAATGCACAAGACCTGCAGCAGAAGCTAAAACCACAAACAAATCTCACATAAAGCAACATTATACCCAATGCGCTCCTAATGGGACCCAAAGACCCTCAACTCCCGACCCCTCTCTTCCGGTCTCACTGATACTCTGTCACCGTGGCCCAGCCAAAACCAACACGGCCAGCGAACTACAAAAGCGACCTGCACCCAGTCCTCCCTATCGATTATACGATAAGGCTTTTGGGGTTGACAGAACGTTGCAGCTGACTCCGCCACCTTTCCATGTCACTGGTTTCAGGGGCCCTGAAACCACTGACATGAGGGAGGGCGGGGGTAAACAAGTGACAACGTGAGGGAGTGTGGGGGTAAACAAGTGGCAATGAACAGTGGGAGGGAGGGGGAGATCGGGGGTAAAGAAGTGACCAGTTATAACGGGAGGGGGAGAGGGCGGGGGTAAACAAGTGACAACGGGATGGAGGGTGGGGGTAAACAAGTGGCAATGGACAGTGGGAGGTAGGGGGAGATCGGGGGTAAAGAAGTGACCAGGGGTAACGGGAGGGAGGGAGGGTGGGGGTAAACAAGTGACACTGGGAGGGAGGGTGGGTGTAAACAAGTGGCAATGGACAGTAGGAGGGAGGGGGAGATTTGGGGTAAACAAGTGACCACGGATAACGGGAGGGAGGGAGGGTGGGGGTAAAGAAGTGACAACGGGAGGGAGGGTGGGGTAAACAAGTGGCAATGGACAGTGGGAGGTAGGGGGAGATTGGGGGTAAAGAAGTGACCACTGATAACGGGAGGGAGGGAGGGCGGGGGTAAACAAGTGACAACGGGAGGGAGGGTGGGGGTAAACAAGTGGCAATGGACAGTGGGAGGGAGGGGGAGATCGGGGGTAAAGAAGTGACCAGGGATAACGGGAGGGAGGGAGGGTGGGGGTAAACAAGTGACAAGGGGAGGGAGGGTGGGGGTAAACAAGTGGCAATGGACAGTGGGAGGGAGGGGGAGATCGGGGGTAAACAAGTGACCACGGAACATGGGAGGAAGGGTGTGAGGCGGGGGTAAACAAGTTACCACGGATAACGTGAGGGAGGGAGGGCGGGGGTAAACAGGTGACAACGGGAGGGAGGGTGGGGGTAAACAAGTGGCAATGGACAGTGAGAGGGAGGGGGAGATCGGGGGTAAACAAGTGACCACGGATAACGGGAGGGCAGGAGGGCGGGGGTAAACAAGTGACAACGGGAGGGAGCAGCAACCGCGGACTTCTCCTAATACTTTGATACTGCCAGTACGCACACATCTTCTGACGATGCCCCTCTTGCTTGGCACGCAGCACACCCTGCCATTGAGTATGGCATTATTTTGTAAAGCGCCAGCTGGGCCGGTAAGTATACTGACACTTCAGGGCACTTAATAAATGTACACATGTGTCAATCAAGTGTAGAGAAAGTGATATTCTATCTTTGTTGGTTAGATAATGCACACGACCTGCAGCAGAAGTTAAAACCACAAACAAATCTCACATAAGGCAACATTATACCCTATGCGCTCCTAATGGGACCCAAAGACCAGCAACTCCCGCCCCCTCTCTTCCCGTCTCACTGATACTCTGTCACCGTGGCCCAGCCAAAACCAACACGGCCAGCACACCACAACCGCGACCTGCACCCAGCCCTCCCTAATGAATATACGATAAGGCTTTTGGGGTTGACAGAGCGTTGCAGCTGACTCCGCCACCTTTCCATGTCAATGGTTTCAGGAGCCCTGAAACCACTGACATGAGGGAGGGCGAGGGTAAACAAGTGACAATGGGAGGGAGTGTGGGGGTAAACAAGTGGCAATGGACAATGGGAGGGAGGGGAAGATCGGGGGTAAAGAAGTGACCAGGGATAACGGGAGGGAGGGAGGGCGGGGGTGAACAAGTGACAACGGGAGAGAGGGTGGGGGTAAACAAGTGGCAATGGATAGTGGGAGGGAGGGGGAGATTGGGGGTAAAGAAGTGACCAGGGATAACGGGAGGGAGGGTGGGCGGGGACACTCAAGCCAGTCGGGTTTTAGAGCCAACTTTAGTATGGAGACGGCCCTACTAGAAGTTTCTGAGACGATCAAAACTACTCTTGATAGAGGTGGGAAAACTGTACTGATACTGTTGGACCTATTGGCGGCTTTCGATTCCGTGCCCCACAATCTACTTCTGCGCAGACTTCATGAGTGCAGCATTGGGGGCACGGTTCTTAAGTGGTTTTCCTCCTTCCTGGAAAGCTGCCAGCAAACTGTTTGGTCCACCCCCTTCTCGGCCATCATTCCTCCGTTGAATGTAGGAGTGCCACAGGTTTCGGTTTTAAGCCCAACCATGTTTAATATTTATATGGCCCCCCTCGCACTCAAAGCAGAACAGCATGGAGCAAAAGTTATATCTTACGCTGACGACACTCAGTTGTTGTTTACTTGTGAGAAATATGCAGCATTAAGAGGAAATGAAATCAGCACATGCTTGGCCAAGGTGTTTGCCTGGTTCAAATACAACCAACTGCTATGTAATTTAGATAAGTCTGAAATTATATTTTTTGGATATACTCCGGGTGATGAATGGCGCAAATGGTGGCCCCAGAATTTGTCCCCCCCTGCTTGCCCAGTGACCACTGTAAAAAATCTTGGAGTGAAACTGGACGCAGATATGTCTATGAAGTTCCAGGTCCAATCTGTGGCCAGCACCTGTTTTGGGCTGTTAAAAATGATGAGAAATTTTCTCTCTCTGCTCCCTATCTCGTATAGGAAAAAAGTGGTCCAAGCCTTGATCACGTCAAGGCTGGACTATGTCAATGTGCTTTACCTGGGCCTCCCCGAATACCTTCTTGGTCGCCTACAGGTGGTACAAACCGCGGCAGCCAGGGCCGTACTGAGAGTTGGCCCCAGGACACATATGACCCCTTGTCTAAAGTCCCTGCACTGGCTTTCAGTGAAAAAGAGGGTTAACTTTAAAGCCCTGTTGCTAGCCATTAAGGCTCTCCACAACATTGGAGCCCACTACATCATGAAAAAAATCCAGCCCTATATCCCATCCAGAACCCTGCGGTCATCGACACAGCATCTGACGATCGTGCCAAAGTTCTTGCGGCTCGAAAGGGGGGACGCTCCTTTCAAGTATCAGCCGCAAAACTATGGAAGAGCTTGCCTCCCGCTCTGAAACAGATGCAGGATCTCCTTGGTTTTAGGTGACATTTGAAAACCTGGCTCTTCCAACAGTAGAAGAGTTGCATATTGGTTCTGTTACACTGCTTTGTCAAGGGTTTCTGAGACAGCGCCGGGACACTCCTTGAGTAGCCGCGCGCTCAAAAAATACCTTATAACATAACATAACATAACAACGGGAGGGAGGGTGGGGGTAAACAAGTGGCAATGGACAGTAGGAGGGAGGGGGAGATTGGGGGTAAACAAGTGACCACGGATAACGGGAGGGAGGGAGGGCGGGGGTAAACAAGTGAAAACGGGAGGGAGGGTCGGGGTAAACAAGTGGCAATGGACAGTGGGAGGGAGGGGGATATTGGGGGAAACAAGTGATCACGGATAACTGGAGGGAGGGCAGGGGTAAACAAGTGACAACGGGAGGGAGGGTGGGGGTAAACAAGTGGCAATGGACAGTTGGAGGGAGGGGGAGATTGTGGGTAAACAAGTGACCAGGGATAATGGGAGGGAGGGAGGGTTGGGGTAAACAAGTGACAACGGGAGGGAAGGTGGGGGTAAACAAGTAGCAATGGACAGTGGGAGGGAAGGAGAGATTGGGGGTAAACAAGTGACCACGGATAACGGGAGGAGGGCGGGGTAAACAAGTGACAACGGGAGGGAGGGTGGGGGTAAACAAGTGTCAATGGACAGTGGGAGGGAGGGGGAGATTGGGGGTAAAGAAGTGACCACTGATAACGGGAGGGAGGGAGGGTGGAGGTAAACAAGTGACAACGGGAGGGAGGGTGGGGGTAAACAAGTGTCAATGGACAGTGGGAGGGAGGGGGAGATTGGGGGTGAAGAAGTGACCAGGAATAACGGGAGGGAGGGCGGGGGCAAAGAAGTGACAACGGGAGGGAGGGTGGGGGTAAACAAGTGGCAATGGACAGTGGGAGGGAGGGTTAGATTGGGGGTAAACAAGTGACCACAGATAATGGGAGGGAGGGCAGGGGTAAACAAGTGACAAGGGGAGGGAGGGTGGGGGTAAATAAGCAGCAATGGACAGTGGGAGGGAGGGGGAGATCGGGGGTAAACAAGTTACCACGGACCACGGGAGGGAGGGTGTGAGGCAGGGGTAAACAAGTTACCATGGATAACGGGAAGGAGGGAGGGCGGGGTAAACAGGTGACAACGGGAGGGAGGCTGGGGGTAAACAAGTGGCAATGGACAGTGGGAGGGAGGGGGAGATCGGGGGTAAACAAGTGACCACGGATAACGGGAGGGAGGGAGGGCGGGGGTAAACAAGTGACAACGGGAGGGAGCAGCAACCGCGGACTTCTCCTAATACTTTGAATCTGCCAGTACACACACATCTTCTTATGATGCCCCTCTTGCTTGGCACGCAGCACATCCTGCCATTGAGCATGGCATTATTTTGTAAAGCGCCAGCTGGGCCGGTAGGTATACTGACACTTCAGGGCACTTAATAAACGTACACATGGCTAAATCAAGTGTAGAGAAAGTGATATTCTATCTTTGTTGGTTAGATAATGCACACAACCTGCATCAGAAGTTAAAACCACAAACAAATCTCACATAAGGCGACGTTATACCCAATGCGCTCCTAATGGGACCCAAGGACCCTCAACTCCCGCCCCCTCTCTTCCGGTCTCACTGATACTCTGTCACCGTGGCCCAGCCAAAACCAACATGGGCAGCGCACTACAACCGCGACCTGCACCCAGCCCTCCCTATCGAATATACGATAAGGCTTTTAGGGTTGACAGAGCATTGCAGCTGACTCCGCCACCTTTCCACGTCAATGGTTTCAGGAGTCCTGAAACCACTGACATGAGGGAGGGCGGGGGTAAACAAGTGACAACGGGAGGGAGTGTGGGGGTAAACAAGTGGCAATGGACAGTGGGAGGGAAGGGGAGATCGGGGGTAAACAAGTGACCACGGACCACGGGAGGGAGTATGTGAGGCAGGAGTAAACAAGTGACCACGGATAACGGGAGGGAGGGGGGCAGGGGTAAACAGGTGACAAAGGGAGGGAGGGTGGGGGTAAACAAGTGGCAATGGCAGTGAGAGGGAGGGGGAGATCGGGGGAAACAAGTGACCACAGATAACGGGAGGGAGGGAGGGTGGGGTAAACAAGTGACAAAGGGAGGGAGCAGCAACCGCGGACTTCTCCTAGTACTTTGATACCGCCAGTAGGCACAGATCTTCTGATGATGCCCCTCTTGCTTGGCATGCAGCACACCGTGCCATTGAGTATGGCATTATTTTGTAAAGCGCCAGCTGGTCCGGTAGGTATACTGACACTTCAGGGTGCTTAATAAACATACACATGGCTAGATCAAGGGTAGAGAAAGTGATATTCTATCTTTGTTGGTTAGATAATGCACACGACCTGCAGCAGAATTTAAAACCACAAACAAATCTCACATAAGGCGACATTATACCCAATGCACTCCTAATGGGACCCAAAGACCCTCAACACCCGCCCCCTCTCTTCCGGTCTCACTGATACTCTGTCACCGTGGCCCAGCCAAAACCAACAATGCCAGCGTACTACAACCGCGACCTGCACCCAGCCCTCCCTATTGAATATACAATAAGGCTTTTGGGGTTGAGAGAGCATTGCAGCTGACTCCTTCACCTTTCCATGTCAATGGTTTCAGGAGTCCTGAAACCACTGACATGGAAAGGCGATGTAGAGATACCAGGCCTGCAGCGTACCTATTATTAGAGCAGCAAAGAAAGCCCGGCCACTCATGAAGGTAGTGGTGCCAGGCAAAGCTGTCATGCTGCAGTGCCCGCCCACTCACATAAAAAAGAAACCCCAGGGAGGTGGCAGTCCCTGGGGCTGCGGGGGCCCGTGGGCCCCCGCTACATTAATAAATTGCCCCCGGGACTTGGCCCACCCGGGGGCTTTGAAAACAAAGCGCGGGAGACCGCGCTTCGTTTTTTTAAAATTAGCAGATGGATTCGCCCATCGGCGTGACCCCGCCCGAATTTTTTTTAAAAAAATGCTTTTTTTGGGCCTGTGGTCCCTGTGGAACCCCCGGAGCAGGCCTGGGGGGTCAGGGTGTTTTTACCCTGCCCCCTTTTCTTGTTTTTTTAATCTTTCTCTCACCTTTTCTTTCTCCCTCGGTCCAAGCACAAGATGGCTGCCAACACTTCCTGGTTTGAAGTATTGGCAGCCAATTAGAGCCAAGCTCGTGCTGGGGGGTTAGGCTCCGCCCAGATATCGAAACTTTTTATTTTTTGAATTTCTCAGGAACTACAGAAAGGTTTTACACCATTTAACTAAAAGGACTCTTTCTGAACCAAGGGCTACCTTTTTGCCAAAATTCGTGTAAATCCGTTCAGCAGTTCGGGCTGTAGCTTTGTCTAAAGTTTCCTATGAAAAATTACATGGGGAAAATGCATTTTGGGCCCCCCCTTTTTTCTCGGCCCCCGCTTGGCGAATCACCCCGAAACTTTCAAGACAGGAGGTGACTGGAGTGCCTCACTAATTTTGAAAATTTCGCAAAGATTCGTCAACCGGCGACAAAGTGATTGGGAAAACAAAAAACGCTTTTCCTATGGAAACTAGGTCCTAACTATAACTACCTACTGGCGACCGCCAGTAGGTAATATATATATATATATATATATATATATATATATATATATATATATATATATATATATATATATACATATATATATATATATACATATATATATATATATACATATATATGTATATATATATATATATGTATATATATATATATGTATATATATATATATATATATATGTATATATATATATATATATATATATATATATATATATATATATATTCACTTAAAAAACCAAAGGTTTCAGGCATGTTATAGTTAGAAATTAGCATTTAAAAGACCTTTGAAATTCACTGAAAAAACCATAGGTTTCAGGCACGTTATAGTTAGAAATTAGCATTTAAAAAACCTTAGAAATTCACTGAATAAACCATAGGTTTTAGGGAAAGTTATAGTTAGTTGGACATTTCACTCGTACAAAACCAGGGAAATTCCCCGTTATAGTTAGTTCAGTTAACTATAACTCGCGCCCCCGCAATGCACTGCTGATGACGTCACATATGACATCACTCATGACATGGCCAGTGACATCACTGATGACATCACTGATGACATCTCAAATGACATCACTGATGACATCACTGATGACATCATCTAGTGACTGTGTGTTTCTGTAAAGTTAAATATGTTTAATATATATACGGAAAGGCGTATTGAAGAATGAGTGGGTGTATAAGTGTCTGAATGGATGATTTAGTAGGTGTGTGACTGACTCTATAAGTGAGTGATTAAATGTATCTTACTGAATGCACGGGTTAGTGACTAAACTGTGTGAATGTCTGTATCCGTCTGTCTGTTGGTGTGTAAGCGGCTGCATGGGTTTGTGAATAGCTACATGAGTGTCTATATGGGTTATTGATTGGTTGTCTGAGTATCTGTATGGATGCCTGAGTGTTTGTATGGGTGGGGTGTGTGTGAGTCTGTGCATAGATGTGTGAGTGGGTGATTCACTGGGTGCATGGTTTCAAGAGTGCATCTGTGCTGGACTGTATGGGTGTGTGAGTGTGTGTATGGGTGTGTTAGTGAGTGAATGTATATCTCAGTGGTACATGTGTGAGTAACTACATATGTGAAAGGCAGTATATATGTGTGTTGGAATATATAAATAGCTATAAGTGAGAGTGTGTGATTATGAGAGTGAATGTATAGATGAGTGTGTGCTTGTATCAGTGATTGTATAAGAGCGTAAGAATGTCCTAGTATTTGTATGAATAAGTGAGCTGGTGTGTGTATAACTGTATAGGTGAGTAAATGGGAGTGTGATTAATTATTTGCATGACTGACTAGGTTTGTGAGTACCTCTATGGATGAGTGATGGTGTGTGAGTGTCTATATAGGCGTATGAGTGCATATGATAGTCCTGTACTGAGTGATTGTAAGTATGAGTGACTGTACGGGTGAGTGAGTGGATATGTGATTAGACCTTAAGAATCAGTGAGTGGGTATGTAGTTATTGCTGCTGGAGTGTCTATGGTTTTGAGAATGGCAGTCTGTTATTTAGAGTTGGTGTATCAAAGGTTACATTAGGGTGTGAGAAGATGCATCAAATTATCACATGGATGATGTCATCAGTGATGTCATCAGTGATGTCATTTGAGATGTCATCAGTGATGTCATTAGTGATGTCACTGACCATGTCATGAGTGATGTCATATGTGACGTCATCAGCAGTGCATTGCGGGGGCGCGAGTTATAGTTAACTGAACTAACTATAACGGGGAATTTCTCTGGTTTTGTACGAGTGAAATGTCCAACTAACTATAACTTTCCCTAAAACCTATGGTTTTTTCAGTGAATTTCTAAGGTTTTTTAAATGCTAATTTCTAACTATAACGTGCCTGAAACCTATGGTTTTTTCAGTGAATTTCAAAGGTCTTTTAAATCCTAATTTCTAACTATAACATGCCTGAAACCTATGGTTTTTTAAGTGAATTTCAAAGGTTTTTAAATGCTAGTTTCTAACTATGCCTACAGAGGTAGGACATGTGAAGAAAGAAGAAGAAAAGCGCAGAAAGTTGGAAGACAAATGCAGAAAGAGGCAACAGAAGTCCAGAAAGATGAAGAAAAGTGCAAGAAGAAGGAAGAGATGTGCAGAAAGAACCAACAGAGGAGTAGAAAGTACTCCTGTGCCCCCAACTTTTTGCTGATGGGTACTGGTGGTAACTGACTCTGTCTCTGGTGGTAAAAGACACTTAGAATACAGTGAAAACACCTACATATACTAGGGAACACTATGCGTTGGGGTACCCCTGTGATTAGCATGAGCTCCTCTGTATTTGCCATGAGTTAGTGCCTGGGTCATTGGATGAGTACATGGGTACTGACTGGATGATTAGAGTGCTGCAAGGAGAGTGGATGGTGAATTTATAAGTGCTTGTGTTTTAGCGGAGTTATTGGATAAGTACATGGTGCTCGCTGGTTGATTGGAATAGTGCATGGGTAGTGACAGGGCGATGGCTGGACTGCATCAGTACTGCTCAGGGTAAGTTGGTGGATTAATTCCCCTTGAATCCTGAGGGTCCCTATTTGATAAAAGCCCTGGCGGTGGCGGTCCCCAGGTCTTGGGGGGGGCCTTGGAGGCCCCCCAAACATTAAAAAAAACAAGCCCCGAGAGGTGGCGGTCCCCAGGGCTGCGGGGGCCCCCGCGGGCCCTGCATATATATGTTGGCAATGCCCCCGGGACCTGGCCCACCCGGGGGTCTCAATTAAATGAAGCGTGGTATCCCGCGCTTCATTTTTTTTTACATTTCAGCGGGATTCGCGACCCCAGCGCGAATTTCGCCATTTAAAAAAAAAAAAATGCTTTTTCTGTCCCTGGGGGTCCTTGTGGGACCCCCTGAGCAGGCCAAGGGGGTCAGGGTGTTTCTACCCTGCCCCCTTTTCTTCTTTTTCACCTTTGTTTCCCTGTCACAAGATGGCTGCCAACACTTCCTGGTTTGGAGTGTTGGCAGCCAATTAAAATGAAGCTCATGGTCGGAAGGGTTGACGGATCCACCGCGCCTCTAGATATCAATATTTGTTTTTTTACAATTTCTCAGCAACTACCAAACGGATTTACACCATTTTTAAAAAGGTCGCTTTCTGAGCCAAGCAGTTCTCAAATAGCGACAAAGCACTTTTGAATTATTTGTTATCTCTATGTTTTTTTATCCAGTTGACCACTTGATTAAATGTTACGCATTAGGGGAGAAAATGTGGTGTTTCCAAGTTGGAGTTTTTGCTTCAGCTCGTCATTCTGTGATTCTGTTCAAATCACTTAACCCCTTCGGTGCTTATGACGAGCTGGACTCGTCATGGCACACAGTGCTCGTGTGCTCATGACGAGTCCAGCTCGTCATAAGACCACCCACGGGGAAGCGCTGGCGCTCCCCGTGGGAATCCGATCCTTAGTTTTTTTTTGGGGAGGCAGGGGAAGGGCTTCCCTGCCTCCCCCCGCCCCCACCCTCCCCATCAATGACGTCAGCGCGCAAGGCGCGCTGACATCATTGAGGGTTTCCCTTTCTTCCCGACGCGCTGGAAGCCATTTGCTTCCAGCGCGTCGCGGAAATCAGGTGAGGTTTGGCTCGGGGAGGGGGTTTGTATCAAAAGAGGCATCGAGGGAAAGGAAGGGTTTTCCTTTCCCCCGATGCCTTTTTTGTGCATTCCTGCTGCACGATCATGTGATCGTGCAGCAGGAATGCCCACTAGGCACGAGGGAGGGAGGGAGGATCCTTTACGCAGCTGTAGTGTAGGAAAGGCACTATACATTTACCCAACGAGGTAGCAGTTACTGATTAGCCAGTAGAAAGTACTCCAGTTGAGTAGAGGTATTGCACAAAACGGTGGCATCTTCGTGGATAAATATGCAGGGCAGGTGTGCAGAATTTGTGAGCGTGGTTAAGCAGATGTGCCTTCTCTCCATTTCCAACGTGAAAAGTTAGCTGTAATCCTTGATGGAGGTCTTTGCATCCTTCATTTTCTCGGCGCAATTCTCGTGTAGAATTCGTGAGCGTGGTTAAGCAGATGTGGCTTCTCTCCATTTACACCCTGAAAAGTTAGCTGTAATCCTTGATGGAGGTCTTTGCATCCTTGAATTTCTCGAGCGCAATGCTCGTGTAGTTCCTGTGACCAGGAGGTTCCTTCTCCTCGTCTGCCGCTGAGATCGTGCTCTGACCCTTTATAAACAAGAGGCATGTGAACGGGCCTAGAAGCCCCGCTCATTTGGCCCCGCCACACATACACTAGCGGTATGCAACGTCTGCCCGCCCTTTCCCCACTATGATGGACAGCTTAATCCAAGGTTCCCGGCGCTTTCGGCGCGGTGGCAAAATTACAGACACACAGGTCACTGGAGACAATTCTTCTGGTCCTTTACGCAGCTGTAGTGTAGGAAAGGCACTATACATTTACCCAACGAGGTAGCAGTTACTGATTAGCCAGTAGAAAGTACTCCAGTTGAGTAGAGGTATTGCACAAAACGGTGGCATCTTCGTGGATAAATATGCAGGGCAGGTGTGCAGGATTTGTGAGCGTGGTTAAGCAGATATGCCTTCTCTCCATTTCCAACGTGAAAAGTTAGCTGTAATCCTTGATGGAGGTCTTTGCATCCTTCATTTTCTCGAGCGCAATTCTTGTGTAGAATTCGTGAGCGTGGTTAAGCAGATGTGGCTTCTCTCCATTTACACCCTGAAAAGTTAGCTGTAATCCTTGATGGAGGTCTTTGCATCCTTGAATTTCTCGAGCGCAATGCACGTGTAGTTCCTGTGACCAGGAGGTTCCTTCTCCTCGTCTGCCGCTGAGATCGTGCTCTGACCCTTTATAAACAAGAGGCATGTGAACGGGCCTAGAAGCCCCGCTCGTTTGGCCCCGCCACACATACACTAGCGGTATGCAACGTCTGCCCGCCCTTTCCCCACTATGATGGACAGCTTAATCCAAGGTTCCCGGCGCTTTCGGCGCGGTGGCAAAATTACAGACACACAGGTCACTGGAGACAATTCTTCTGGTCCTTTACGCAGCTGTAGTGTAGGAAAGGCACTATACATTTACCCAACGAGGTAGCAGTTACTGATTAGCCAGTAGAAAGTACTCCAGTTGAGTAGAGGTATTGCACAAAACGGTGGCATCTTCTTGGATAAATATGCAGGGCAGGTGTGCAGAATTCGTGAGCGTGGTTAAGCAGATGTGCCTTCTCTCCATTTCCAACGTGAAAAGTTAGCTGTAATCCTTGATGGAGGTCTTTGCATCCTTCATTTTCTCGAGCGCAATTCTCGTGTAGAATTCGTGAGCGTGGTTAAGCAGATGTGGCTTCTCTCCATTTACACCCTGAAAAGTTAGCTGTAATCCTTGATGGAGGTCTTTGCATCCTTGAATTTCTCGAGCGCAATGCTCGTGTAGTTCCTGTGACCAGGAGGTTCCTTCTCCTCGTCTGCCGCTGAGATCCTGCTCTGACCCTTTATCCCCTTCGGTGCTTATGACGAGCTGGACTCGTCATGGCACACAGTGCTCGTGTGCTCATGACGAGTCCAGCTCGTCATAGACCACCCACGGGGAAGCGCTGGCGCTCCCCCGTGGGAATCCGATCGTTAGTTTTTTTGGGGAGGCAGGGGAAGGGCTTCCCCTGCCTCCCCCGCCCCATCAATGACGTCAGCGCGCGAGGCGCGCTGACATCGTTGAGGGTTTCCTTTCTTCCCGACGCGCTGGAAGCCATTTGCTTCCAGCGCGTCGGGAAATCAGGTGAGGTTTGGCTCGGGGAGGGGGGGTTTGTATCAAAAGAGGCATCGAGGGAAAGGAAAGGGTTTTCCTTTCCCCGATGCCTCTTTGTGCATTCCTGCTGCACGATCATGTGATCGGGCAGCAGGAATGCCCACTAGGCACGAGGGAGGGATGGAGGGAGGGAGGGAAGGAGAGAGAGAGAGAGAGAGAGAGAGAGTGTGTGTGTGTGTGTGTGTGTGTGTGTGTACACCCCAGCTTCTATTTTATTTTAATTTGCTTCTCCATGAAATGTAAATGGGCAGTAGACCACAAAGTTATTATTGGTATGTGGCTAGCCCCCGGGTGTCTACTTTTCAGAAATGTGTGGGTTTGGTAGGTTTCCCTAGATGGCCGCCGAGCACGGGGCCAAAAACCCAGGTGACCTCCCTTGCAAAACCAGGTGGTTTTGTGAAAGGCCATTTTGAGGTCGCCTCACTACGTTGTGGGCCCTTGCCTGTCGCGGGTACTTGGGCCTCCCACACAAGTGAGGCACCATTTTTATCGGGAGACCTGGGGGAACGCTGGGTGGTAGGAAATTTGTGTGAGGCCAGTGATGCCACACTTTCCCACACAAAAATGTGTGAAAAAAGTGATTTTTTCAGCTAAAATTGAGGTTTGCAGGGGATTCTGGGTAAGGAAACGTTGGGGGATCCACGTAAGCCATACCTCCCTGGAAGCCCCCGGGTGTCTACTTTTCAGAAATGTGTGGGTTTGGTAGGTTTCCCTAGATGGCCGCTGAGCACGGGGCCAAAACCCAGGTGACTCCCCTTGCAAAACCAGGTGGTTTTGTGAAAGGCCATTTTGAGGTCGCCTCACTACGTTCTGGGCCCTTGCCTGTCGCGGGTACTTGGGCCTCCCACACAAGTGAGGCACCATTTTTATCGGGAGACCTGGGGGAACGCTGGGTGGTAGGAAATTTGTGTGAGGCCAGTGATGCCACACTTTCCCACACAAAAATGTGTGAAAAAAGTGATTTTTTCAGCTAAAATTGAGGTTTGCAGGGGATTCTGGGTAAGGAAACGTTGGGGGATCCACGCAAGCCATACCTCCCTGGAAGCCCCCGGGTGTCTACTTTTCAGAAATATGTGGGTTTGGTAGGTTTCCCTAGATGGCCGCCGAGCACGGGGCCAAAAACCCAGGTGACCCCCCTTGCAAAACCAGGTGGTTTTGTGAAAGGCCATTTTGAGGTCGCCTCACTACGTTGTGGGCCCTTGCCTGTCGCGGGTACTTGGGCCTCCCACACAAGTGAGGCACCATTTTTATCGGGAGACCTGGGGGAACACTGGGTGGTAGGAAATTTGTGTGAGGCCAGTGATGCCACACTTTCCCACACAAAAATGTGTGAAAAAAGTGATTTTTTCAGCTAAAATTGAGGTTTGCAGGGGATTCTGGGTAAGGAAACGTTGGGGGATCCACGCAAGCCATACCTCCCTGGAAGTCCCCGAGTGTCTAATTTTCAGAAATGTGTGTGTTTGGTAGGTTTCCCTAGGTGCCGGCAGAGCTAGGGTTCACAAACTACAGCTAGGCACTTTGCCAAAAAAGGGTCATTTTTCACTGCGAAATTGAGGTGTGACCACGTTGCGTTTTGCGTCGTTTCCTGTCACAGGCACTAGGCCGACCCACACAAGTGAGGTACCATTTTTCTCATAAGACTTTGGAGAACGCGGGGTGGGTGGAAATTTGTGGATCCACACAGATTCCAGAACTTTCCACCACAGAAATGTGGGGAAAATGTGGTTTTTTGGACAATTATTTAGGTTTGCAAGGGATTATGGGTAACAGAACCTGGTGGGAGGCAGTCCAGTCACCCCATTCTGGATTTCCCTGGGTGTCTAGTTTTCAAAAATGTATAGGTTTGCTAGGTTTACCTAGGTGCCGGCAGAGCTAGGGTTAAAAAACTACAGCTAGGCACTTTGCCAAAAAAGGGTCATTTTTCACTGCGAAATTGAGGTGTGACCACGTTGCGTTTTGCGCCGTTTCCTGTCGCAGGCACTAGGCCGTCCCACACAAGTGAGGTACCATTTTTCTCGTAAGACTTTGGGGAACGCGGGGTGGGTGGAAATTTGTGGATCCACGCAGATTCCAGAACTTTCCACCACAGAAATGTGGGGAAAATGTGTTTTTTTTCACAATTTTTTATGTTTGCAAGGGATTCTGGGTAACAGAACCTGGTGGGAGGCAGTCAAGTCACCCCATCCTGGATTCCCCATGGTGTCTAGTTTTCAAAAATGTATAGGTTTGCTAGGTTTCCCTAGGTGCCGGCAGAGCTAGGGTTCAAAAACTACAACTAGGCACTTTGCCAAAAAAGGGTCATTTTTCACTGCGAAATTGAGGTGTGACCACGTTGCGTTTTGCGCCGTTTCCTGTCGCAGGCACTAGGCCGACCCACACAAGTGAGGTACCATTTTTCTCGTAATACTTTGGGGAACACGGGGTGGGTGGAAATTTGTGGATCCACGCAGATTCCAGAACTTTCCACCACAGAAATGTGGGGAAAATGTGTTTTTTGACAATTGTTTATGTTTGCAAGGGATTCTGGGTAACAGAACCTGGTGGGAGGCAGTCAAGTCACCCCATCCTGGATTCCCCTGGGTGTCTAGTTTTCAAAAATGTATAGGTTTGCTAGGTTTCCCTAGGTGCCGGCAGAGGTAGGGTTAAAAAACTACAGCTAGGCACTTTGCCAAAAAAGGGTCATTTTTCACTGCGAAATTGAGGTGTGAGCACGTTGCGTTTTGCGCCGTTTCCTGTCGCAGGCACTAGGCCGACCCACACAAGTGAGGTACCATTTTTCTCGTAAGACTTTTGGGAACGCGGGGTGGGTGGAAATTTGTGGATCCACGCAGATTCCAGAACTTTCCACCACAGAAATGTGGGGAAAATGTGGTTTTTTTGACAATTTTTTATGTTTGCAAGGGATTCTGGGTAACAGAACCTGGTGGGAGGCAGTCAAGTCACCCCATCCTGGATTCCCCTGGGTGTCTAGTTTTCAAAAATGTATAGGTTTGCTAGGTTTCCCTAGGTGCCGGCAGAGGTAGGGTTAAAAAACTACAGCTAGGCACTTTGCCATAAAAGGGTCATTTTTCACTGCAAAATTGAGGTGTGACCACGTTGCGTTTTGCGCCGTTTCCTGTCGCAGGCACTAGGCCGACCCACACAAGTGAGGTACCATTTTTCTCGTAAGACTTTGGGGAACGCGGGGTGGGTGTAAATTTGTGGATCCACGCAGATTCCAGAACTTTCCACCACAGAAATGTGGGGAAAATGTGTTTTTTTGACAATTTTTTATGTTTGCAAGGGATTCTGGGTAACAGAACCTGGTGGGAGGCAGTCCAGTCACCCCATCCTGGATTCCCCTGGGTGTCTAGTTTTCAAAAATGTATAGGTTTGCTAGGTTTCCCTAGGTGCCGGCAGAGGTAGGGTTAAAAAACTACAGCTAGGCACTTTGCCAAAAAGGGTCATTTTTCACTGCGAAATTGAGGTGTGACCACGTTGCGTTTTGCGCCGTTTCCTGTCGCAGGCACTAGGCCGACCCACACAAGTGAGGTACCATTTTTCTCATAAGACTTTGGGGAACGCGGGGTGGGTGGAAATTTGTGGATCCACGCAGATTCCAGAACTTTCCACCACAGAAATGTGGGGAAAATGTGTTTTTTTGACAATTTGTTATGTTTGCAAGGGATTCTGGGTAACAGAACTTGGTGGGAGGCAGTCAAGTCACCCCATCCTGGATTCCCCTGGGTGTCTAGTTTTAAAAAATGTATAGGTTTGCTAGGTTTCCCTGGATGCCGGCAGAGGTAGGGTTCAAAAACTACAGCTAGGCACTTTGCAAAAAAAGGGTCATTTTTCACTGCGAAATTGAGGTGTGACCACGTTGCGTTTTGCGCCGTTTCCTGTCGCAGGCACTAGGCCGACCCACACAAGTAAGGTACCATTTTTCTCGTAAGACTTTGGGGAACGCGGGGTGGGTGGACATTTGTGGATCCACGCAGATTCCAGAACTTTCCACCACAGAAATGTGGGGAAAATGTGTTTTTTTTGACAATTGTTTATGTTTGCAAGGGATTCTGGGTAACAGAACCTGGTGGGAGGCAGTCCAGTCACCCCATCCTGGATTCCCCTGGGTGTCTAGTTTTCAAAAATGTATAGGTTTGCTAGGTTTCCCTAGGTGCCGGCAGAGCTAGGGTTAAAAAACTACAGCTAGGCACTTTGCCAAAAAAGGGTCATTTTTCACTGCGAAATTGAGGTGTGACCACGTTGCGTTTTGCGCCGTTTCTTGTTGCAGGCACTAGGCCGACCCACACAAGTGAGGTACCATTTTTCTCGTAAGACTTTGGGGAACGCGGGGTGGGGGGAAATTTGTGGATCCACGCAGATTCCAGAACTTTCCACCACAGAAATGTGGGGAAAATGTGATTTTTTTGACAATTATTTATGTTTGCAAGGGATTCTGGGTAACAGAACCTGGTGGGAGGCAGTCCAGTCACCCCATCCTGGATTCCCCTGGGTGTCTAGTTTTCAAAAATGTATAGGTTTGCTAGGTTTACCTAGGTGCCGGCAGAGGTAGGGTTCAAAAACTACAGCTAGGCACTTTGCCAAAAAAGGGTCATTTTTCACTGCGAAATTGAGGTGTGACCACGTTGCGTTTTGCGCCGTTTCCTGTCGCAGGCACTAGGCCGACCCACACAAGTGAGGTACCATTTTTCTCGTAAGACTTTGGGGAACGCGGGGTGGGTGGAAATTTGTGGATCCACGCAGATTCCAGAACTTTCCACCACAGAAATGTGGGGAAAATGTGTTTTTTTGGACAATTGTTTATGTTTGCAAGGGATTCTGGGTAACAGAACCTGGTGGGAGGCAGTCAAGTCACCCCATCCTGGATTCCCCTGGTTGTCTAGTTTTCAAAAATGTATAGGTTTGCTAGGTTTCCCTAGGTGCCGGCAGAGGTAGGGTTCAAAAACTACAGCTAGGCACTTTGCAAAAAAAGGGTAATTTTTCACTGCTAAATTGAGGTGTGACCACGTTGCGTTTTGCGCCGTTTCCTGTTGCGGGCACTAGGCCGACCCACACAAGTGAGGTACCATTTTTCTCAGAAGAATTTGGGGAACGCGGGGTGGGTGGAAATTTGTGGATCCACGCAGATTCCAGAACTTTCCACCACAGAAATGTGGGGAAAATGTGTTTTTTTTGATAATTTTTAGGTTTGCAAGGGATTCTGGGGAACAGAACCTGGTGGGAGGCAGTCCAGTCACCCCATCCTGGATTCCCCTGGGTGTCTAGTTTTCAAAAATGTATAGGTTTGCTAGGTTTCCCTAGGTGCCGGCAGAGCTAGGGTTCAAAAACTACAGCTAGGCACTTTGCCAAAAAGGGTCATTTTTCACTGCGAAATTGAGGTGTGACCACGTTGCGTTTTGCGCAGTTTCCTGTCGCAGGCACTAGGCCGACCCACACAAGTGAGGTACCATTTTTCTCGTAAGACTTTGGGGAACGCGGGGTGGGTGGAAATTTGTGGATCCACGCAGATTCCAGAACTTTCCACCACAGAAATGTGGGGAAAATGTGGTTTTTTTGACAATTTTTTATGTTTGCAAGGGATTCTGGGTAACAGAACCTGGTGGGAGGCAGTCAAGTCACCCCATCCTGGATTCCCCTGGGTGTCTAGTTTTCAAAAATGTATAGGTTTGCTAGGTTTCCTTAGGTGCCGGCAGAGCTAGGGTTCAAAAACTACAGGTAGGCACTTTGCAAAAAAAGGGTCATTTTTCACTGCAAAATTGAGGTGTGACCACGTTGCGTTTTGCGCCGTTTCCTGTCGCGGGCACTAGGCCGACCCACACAAGTGAGGTACCATTTTTCTCAGAAGACTTTGGGGAACGCGGGGTGGGTGGAAATTTGTGGATCCACGCAGATTCCAGAACTTTCCACCACAGAAATGTGGGGAAAATGTGGTTTTTTTGATAATTGTTTAGGTTTGCAAGGGATTCTGGGTAACAGAACCTGGTGGGAGGCAGTCCAGTCACCCCATCCTGGATTCCCCTGGGTGTCTAGTTTTCAAAAATGTATAGGTTTGCTAGGTTTCCCTAGGTGCCGGCAGAGCTAGGGTTCAAAAACTACAACTAGGCACTTTGCCAAAAAAGGGTCATTTTTCACTGCGAAATTGAGGTGTGACCACGTTGCGTTTTGCGCAGTTTCCTGTCGCAGGCACTAGGCCGACCCACACAAGTGAGGTACCATTTTTCTCGTAAGACTTTGGGGAACGCGGGGTGGGTGGAAATTTGTGGATCCACGCAGATTCCAGAACTTTCCACCACAGAAATGTGGGGAAAATGTGGTTTTTTTGACAATTTTTTATGTTTGCAAGGGATTCTGGGTAACAGAACCTGGTGGGAGGCAGTCAAGTCACCCCATCCTGGATTCCCCTGGGTGTCTAGTTTTCAAAAATGTATAGGTTTGCTAGGTTTCCCTAGGTGCCGGCAGAGCTAGGGTTAAAAAACTACAGCTATGCACTTTGCCAAAAAAGGGTCATTTTTCACTGCGAAATTGAGGTGTCACCACGTTGCGTTTTGCGCCGTTTCCTGTCGCAGGCCTTAGGCTGACCCACACAAGTGAGGTACCATTTTTCTCGTAAGACTTTGGGGAACGCGGGGTGGGTGGAAATTTGTGGATCCACGCAGATTCCAGAACTTTCCACCACAGAAATGTGGGGAAAATGTGGTTTTTTTGACAATTTTTTATGTTTGCAAGGGATTCTGGGTAACAGAACCTGGTGGGAGGCAGTCAAGTCACCCCATCCTGGATTCCCCTGGGTGTCTAGTTTTAAAAAATGTATAGGTTTGCTAGGTTTCCCTAGGTGCCGGCAGAGCTAGGGTTCAAAAACTACAGCTAGGCACTTTGCCAAAAAAGGGTCATTTTTCACTGCGAAATTGATGTGTGACCACGTTGCGTTTTGCGCCGTTTCCTGTCGCAGGCACTAGGTCGACCCACACAAGTGAGGTACTATTTTTCTCGTAAGGCTTTGGGGAACGCGGGGTGTGTGGAAATTTGTGGATCCACGCAGATTCCAAAACTTTCCACCACAGAAATGTGGGGAAAATGTGGTTTTTTTGACAATTTTTTAGGTTTGCAAGGGATTCTGGGTAACAGAACCTGGTGGGAGGAAGTCAAGTCACTCCATCCTGGATTCCCCTGGGTGTCTAGTTTTCAAAAATGTATAGGTTTGCTAGGTTTCCTAGGTGCCGGCAGAGCTAGGGTTAAAAAACTACACCTAGGCACTTTGCAAAAAAAGGGTAATTTTTCATTGTGAAAATGTGGTACGTCCACGTTGCATTTTGAGCCATTTCCTGTTGTGGGCACAAGGGCTACCCACACAAGTGAGGTACCATTTTTATCGGGAGACTTAGGGTAACACAGAATTGTAGAGCAACTGTTATTACCTATTGACTTTTGATGCATTTCTGCCTTCCAAATGAAAGACAATGTGTAAAAAATAAGTCATTTTGAAAAATGACCTATAATTCTCATGCTAGTATGGGTACTCCCAATTTCGGAAATGTGCAAATATCTACTGTTTCTAAAATCTACATTTTGTTCCCATTTCAGAAATACATAGGTGTCTTTCATAACAATGTTTCCATGTATACATTTTCCCAAAATAATTGCTATATACCCGGTACATAATAAAAAACCATTGCAAGATGCTGCTCAATTATTGGCTCTGGGTTCGTCGGGTTCTTGGTGAACCTACAAGTCCTATATATCCCCACAACCAGAAAGGTCCAGCGGATATAACGGTATATTGCCTTAAAATAGCTGTCATAATTAGAAGAAGTTACAGGTGAAAACGTTGACACAAATGGCTGTTTTTTTCAACTAATTTTCAATTTTTCCTTTATTTAACTGTTAGTTTCTATAAGGAAAACTTTAAGGATCTACACAAATGACCCCTTGCTAAATTCAGAATTTTGTCTACTTTTCAGAAATGTATCGCTTTCAAGGATCCATTATTGGTTTCATACCCATTTCTACCATTAACTGGAAGGAGGTTGAAAGCACAAAAATAGCAAAAATAGGCTATGTCCCAGAAAAATGCCAAAACTGTGTAAAAAAGTTGGTTTTCTGACAAAAGTCTGCTTGTCCCTGAAAGCTGGGAAGATGGTGATTTCAGCACCACAACCCCTTTTTTGATGCCATTTGCAGGGAAAAATCAAGACGCTTTCATCTGTAGCCCTTTTTTCGCATTTTTCACAAAAAAACAAAATTTAGCTGTATTTTGACTAATTTCTGGGTCCCCTCCAGGGGAATCCACAAACCCTGGGTACCTTTACAATCCCCATGATGTTAGAAAAAAGGACGCAAATTTGGCATGGATACCTTATGTGGTCAAAAAGTTACAGGGGCCTAAGCGCGCACTACCCCAAATAGCCAAAAAAGGCTTAGCACAGGAGGGGAAAAGGCCTAGCAGCGAAGGGGTTAATCTCCCCATGCCTACAACCAAAATGAGTTTGTCTTTGTATGATGTAGCAAATGCTCATGTAAAGCACTCCAATATCTGACCAGCCTGCACTATATAATACTGCAAAAAAACAAAGGATAAAAAGTGTTTTCCACACTTCTGTCATTGGGCTATACGTGGGCTACATCTGGGTAATATTTGTGCTACATTTGGGCTTATTTTTCTCTGGTGGCCATCTTGGGAGACTTCAATTACATTCATTAAACTTTATTTGATCTGATTTAGAAACATAGATCATAAAAGTGTACATAAAAACAGTAAATCCTCTTTCTTAATACAATACAGTGAGAATTAATTAAAACCAGTAGGTAAAAATGGGTGTTACAAAGCCCGGTTCAGAGCAACTTCAGGTTAACAGAATAGTAAAGTTCAATGTTTCGCAAGATCAATCTCATGTACTTCGTGCAAAATATGCAATAAGGGGTCCAAGTAAGATGCAACGCTCCAATACCTGACCAGTCTGCACTATATAAAAATGCAAAAAAACTAAAAATAAAAAGTGTTTTCCACACTTCTGTCATTGGGCTATATGTGGGCTACATGTGGGTGATATTTGTGCTACATTTGGGCTCTTTTTTCTCTGGTGGCCATCTTGGGATACTTATTTGTTATGAAGTTTCCTAATTTCCTCATTTACTGCAGTCTCCTCAGTAGGAAATGCTTTCAGTTTTTTACTTTGATTCCATCAAGAAGGCGTTCAGATGTGTCACACATTTGCCATAAATTCAGAATGTTAGCACTCTAGTTGCTCATTAGATCGCTGTAGTAAAGCTACTGCTCACCAGGGAGTTAACTGGAAGTCTACTGCTGGTATTGAAAGTGATTGTTTCAGTCTGCATGTCAGAATTTTCTAATGAAATAGAAGAGGATTTGAGATCTCACTTAAAACATGCCCTAATTTTTCTTTCTGCAGAACTAACCATAATTTCTATGGCAAAATGAACGCCCTCATTTTTTTCCTTTTTAAATTTAATGTTTTAAGTGTTACCGGTTTATTCCAATCAAGATGGCTTCAGGTGTGCCATAATTTTGTCATAAGTAAGACTGTTAGCGCTCTAGTTGTTCTTTAGAACACTCTGGGAAGCTGCAGTAGAACACAAAGAAATCAACTGGCAGGCTGCTCCTATTGAAATATAACAGGAAGATATTTGTAATCTCACTTAAAACATGTCCTAATTGTTCTTTCTACAGTACTAACCATAATTTCTATGACAAAATGAACACCCTCATTTTGTTCCTTTTTAAATTAAATGTTTTAAGTGTTACCGGTTTATTCCAATCAAGATGGCTTCAGGTGTGCCATCATTTTTTCATAAGTAAGACTGTTAGCACTCTAGTTATTCTTTAGAACACTCTGGGAAGCTGCAGTAGAACACAAAGGAATCAACTGGCAGGCTGCTCCTGTTGAAATATAACAGGAAGATATTTGAGATCTCACTTAAAACATGTGCTAATTTTTCTTTCTACAGCACTAACCATAATTTCTATGACAAAATGAACTCCATCATTTTGTTCCTTTTTAAATTAAATGTTTTAAGTGTTACCAGTTTATTCCAATCAAGATGGCTTCAGTTGTGCCATACTTTTGTCATAGGTAAGGCTGTTAGCGCTCTAGTTGTTCTTTAGAACACTCTGGGAAGCTGCAGTAGAACACAAAGGAATCAACTGGCAGGCTGCTCCTGTTGAAATATAACAGGAAGATATTTGAGATCTCACTTAAAACATGTCCTAATTTTTCTTTCTACAGCACTAACCATAATTTCTAAGACAAAAATGAACCCCATCATTTTGTTCCTTTTAAATTAAATGTTTTAAGTGTTACCAGTTTATTCCAATCATGATGGCTTCAGGTGTGCCATACTTTTGTCATAGGTAAGGTTGTTAGTGCTCTAGTTGTTCTTAAGAACACTCTGGGAAGCTGCAGTAGAACACAAAGGAATCAACTGACAGTCTCTGCCCTTGTTGGATTTACATGTTTTACTGAGAATGTCAGACTTCATTCTCACATGACTGAGAAAGATAATGTGAATTTACAGAAAATATGCTCTCATTTTAGCTTCTGGAGCACCTTCCAAACCTCTGTGGGACAAGCATGAGAAAATTGTTTTCTCTCAAAACATGATTCATGAAATCCCAGCAGAAGGTTTTTCACAGGGTAAAATCACCCTAGAACACACCACAATTCCTAAAATTAGTATGGTACCATCAACAAATGAATTCTAATGTAACTAAAGTCTGTTATCACCCTTTATAGTTCTCCTTTTGGTGACCCTCAAAATCTTCTATTCACTACAATGCATTTCATTGGGGTGCTATCATGTATATTGGTCCCAAGATGGCTGCCAACACTTCTTGGATGAAGTGCTGACAGCCATTCAGATTTCACGATGACATGTGTGTAGGAAGGTGGAATCTGACTATATGGTTGCCCCCACTTTTTTCTGGTGTTTTGCTGGTTTATGACTTAGTTGGACTGGGATCCTGCTATTCAGGGCCCCAGTCTATCTGCTTTCTCTGTAAAATGGTTTCCATGTGCCTTAGGCACATATCTGATTGGATTCTGGAGTGCCCTTATAAGTCCCTAGTATATGGTATACTATGTACCAAGGGCAGAGGTACCTCAGAGGCCTGCCAGGGGCTGCAGCATGTATTATGCCACCCCTGGAAGGCCATCAAAAATGACACCACAGGTCTGCTACTGCAGCCTGGGTAAGGTGGTGCATGCACCCCTTACTGTGATATAGGTTACCTGTATCACTACATACCTACACACATATAAACCTATAAGTCACTCCTATGGCAGGCCTTGTCAATCCTGAAGGCAGAGTGCATGGTTCCTATGTGAGAGGGTGCCCCTGCATGAGCAGGGCCCCTCTGCAGCGTTCGGAGACCCTTCTCTGAAGCTGTTTGTAGTGCAGCCTGACCATATACTCTTAAGTGCATTATAACTTAACGTTAAATGCTAACTTTGGGATGGCTGCACGTAAACATGTCGTGTTTGGTGTCAAACATCTTGGAATACTACCCCCCCACCAATTCTGGCAGCGGGGGTAGCATTCCACCCTTCTAGAGGGAGAGACATGTTAACCCTGGCTTGCCCGGTAACTTCTTTCTAAAGCCCCAGCATCACAAAATGGATGCTGCTGCCACAGACACAAGTCTGGCCTCCTGCTGCTGACTGAAACTCCGGCAGGGGAGGCCTGGACAATAGGTTTCCTGTCGCAGGGAGGTGTAACCACCTCCCCAGACAGGATAATGTGTATTGGGGCTGGGCGGGAGCACTTTCTGGTGCTTTGAAGTCCTGCACTGGGGGCACATTTGGTGTCCTCGTGCATACCCCAGTTCAAACCGGATCAGGGGCTTCCAGCCCCTGCTTTGGCGCGAACTGGACAAAGGGAAAGGGGTGTAGCCACCCCTCTGCCCTGACCCACCCATAGGTGGGACCACAGAGTTAGTCCAACCCTAAACTTGGTATAAGTATAGGACCCCAGTCACTACGACTTTAGATATTCCCTGGACGAAACTCTGATACAAAATCCTGGACCTTCGACGCTCTACTTCAAGATTAGAGGACTGAAGAATCTCCCTTGGGGTCAAGGAGTGACTCCCCTGCTTGGCAGGCACCAAAGAAGCATCTGTCCGGTCTGCATCACTGAAGCTCCAGTCAGACGCCGAAGTCCCTGCATCACCAGAGGTAGATTTTCAGACTTCCCCGAGGCTGCCCTGAGTCCCCAGAAAAGCTGAGGCCCGTAGCTATTGTGGGTAACGTGAGACCGTGACCCCTGGACACCGAGCACATTTGTAAGTGCATCATCTTCCTGGACTCCCACGAAGTTGTGCTTTGGGCTCCGAGTAGCCCCCACCTCCAGCACCGCCTGCACCGAAGATCACTGGCCTCCACTCCACGAGTGTCCTGTGAGCCAGCTCTACGTGCACCGTCTCGAGGCTCCTTCACGGTTGCTAGTCCGTTGGCTAGTAGCCCTCCACGAAGGCCATCTCTGTTCTTCTTGGGCTCCCTGATTGCTCCAGGCTTGCCCTTACCTACCCTTGCTGGGTGAGTCCCACAGACCTTGCTGGTCTGCACCATCGTCCCTCTTCACTTTCCACGAGACTTGCTGTTGCCAAGGCCTGTTGGGTCTAATCCGGTCGCCGACACCTCAGCAAGCCGCAGACGTCGTGGGACAGTCGGAATCCTGCTCCTGGTCACCGACAACGCCTCCTGGACCTCGTGACTGCGGAGTCAAGACGACCGTCAACTCACCTGAAGCAGCCGACATCGGTGGGCATCTGTCCATCGCCTTCCTGGTCACTGGCTAGTGACCCAGACTCTGTCCCCTCTGCTTTCAGGTTCTTCAGATCTTCGATCCACTCTTGGATCCACCCGGACACTTTCCACTTGGTCGCCAGCAGCACTTTGCAGCAGATCGCCATTCAAAACGACGACGAAACCCGACCCCGAAAGGCACCTATGCACCCGGCTTCCCTGGGTGAGGTAACAAGAGTACTCCGGTGCTCCCGTGGGTAGAGACTCTAGAACGACCTAGCTCTCAAAGGGTTTGCTCCAAGTCCTTCTTTAAGTGTCCCTTTTCTCTAAATTTCCAATCGCGACTTTCCCCATAGAAGTTAACGGCGATTCGCGGCTGTGTTCCCACACTGCACGCGTCCCCCGTGGGTCCCCTGTGTCACTACCTTGGGTGGTTCCTTGTGGTCCAAGCACTTCTACAGGCTCTAGGCCTAGTGTCTAGCTCAGTCGTGGTTCTTATACCACTTTTTTGGTATATGGTTTGGTACGCCCCTAGGGCCCAAACGTGTATTTGTGCTATTACTGTGTTTAAATAACTTATAACTTGTGTACTTCGAACTCTAGCCTCATAAAGAGACTAGAGGGTGTGTTTAGCAATAAATACATATATTTTGAATATATACCTGGTGTGGTGCTCTTTCATTTGGTCACTCAAGAGATTATAGACTGGTAAAACAAGCTGCTTTACATTCCTTCAAGACTTAGCCTGAAGGCTGCTCTCCATAGCTACCACTAGGATAGCTTTCAATAAAGGTTGTCTTTAAACCTAACTCCAATAAGGGTTGTTTGGACTGGTACAAGGTGCCCACTATAATTAGTGGACAGCATATACCAGGCCAACTTCTCACATTGGTGTGCAGCGGTGGGATTCCAGCTTGCTATTGTTTTACCAGATAATCTCAATTGAATTGATCAACTGAAAACCACTAAAGGTACCTAAGGTACATATAATTTAAGTTTACTATACAGTAAGTTCTACTGAACTTAGAGTTGTGTGTTAAGGGATAGCACAACCCTTTCTACAACTCAAGAGAGTTTAGTAGGCCACACTAGAGTAGGTAGTGCATACACCACACCACACTAGTAATGTCTTTAAAGGCAGGACCTAAAGAATCCTTGCCAGAAGCCACTGGGCTTCCTCCCTCCAAGTATGATACACTCCCATTCTTGGAATTGAGAGCATTATGTAACTTGAGGAAATTAAGGACAGGCCAAAGTCCCACCACCCAACACCTTAGAGAGATGTTGGTGGCTTATGATCTCAGCAGGCCCTTAGGGACTGAAGGGGCAGGAGCAGAGGGTGGGGCAGAAGAAGAGGATGGGGAAGGAGGTAGCAATACCCCCAGCCCCCCCTCTGGAGCTGACCAGGAAGGTGAAAATGACCTTGGCCTGGATAACCCAATCCCTCCTGTGGAAGATGAAGAGGAGGATCAGAATGACCTCCACTTTGCCCCCCCAGGAAGGATTATGAGTGTGCCTAGAAGGTCTAGATCTCCTTCTCAGGAGTCTAACCACTCTAGCACCTCAATAGGGACCTCTGTCTCCTCTCATAGGAGGGAATCCTCTCATGAGAGGAGAAAGAGGCTGATTCAATATGAGGAAGCTCAGCTTGAACTCAGAAGGAAGCAAGTGGCCTTAGACAGGAGTCCCTAGATCTCTTTAGAGAGAGAAAAAAGTTGGGACTAGAGTCCCATGGTGGCAGCAATTCCCCTAGGGATAGGGAAAGGTCTTATGACCATAGGAACCTAAGCAAGATTGTCCCTCCCTACCAGAGTGGGGATGACATCCACAAATGGATAACTGCACTGGAGAGGGCCTGTAAAGTTCAGAAGGTCCCCCAGAAGCAGTGGGCAGCAATCTTGTGGCTCTCCTTTGCAGACAAAGGTAGAGACAAGCTCCTCACTGTAAGAGAAGAGGATGCTGACAATTACAAAGTCTTGAAGAGTGCTCTGATAGATGGGTTTGGCCTAACCACTGAACAGTATAGGTTGAAGTTCAGAGACACCCAAAAAGCTCAGACTCAAGACTGGGTTGATTTTGTAGATTGTGCTACTAAGGCTCTGGAAGGTTGGATACATGGCAACAAAGTGCATGACTTTTTAGGATTGTACAATTTGATTATGAGGGAGCAGATCCTTAATAATTGTCAAAACCAGCTTTTGCACCAGTATCTGGTGGACTCTGATCTGACCTCTCCCCAAGAATTGGGAAAGAAGGCAGACAAATGGGTCAGAACCAGAGTAAAAACAAAAAATCAGGGTGGTGACCAGAAGAAAGATTCTACTAAGTCCCAAGAGAAAGGTGGGGATAAATCTAAGGATAAGTCCACTACAGGGCCCCAAAATTCCTCTTCTGGGGGTGGGTCCCAAACTCCTTCTTCTCCTGAAAAGAAACCATATTGCCATGTCTGTAAAAAGCCTGGGCACTGGAAATCTGATCCCAGCTGCCCCAGGATTGGCAATAAAGAAAATGTTCCTCCAACAACTACTACCACCCCTCCTGGTACTACCAGTAGTAATCCTCCAGTTGGGAGTAGTGCACCCAAAAAGTTAGGTGCTTTTGCAACAGGAACAGAGGTAGGCCCTGGGTTAGACAGGGACCCCTCAACAGACTCCTCTGACTCTGATGGTGGTGTAGGATTTGCCACCTTTACCTTGGGTCCCACAGCAATGGGCAGGTACAGACTGGAGCCAATAATTAATGGTCAGAAGGCTGTGGCATTTAGGGACACAGGGGCTAGTGTCACCATGGTGGCAGGGAAACTAGTCCCCCTCACCAGCTTTTACCTGAGTTTAAATACCAGGTGACCAACATTGATGGTGTCAGAACAGATCACCCCATGGCCATAGTTAATCTCAGCTGGGAGGGGGTCACAGGCCCAAAGAGAGTGGCTGTGTCCCCCACCTTACCTGTAGATTGCCTGATGGGCAATGATCTGGAAATTTCAGCCTGGGCTGAAGTTGAACACCAAACCCATCTAAGGATGTTGGGTGTCCCTGTAAAGGTTAGTGGGGCTGTGATGGCCACAGCCCCAGCCCAAGAATTTGGAGAGATGGAGCCTGAAAGAATGGCCCACTCTCCCCAAAAGAGAGCACAAGGGTTGAAGAAAAGTCTTCTTCCCCCCAGACACTAGGTAAGGGTCAGCCTCCTCAGGGAACTGACCCTACCCCTAGTGAAGGAACTGCCACAGAGGTAGTCAGGCCTGGCCTGGCCACCCCCTGATGGCAGAGGACCCTTCCAAGGTGGTACCCAGTCTGGAGCAGGTAACCTGCCCCTCTCTACCCTGCCTCAGTCAGCCCAGGGCTGCAGAGGTCAGGGAGGTCAGTGGACCCCCAGGGCCCCCTGTCCAGAGGAACCCCCATCAGCAGATTAGGGGCACCCAGTCTAGTAGCCCTAGCCAGGTGCAAATTCCTCTACACACTGAGGGATCCCCCATACCTTTATGCAGGGACCTCCCCCAGAAGGACTCTGGTAAGCAAGGGCAAACCTGGAACCAGAAGGTTCCAAACCTGCCATGTCCCTCCAGTAGCCCACCCAAAGGGACCCAACCCCCAGCTGTAGGCAGCCAAAGGTTGACCCTTAGAGCAAAGTACAACTCAGTCATGGAAAGACAGGCATACATGGTGACTAGTGATCTGAGGAAGCTGAGGCCAACATTCCTAGGGCCTCACTTCCCTACTCAGATACCTCACCAGCCTTGTACTTTACCTAAGCACACCACAGGTAGTGATTCCCCATGGTGGAGACCCTCTCATACCCTTAGGGTGAGGGATTGCTTAGTGGACCATAAGACAGGGGGCAACCATGCTAGTGCAGGTGCTTCCTTATATGGCCACTTAGTCAATAAAGGCTCAACTGGCCAAGGTTAGCCTTATCTCCTTTCGTTTGGGGGGGGGGTTATGTAGGAAGGTGGAATCTGACTATATGGTTGCCCCCACTTTTTTTCTGGTGTTTTGCTGGTTTATGACTTAGTTGGACTGGGATCCTGCTATTCAGGGCCCCAGTCTATCTGCTTTCTCTGTAAAATGGTTTCCATGTGCCTTAGGCACATATCTGATTGGATTCTGGAGTGCCCTTATAAGTCCCTAGTATATGGTATACTATGTACCAAGGGCATAGGTACCTCAGAGGCCTGCCAGGGGCTGCAGCATGTATTATGCCACCCCTGGAAGGCCATCCAAAATGACACCACAGGTCTGCTACTGCAGCCTGGGTAAGGTGGTGCATGCACCCCTTACTGTGATATAGGTTACCTGTATCACTACATACCTACACACATATAAACCTATAAGTCACTCCTATGGCAGGCCTTGTCAATCCTGAAGGCAGAGTGCATGGTTCCTATGTGAGAGGGTGCCCCTGCATGAGCAGGGCCCCTCTGCAGCGTTCGGAGACCCTTCTCTGAAGCTGTTTGTAGTGCAGCCTGACCATATACTCTTAACACCCTTATAAATCAGAAGCTAAGCCTCTCTGGTGTGGGGTGCCGCAGGGATCGGCGTTGAGCCCGCTACTTTTTAACATCTACCTGGCCCCTTTGTGTGTGCTCATTTCTAAATGGGGAATCAAAACCGTGTCTTATGCAGATGACACTCAATTGGTGTTCTCCTTCAGGGACTTATCGGCAAACACCTTCGAGAGGCTCAGGGGCTGCCTGTGTGATGTTGCTAGATGGATGAACAATAACAAATTAAAACTGAACACAGAGAAAACTGAGGTGCTGTTTTTTGGTAAGAATTCCCCCCCTCCATCGGGTCTGTGGTGGCCGGAGGAAATGGGCTCTCCACCTTCTCCATCTTCTACGGTAAAAAACTTGGGTGTGAAATGGGATGCTGAAATGACATTTGCTCCCCAAATACGTTCCATTACATCTATTTGTTTTGGAATTTTGAAAAGTCTGAGGAAATTTCTTTTTCTTCTGCCTGAGAACTGTCGAAAATTAGTCGTTCATGCTACGGTGACTTCAAGGCTTGATTATGCCAACAGTCTGTTCCTTGGCCTCCCGGCATACTTGATAAAAAGATTGCAGATGGTGCAAAATGCAGCAGTAAGATTGATTAGAAGAGTGCCATTTAGACAACATATTTCTCCACATGCTAAACGACTTCACTGGCTGCCAGTTGTACAGCATATAGAGTTTAAGGCCTTGACAATTGCATTCAGGGCCGTGAACGGCAGCGGTCCCAATTACATTAAAAAACGTATCCGCCCTTATCAGCAAAGGCGATTGTTACGTTCTAACTCACAGAACTTGCTGTGTGTCCCCCGATTTGCAAAGGCTCGTATTGGAGGTAGGGCTTTCTCAGTTGGAGTGACCAAATTGTGGAACTCACTTCCGGTTAGACTTCGGCATATACCGGAAGAAGGGGAGTTCAGGAAAGCTCTAAAAACATGGCTTTTTAGCCGGGACTAGTTAATTACGTTTCGGTTTCGGAGATCTGTCTCCCCTTTGCTGCTGGATCATGCTAGCGCCGGGACACCTCTGTTTGAGGTAGCTGTTGCGCTCTATAAATGTTGTGTATTGTATTGTATTAAGTGCATTATAACTTAACGTTAAATGCTAACTTTGGGATGGCTGCACGTAAACATGTCGTGTTTGGTGTCAAACATCGTGGAATACTACCCCCCGCCAATTCTGGCGGCGGGGGTAGCATTCCACCCTTCTAGAGGGAGAGACATGTTAACCCTGGCTTGCCCGGTAACTTCTTTCTAAAGCTCCAGCATCACAAAATGGATGCTGCTGCCACAGACACAAGTCTGGCCTCCTGCTGCTGACCGAAACTCCGGCAGGGGAGGCCTGGACAATAGGTTTCCTGTCGCAGGGAGGTGTAACCACCTCCCCAGACAGGATAATGTGTATTGGGGCTGGGCGGGAGCACTTTCTGGTGCTTTGAAGTCCTGCACTGTGGCACATTTGGTGTCCTCGTGCATACCCCAGTTCAAACCGGATCAGGGGCTTCCAGCCCCTGCTTTGGCGCGAACTGGACAAAGGGAAAGGGGTGTAGCCACCCCTCTATCCTGACCCACCCATAGGTGGGACCACAGAGTTAGTCCAACCCCTAAACTTGGTATAAGTATAGGACCCCAGTCACTACGACTTTAGATATTCCCTGGACGAAACTCTGATACAAAATCCTGGACCTTCGACGCTCTACTTCAAGATTAGAGGACTGAAGAATCTCCCTTGGGGTCAAGGAGTGACTCCCCTGCTTGGCAGGCACCAAAGAAGCATCTGTCCGGTCTGCATCACTGAAGCTCCCGTCGGACGCCGAAGTCCCTGCATCACCAGAGGTGGATTTTCAGACTTCCCCGAGGCTGCCCTGAGTCCCCAGCAAAGCTGAGGCCCGTAGCTATCGTGGGTAATGTGAGACCGTGACCCCTGGACACCGAGCACATTTGTAAGTGCATCATCTTCCTGGACTCCCACGAAGTTGTGCTTTGGGCTCCGAGTAGCCCCCACCTCCAGCACCGCCTGCACCGAAGATCACTGGCCTCCACTCCATGAGTGTCCTGTGAGTCAGCTCCACGTGCACCGTCTCGAGGCTCCTTTGCGGTTGCTAGTCCGTTGGCTAGTAGCCCTCCACGAAGGCCATCTCTTTTCTTCTTGGGCTCCCTGGTTGCTCCAGGCTTGCCCTTACTTACCTTTGCTGGGTGAGTCCCACAGACCTTGCCGGTCTGCACCATCGTCCCTCTTCACTTTCCATGAGACTTGCTGTTGCCAAGGCCTGTTGGGTCCAATCCGGTCGCCGACACCTCAGCAAGCCGCAGACGTCGTGGGACAGTCCGAATCCTGCTCCTGGTCGCCGACAACGCCTCCTGGACCTCGTGACTGTGGAGTCAAGATGACTGTCAACTCACCTGAAGCAGCCGACATCGGTGGGCATCTGTCCATCGCCTTCCTGGTCACTGGCTCGTGACCCAGACTCTGTCCCCTCTGCTTTCAGGTTCTTCAGATCTTCGATCCACTCTTGGATCCACCCGGACACTTTCCACTTGGTCGCCAGCAGCACTTTGCAGCAGATCGCCATTCAAAACGACGACGAAACCCGACCCCGAAAGGCACCTATGCACCCGGCTTCCCTGGGTGAGGTAACAAGAGTACTCTGGTGCACCCGTGGGTAGAGACTCTAGAACGACCTAGTTCTCAAAGGGTTTGCTCCAAGTACTTCTTTAAGTGTCCCTTTTCTCTAAATTTCCAATCGCGACTTTCCCCATAGAAGTTAACGGCGATTCGCGGCTGTGTTCCCACACTGCACGCGTCCCCCCTGGGTCCCCTGTGTCACTACCTTGGGTGGTTCCTTGTGGTCCAAGCACTTCTACAGGCTCTAGGCCTAGTGTCTAGCTCAGTCGTGGTTCTTATACCACTTTTTGGTATATGCTTTGAGTACGCCCCTAGGGCCCAAACGTGTATTTGTGCTATTACTGTGTTTAAAGAACTTATAACTTGTGTACTTGAACTCTAGCCTCATAAAGAGACTAGAGGGGTGTGTTTAGCAATAAATACATATATTTTGAATATATACCTGGTGTGGTGCTCTTTCATTTGGTCACTCAAGAGATTATAGACTGGTAAAACAAGCTGCTTTACATTCCTTCAAGACTTAGCCTGAAGGCTGCTCTCCGTAGCTACCACTAGGATAGCTTTCAATAAAGGTTGTCTTTAAACCTAACTCCAATAAGGGTTGTTTGGACTGGTACAAGGTGCCCACTATAATTAGTGGACAGCATATACCAGGCCAACTTCTCACAATGTGTGGTTAGGCTCCGCCCAGATATATGTAGTTCTTTTTCCTTTAATATTTAAAAAACTACTTAACGGATTTACACCATTTTTGAAAAGGTCGCTTTCTGAGCCAAGCAGTACCTTTATGCCAAACTTGGGGTAAATCAGTAGTTTCCGCTGTAGTCTTGCACAAAGTTCCCTATGGGAAATTGATTTTTTGACTCTTATTTTTTGAATTTCTCAGCAACTACTGAACGGATTTACACCATTTAAAAAAAAGGTTGCTTTCTGAACCAAGCACTACCTTTTTGCCAAATTTGGTGTAATTCAGTTCAGCAGTTCGGGCTGTAGCCGTGTCTAAAATTTCCTATGGGAATAAACATGGAGAAAACACGTTTTGGGACCCCCCTTTTTTCTTGGCCCCCGCTTGCCGAATCACCCCGAAACTTTCAAGATACGAGCGGACCGGAGCGCCCCACGAGTTTTGAATTTCGCAAAGATTCGTCAACCGCCGCCAAAGTTATTGGAAATAGAATGTTGTGAATTTCCTATGGAAAATAGGTCCTAACTATAACTATCTACTGGCAACCGCCAGTAGATAATATATACATATATATATATATATATATATATATATATATATATATATATATATATATATATATATATATATATGTATATATAAACATATATATATATATGTATTATATATATATATATATATATATATATATATATATTCTCTGCTCCTTGTTCCACCAAAAGACTTCGGCTGCACTCTTCAAGGCGGGTGCACATTATAACCCATATATATATAACCTACTGGTGGTCACCAGTAGGTAGTTATAGTTAGAACCTAGTTTCCATAGGAAAAGCGTTTTTTATATATATATATCTACTGGCGGTCGCCAGTAGATAGTTATAGTTACAACCTATTATCCATAGGAAATCCGCGACATTCTATTTGCAATAACGTTGGCGTCGGTTGACGAATCTTCGCGAAAGCTTCCAACTTGTTGGGGCGCTCCGGTCCGCTCCTACCCTGAAAGTCTCGGGGTGATACGTCAAGCGGGGGCCGAGAAAAAGGGGGTCCCAAAACGCGTTTTCCCCATTCATTTTTCCATAGGAACCTTTAGTCGCAGTTACAGCCCGAACTGCTGAACGGAATTACCCCAAATTTGGCAAAGAGGTAGCCCTTGGTTCAGACTGGTGCCTTTTGCTAAAATGGTGTAAATCCGTTCAGTAGTTCCTGAGAAATTCACAATTAAAATCACATATATATCTATGGGCGCGTCGGATCCGCGTACCCTCCCGATCACGAGCTACATGCTAATTGGCTGTCAACACTCCAAATCAAGAAGTGTTGGCAGCCATTTTGTCCCTCGGTAGAACCGAGGGACAGAAACAAGTGCGCAAAGCGCAAAAAGGGGGCAGGGTAGAAACACCCTGACCCCTAGGTCTGCTCAGGGGGTCCCACAAGGACCCCTGGGCAGAAAAGATTTTTTTTTTTTAAATCGGCGGGATGCGCTTAGGGTGCGCGTATCCCGCCGAGAAAAAAAAAGAAACAAGTGCGCAAAACGCACAAAGGGGGCAGGGTAGAAACACCCTAACCCCTAGGCCTGCTCAGGGGGTCCCACAAGGACCCCCTGGGCAAAAAAGCATTTTTTTTTTTTTTAAATCGCCAGGATGCGCTCAGGGTGCGCGAATCCTGCCGAAAAAAAAAATCGAAGCGCGGTCTCCCGCGCTTCGATGTTAATTGGCCCTTGGGTGGGCCAAGTCCCGGGGGCATGCTGGGGGGGGTTAATTTTATGTGTGGGGGGCCTCTAAGGGCCCCCAAGCCCGGGGACCGCCACCCCCGGGGCTTTATGCATAATGGTGCGGGAGGGCTCTGAGCCCTCCCGCAGCCCCGGGACCACCACCTCCCGGGGCTTCTTTTTTAAATGAAAAACCTGTGTGGGGGGCTCCAGCCCCCACACGCCCGGGACCGCCACCTCCCCGGGGCACTAAACATTTAAATATGGGGCTCCGTTACGGACCCCCAGAGCCCCGGGGACCACCACCTCCCCGGGGCTGTGCACACGATGGGAGGGGGCCGGGCGGCCCCCTCCTGGAGCCTGTGGTGGCCCTGGGGACCGCCACCCCCAGGGCCGGCTCCTGCAGTGTCCCGGGGTGCCTACCCCCGGGACACTGCTGTTTGCAATGACAGGACGGGAGCCTCGCGGCTCCCGTCCTGTCATTGCAAACTTGCTTTGGATATTGGAAGAGAGAGCAGGAAACCTGCTCTCTCTTCCAATATCCAAAGCTGATTGCTTTCCACATGGGGAGCAGCATGTTAGCTGCTCCCCATGTGTAACAGCAATGCCGGCTCCCGTAGGACACGGGGAGCCGGCGAGACTGTGGGGGTTTGGGGACCCCCCACAGTCCCCAACGAGAGGGCCAGCCCCGGGGATGGGGTCCCCGGGGCAAGTAGTGGCCCCCTCCCCAAAGTTTTGAAAAATAATAAAAAAAAAAAAAAAGGGTATGGCCGGCCCGGGGGATGGGGTCCCCGGGCCTTAAACTGGCCAGAGGAGGGGGGCCACGCAGCCCCCCTCAAAATATTAAAAATAAAAATAGAGGCCATGCCCCGGGAGATGGGGTCCCCGGGGCCAATACAGGCCCGGGGAAGGGGGCCACGCGGCCCCCTTCCCGTTTTTTTTTATTTTGAAATTTAAAAAAAGGGGTAAGGCCCTGGGGGATGGGGTCCCCAGGGCCCAAAAACAGAAAAAAGGAAGGGGGGCCACACAGCCCCCCTTCAGGGGACAAAAAAACAAAAAAAAAACGATCGGGCCCGCAGGCCCCGCCCCCTTCCTTCACCACTCTGCAAACGCGCCCCCTGGCGCGTTTGCAGAGGGGGAACGACTCCCCTTGAATACTGGGGGTCCCTGGGGGCCAACTAGCCCACCAGGAACCTCCAGTATGCGCCAGGGAGCTGCCTTGCAGAGAGGTGTACAGAGGCCACGCCCCTTTTACACCTCTCTGCAACGCAGCTCTGTGGCGCTTTTGGAGGTATATGGTGGGCTAGTTGGACTCCGGGGACCCTCAGGATTCAAGGGGACTTAATCCCCCAACTTAAAACGCGCCACGGGGCGCGTTTGCACAGTGGTGAAGGGAGGGGGCGGGGCTTCAGGTGACATGTGTGCAAACAGGCCCTGTGGCGCGTTTTAAGATGGGGAATTACATCCCCTTCAATCCTGAGGGTCCCTAGGGCCAACTAGCCCAACAGGTACATCCAGAAAGCGCCACAGAGTTGCGTTGCAGAGAGGTGTAAACAGGGGTGTGGCCTCTCTACACATCTCTGCAACGCAGCCCCCTGGCGCATATTGGAGGTTCCTGGTGGGCTAGTTGGCCCCTAGGGACCCTCAGGATTCAAGGGGACTTAATCCCCCAACTTAAAACGCGCCACGGGGCGCGTTTGCACAGATGTCACCTCAGGCCCCGCCCCTCCCTTCACCATTGTGCAAATATTCTTCAAAAATCATCCGAAATACGAATTCCGATTTACTCACCTGTTATAAGGAGAGACCTCAGTGCTGCATCTTTCAGCCCAGTACTGGTCCTGAAAAGTAATTTTAACCGTACTTACCAGTAACTTGAATTTCCTTCCATAGGATATCATTGCCTGCTTTTTGCTGAAAAAGTTTCTTAGTGTTGATTTTTGAAACATACAAATATTCCTCTAAAATCAGCCGAAATACGAATTCCGATTTACTCACCTGTTATAAGGAGAGACCTCAGTGCTGTATCTTTCAGCCCAGTACTGGTCCTGAAAAGTAATTTAAACCGTACTTACCAGTAACTTGAATTTCCTTCCATAGGCTAACATTGACTGGTTTCACTTGGAAATTCTTCTAAGTGTGGAGTTTTGGAACTTTAAAATATTCCTCTAAAATCAGCCGAAATACAAATTCCGATTTTCTCACCTGTTATCAGGAGAGACCTCAGTGCTGCATCTTTCAGCCCAGTACTAATCCTGAAAAGTAATTTTAACCGTACTTACCAGTAACTTGAATTTCCTACATAGGCTAACATTGACTGGTTTCACTTGGAAATTCTTCTAAGTGTGGAGTTTTGGAACTTTATAATATTCCTCTAAAATCAACCAAAGTACGAATTCCGATTTACTCACCTGTTATCAGGAGAGACCTCAGTGCTGCATCTTTCAGCCCAGTACTGATCCTCAAAAGTAATTTTAACCGTACTTACCAGTAACTTGAATTTCCTTCCATAGGATATCATTGCCTGCTTTTTGCTGAAAAAGTTTCTAAGTGTTGATTTTTGATACATACAAATATTCCTCTAAAATCAGCCGAAATACGAATTCCGATTTACTCACCTGTTATCAGGAGAGACCTCAGTGCTGCATCTTTCAGCCCAGTACTGGTCCTGAAAAGTAATTTTAACCGTACTTACCAGTAACTTGAATTTCCTACATAGGCTAACATTGACTGGTTTCACTTGGAAATTCTTCTAAGTGTGGAGTTTTGGAACTTTATAATATTCCTCTAAAATCAACCAAAGTACGAATACCAATTTACTCACCTGTTATCAGGAGAGAACCCAGTGCTGCATCTTTTAGCCCAGCACTGACCCTGAAAAGTAATTTTAACCGTACTTACCAGTAACTTATATTTTCTTCCATAGGAATCCATTGTCTGGTTTTCAGCAGAAAAGTTTCAAAGTGTCGATTTTCACAAACTACAAATATTCCTAAAAAATCGCCTGTATGACTTAAACGCATTCTTTCAACTGTTTACAGGAGATGCACCAGTGCTTAATCCAGGATCCAACACTGAGTAAGAAAAAGTAGCGATAACAGTTTTTACCTGCTAAGTGAATTTCCTTCCATAGGATAACATTGGTGATTCTATGAGAAAAAGTTTCTAAGTGTCAACTTTTAAAATACAATAATATTCCTTAAAAATCACGACTGTAACCAAAACGCTTTTACTCAACTGTTTACAGGAGATGTACCAGGACTGAATCTAGGATCCAGTCCTTTGGTTAGAAAAGTAATCCATAAAGTAACTAATTGCATTTAACTAGAAATTCACATTGAGCTGAATGTTGCATTGTGTTTGAAAATGTGTTGCCCATTGCAACAACTGTAACTACTGTACTTAAAAGTCTATTGCCTATGTGCAAAGTATTTAAACTAAAGTAATTCATTCTGAGAAAGTATTTTTTGTAATGTAATGTATAATGTAATTACAATGTAATTTAAAAAATAAAATATGTAAAAAAAATTGTTTCTAAAAATGTAGTAAATCAGTATTAAAAAAATTTATATAACAATTAATACATTTAAAAATTGTCATTTACAAAACCTTTGAAATTCACTGAAAAAACCGTAGGTTTCAGACATGTTATAGTTACAAATTAGCATTTAAAAAACCTTTGAAATTCACTGAAAAAACCATAGGTTTCAGGGACGTTATAGTTACAAATTAGCATTTAAAAAACCTTTGAAATTCACTGAAAAAACCATAGGTTTTAGGGACAGTTATAGTTAGTTGGACATTGCACTCGTACAAAACCCGTGAAATTCCCCGTTATAGTTAGTCCAGCTAACTATAACTCGCGCCCCGCAATGCACTGCTGATGACGTCACATATTACATCACTCATGACATGGTCAGTGACATCACTGATGACATCACTGATGACATCTCAAATGACATCACTGATGACATCACTGATGACATCATCCATGTGATAATTTCATGCATCTTCTCACACCCTAATATAACCTTTCATACACCCACTCTAAATTACAGACTGTCATTCGTAAAATCATAGACACTCCAACACCAATAACTACATACCCACTCACTGATTCTTAGGTCTACGCATACATCCACTCACTCACCCGTACAGTCACTCATATTTACGGTCACTCAGTACAGGACTATCATATGCACTCATACTCCTATATAGACACTCAAGCACCGCCACTCATCCATAGAGGTACTCACACACCTAGTCAGTCATGCAAATAATTAAACACACTACCATTTACTCACCTATACAGTTATATACACACCACGTCACTTATTCAAACAGAAACAAACACATACTTACTCTTATACAATCACTGATACAAGCACACACGCATCCATACAGCCGCTCTCACAATCACACACTCTCACTTATAGCCATTTAAATACTCTAACACACATATATACTGCCTTTTACATATGTTGTTACTCGCACATGTACCACTGAGATATACATTCACTCACTAACACACCCATACACACACTCACCCACCCAAGCAGTCCATCACAGATGCACTCTTGTAATCATGCACCCAGTGAATGACTCACTCTCACATCTATCTACAGAGACTCACACACCCCACCCACACAAACACTCAGGCAGCCATACAGACATTCACCCAGTTTTGTCACTAACCCATGCATTCAGTAAGATACGTTAAATCACTCACTTATACAGTTAGTCACGCACCTACTAAATCAACAATACAGACACTTACACACCCACTCATTCTTCAATACGTCTTTTCATTTATATATTAAAAATATTTAAACTTTACAGAAACACACAGTCACTGGATGATGTCATCAGTGATGTCATCAGTGATGTCATTTGAGATGTCATCAGTGATGTCATCAGTGATGTCACTGACCATGTCATGGGTGATGTAATATGTGACGTCATCAGCAGTGCATTGCGGGCGCGAGTTATAGTTAGCTGGACTAACTATAACGGGGGAATTTCACGGGTTTTGTACGAGTGCAATGTCCAACTAACTATAACTGTCCCTAAAACCTATGGTTTTTTCAGTGAATTTCAAAGGTTTTTTAAATGCTAATTTGTAACTATAACGTCCCTGAAACCTATGGTTTTTTCAGTGAATATATATATATATATATATATATATATATATATATATATATATATCCAAATGAAAAGCACACCAACAGTTGGAGGCCCACACGCATCCGTGTTTAATTTGTTTATTCCTCTGGCAGCACAGCTAAAACCTTGACAAACTCGGGCAAAAGTCGCCATGAAAGTTCCAACGCGTTTCGGGCATCACCGTGCCCTTCATCTTGGGAAATGGCGACCCTTGCCCGAGTTTGTCAAGGTTTTAGCTGTGCTGCCAGAGGAATAAACGAATTAAACACGGATGCGTGTGGGCCTCCAACTGTTGGTGTGCTTTTCATTTGGATATATTGCGGCCCGCACCGGGTCGCGGAGAGCCCCTGCCGCGGAAGAGCGGGTCCGGTGTTATTACTTCGAATGGCACCTATGGAGCAACGTGACGTTTCCCTGGTACAGAATAGCACAGCAATCACCAGGAACAACACGAGCAACCCACTGTGGGATTTATTCTGATAAGGAGAAATGAGCAGCAATACCTACTAAAGGAAAAAACTGCAAGTACCAGACTGCACAGCAGAGACGCCAGTAGGCGGGACTTATGAACACTATATACTCACTTATTACGCTGCTCCTCCCAACATGCCATTTCCCAAGATGAAGGGCACGGTGATGCCCGAAACGCGTTGGAACTTTCATGGCGACTTTTGCCCGAGTTTGTCAAGGTTTTAGCTGTGCTGCCAGAGGAATAAACAAATTAAACACGGATGCGTGTGGGCCTCCAACTGTTGGTGTGCTTTTCATTTGGATATATTGCGGCCCGCACCGGGTCGCGGAGAGCCCCTGCCGCGGAAGAGCGGATCCGGTGTTATTACTTCGAATGGCACCTATGGAGCAACGTGACGTTTCCCTGGTACAGAATAGCACAGCAATCACCAGGAACAACACGAGCAACCCACTGTGGGATTTATTCTGATAAGGAGAAATGAGCAGCAATACCTACTATAGGAAAAAACTGCAAGTACCAGACTGCACAGCAGAGACGCCAGTAAGCGGGACTTATGAACACTATATACTCACTTATTACGCTGCTCCTCCCAACATGCCATTTCCCAAGATGAAGGGCACAGTGATGCCCGAAACGAGTTGGAACTTTCATGGCGACTTTTGCCCGAGTTTGTCAAGGTTTTAGCTGTGCTGCCAGAGGAATAAACGAATTAAACACGGATGCGTGTGGGCCTCCAACTGTTGGTGTGCTTTTCATTTGGATATATTGCGGCCCGCACCGGGTCGCGGAGAGCCCCTGCCGCGGAAGAGCGGGTCCGGTGTTATTACTTCGAATGGCACCAATGGAGCAACGTGACGTTTCCCTGGTACAGAATAGCACAGCAATCACCAGGAACAACACGAGCAACCCACTGTGGGATTTATTCTGATAAGGAGAAATGAGCAGCAATACCTACTATAGGAAAAAACTGCAAGTACCAGACTGCACAGCAGAGACGCCAGTAGGCGGGACTTATGAACACTATATACCCACTTATTACGCTGCTCCTCCCAACATGCCATTTCCCAAGATGAAGGGCACGGTGATGCCCGAAACGCGTTGGAACTTTCATGGCGACTTTTGCTCGAGTTTGTCAAGGTTTTAGCTGTGCTGCCAGAGGAATAAACGAATTAAGCACGGATGCGTGTGGGCCTCCAACTGTTGGTGTGCTTTTCATTTGGATATATATATATATATATATATATATATATATATATATATATATATATATATATATTCACTGAAAAAACCACAGGTTTATGGGACATTATAGTTAGTTGGACATTTCACTTGTACAAAACCAGAGAAATATGGCCGTTATTGTTAGTTGAGCTAACTATAACTCGCGCCCCCGAAATACACTGCTGAAGATGTCACATATTACAATGCTCATGATATGGTCAGTGACATCACTGATGACATCTCAAATGACATCACTGATTACATCATCCAGTGACTGTTTGTTTCTGAAAAGTTAAAGTATGTTTTATAAATATACGCAAAGGTGTATTGAAGAATGAGTGGGTGTATGAGTGTCTGAATGGAAGAATTAGTAGGTGCGTAACTTACTGTATAAGTGAGTGATTAAACGTGTCTTAGTGAATGCATGGGTTAGTGACTAATCTGTGTGAATGTCTGTATAAGTCTTTCAGTTGGTGTGTAAGTGGCTGCATGGGTTGGTAAGTAGCTACATGACTGTCTATATGGGTTAATGATTGGTTGTCTGAGTACCTGTATGAGTGCCTGAGTCTCTGTGTGGGTGAGTGTTGGGTGTGTGACTCCCTGCATGGATGTGTGAGAAGGTGATTCTCTGGGTGTATGGGTTCATGAGTGCATTTGTGAGGGGCTGTATGGGTGGGTGAGTGTGTGTATGGCTATGTTGGTGAGTGAATGGATGTCTCAGTGGTACATGTGTGAGTAACTACATATGTGAAAGGCATTATATGTGAGTGTTGGAGTATATAAGTGACTATATGTGAGAGTGAATGATTGTGAGAGTGGCTGTATGGATGTGTGTGCTTGTGTCAGTGATTGTAGAAGAGAGTAAGTATGTGTTATTATCTGTATGAATAAGTGGGGTGGTGTGTGTATAACTGTTTAATGAGTAAATCGCAGTGTGATTGATTCTTTGGGTGACTGAGTAGGTGTGTGAGTAACTTTATAGGTGTGTGAGTATTTGTATAGGTGTATGAGTGCATATATCAGTGGCTGTATTGATGAGTGACTGCATGTATGAGTGACTGTATGGGTGAGTGGATGTGTGTGTACACCTATGAATCAGTGAGTGGGTAGGTACTAACTGGTATTGGTGGGTCTATGGTTTCAAGAATGGTAGTCTGTATTTTAGAGTAGGTGTATGAAAGGTTATATTAGGGTGTGAGGAGGTGCATCAGAGATTAAGTGGATGATGTCATTAGTGATGTCATCAGTGATGTCATTTGAGATGTCATCAGTGATGTCATGAGTGATGTCACTGACCATGTCATGAGTGATGTAATATGTGATGTCATCAGCAGTGCATTGCGGGGGCGCGAGTTATAGTTACCTCAACTAACTATAACGGCCACATTTTTCTGGTTTTGTATAAGTAAAATGTCCAACTAACTATAGTGTCCCTGAAACCTGTGTTTTTTTCAGTGATTTCCTAAGGTTTTTTAAATGCTAATTATTTCTATAATGTCCCTAAAACCTGTGGTTTTTTCAGTGAATTTCTAAGGTTTTTTAAATGCTAATCATTAACTATAATGCCCCTGAAAACTATGTTTTTTTCAGTGAATTTATAAGGTTATTTAAATGCTAATTACTCCATCAGCCCTCAGGAATTCTGCTGCATAGGACTTGCAGGAGGTACCAGGAGGGACTTAATCCCTCAACCCGAAGTGTGCCAGGAGGTGCGTTTGCAGAGTGGTGGAGAAAGGGGTGTGTGGCCTCCGAAGATCTCTTAGCAATACCACTGTGTGGGACTTACTGGAGGTAACAGGAGGGGTAGTTGGCCCCCAAGGATGTCCTTGGGGGCCAACTACCCCTCTATTACCTCCAGTAAGTGCCACACAGCAGCATTGGTAAGTTCTCAAAGCAGGCCATGACCCCTTTTCCCAACAGTCTGCAAATGCACTCCCTGGCGTGCTCTTGGATGGGGATTAAAGTCCCCTTCGATTCTGGAGGTCAACTAGCCTACCTGACACCTCCAGTAAGCCCCAGATAGTGGGATTGCTGAGACGTGAACACAGGCCATGCCCCCTTTCTCCACCGCGATGCAAACGCGCCTTCTGGCGTACTCTTAGTTGGGGGATGACGTCCCCTTGCCTCCTGAGGGTCCCTGGGGGCCAACTAGCCCTCCTGTTATCTCTAGGAAGCCCCACGCAGCTGGATTGCTGAGAGTGGGCCGAGGCCACCCCCCCCTTTTTACACCACTCTGCAAACGTGCCTCCTGGTGCACTGCTGCGTGGGGGATTAAGTCCACTTTAGTCCTGAGGTCCTCAGGACATAAGAGGACATCATCGGCCCACCAGCAGTGCACCAAGAGGCGCGTTTGCATAGTGGTGTAAAAAGGGCATGTCCTCGGACTACCTCTCAGCAATCCCACTGGGTGGGGATTACCGGAGGTACCTGGTGGGCTAGTTGGCCCCCAAGGAACCTGAAGGATCTAGGGGACTTAATCCCTCAACCGAGAACGCGTCAGGAGGTGCGTTTGCAGAGTAGTGCAGGGAGGGGGCAGGGCCTCCAGTGAGATGCCGGATTTCTTTTCCCTTTTTTTATAGTTAGAAGGGGCTGTGTGGCCCCCCTTCTCTCAATATTGTATGGGCCCTGGGTACCCCATCCCCCAGGGCCTTCGACATTTCTTTAAAAAAAAAGAAAATTGAGAAGTGGGCCGTGCGGCCCCCCTATCGAGGCCAATTTTGGCCTCGGGCACGTCATCCCCCAGGGCATGGCCACAATTTTTATATAAAAAAAAATATTTTGTTTTAAGGAGGGGGGCCGCGCCGCTCCCCTCCTGAGGCCATTATTAGCCCCTGGGACCCCATCCCCTGAGGCATTGCCTCATTTTTCTTTTTTAGAATTTTAATTTTTCACGGGAGGGGGCGGCATGGCCCCCCTTCCTCGGGCCACTTTTGGCCCTGGGGACCCCATTTCCAGGGGCCAGCCCTCACAATGGGGCTCCCGCTCTGTCATTGCAAACTGCAATGTCCCCGGGACATTGATGGAGCCTGCCCTGGGGGGTGATGGTCCCCAGGGCCATGGAGGGCTCCAGGAGGAGGACTGTGCTACCCCCTCCAACAGATTTAAAGCCCCAGGGAGGTGGTGGTCCCCATGGCTGGGGGTCCGCTATGGACCCCTGTATTTAATTTAGTCAATGGCCCGGGGAGGTGGCGGTCCCGGGGCTTGAGGGGCCCACGAGGTATATATTTATACACATGCCCCGGGGATTTGGTGGTCCCCAGGGCAGCGTGGGGGGCAGGAGCCCCCAACGTATAATTTATACATGCCCCGGGGTAGGTGGCCCACCTGGGGGCTTACTAAAATGAAGAGCGGGATACCACGCTTCGTTTTTTTTAATTTTCTGAGTGGGATTCGTGCACCCAGCGTGAATCTCACCTAAATTTTTTTTTTAAATGATTTTTTGGGCCCTGGGGGTTCCTGTGGGATCCCCTGACCAGGCCTCGGGGGCAAGGGTGTTTCTACCCTGCCTCCTTTTCTTTTTTTAACCATTTCCTTTCCTTTTTTCATGTGACTCGGTTTTACCGAGTCACAAGATGGCTGCCAACACTTCAAAATGAAGTTCGTGATCCGGAGGGTTCGCGGATCCACCGCGGTCACCAGATATCGATATTTTTTAATTTTTTATATTTCTGAACGGATTTACACCATTTAAAGGAAAGAGTGAACGTTGGACCAAGAGCTACCTCTCTGCCATATTTGGTGTAATTCCGTTCAGCAGTTCAGGCTGTAGCCGCGACAAGTGTTTCCTATGGAAATTAACATGGAGAAAACGCGTTTTGGGACCCCCCTTTTTTCTCGGCCCCCGCTTGACGAATCACCCCAAAACTTTTAAGACAGGAGCTGACCGGAGCCCTCATTATTTTTGAAAATTTCACGAAGATCCGTCTTCCGGCGCCAAAGATATTAGCAAAGAGAAAACGCTTTTCCTATAGAAACTAGGTCCTAACTAAAACTACCTACTGGGGACCAGTATATATAGAGCGCTCCAATGCGTACAGGAGAAATGCCTCTGATGAAGTGGTACGTTGGCCACAGAAACGTGTCAGGCAATACAACGAACTTGGATGGCTGGTGCGGGCTGAACCGCGATGCCGAATGGCAGACGCACTGTCGAGTGCATCTTGAGAAGCTTCAGCGTTTGTTGGATAAAACTTTGACACGGGTGCCTTCCCATGCAAGATGCACCATCTCGAATGAATGAGAGGCTGAGGGAGAGGAACCATCCTGCTCCGGTTTCCAGCACAGTGCGTCTTGATGACAAGTGTCTGCTCCCATCATATCCAGATGCTACCAAGGATTTTAGCTGACTCTCTGAAATCTGTAAGCATTGGAACCTACTATAGGTGTTTAATAAAAGCTCGATGTGACTACACATCCCAGCATGCTGTATGAAGAAATCAACTACGTAGTTGAACCCACAAGGGTTTTTTCAACCAATCAGCATGCAGTATAAAGAGCGCTCCAATGCGTACAGGAGAAATGCCTCTGATGAAGTGGTACGTTGGCCACAGAAACGCGCCAGGCAATACAACGAACTTGGATGGCTGGGGCGAGCTGAACCGTGATGCCGAATGGCAGACGCACTGTCGAGTGCATCTTGAGAAGCTTCGGCATTTGTTGGATAAAATTATGACACGGGTGCCTTCCCGTGCAAGATGCACCATCTCAAATGAATGAGAGGCTGAGGGAGAGGAACCATCCTGCTCCGGTTTCCAGCACAGTGCGTCTTGATGAAAAGTGTCTGCTCCCATCACATCCAGATTCTACCAAGGATTCTAACTGACTCTCTGAAATCTGTAAGCATTGTAACCTACTATAGGTGTTTAATAAAAGCTAGATGTGACTACACATCCCAGCATGCTGTATGAAGAAATCAACTACGTAGTTGAACCCACAAGGGTTTTTTACAACCAATCAGCATGCAGTATAAAGAGCGCTCCAATGCGTACAGGAGAAATGCCTCTGATGAAGTAGTACGTTACCCACAGAAACGCGTCAGGCAACACAATGAACTTGGATGGCTGGGGCGGGCTGGGGCGGGCTGAACCGTGACGCCGAATGGCAGACGCACTGTCGAGTGCATCTTGAGAAGCTTCGGCGTTTGTTGGATAAAAATATATATATATATGTTTGGAACTCTCATAATGTGATATGCTGGCCTCAAAATCAGGTTAAAGTGATCCTGAAGAAATTTTACACAAATATTTATTTATATTTATTTATCTATCTATATATTTATATATTTATTGAAGGTCGAAATTATGAAATGTAAAAATTATATATAAAAATCTTTTTTTAAATGGTATTTATATTATTGGATACTGTTTTTATATATTTCATGAGCATATATTATCTATCTATAACTTTTATGGTGAAGTTTTAAATTATTTATGCAACTTTGCATAGGAAATGTCGAATGATGAAATGAGAATCGATATAAACGTAGTATGTCTTTCTTGTCTATTATAACCTTTCATTGACTGTTGGCACTGGTCACTTTAAAAGGGTGGAGGTAATGCACAAGCGCTGTCATGTGATCAAGGTCCGGCTGGACCGAAACGTGTAATGGCCGACCTGAAATAAAGAATTCATTTTGCACATACTTTGTGGGCCGTGCCTGCTTTCGCCGAGGAGGAGCGTATGGTGATTGAAGCAGCGGAGTTGGATATTTTGGCTGGTGTAGCTTCGACCAGCCGAGCACGGACCCCCACTGAAGTAGAGGCAGCGACCAAACAGGAGCTGTGTCTTCCAGTCTCGAACCGGAAGTGATTCCAATCCGGGAGGATTACGGATCGCCTGCCCCCCTAGAGCCAAAGAATAGTTTGCCTATCCTGACCTCCAGAGCAGGAATCGGTGTCGGCGAATCGGAGGACCCGTCGAGACGAGAGCCGCCCAAGAGAGGTAGGACGAGCAGTGGCACCATAGGGACAGTGGTGTGCAGGCGGGAAACACAGAGGGGATCACATTGTGGAAATCCCTTCGTGAGTGCATACTGCAATATTAAACTCACAAAACATTTGACCAACATGTCGGCGGACGCGCTTAAAGATCGGGAGGCAGCGGCCTCAGAAATGTTCAGCAACATCCCACCGGCAAGCGCCAGTTCTAAACAGCCAAGTCTAAATAACAACGCAGCCAATATCACATTAAAAGATAAAATGCGAAGCCTGGAAAAACGTATGCGTGTCGAATGTCGAATGATGAAATGAGAATCGATATAAACGTAGTATGTCTTTCTTGTCTATTATAACCTTTCATTGGCTGTTGGCACTGGTCACTTTAAAAGGGTGGAGGTAATGCACAAGCGCTGTCATGTGATCAAGGTCCGGCTGGACCGAAACGTGTAATGGCCGACCTGAAATAAAGAATTCATTTTGCACATACTTTGTGGGCCGTGCCTGCTTTCGCCGAGGAGGAGCGTATGGTGAATGAAGCAGCGGAGTTGGATATTTTGGCTGGTGTAGCTTCGACCAGCCGAGCACGGACCCCCACTGAAGTAGAGGTGGCGACCAAACAGGAGCTGTGTCTTCCAGTCTCGAACCGGAAGTGATTCCAATCCGGGAGGATTACGGATCGCCTGCCCCCCTAGAGCCAAAGAATAGTTTGCCTATCCTGACCTCCAGAGCAGGAATCGGTGTCGGCGAATCGGATGACCCGTCGAGACGAGAACCGCCCAAGAAAGGTAGGACGAGCAGTGGCACCGTAGGGACAGTGGTGTGCAGGCGGGGAAACACAGAGGGGATCACATTGTGGAAATCCCTTTGTGAGTGCATACTGCAATATTAAACTCACAAAACATTTGACCAACATGTCGGCGGACGCGCTTAAAGATCGGGAGGCGGCGGCCTCAGAAATGTTCAGCAACATCCCACCGGCAAGCGCCAGTTCTAAACAGCCAAGTCTAAATAACAACGCAGCCAATATCACATTAAAGGATAAAATGCGAAGCCTGGAAAAACTTATGCGTGCGGAACAGGGTAAATGGTGGGAGCATAAGTCCCTGCAGAGATATCTTGATGTAGGGCGCATCCCCATAGGGCTAAGAATTCTCACAGCGCCCAGTTATGAACAACCTAATCCGAATATGATGAGGGAGTGGGCGCATTGTAACCTGGATTCTTCAAGAAAGTTAGTAGAAAGCCTCGTTAAATATGCAGAAATTGACAAATTGGCACTACAGGCAAGGATAGAAGAACTAAATGAGGAGATTAAAAAGATGGGAACAAGTGAGGAAATAACACAACTAAGGGATGAAATGGCTATTCACTTGCGCAAAGAGGAGGACAAAGTAAAGGAACGCAGAGCGTATAAGTTTCATCGGGATCGTGTAGACTATGAGACGGGACGAGTCTTCACTTTCTCGAAAAATACGACGCAATCAAAACCAAAAAATACGGGGCTAAGGAAGATCAAGGACAAAAGGTACAAGCTAATAAAGAGGATCAATTGCAAACATCGAACTCGGACCTTAGCTCAGCCCTAGAAAGTGAAGCGGAGCAGGAACCAGCGCAGGCTTCAACAAGTGGCTTGTTTCCGAAATGTACCCCAGCAGAGGAGCTTGATTTTTAGCAGAGGAACGGCGGCAATCACTCCGCCCAAGGACTCAAAAGAAACAAGCAGGCAGAGGCGAAACCACCGGCGGCGGCAGAGGAGAAAATCAAGGAGAAAGGCCTGCTCCGAACAAAAAACGGGGACGAGGCTGGTGGAATCGCAAATAACAACAGAGGAGGAAATCTAAAAAACCGTCATAAATCTAACAGAAAGAAACTTAACATGGCAGAAAAACAGATTTTAGACCTTGGATTGTCCTATTGCCCAGAGTCCAACTTTGATTACGCCAACACACGTATGGATATATACAAATTCATCCGTAAGCTTAAGCTTAAAAAGCACTTTGCCTTGATGGAACAATCAAAAACTGGCACCAACGCTAATGAGGCAGAAACCCAAAGATTGGAGCAAGCTACAACAACAGAGCAAAATCTCCTGGAAACCCTAGTGGCCTTGCAAGAAGAGACAGAAGGAAATAATAGCCAAAACAATGAGCCAGCAGTGACATCAATACAACCAGGCAACAAGCAGGTAGTAACATCAATACAAAAAAGAAGAGAATTTCCCTTTAAGAATAAATCGACATTCACTCCAATAATGATGAGGGATGGAATAGACATTTTCAATGAGAATGTGGTACAGGAAATAAAAAAGTTGAATTTTAAAATACAAAATCAACATCGGAAAATAAACAGGAAAAACATGGAATACCATCAATTGATCTCCAAACTCCAAAAAAACGAGAACATCATTGTTGGAGGATCAGACAAGGGAGGAAACATAGTTCTATGGAACAAAAAGGATTATATGGAGGAGGCCATGTTACAGTTAAATGACAGGGAATGCTATCATATCAGTAACTTCCCAGCACTGAGGGAAATATACAATGAATTTTACAGCAAACTGACAGCCTGGAAGAGTATGGGACTTTTAACCACAGACGAATACAAATTTATTAGAAATGATCACCCCAAAGTCCCGAATATATACTTTATTCCGAAAATTCACAAAAGTACCACAAAACCCCCAGGAAGACCCATTATTTCGACCCAAAACAGTCTTCTGGAAAATGCATCGATTTATGTGGATTACTTCCTGCAAGACCTGGTTAAGGAATTACCCTCCTACATAAGAGATACTAGTGATTTCATCACTAAAATCAAAGATTTCAGCTGGAAAAAAGACTATTTGTTAATGACCCTCGATGTTGTGTCACTATACACATGTATCAATCACAAGGATGGGTTGCGAGCTTTGGATTTCTATTTACGAGCCAATGATAATTCCTTGTCTCCCCACAGTAACATGCTGATAGATATGATTAGTTTTTGTCTCAATAATAATGTTTTTTTATTTGACAAATCGTACTTTCAGCAGAAGCGTGGAGTAGCAATGGGGGCCAGCTTCTCCCCCAGCTATGCCTGTTTATTTATGGGCTGGTGGGAGAAGCTGGTCCTTGGGACTGCACACAGAAAATACAGGGAGAATAATGTAAAAGTATTCTTTCATTTTATTGATGATGTTTTTATTATATGGCAGGGAACTGTGGAAGAAGCAAATCAATTTGTAACTGCCATAAATGTGAACAGCGCCAACCTTCAATTCACATTCAGATCTCCAAAATGGCCGACGGCTGAGGAGCTCCGGCCGGGAGCTCCCGGACCAGGGATCGCCTTTTTGGCGAAATATCCCAGAGATAGCCCCCTCTGGGCTCCACCACCCCTGGGGATCGACAGGCTGTGACTCCGCGATTCTCCGGTTCTGCCAAGCTACCATCTCCGTCGAGCTTGGATGGTGAACAGCCCTATTACAGAGCCAATGGCTGTTTGTTCTCGTCTCTTCATCGAGCGGACTCCGAGAGCGTCACCGGAGCCATAGCAAAACCCTGGGAATCAGCCGATTAAACTCCGACCTCCAAAAGTCACCGGCGCCATTACGAGTTCTCCCTCGCGGTGCATGGCGGACATCACAAACATCGGAACTGCAGCCGCCTCTCTGGTCACTCAGGGAAGAGCACACACACCATCGGAGACCACCGGAGACTAGCCGGTCCTCGGAAACCGTAAGCCAACAAAGATTCTCCTTTTCTACCAACTTATGCTCTTGTAATCCCGATCGGGTGCTCGACCGATAATCCCAAGTGCCTGACCCTAAGATGGAGGTGCAATGAAACCTCTCGAGTTGCAAATTGAAACCAAAGTACGGGTTTCAAAAACATGTATTATGCGACTAACGTGCTATTATAGCTGATGCGCCCAACATGCTAAGATCTACCTGAGCGCTTAAAACCACAACTGTTTATTAAATCGGATAAGCAAGGAAGGAACTGTCCAAAGGGTGATAGGGGACTGGGACTGAATCAAAATGGAACACAGTGCCTGACCCTAAAATGGCCGCCGCTTGATAATCAAACAGGGGCTTTTCTTGATGCTTCCCGAGCCAATGACTCAACTCGCATCGCCCCTTCTACAGTGGGGGTCCTCCCCCCCACCATGAATAACAGGGATTGAGAAGGGAAGTGCCGGGAGTAGGGTCGGCCCGAATCAGAGACACTGTGTCAGCAGATTTTACAGATCAGAAGGATTGAGTACACACCAACTACAACCAAACAATCCCTATTTCTGCCAGCAGCAACCTAATACGCAACCTGCCAGCAGCCGCATCGTTTTCCCATGCTTGGCTTCCTAGAGCCCCCCTTTTTTTCAATGTGGCTACCCCCGGACTTTCTGAAGCAGAAATCCTAATCTGGGCTGAGGTCTGGAAGCAGTGCCTGACCTAAAATGGCACCCAAGCCAGGGCTCCTCGGTGATCCCAGATCCCTACGTCCGTCTTTATACGTGCCTGTAGACTAATATGACAACAATGTAGGCCACACTGCACTAGGTTCCTGCATAAGCCTACCATTCTGTAGACAAAGGAAGTCAATAATGATCTTAGAATAACTGGGATGTATAAGACAGAAACAAAAGGAACATGTGTATTGAGGAAATATAGATAAGGCCGCTTGACTGACCACAACCACTTTTACAGTGGTTTTTAACACCACACATCAAACTTAGACTATGAAATATATAAAAAAATTAAAAAAAATTAAAATAAACAAGATTTTATGATCAGGGTGAAGGGATTTACCACGAAACAAGTAGCACTTGCACTTTAGAGGAGGATAGTCCATTGAAGGGTTAGGCGATGACGTCAGAATACCATAAATAAATAAACATACATAGAAAGATCAGAAGTAAGAACCTTCTATACTCGTCATTGCATTTATGCGAAAATGTTTGGAACTCTCATAATGTGAATTGCTGGCCTCAAAATCAGGTTAAAATGATCCTGAAGAAATTTTACACAAATATTTATTTATATTTATTTATCTATCTATATATTTATATATTTATTGAAGGTCGAAATTATGAAATGTAAAAAATTATATATAAAAATCTTTTTTTAAATGGTATTTATATTATTGATACTGTTTTTATATATTTCATGAGCATATATTATCTATCTATAACTTTTATGGTGAAGTTTTAAATTATTTATGCAACTTTGCATAGGAAATGTCGAATGATGAAATGAGAATCGATATAAACGTAGTATGTCTTTCTTGTCTATTATAACCTTTCATTGACTGTTGGCACTGGTCACTTTAAAAGGGTGGAGGTAATGCACAAGCGCTGTCATGTGATCAAGGTCCGGCTGGACCGAAACGTGTAATGGCCGACCTGAAATAAAGAATTCATTTTGCACATACTTTGTGGGCCGTGCCTGCTTTCGCCGAGGAGGAGCGTATGGTGAATGAAGCAGTGGAGTTGGATATTTTGGCTGGTGTAGCTTCGACCAGCCGAGCACGGACCCCCACTGAAGTAGAGGCAGCGACCAAACAGGAGCTGTGTCTTCCAGTCTTGAACCGGAAGTGATTCCAATCCGGGAGGATTACGGATCGCCTGCCCCCCTAGAGCCAAAGAATAGTTTGCCTATCCTGACCTCCAGAGCAGGAATCGGTGTCGGCGAATCGGAGGACCCGTCGAGACGAGAGCCGCCCAAGAAAGGTAGGACGAGCAGTGGCACCGTAGGGACAGTGGTGTGCAGGCGGGAAACACAGAGGGGATCACATTGTGGAAATCCCTTCGTGAGTGCATACTGCAATATTAAACTCACAAAACATTTGACCAACATGTCGGCGGACGCGCTTAAAGATCGGGAGGCAGCGGCCTCAGAAATGTTCAGCAACATCCCACCGGCAAGCGCCAGTTCTAAACAGCCAAGTCTAAATAACAACGCAGCCAATATCACATTAAAAGATAAAATGCGAAGCCTGGAAAAACTTATGCGTGTCGAATGTCGAATGATGAAATGAGAATCGATATAAACGTAGTATGTCTTTCTTGTCTATTATAACCTTTCATTGGCTGTTGGCACTGGTCACTTTAAAAGGGTGGAGGTAATGCACAAGCGCTGTCATGTGATCAAGGTCCGGCTGGACCGAAACGTGTAATGGCCGACCTGAAATAAAGAATTCATTTTGCACATACTTTGTGGGCCGTGCCTGCTTTCGCCGAGGAGGAGCGTATGGTGAATGAAGCAGCGGAGTTGGATATTTTGGCTGGTGTCGCTTCGACCAGCCGAGCACGGACCCCCACTGAAGTAGAGGTGGCGACCAAACAGGAGCTGTGTCTTCCAGTCTCGAACCGGAAGTGATTCCAATCCGGGAGGATTACGGATCGCCTGCCCCCCTAGAGCCAAAGAATAGTTTGCCTATCCTGACCTCCAGAGCAGGAATCGGTGTCGGCGAATCGGATGACCCGTCGAGACGAGAACCGCCCAAGAAAGGTAGGACGAGCAGTGGCACCGTAGGGACAGTGGTGTGCAGGCGGGAAACACAGAGGGGATCACATTGTGGAAATCCCTTTGTGAGTGCATACTGCAATATTAAACTCACAAAACATTTGACCAACATGTCGGCGGACGCGCTTAAAGATCGGGAGGCGGCGGCCTCAGAAATGTTCAGCAACATCCCACCGGCAAGCGCCAGTTCTAAACAGCCAAGTCTAAATAACAACGCAGCCAATATCACATTAAAGGATAAAATGCGAAGCCTGGAAAAACGTATGCGTGCGGAACAGGGTAAATGGTGGGAGCATAAGTCCCTGCAGAGATATCTTGATGTAGGGCGCATCCCCAGAGGGCTAAGAATTCTCACAGCGCCCAGTTATGAACAACCTAATCCGAATATGATGAGGGAGTGGGCGCATTGTAACCTGGATTCTTCAAGAAAGTTAGTAGAAAGCCTCGTTAAATATGCAGAAATTGACAAATTGGCACTACAGGCAAGGATAGAAGAACTAAATGAGGAGATTAAAAAGATGGGAACAAGTGAGGAAATAACACAACTAAGGGATGAAATGGCTATTCACTTGCGCAAAGAGGAGGACAAAGTAAAGGAACGCAGAGCGTATAAGTTTCATCGGGATCGTGTAGACTATGAGACGGGACGAGTCTTCACTTTCTCGAAAAAATACGACGCAATAAAAACCAAAAAATACGGGGCTAAGGAAGATCAAGGACAAAAGGTACAAGCTAATAAAGAGGATCAATTGCAAACATCGAACTCGGACCTTAGCTCAGCCCTAGAAAGTGAAGCGGAGCAGGAACCAGCGCAGGCTTCAACAAGTGGCTTGTTTCCGAAATGTACCCCAGCAGAGGAGCTTGATTTTTAGCAGAGGAACGGCGGCAATCACTCCGCCCAAGGACTCAAAAGAAACAAGCAGGCAGAGGCGAAACCACCGGCGGCGGCAGAGGAGAAAATCAAGGAGAAAGGCCTGCTCCGAACAAAAAACGGGGACGAGGCTGGTGGAATCGCAAATAACAACAGAGGAGGAAATCTAAAAAACCGTCATAAATCTAACAGAAAGAAACTTAACATGGCAGAAAAACAGATTTTAGACCTTGGATTGTCCTATTGCCCAGAGTCCAACTTTGATTACGCCAACACACGTATGGATATATACAAATTCATCCGTAAGCTTAAGCTTAAAAAGCACTTTGCCTTGATGGAACAATCAAAAACTGGCACCAACGCTAATGAGGCAGAAACCCAAAGATTGGAGCAAGCTACAACAACAGAGCAAAATCTCCTGGAAACCCTAGTGGCCTTGCAAGAAGAGACAGAAGGAAATAATAGCCAAAACAATGAGCCAGCAGTGACATCAATACAACCAGGCAACAAGCAGGTAGTAACATCAATACAAAAAAGAAGAGAATTTCCCTTTAAGAATAAATCGACATTCACTCCAATAATGATGAGGGATGGAATAGACATTTTCAATGAGAATGTGGTACAGGAAATAAAAAAGTTGAATTTTAAAATACAAAATCAACATCGGAAAATAAACAGGAAAAACATGGAATACCATCAATTGATCTCCAAACTCCAAAAAAACGAGAACATCATTGTTGGAGGATCAGACAAGGGAGGAAACATAGTTCTATGGAACAAAAAGGATTATATGGAGGAGGCCATGTTACAGTTAAATGACAGGGAATGCTATCATATCAGTAACTTCCCAGCACTGAGGGAAATATACAATGAATTTTACAGCAAACTGACAGCCTGGAAGAGTATGGGACTTTTAACCACAGACGAATACAAATTTATTAGAAATGATCACCCCAAAGTCCCGAATATATACTTTATTCCGAAAATTCACAAAAGTACCACAAAACCCCCAGGAAGACCCATTATTTCGACCCAAAACAGTCTTCTGGAAAATGCATCGATTTATGTGGATTACTTCCTGCAAGACCTGGTTAAGGAATTACCCTCCTACATAAGAGATACTAGTGATTTCATCACTAAAATCAAAGATTTCAGCTGGAAAAAAGACTATTTGTTAATGACCCTCGATGTTGTGTCACTATACACATGTATCAATCATAAGGATGGGTTGCGAGCTTTGGATTTCTATTTACGAGCCAATGATAATTCCTTGTCTCCCCACAGTAACATGCTGATAGATATGATTAGTTTTTGTCTCAATAATAATGTTTTTTTATTTGACAAATCGTACTTTCAGCAGAAGCGTGGAGTAGCAATGGGGGCCAGCTTCTCCCCCAGCTATGCCTGTTTATTTATGGGCTGGTGGGAGAAGCTGGTCCTTGGGACTGCACACAGAAAATACAGGGAGAATAATGTAAAAGTATTCTTTCATTTTATTGATGATGTTTTTATTATATGGCAGGGAACTGTGGAAGAAGCAAATCAATTTGTAACTGCCATAAATGTGAACAGCGCCAACCTTCAATTCACATTCAGATCTCCAAAATGGCCGACGGCTGAGGAGCTCTGGCCGGGAGCTCCCGGACCAGGGATCGCCTTTTTGGCGAAATATCCCAGAGATAGCCCCCTCTGGGCTCCACCACCCCTGGGGATCGACAGGCTGTGACTCCGCGATTCTCCGGTTCTGCCAAGCTACCATCTCCGTCGAGCTTGGATGGCGAACAGCCCTATTACAGAGCCGATGGCTGTTTGTTCTCGTCTCTTCATCGAGCGGACTCCGAGAGCGTCACCGGAGCCATAGCAAAACCCTGGGAATCAGCCGATTAAACTCCGACCTCGAAAAGTCACCGGCGCCATTACGAGTTCTCCCTCGTGGTGCATGGCGGACATCACAAACATCGGAACTGCAGCCGCCTCTCTGGTCACTCAGGGAAGAGCACACACACCATCGGAGACCACCGGAGACTAGCCGGTAATCGGAAACCGTAAGCCAACAAAGATTCTCCTTTTCTACCAACTTATGCTCTTGTAATCCCGATCGGGTGCTCGACCGATAATCCCAAGTGCCTGACCCTAAGATGGAGGTGCAATGAAACCTCTCGAGTTGCAAATTGAAACCAAAGTACGGGTTTCAAGAACATGTATTATGCGACTAACGTGCTATTATAGCTGATGCGCCCAACATGCTAAGATCTACCTGAGCGCTTAAAACCACAACTGTTTATTAAATCAGATAAGCAAGGAAGGAACTGTCCAAAGGGTGATAGGGGACTGGGACTGAATCAAAATGGAACACAGTGCCTGACCCTAAAATGGCCGCCGCTTGATAATCAAACAGTGGCTTTTCTTGATGCTTCCCGAGCCAATGACTCAACTCGCATCGCCCCTTCTACAGTGGGGGTCCTCCCCCCCACCATGAATAACAGGGATTGAGAAGGGAAGTGCTGGGAGTAGGGTCGGCCCGAATCAGAGACACTGTGTCAGCAGATTTTACAGATCAGAAGGATTGAGTACACACCAACTACAACCAAACAATCCCTATTTCTGCCAGCAGCAACCTAATACGCAACCTGCCAGCAGCCGCATCGTTTTCCCATGCTTGGCTTCCTAGAGCCCCCCCCCCTTTTTTTCAATGTGGCTACCCCCGGACTTTCTGAAGCAAAAATCCTAATCTGGGCTGAGGTCTGGAAGCAGTGCCTGACCTAAAATGGCACCCGAGCCAGGGCTCCTCGGTGATCCCAGATCCCTACTTCCGTCTTTATACGTGCCTGTAGACTAATATGACAACAATGTAGGCCACACTGCACTAGGTTCCTGCATAAGCCTACCATTCTGTAGACAAAGGAAGTCAATAATGATCTTAGAATAACTGGGATGTATAAGACAGAAACAAAAGGAACATGTGTATTGAGGAAATATAGATAAGGCCGCTTGACTGACCACAACCACTTTTACAGTGGTTTTTAACACCACACATCAAACTTAGACTATGAAATATATAAAAAAAAATAAAAAAAATTAAAATAAACAAGATTTTATGATCAGGGTGAAGGGATTTACCACGAAACAAGTAGCACTTGCACTTTAGAGGAGGATAGTCCATTGAAGGGTTAGGCGATGACGTCAGAATACCATAAATAAATAAACATACATAGAAAGATCAGAAGTAAGAACCTTCTATACTCGTCATTGCATTTATGCGAAAATGTTTGGAACTCTCATAATGTGAATTGCTGGCCTCAAAATCAGGTTAAAATGATCCTGAAGAAATTTTACACAAATATTTATTTATATTTATTTATCTATCTATATATTTATATATTTATTGAAGGTCGAAATTATGAAATGTAAAAATTATATATAAAAATCTTTTTTTAAATGGTATTTATATTATTGATACTGTTTTTATATATTTCATGAGCATATATTATCTATCTATAACTTTTATGGTGAAGTTTTAAATTATTTATGCAACTTTGCATAGGAAATGTCGAATGATGAAATGAGAATCGATATAAGCGTAGTATGTCTTACTTGTCTATTATAACCTTTCATTGGCTGTTGGCACTGGTCACTTTAAAAGGGTGGAGGTAATGCACAAGCGCTGTCATGTGATCAAGGTCCGGCTGGACCGAAACGTGTAATGGCCGACGTGAAATAAAGAATTCATTTTGCACATACTTTGTGGTCCGTGCCTGCTTTCGCCGAGGAGGAGCGTGTGGTGAATGAAGCAGCGGAGTTGGATATATATATATATATATACCAGGGCTGACTCATTTTGTCCTGAGGTATCCACCTGCAGGACATAGTTGTTTGCTGTTGCGTGGTGGGAGCTTTGACAGCTACCACCAAGCAAGAGCAAACAGTAAGTCCGCTCCCAACAGGCGGGAGCAAAAAAACTGCTCCCGCCTGCTGGGAGCAGACTTTTTTTTATCACAGATTAAAGAATTGCTCTGGTATACAGGGAACAGGATTTTTGCATCTCCCTGTGTGCGGGAGCAATGTCGTCTCCTGATGGAGCCGGCAGGGACCTAAAGGGCATTGGGGCTCCCCCTTGGTCCTATTTTGTGCAAAACTATGTAATCTTGCTGGATAAATGGGCAGTTGAGATTCCATTTTGGTTGTGATGCTCATTTCACAGAAATTGCACCTCAGCGGGAAGCACTTACCAGTATATAAACATAGCAGGTGCCCCAGTTGAAGATCCATTTTCTTAAAGGACAAATGATCCTCACTTCTAGGGCTGGGCGAAGACAAAGCAAATGCGTTTTCAAGGCAATTCCAAGGAATAGGAGGACATCTACACCAAACATAGAAGAACTTCTTATAGTAAGAGGAACTACCTTTGTTTGATAGAGATTCACCACTTGGTAAATTCATGTTCAGGCCAGGCCTGGGGCCAACCACCCACCAAAGGCCATGCACAGCATGGGGTTGGCTGTAACCCCCACATTCCACATTGCCGAAAGCTGTGCATGGTGGCGGTTGGGATAACGTATAGTAATTAAATGTTACTTTGTGTTAAAAAAACATAGAAATTCACTGAAAAATACATAGATTACAGGATGTTATAGTTAGGAAATACTATTAAAAACTGTAGAAACTCACTGAAAAAAACAAAGTTTACAGGGACATTATAGTTAGGAAATAGAAATTAAAAAACCTTAGAAATTCGCCCAAAAAAACAAAGGTTGCAGGACGTTCTAGGAAGGGTCACATTTAACACACCCAAAGCCATAGACATTCAGCAGTTATAGTTATCTCAAGTAACTACAACTTGTGCCCTAAGGTTACTATAACTCGTACCCTCACCATGCAGTGCTAATCACCCCACATATTATATCACTCATAACATCTTCTATGACATCAGAACAAAGTGGAAAGGTGCACCCAGAGATATAACTGTCCAGAAATCTTCAGTTTTGTTTAAAAATATTCTTCTTTTATTTGTTTCTCATATAATGCATAAAATCCAGCAAACAAACATCCAGCCAACTCGTTCAAAAAGACAATTGAACTTCATTAAGGCTCTAAATGATGTGCAGAGAACATATATAAGAAAGAATTCCACGAAGAATAAAGCATGCACAAACATTACAATAAATAAAGAACAAACAAGTTACACACTAATGATCCATTTTATTCTGCAACAAACTTGACAATCACAGTACACAAACCCATATTCAACAAACATCAATAAATCATCATGTCACCCGTGTGGGAGCATGTTTGCGAGGAAACCCCACCAAAAATTGTGGGAACTGCAACATTATTTCCCACTTTCCTTTAAAAACATATAACATTGAAGAGAGGAATGACTTCATCAAGCTAAATTCAATTTAGACATGACAATCACAGTGTACAAACCCATAGTCAAAGAACATTAAGAATATTGAACATGTGTGGGTACATGTGTGCAAGGAAACCCCACCAAAGAGAGGACCTGCAAAGTTATTTCCCACATTTATAGATAAAGCTCCCAATGCCTGACCAAGGGTTCGGCACCTCAATCTCTGTCACATTGAATTTAGTGTCCTGTGCATCTACTTCTGGCACTCGCCGCCATTGAGCGCCAGTGGACTCCAGAAATAGAAGGTATTCTTGGGTGGAAGGTGCACCAGAAACGTAGTCAAGATAACATCATCCTTTATTTAAACTTGAAATAAAATCAGTCATCAGCCAACGCGTTTCGTTCCTCTTTCATAAGGATCTTCATCAGGGTTTTAATATGTCATCCAGAGTATTCACAAAGGTCCTTAATATTCGTGGTAGTGTTGCCCGGGTAATTACCTCAGAGTAAGGGTAAATCACAGCAGAGTTTGCTGTTGGCGACCATGCCGTGAGAGAAACTAAATTATTTTGGATCGCAAGCTGGGACTCAGCTTGATTTACCTTTACTCTGAGGTGATTACCCGGGCAACAGTTATTTCCCACATCCCTTTATAAACATCTTACATGAATGAGATGAATAGATCAATCCAGATAGATACAAAATATACAGAAAATCCCTGCAATATATATCACTATTTGTGCGCTCATATTGTATTTCTACATCTCTCTCCATATTCCATAATTTATATTATAGTTCTTTGTTTTTTTTGTGTTAAAATTTCCCACACAATTTTCACTTGCTCCCATATACAGACTAAGGTGGACATACCTTTTGTGATTACTGACTTCATAGATTCATATCAACAATACCCATATTCGTTGGCCGTGTCTGGCAACATGCCATTCAGTAGTATCCATATTCCTAGGCTAAGTCTGGCAGTGATTTGGAATTGATCTAATATTGGATGGAGCAATAGTGTGCCCCAAATGATACCTAAAAGGATTGATTGAATTAATTAAAATCCAAACATGTGATGTATATCTATCCCTAAGTCATATCACACTTATTGTCCATGTTACTCGAACAATGCATCCACTGACCACATATAGAAAAAAGAGCAACACACAAGAAAGCACACAACATAAACCTAGGTAAAGCGTGAGTGTAATCCAGTACTTATAAATACCATGCATTTATCAAGCGACACACCACTTATGCAATATTCTAAGTTATTCCATGTCAGCCAGAAGAGCAATCAGACAAGACAGAGCATGCACCAATCCATAAATACCCACCTCCTATGATCAAAGATAATCTGATGACACGCATAATATATCCACGATTACTTATTAAAATCACTAATGTAAATAAAGAACCTGTTGTGTAAATCATACAGCACAGGCCCGAACAGGGTTTACTGGCTGCACCTATGCATACTGTAATGTATAAACCATTCACCACAACAGGAAGGCTGACCAACTACCGGTTAACCCACTCTTCATAAATCCCATTCAGCAATGCAATGTTTCTGACTACCAACTCCTAGGTCACAGGACATTAGTTCACATGAGCCCCTGCATCTTTCTAAGCTTAATCAAGTGAACTCGTTCTTGTATAGTACTGGACCCAAAATGACCTCCAAACCGTGGGATATAAGTGCCCTCGCCCCTCATACCTTAACATTAATCAAAAAATGAATAAATTAATTCACCCATGTTGTTGCCAGGTATGCATTTGGTGTCTCAGTGTGGATGAAGAGCAGCACGGCCAAATGATCCCCTTGGTCCCCCTACATGCTATATACCAAAACGCCCAAGGACTTTCCATTGTCACATAACCCGGGCTCACCTGAATCCGTATCTCATCCACAACGTATCACATCACATTGTCAGTGACTTTCCGTTGTGGGTTCATCGCCAAAATGTCGTCCTTATATTATAAAAAATTGTGCACATATGTAGTGCTAGAGGCACTCCTATGTTTTGAAACCGTGTGATGACCTTTGACTACCATTGTTTTAATTGTCTTTTGGTGTTTTATTTGATTCTAGCTTGAATGTCCTGCATGTGTACGTTTCCTTGAAGATGTCTTTTGTGTCATCTTGTAGTTTTAAAGTGGAGGAGCTTTCACAGAGTAGAACAGGCTTGCCAGGAATAGAACGTGTGGGATGTGCATTTGAAAGCATGGGAGAGAGAGAGGTGTGAAATGTAGTCCTTGGTCTCGGAGTGCAGTGTTATGAGCAGTTGTGCTCAAATGTGCATTATGTTGTACATTGGCAGATGAAGTGTGTGATGCTATAGGCAGTGGTGCGCAAATGTGCATTGTGTTGTACATTGGGAAGTATTATGAAGTTCTTACTATTCGCTTTGACATGTTGTCGTGTCATCTTGAATTCTGACTCTGTCTTGCTTGAGCTTTTTGCGGGCACAGGCAGGCCCCCAGATTACTCAAGTTGTTTAGGTTATTCATGTTCAAGGTTGTTTTGTTTTCTGTGGAGACTTTCGTAAGCTTCGTTAAGATAAAGGCTGGAACATGTGAAAGTGCAGAAGGAACGTGAGATCTCTTTTGCCTTTGGAATGCTTGCATGGAAAGTGGCCAATTCCAGTAAGTTTCCTTGGCGCAGAGGCGGGCCTCTCAGAACCTTCTAGTGTGTTTTGAAATTATAAAGCTGGGGTTTGTTGACTTAGAAACTGGTATTTTGTTGGAATCCGAATGGGGACAGACACGTCTACTTCAGCAAAACCCCGGTTTGCTGAGGCTCTTAACCCTGGCTGTGAATACTCCAGTCTGTAGTGGGCTAAGATGCAGTGTTTGCAGCCGGTGAGGTGTTTGATTTTGAGTACTTACTTTGTGATGTGTGAGTGAGTTTGTGTGCACATCCAAGTCTCCAGTGGTTGTAATAATCTGATGTATTTAGTGTATATATCTTTCTGATTTCTTGCAGGACGTCCAGTATTATCTGCTTGAGTTTAATATCATATTATTATCTGCTTGCATTTCATGAATGTTATTCTATGCATTTAAACTTATCAATCAATCAATCAGGAGTTTGTTAAAGCGCGACTACTCACCCATAAGGGTCTCAAGGCGCTAGGGGTGGGGGGGTGCAGGTTCCATTCCATCAAGGAGGGGGTCTGTCGAAGAGCCAGGTTTTGAGGTTTCTTGCGAAGATGGGGAGCGATGTTGTCTGTCTGAGGTGGAGCGGAAGGGCGTTCCATGCTTTGGCCGCGAGGAAGGAGAAGGAGCGGCCTCCCGATCTGGTCTTTCTGGTGCGGGGGACCACGGCGTAGGAGAGCTGGGCTGATCGTAGGGTCCTTTGGGGTGCGTGGAATTTGAGTCGGCTGTTCAGGTATGCTGGTCCGGTGCCGTGGAGGGCCTTGTGCGTGGGTGAGCATCTTAAAGGTGATTCTCGCCTCGACGGGGAGCCAGTGGAGTGTGCGCAGGTGCTGGGAGATGTGGCAGTGCTTTGGCAGGTTGAGGACCAGTCTTGCGGCGGCGTTCTGGATGTTCTGTAGCTTGCGGATGAGGTTTTTGTTTATTCCGGCGTAGAGTGCGTTGCCGTAGTCGAGTCTGCTGGTGACCAGGGCGTGAGTGACTGTCTTTCGGTGTTCGAGGGGGATCCATTTGAAGGTCTTACGAAGGAGGCGGAGGGTGTGGAAGCAGGAAGACGAGAGAGAGTTGATCTGGCGGTCCATTTTGAGCTCGGAGTCCAGGATGATTCCCAGGTTGCGTGCGTGGTCTGTGGGGGTTGGTGGGTTTCCGAGGGCGGGGGGCCACCAGGTGTCGCTCCAGGCAACGGAGTTTGGGTCCATGATGAGTACTTCTGTTTTGTTGGTGTTTAGTTGTAGGCAGCTGTTTTTCATCCATTTGGCGACGGCTTCCATGCCTTCTCGAAAGTTGCGTCTGGCGGTGTTGGGCTCGTTGGATAGGGAGAGGATGAGCTGGGTGTCGTCTGCGTATGACACGATGTTGAGTCCGTAGGTTCTGACGATGGGGGCGAGTGGAGCCATGTAGACGTTAAAGAGCATCGGGCTGAGGGAGGAGCCCTGGGGGACTCCGCAGGTGGTAGGTGTGGGGTCCGAGAGGAAAGGGGGGAGTCTGACCCGCTGTGTCCTGCCGGAGAGGAAGGAGCAGATCCAGTCGAGGGCCTTGTCCTGGATTCCTGCGTCGTAGAGTCTGCGTATTAGGGTGAGGTGGGAGACTTATAAGTGTATTATTATTGCTTGCATATATACATATATATATATATATCTGTATACATTTGAATGTTGTTCATTTGACATTTGGGAAAGCCTTTTTCTCTGAGAGTGTTGCATAAATAAAACCCCTAGCCTTATTCTGAATACAATCTTTGATGTGTCTCAGTTTACAAAAGTGAAATCCCTTTCTAGGTGGTGTTTTGTTGTTTTTATTGCTTCGTCGTGTTTGAGCTTCCATGTGGGAGGGCGGTATTTTCTATTATCTGGGAGTGCAAAGCAATACAACATAAGCCCAATCATGTGCACCTGTGTATTGACGGCAAGCAGACGAGCTGCAATAACAGTGAAGGATGTTTGGTTTGAAAATCCCATTCATGCTATGCACTCATTTCATGCTATATTAGCTTAGCAGTGTGTGGCTAAATAGACGCCATTTTGTATTCATGTTATGCAATGCACTGAGTTATCCCTGCAACGTGCAAATGAATAGGCCATTCTGCCCTTGCATGCCTATCCAAGTGTGTAGTTCTGCTCCCACATTAGGAGACGCTGAGACTCAGTGCTGTGGCCTTGAGTTGCAGATAGCATGTACCCATCTGGCAGGTGGTAGCCCACCCTTCTGTGCTTCCTTTGTTCATGTTCGGCCCAGGCCGGTAACTTTCCACTGTGGGCATGGTTGGGGGGTTCTTGGAAGTATGATCATGCATTGATGGCCGTTGGGGAGCCAGTCCCTCGGCAGACATCTTAGGGTGCAGGTCAGATTATACTCCTCTGCAGAGTATTGCTAATAAAAGTTTGTTTGTATTCTACACTGTCTGATCAACACTTCATTCTTGGGAAGGCATAGCAGGTGGTTGTAAGTAACCCGGGTGGCCCCTAAGGGCCACTTCCTTCAGTTGGCGCCCAAACAGGGACCCCGCAAGGTGACCCGACTCACCCACAATCGGGTTGCAGTGTCGGGGTTGCATCCAGTCGGTCGGGCGGATCAGGGTACCCCACATAAGACCGAGCTTGGTTCTCGCAGCTGCCCCACCTGTCTGATCAGGCGACTCCTCATCTAGTGGTCACCGGCTGGGGTCCTGAGAAGGCGAAACCTTGGAGTCGACCGTTTGGTCCGAAGAGTCGGCAGTGGAGAATAACTTGACTCGACCTGTGTGCACCCGGTGAGTGATTTGATTCTTGGAAAAATGGCGCCATTCTTGAACGGCACAAGCCTACGGGCTGTGTCTTGGTACAGTCTCCATACTGTCTTGGTGCAGTTTTCGGACTGCCTTACTTGAACGGCACGAGCCGACGGGCTGTGTCTTGGTACGGTCTTTGGGCTGTCTTGGTTTGAACTTGGTGGGTTTGCGGACCCTTTTAAAAGACACAGAGTGTTTGTGAACAGCCTACCAGGCCAACTGGTAATTTGGCCTATGCTTGAAAAGGTCTGGGGCTAGAGCCTGTCTTCTTGAACTTGGTACAGTCTCCGGGCTGTAGGGTGCGGTCTTCGGACTGTTTTGTGTGACTCTTGAACAATATTAGTATTCTTTATTTTTTTCCCTTTATTATTTTGTTGGCGGTGTATTTGTCCATTGGGGACAGCGCATGTGTCTTATATTAAGATGCCTTGTCTAAGTAAACTGGGGTGTTTTGGATGTTGGTGTTGTTCTACTGAGGCTCGATTGGAAGAGAGCCAGCCTGCGCCTCCGGAGGGTACCCCAAATTTTGATGTATACGTCAAGCACGGTATTAGCCCTATTATGTTTAGCACATTGTGGAATAAATATATGAGGGACAATGCTGAGTTACAGTGGCCACTTACTGGCTCATTTGATGAGTAAAAATTGAATTTCTTGCAGGAAAAATTGTTCGCCAAAAAGAGCAGGCAGTCGATGTTTGATTCTCTAAGAGTATGGCAGAAGGAAGCAAAGCAGCGGCGTATGAGAGCAGAGAAAGAGGCTCAGAAGAGACAGACGCAAACTATAACGCAGAAGGCAGTGGCCTATTAGAGGGAAAAGATAGAGAAAGGCATAGAATGTGCAGATAGAAAGTTTTGATTGCAGACTGATAAATGCTATGTTACTAGAGAGGAAGGTGATGTTTTCGTTGAAGAGCTATTGGATTCTCGCCCTCCTCCACCTTATGTTCCTGAGCGGAGAAACCCGAAAGTCCCAACATCTCAGTCCCCGGCCTCTGGTGCCGCTCTCCCTGAGATTTCGGTCTCTAGTCCAACTGCTTTGGCCCCAGCCCTGCCTGTTCCCTCTCTGCTCACTCAAGGAACAGGGGCGGGAGCCGTTAGCTCTCCTGTTCTGTCTACTGACTCAGTATCTGCCACTACGCCCCCTTTTACCCCTACAACACTGTCTCCCTTCATGATGATACCTGTCTCTTTGTCTGCTTTTTCCCCTTTAGGTATGACACCCCAAGTACTGCAGCATGGTGAGACCCCTGTGCGTAGGATACATGAAGGGAATTGGGCGGCAGCACAAGACCGTATGGACAAAGTGTTGGTGCGTTCTGCTGTGGGTGTGAGGAAAAGCAAATGGTGGCGAATCAAGCATCTCAGTGGGCTCGGAATGTGATCTATGGTGTGGAAGATGTGTGGAGTGTGATAAAAGATCATGAGCCCTTCATACAGCAGCATGCTCTTAAGCACATGTCGGCCACGTTAATAGGACTGTGGGAGCAGTGTTTCCAGGGTGTTGTACCAAGTTTATCTATGACATACGGGACAGGGTATATGCTGCAGGTATGGCTCCCAATGAAGTTTTAAGCAATGTAACAACTTTGGTGGGTTATCGGGGCAGATTGCTCCAAAAGGTTCCGACGATGGTGACCCAGTGCCCCATGAGGGAGGTCCATCCCATTTACCATCCTGAAATACCAGAACTGCGTGACTCCACGAATACTGTAATGAGGCCTTGAGTCGACACTCGGTTTTAGGAACAGTGGATCTATCCTCCATGGAAGAGGAGTGAGGTAATATCCCTTAAAGCTCAGTTGCCGGACCCTTGGAAAAACCCGACTGCGTATTACAGAGTTGACAGAGGCGGCCTCCTCCACGGTGATGACGTTAGCTGATATTGAGTTATTCTTTGACCTGTTGGTGCCGGTGGATATATGGAGGCAAGTACATACACAGGATCATTTAGTGGAATTGGGAGGTACATGGGATCAGATCAGGGCGTGGGATAAGGAACGCAAGCCCGGCGACAAGCTGAAGGCGGAGTTATTGGCTTTACCGGGTCGCATTATCACATATATGCATTCCATTATCCCGCCGAGACCGGTGGTTTGGAACAAGTTGACTGCATGTCGTCAGAAGAAGGACGAGAGTGTGTCTGATTTCTTTACTAGGTGTGAAGGGGTGTTTCTCGACTTTAGTGGTCAGGACCTGTTGTTGGAAGGTGGTGTCCGGTTGTTTGTCAGCAGGTTCGTTAACAACTTGCTTCCTGAGATTGCGACTAGGTTGCAGGCCTCAGAAAGCACTTGGAGAACCTCTTCCCCATCAGTAATATTGAGTATGGCACAGTATTACGAGCATAGAGAGAATGAAGAGAAGGAGAAAGTGGAGAAAAAGTCAAAAGTGTTGAAAACAAAAGCATTGATGCAGCAAGTTGCGAGGGGAAATGGAAGACGAAGAGGTTCGGGTTCGGCCTAGCGGCTGCCCCGGTCTAACAGGGGTAGTACTTCGAGTGCACCTCTTGGGCTCAATCAATGTGCATATTGCAAGCGGGAGGGACATTGGCGGAATGAGTGCCCAGAGTTATCGCAGAGAGGTGAGGCCACGAGAGGTTGGGGGTTTGGAGGACGTGGAAGAGGAGGAGGAGGCTGGGGAGAGATGCAGTCAGAGAATGCATCATCTAATAGACAGAGCGGGAACTATTTTGATGACCCCCGAGGGAGGCAGTACTATCATGATGACTATGACATGGACGAAGTGACGGGGATGTCTCACAGCTAGGATAGCCAGGGACAGGGCAAGGGACCAGTTCCGGTGCCTGTAGATCAATGCGGACCCTATGTCACTGCGGATCTGCAAGGCACGGCTAAGACATTTTTGATTGACACGGGTGCTATGAATAGCTCTGTTTCTCATTCACTGGTCCCGGGGGCAGCTCTGTCTGGCCAAAATAAAGTGTCGGTAGGTTTTTCAGGCATGCCGGTTGTTAGCCCCATTTCCAAACCTCTTGCTCTGACTATTGGCCCCTTCACGGTTGATTCACCATTTTTATTAACGTCAAATTGTGGGGAGAATTTGTTAGGATTGGATTTGTTAAAAAGGTGTCATGCGACAATTTTTTGTTCTCCAGACGGCGTTTACATGACTATTGGACCACAAGTGGCCCGTGCTAAACAATGCTTCGCAAAGGATGCCCCCTCCCCGCTACGTTTAATGATGTGCCGTGCACATTGTGGGCTACTGGAGACACGGATGTGGGGTTACTCCAAATCCCACCGGTCTCTATACAGGTCAAAGACAATGCTGTATTGTCATGTATTCCCCAGTACAAGATATCCCAGGCAGGAGAAAAGGCCTTATTGCAAATAATACAGGATTTGATTAAGTCCGGTGTGGTTGAGGAGACAGCAGCGAACGTGTGTTACAGCCCTATTCTTCCTATACTTAAAAAGACACCCTTGCATTCTTCTGATGCTCACCCTGATGTTTACCGCTTCATAATTGACCTTAGAGAAGTGAACAAAATAGTGGTTCCACAGTGCCCTGTGGTTCCAGACATCACCAAGATCTTGACAATGATCCCCCGTCAGCACAATTCTTGTCTGTGATCGATTTGAAGAATGCTTTCTTCAGCAATCCAATACATGCAGATAGCAGATATCTGTTTGGATTTGCAATAGCCGGAAGAAGCGTTAGATTCTGCCGTTCTCCACAAGGCTATACAGAAAGTCCTAGTATCTATAGCCAAGTTTTGAAAGCTCAATTGGATTCTTTGGAACTTCCCCCTGGTAATGTGCTGTTGCAGTACGTTGACGACCTCCTAGTGGCTTCGGACACTGAAGATGGTTGTAAAAAGGCCACAGTTAAATTACTGTTACATTTGGCACACCATAGACACAAGGTGTCACTTTCAAAATGTCAATATTGTCGACAGGAGGTCACCTATTTAGGTCACCTACTTTCGAAGGAGGGGCGCAAACTAACACCTGAACGCATAGCTGCTATTACTAATGTGCCTGTTCCTAAGACCCAACCCGAGGTACACGCATTCATTGGTATAACCTCGTATTGTCGTCATTGGATCCCTAACTATTCCTTACTAACGAAACCCCTCCTTTACCTGACCACTAAATACGTGCATGAACCCTTGTCTTGGACATCTGCATGCCAGCAAGCTTTTGAGCAATTAAAGGTGGCGCTTTGCTCTGCTCCTGTGCTTGGTACTCCTGATTACCAGAAGCCTTTTGTGCTCTACGTACATGAGGCAGATGGTTGCGCGCTTTCTGTTCTAACACAGGGTTTCGGTGGTAAGTAGAGACCCTGCGCGTATTTCTCTGCTATTCTCGATAATGTCGCCAGAGCTCTCCCGAGCTGCCTGAGAGCTGCCGCGGCGGTGGCAGATTCTATCAGACAATCGGCAGGGCTCGTCCTTGATACTGATCTCACAGTAATGGTACCTCATGCTGTGGATACGCTGTTGAATAAGACAAAGACACAGCACCTTACTAGTGCGCGTCTGACTGGGTATGAATTAACTTTGTTTGCTCCGCACATTACCATCAAACGATGTGCTACTCTGAACCCAGCCACATTACTACCCCTCCCTTCAGAAGAAAAGGACAATGATGTCCATGATTGTTTATTTCAGACTGAGGAAGAAAAGAAGGGACGGGTAGACCTGACTGATGTTCCCTTATCTGACCCCCAAAGGGAACTATATGTCGATGGCTCGTGTTTCAAACTACCAGATGGTACTACCACTGCAGCTTACACAATCACAACGTTACACACTGTAGTTGAGACATCCCGTATCCCATACCAATCGGGCCAAGCTGCAGAGTTGATTGCCCTCTATGGGCTTGCGAGTTGAGTGAGGGGCTGGCTGTCAATGTCTACACCGACAGTTAGTATGCCTTTGGGGTGGCCCATAATGTAGGGCGCCTCGTGGGTGGAGAGAGGGTTCTTGACCTCGCATGGGTTGCGAATACAACATTGATACATAGACTGTTGTCGGAATTGACACTTCCTGATAAGTTGGCAATAATAAAATGTAGTGCTCACAAAGCAGTAACAGACGATGTTGGAAGGGGAAACGCGTTTGCAGATCAGACAGCTAAGGAGACAGCTAGATCAAAGATGAAAAAGATGTTTGTGGCAGGTCCTGCTAGGTGGGTTCCAGACAATGGAATGTTCAATGACACATTAGAAAATGTCAGCTAAATACAGAGTGAGGCAACCGTAGATGAACTGGCAATATGGGAGGAGAGGACAGAGCGTTTGGATGAGGATGGGTGCTGGACTGACTTGTCTGGGAAACAGAGATGGTTGCTGCCCAACGCCTATGTGCTCCATGTTGTTACCATGGTCCACTGCCCAGCGCACATTAGTGCCAAAGGAATATGTAAGTTACTGGACCCAGTATGGCAGAACAATAATATCTCTAAGGTAGCCACACACCTAATGAAAGACTGCATTATTTGTCTGAAACATAAACCTGGGAAAGGCACTCGTACACCTGCAGGTAACTTTGCTCCGCCTTCCTTCCCTTTCGAGGTTCACCAGATGGATTTCATCGAAATGGAACGAGTTAACAATTTGAAATATGTGCTAGTAGTGATTTGTGCATTCTGTAAATAGATTGAGGCCTACCCCTCTAAGGAGAATATGGCTATGGCAGCAGCGAAGGCACTCTTAAAGAGTTCTTCCCGTGCTATGGATTGCCACGTGTGATTTGGTGTGACAACAAAAGTCACTTCAACTCAAAAGTCATTGAATTGGTGTGCAAAGGCTTGCATATTAGACAGAAGTTTCATGCAGCGAACCGCCCCCAGTCAGCAGGTTTGGTTGAGAAGTACAATGGTACTCTCAAATTGAAGTTAGCGAAGATTCAGGAAAGCACAGGATTGCGATGGCCCAATGCTCTACCTTTGGCTTTGTTATCTACCAGAGCGACAGCGCATTCTAGAACAGGGTTGTCCCCGTACGAGGTGGTCTTTGGATGCCCCGCCAACGTCTGGGGCTTCCCAAGACCCAAGCGCTTTTCCAAGATAGAGTACTCCCTACTTGTGGACTATCTGTACGAGCTAACTAAAAATCTCCATTCTGTCCACCAACAGATTCACGCCACGCTGCAACCAGTACCAGAGGGGCCCGGGCATCAGCTACAGCCCTGGGGATTTTGTACTTGTGAAGAATTTTCAGCTAAAGAGCTGCCTGGAGCCTTGTTGGAAAGGGCCACTCTTGGTCCTGCTCGCCACCCGCACCACAGCAAAGCTTGAAGGCCGGAAGCACTGGGTACACGGTTCGCACGTCAAGAGGATCCCTCTTCCACTTCCGTATGACTGGTGGGTCCTCGACGGCATTGGTGACCAGGAAGGGGAGCGAGTGCCCCGTTTCATTCCTTTCTCTGATGCCCAATTGAGGTGGGCGCAGACAGACGAAGAAAGCGACGCAGCCTTACTTGAGGTTGTCCCTCCAGAGATAAGGGCCGCCCCGGATGCTCCCACCTCTAGTGCACAGAACACCTGAGTCTCAATGCCCTGCTGAGGCTGAATTTCTCCCCCTTTTTGTTGATGTAGAAGTGCCTGGGGTTGCCAGGTACAACCTGCGGCCCAATGGAAGGACAGTGCACCAGTAGGACAGTCCAGGAGTTAGGGAAGGACTCAAGCGAACATGCCGAAAACTGGAGAAGATCTGGCTCCACGAACGGACAGCGGACAGCTACGCCGCCCACAAGAGCGCCACCCGCAGTCACCATCACCTCATCAGATCCGCCAAAAGGGCCTCACTCAAAGACCGCCTAGACAACAACGCACACAACAGCAAAGAGCTCTTCAACATCGTGAAGGAACTCTCCAACCCCAGCTCCAACACCAACGACATCCAGCCGTCGCGAGACCTGTGCGACTCACTGGCCACCTTCTTCCACCGCAAAATCGCCGACATCCACGACAGCTTCAACACCACGACCGCCCCGGCAACCACCGAGACCACTGCCCCCACAACCACCAACCGCCTGCTCTCCTGGACCAACATCAACGACGAGGACACCAGCGAGATCATGAACACCATCCACTCCGGTTCACCGCTAGACCCGTGCCCTCACCACATCTTCAACAAAGCCAGTACAGCCATCGCGCCCCATCTCCGGAAAATAATCAACATCTCCTTCGAGACAGCAACCTTCCCGGAAAGCTGGAAGCACGCCGAGATCACCGCCTTACTCAAGAAACCCAAGGCAGACCCCAAGGACCTCAAGAACTTCCGACCCATCTCTCTGCTCCCGTTCCCCGCGAAGGTCACCGAGAAAATCGTCAACAAACAACTGACCCGCTACCTCGAGGAGAACAACATCCTGGACCCTTCCCAATCCGGCTTCTGCAGCAACCACAGCACCGAAACCGCCCTCATCGCCGCCACCGATGACATCAGGACCCTGCTAGACAACGGAGAAACAGCAGCCCTCATCCTCCTGGACCTATCAGCCGCCTTCGACACGGTCTGCCACCACACACTACGAACACGCCTTCACGACGCCGGGATCCAAGAGAAGGCCCTGGACTGGACCACATCCTTCCTTTCCGGCCAGAACACAAAGCGTCCGCCTCGCCCCCTTCCGATCCAAGGCCACCAAGATCATCTGCGGCGTACCCCAAGGCTCCTCCCTCAGCCCAACGCTGTTCAACATCTACATGGCACCCCTCGCCCACGTCGCCCGACAGCACAACCTCAACATCATCTCCTACGCCGACGACACCCAGCTGATCCTCTCCCTCACCAAAGACCCTCACACCGCCAAAGCCCACCTCCACGAAGGAATGAAGGCCGTCGCCGAATGGATGAGGACCAGCCGCCTGAAGCTGAACTCGGACAAGACGGAGGTCCTCATCCTTGGTTCCAACCCTTCAGCCTGGGACGACTCCTGGTGGCCAACATCACTGGGAACAGCCCCGCCACCCACCGACCACGTACGCAACCTAGGGGTCATCCTCGACCCCACCCTCTCCATGACTAAGCAGGTCAACGCCGTTTCCTCATCCTGCTTCAACATCCTCCGAATGCTCCGCAGGATCTTCAAGTGGATCCCCACCGAAACAAGAAAAACAGTCACCCAGGCCCTCGTCACCAGCAGGCTGGACTACGGAAACGCCCTCTACGCAGGAACGACGGCTAAGCTCCTGAGACGGCTGCAACGCATCCAGAACGCCTCTGCACGTCTTATCCTCGACATCCCCGACGCAGCCACATCACACCCCACCTGAGAGACCTGCACTGGCTCCCTGTCAACAAGAGGATAACCTTCAAGCTCCTCACCCATGCACACAAAGCACTCCACAACTCCGGACCAGCCTACCTCAACAGACGACTCAGCTTCTACACCCCCACCCGCCAGCTCCGCTCGACCAGCCTCGCCCTCGCCACAGTCCCCCGCATCCGGAAAGCGACCGCCGGCGGCAGATCCTTCTCCCACCTCGCCGCCAAGACCTGGAACACCCTCCCCACCAACCTCCGACAGACCCAAGACCTACTGGCCTTCAGAAGACTCCTCAAGACCTGGCTCTTCGATCAGTAGCAGCACCACCCCCTCTTCCCCCAGCGCCTTGAGACCCTCGCGGGTATGTAGTGCGCTTTATAAGTGACATGATTGATTGATTGATTGATTGAAGCTTAGGGCGTAGGTGCTATGTCTAAGGTGCCTGGTAAGATTAGAGTGAATTACACTGGTGCACTGCCCTGGACACTGGACAGGATCATTGAGGGTACTTGCCCAAGGAGGGAGAGTGCCCTATCCTGAAAGAAGAGGATTTGTTTTCCAGCAAGGGCTGCGATCACGCAGCTCCCCGTGGGAGTGCTTCATAGCACCGTCGTTGATGAACAATAGGAGTCTACCAGTGAGGCTCTGAAGGACCCTGGGTGATTTGTATCCCTCTGGTCGGTTGTATTTTTGTGACTTCAATTCCTAAGGTTTCTCCCTATGTACCCATTTGGCCATGCAGTCATTAAGGAGGAACAGCCCCTGGTGGCCCCACAGCAGAATGGTCCTGGGTGGTCTAGTTGGTCTACTAGGAAGAGGGTAGTAGTGGTAGTGGTCCTTCTCATTGTAACGATAACACTATTTGGGGTGGTGTGGTATTTAGAAGAACAGCATCCTGTACACACATTGATAGGGACTACCCCGGTTCCATCTGAGCATTCGTTTGTTACACTAGCCCCGCATAAAGAGAGACATAGACAGACTTATGCAGAGAACGCATTTTTGCAGATGCTTCATCAGGTACACAGCACCACCAATGCCAGGAAATGCTGGGTCTGTGGGTTACTTCCCTCAGTTATGCACAAAAATGATTTACTGGTGTCATTACCCCTATCATATTTAGGTAGCTGTGAGGCCTGGTTTCAGTTGCTTTCTATGGTGTACATGCACTTTCATGCTGACGCAATGAATATGGTACAGTCTGATTACGAAGCGGTGTTGGAGTATATAGTGGTAAACCAAGGATATACACCTGGGGCAGATGGAAAGGAGGGTACCCTACATCCAGAAGTTTGTATGAATATTTTTGAGGATAATAAAAATGTCACTTGGTTACGAAATGAAATGCTGGATTTTCAAGGATTTAATATTACTGAATATTTTAAATGTTTCCAGGAACGAAATATTGAAGACAAAGCCATGCCCGTCCCTGTGATCAATACAGCAGCTAGTTTCTGTGTTGAAGGTACAGGGAACATTCCAGTAGGACAGAGCAGTTGTAACTATATGTACCGATAGAACACTACTAATAGCCCACCTTTGCTCACACCTCCAAATGTATACTTCGTTTGTGGGGAACAGGCTTATACATGGCTTCCCAGGGGATGGTGTGGCCGGTGTTATGTCTCTTTTCTTTTGCCTCCTGTTTACATTGCACCATCTAATTATCACAAGAATAATAGGCTACAGCGTAGGGATCTACATTTGCATCGGGCCAAAAGAGTTGTCAATCCAGAAGACATAGATCAGACTGATACTTTCCTGCAGCAATTTACTGACATCCTGAATGGCATTCTGCCGTTCTGGGGCCCAATGTTCAATTACCGTAATATCCGTCGCCTTGCCAGAGTGGTTGAGGGAGTTATTAATACTACTGCAGGTATACTGACTAATATTACAGTCGAGCTTCAGGCTACGAGGCTCGTTGCTCTTCAAAACCAGATGGTTTTAGACATCAATCTTGCTGATAGGGGTGGAGCCTGCTGCGTCATCGGCAGCAGCTGTTGTGTTTACATGCCTGATAACGACCCTAGTGTATACTCCGCAATACAGAAATTACACAGTCTTGCCTCAGATATCCATCAGGATAATGGTTAATGGTCCCTCACAGGGTGGTTCTGGGGTCTGCTGAAATCATGGGGTTGGAAGATACTACTCATCTTAGTAGCTATCGCAGGTGCCATCTTTACATGTTGCTTATGTATCAATTGTCTTCCAGCCTGTTGCACCTATTGTGTGGGCAAACTCACCCCATCCCCAAATTGCCAGGATGTGATAATAAAGTCTCTACTATGATGATGCAGGATATACAGAACTTGATGCTTATTGACGAGTCTATTTTTGAATACTAAGGAGATTTTGATACTCATGTGCTTGTGCTGCCTTATTTTCCCTTACAACTTGAGTGACTATGCATTTTCTTTCTTCCCACTTAGAATTGTAAAGCCCCAATAAAGCATTTAGCCACCCATGCTAAAAGGAGGGTCTGTTAGGTTTGAAAATCCCATTCCTGCTATGCACTCATTTCATGCTATATTAGGTTAGCAGTGTGTGGCTAAATAGACGCCATTTTGTATTCACGTTATGCAACCCACTAAGTTATCCTGCAACGTGCAAGCTTTAGTTAGCAAGTGTGACTCCATTCTGTATTTCGTAATTCCTATTAGGCTGCTTAGGCTGTGTCTGAACTAGGCCTCATTATTCGTATTGCTTGCCTCAGCAGAACACTGTATTTAGTTACTATTTTCTTTTCTGTTCAAGGCTGCTTCCCGACTTACTAATGAATAGGCCATTCTGCCCTTGCATGCCTATCCGAGTGTGTAGTTCTGCTCCCATGTTAGGAGACGCTGAGACTCGGCGCTGTGGCCTTGAGTTGCAGATAGCATGTACCCATCTGGCAAGTGGTAGCCCATCCTTCTGTGCCTCCTTTGTTCATGTTCGGCCCAGGCCGGTAACTTTACACTGTGGGCATGGTTGGGGGGTTCTTGGAAGAATGATCATGCATTGACGGCCGTTGGGGAGCTAGTCCCTCGGCAGACATCTTAGGGTGCAGGTCAGATTGGACTCCTCTGCAGAGTATTGCTAATAAAAGTTTGTTTGTATTCTACACTAACTGACCGACTCTTCATTCTTGGGAAGGCATAGCAGGTGGTTGTAAGTAACCCCGGTGGCCCCTAAGGGCCACTTCCTTCAAGGAAACCACCTATACAACATGGTGCCCATATAGGAGCAGAGCAAGACGACAACAAAGCAACCAGCCGAATATGGTACCACAACAAACCCCATGGTACCACCCCTCTGGCTTGCAATGTCCCCAATAGACACAATGAGGGGCTTAGTTATTCAGAATCCCATGACGGAGATGGATATATGTAAAAAGAAAGAGGAGAGCAGTATTATCGCTTCAGGTCATTCCATGATTATAAACAGGACAGTCAGAAAAATGTGTATAAAAAAATCATGCGTGCTATTATTCCTAAACTTGTAAAATATAGCATGATATGATTAGGGACACTTTTGTGACAAATTAAAGTGATGCAACACACTTATGGAAAAAATCAATTTATTTGGCAGCCATTTTGGAAGGGAGTGACATGCCCGGATTCGCAAGTGTGAGGCCTGAGGAGCCAGATTTCACTACAATGTAAATCTAACAAGAAGGAAGTACAAGAATCATATCATATATGGGTGCACACCCATGTTTCATCTAAATATTCATGTGAAATACTATGAAAATCCAATTAAAACAGGCACAATGTACAGCAAGAAACAATACTAGTCGCTGAGGACTTGAGCCAAATAGGGAGTACGCGCATGATACCGTGTATAATTATACTCTCAAAGAATTCCAATCATATATGTATCGAAAATGGGGGAACATATGTGAAGAAACAAATACAACAGACCATGCAAGAGGATGGTCCTGTGGTAAATCAAAATATCCATTATTTATACTTTTAGTCATGCGTACAACAAATGAACGACAGCATCTCAGTACAGCAGTACAGTAGACCCGACAGTACAGTGAACAACAAATGAACAGGAGCACCTCAGTACAGCAGACCTGACAGTACAGTGAAAAATGAACAGGAGCACCTCAGTACAGAAGTACAGTAGACCTGACAGTACAGTGAACAACAAATGAACAGGAGCACCTCAGTACAGTAGACCAGGCAGGGAGAGAACACTTAGCTGTGCTAAATGTACAACAAATGACAATCTATCAAAGACATCCAAAACACAGCATGTTTTGTTCAATACATCATGCACAACTTCTAAGAATTATAGAAAAACCCATTAGAGTCTGAGTCTTCACATCACTCACATAAATAAATGAAAGTAGATAGAAAACACTATCCTTTCAAGCCCCAAGAGATGAAGAATACCTCCCATGAGTAATCCCTTATCCTAGAAAGTGGTGGAATTCATTATCTGTATTGTGTCCCTAAAGTATGGTTCTTAGGCAGCATATCCTTTTAGCCTTGGTTTGTCTTGATAGCAACTCCCTATCACCACCACGTGGGTTATCGGTTATATGGTCAACATAAACTGGGATCATTCGGATGCACAATCCAGTAGTGGTTGGTCATGGGATATCTGCTGTCCCCATTTTTTTTACGCTCTGCAGTTTTCTGGCGCGTGGCAATATCTGCTGTGAATTATTGATGAGAAACTGTGCATGGTGGGGGCATGCATTAAAGTTTCCTTGAGGCACGAGTTATAGTTGTTTGAGATACTTATGGCAGTCACCAGTAGGTTGTTATACTTAGGATCTATATTAGAAAAGTGTTTATTGGTTTGCTTATAACTTTGGTACTGGGGGTGGGGGGGAGAAAAGAGAGGGGTCAAAAAATGTGTGTTTCCCATACAATGTCCCATCAGGATTTTTGAACACATCTAAACCCTGAAATGCTGGACAGAATCACACCAAATTTGGCAGAGAGATAGGTCTTGGTCCAGAAAGAGCCCTTTTTGTGAATTGGTGTAAATCTGTTCAGTAATTGCTGAGTTATTAAAGGAAAAACAAAATTGTATATCTAGGGATGTGGATTCTCCTCGGATCCCCCACTGTGGTCAGGGTAGAGTTGTGTCAGAGGCGTGTCAAAAGGGCCTATGTTTGGTATGAAATTGAGTATTTTTTTCAACTTGAGGAATACACGGATCCCCGGCGAGTCTCAGCGTGGCCCCTGTGTAAATCCATGACGCACTTTGAAAAAAAACACTTTCAGACCCACTCAGACACCCACATAGGTACTCTAACATCCATTTAGAGATCCATACCAGCAGACTCTCTCTCACTCACTAGCCTATGCAGGCATTCACACCCCCACTCCCAAACCCATGCAGGTACTCTCAGACCCACTCATAGACCCACATATGCACTCACTGACCTACTCACAGACCTACGCAGGCTTTGTCACACCCACTCACAGACCCATGCAGGTACTCACATACCCACTCACATACCCACATAGGCACTCACACAACAGACCCATACATGCACTCTCACACCCACTCACAGTTCCTTGCTTCTATAAGCCTGCACTTTCACACCCACTTAGAGTTCCACACAGGCATTCACATACCCACTCACAGACCCATGCAGCCACTCATAGACTCACTGACAGAACCATGTAGGCACTCAAACACCCATTCACAGACCCACTCAAGTACTCAAATGCCTACTGACAGACACATACAGCAACTCACACACCCACTCATATACCCACTCATGGGCCCACACAGACACTCTTAGACCCACCTATTCACAGACCCACACATCCACTCACATACCCACTCACAGACCCACAAAGGCAGTCTCACACCTACTCACAGACCCACAGAACCACTCGCATACCGACTCATAGACCCATGTAGGCACTGCCAGACCCATTTACAGACCAACACAGATATATGTACATATATATTAACTGAAAAAAACAAAGTTTACGGGAAAATTATAGTTAGACTCAGATTTCACTCATACAAAACCAGTGAAATTCAGCAGTTATAGTTACCTGAGCTAGCTATAACTTACATCCCCGCAATGCACAGCAAATTACCTCACATTTACATCACTCATGACATGGTCTATGACATCACTCATGACATCACTGATGACATCTCAAATGACATCACTCAAGTCATCATCCATAGAACTAATCACACACCCATTCACATACACACACAACCACTCATACACCCACTCACACACCTACTCACTGATCCATAGAGCCACTCTCACAGCCACTAACTTCCCATACAACTACTCACACACCCAGTCACTCTCCCATATAGCCTCTCAACATAGCCACTCACTGACCCATTCAACCACTCAAACACACGCTCACACACCCATGCAAGCACTCACACGTGTATTCCCTCATCCATACAGCCACTCACATAGACACTTACCCTCTAATACAGCCACTCACACTATCAGTTAACCAAACACCCACTCAAAGAGCCACTCAGTCACCCCTACAGCGACTTACACATACAGTCTCTCACATAGAAAGCCACTCACACAGCCACTTAGTTACTGATACAGCTATTCACATATCCACTCACAGACCCATACAGCCACTCAAACAGCCACTCACTCACCCATACAGCTACTCATACACTCACTCACTCACCATTACAGACACTCACATATCCACTCACTCATCCATAGAGCCAGGCACACACCCAGTCACTCACCCATACAGCAACTCACACAGCCATTCACTCATCCATATAGCTACTCAAACACCCACTCACTCACCAATAAAGCCAGTCACACAGCCATTCCCACACCCACACAGTTACTCACACACCCACTTATTCACCTATATAGGTACTCGCACACCAAATTATTCACCCATACAGCCACTCACACATTTTCCCAGGTTAGCTTAGTTAGTTTCAGTGAATATATGTATATGTTAGGACCTACTTACCATATGAAAATTATTTTTTATTTTGCTAATAGCTTTGGCGCCGTTTGAAGAATCTTCATAAATGTTTCAAATCTAGTTTGCCTTGTGGCCCCCTCCCTGGGCTGTTTCAGACCCAGTGACCCCAAACCCCGGGGCCTGGCCATGCACTGAAAAAGGCAGGGAGGGTGCGCGCTACCTTCACAGAGCCATTATGGCCTTGGGAACCCTATCCCCCAGGGCAGGCTCAGTTAAGCTCTGGAGTGCCCAATATATAAAAAAATAACGGAGAAGTTAAACAAACGGTATTCGAAGTCCAACAGGCTGTGGTTTGGTAGCCCATAACTTGCCTCCTAAACATACTTCCAAAGGGTAACCTTTTCAGGAAGGGGAATCTATTGGGCACAGAGCAGGCACCTCAAGACTCTATCTTGGGAGGGGTGGGTTTAGGTTTAACAGGGGTTAAGGAAAGGTAAGAGGTGAAGTCATGAGGAGGAAAGAGGGTGGGAGGGGTGTGGGAGGAGTGAGTTTTGGAGGCAGAGGGAGCTGGAGGGCATGATTTGCGTGTGCCTGTATGTTTGGCAGTTGCATATAGGTCTGGTGTATGTTGTGTATGTTTGGATGCGTGTTTTTGGGCGGGGTCATATTTGGGTGAGTGTGTGTGTTTGGTTTTGCTTGGTGTTGTTTTAGGTGTAGGTGCGTTTTTGGGTGAGTGTGTTTGATGAGTGTGCTGCTGATTTGGTTGGTGTGGTGCATTTGGGTGTGGTGGTGGATATGGTTGTGGTGCTTGTGGGTGTGGTGGTGCTTGTGGTGTGGTAGTGCTTGTGGTGTGGTAGTAGTGCTTGTGGTGGTTGTAGGTGTGGGAGTTGGTTGTGGTGTGGTGGTGGTTATAGTGGTAGTGGGTGTGGTGCTGGTTGTGGTGGTTGTGGGTGTGGTGGTGGTTGTGGTGTCTGTGTGTGTAGTGTCAGTTTGTGTACATGTTGTTTGTGTGTTTCTTTATGTGTCTGAGTTTCTGTGTGGGTGTGATTGTGCTGCTTGGGTCTGTTGGAGTGGGTGCCTGCAAAGAAGCAAGTGTGCTTGAGATTTGGGTAGGAGCTTGGAATTGGGTTGAGAAAGGGACCTGAGTTGGGGCACAAGGCTGGGCTGGTTAGGCGGGGGGGTGAGTGAGGAGGCTATTTTTGCAAGTGATCTCTGCATGCCAGACATTGAACTTTGAAAGGCATCCAGAAATACAGCCATTTATTACATTTTGGCAGCCCTAAATCAAGTGTAGAGAAAGTGATATTCAATGGTTTCAGGAGTCCTGAAACCACTGACATGAGGGAGGGTGGGGGTAAACAAGTAACAACGGGAGGGAGTGTGGGGGTAAACAAGTGGCAATGGACAGTGATAGGGAGGGGGAGATCAGGGGTAAAGAAGTGACCAGGGAGAACGGGAGGGAGGGAGGGCAGGGGTAAACAAGTGACAACAGGAGGGAGGGTGAGGGTAAACAAGTGGCAATGGACAGTGGGAGGGAGGGGAGATTGGGGTAAACAAGTGATCACGGATAACGGGGAGGGAGGGAGGGCGGGGGTAAACAAGTGACAACGGGAGGGAGGGTCGGGGTAAACAAGTGCCAATGGACAGTGGGAGGGTAGGGGAGATCGGGGGTAAACAAGTGACCACGGACCACGGGAGGGAGGGAGGGCGGGGGTAAACAGGTGAACACGGGAGGGATGGTAGGGGTAAACAAGTGGCAATGGAAAGTGGGAGGGAGGGGGACATCGGGGGTAAATAAGTGGCAATGGAGAGTGGGAGGGAGGGAGGACGGGGGTAAACAAGTGACAATGGGAGGGAGGGTAGGGGTAAACAAGCGGCAATGGACAGTGGGAGGGAGGGGGAGATTGGGTGTAAACAAGTGACCACAGGCCACGGGAGGGAGTGTGTGAGGCAGGTGTTAACAAGTGACAAAGGGGAGGGAGGGTGGGGGTAAACAAGTGGCAATGGACAGTGGGAGGGAGTGGGAGATTGGGGGTAAACAAGTGAATACGGATAACGGGAGGAAGGGAGGGAAAGGATAAACAAGTGACAATGGGAGGGAGGGTGCGGGTAAACAAGTGGCAATGGACAGTGGGATGGATGGGGAGATCGGGGGTAAACAAGTGACCACGGACCACAGGAGGGAGTATGTGAGGCAGGGGTAAACAAGTGACCACAGATAACTGGAGGGAGGGAGGGCGGGGGTAAACAGGTGACAACGGGAGGGAGGGTGGGGGTAAACAAGTGGCAATGGACAGTGGGAGGGAGGGGGAGATCGAGGTAAACAAGTGACCGCAGATAATGGGAGGGAGGGAGGGTGGGGGTAAACAGGTGACAACGGGAGGGAGGGCGGGGGTAAACAAGTAGCAATAGACAGTGGGAGGGAGGGGGATATTGGGGTAAACAAGTGACCAGGGATAAGGGGAGGGAGGGAGGGTGGGGGTAAACAGGTGACAACGGGAGGGAGGTAGGGGTAAACAAGTGGCAATGGACAGTGGGAGGGAGGGGGAGATTGGGGGTAAACAAGTGAATACGGATAACGGGAGGGAGGGAGGGCAGGGGTAAACAAGTCGCAATGGACAGTGGGAGGGATGTGGAGATCGGGGGTAAACAAGTGACCACGGACCATGGGTGGGAGCATGTGAGGCGGGGTTAAACAAGTGACCTCGGATAACTGGAGGGAGGGAGGGCGGGGGTAAACAGGTGACAACAGGAGGGAGGGTGGGGGTAAACAAGTGGCAATGGACAGTAGGAGGGAGGGGAGATCGGGAGTAAACAAGTGACCACGGGTAACCAGAGGGAAAGAGGGTGGGGGTAAACAAGTGACAACGGGAGGGAGCAGCAACCGCGGACTTCTCCTAATACTTTGATACTGCCAGTACGCACATATCTTCTGACGATGCCCCTCTTGCTTGGCACGCAGCACACCCTGCCATTGAGCATGGCATTATTTTGTAAAGCGCCTGCTGGGCCGGTAGGTATACTGACACTTCAGGGCGCTTAATAAACGTACACATGGCTAAATCAAGTGTAGAGAAAGTGATATTCTATCTTTGTTGGTTAGAAAATGCACACTACCTGCAGCAGAAGTTAAAACCACAAACAAATTTCACATAAGGCGACGTTATACCCAATGCGCTCCTAATGGGACCCAAAGACACTTAACTCCCGCCCCCTCTCTTCCGGTCTCACTGATACTCTGTCACCGTGGCCCAGCCAAAACCTACATGGCCAGCACACTACAACCCCGACCTGCACCCAGCCCTCCCTATCGAAAATACGATAAGGCTTTTGGGGTTGACAGAGCGTTGCAGCTGACTCCGCCACCTTTCCATGTCAATGGTTTCAGGAGTACTGAAACCACTGACATGAGGAGAGCGAGGGTAAACAAGTGACAACGGGAGGGAGTGTGGAGGTAAACAAGTGGCAATGGACAGTGGGAGGGAGGGGGAGATCGGGGGTAACGAAGTGACCAGGGATAATGGGAGGGAGGGAGGGTGGAGGTAAACAAGTAACCATGGGAGGGAGGGTGGGGGTAAACAAGTGGCAATGGACAGTGGGAGGTAGGGGGAGATTGGGGGTAAACAAGTGACCACAGATAACGGGAGGGAGGGCAGGGGTAAACAAGTGACAATGGGAGGGAGGGTGGGGGTAAACAAGTGGCAATGGACAGTGATAGGGAGGGGAGATCAGGGGTAAAGAAGTGACCAGGGAGAACGGGAGGGAGGGAGGGCAGGGGTAAACAAGTGACAACAGGAGGGAGGGTGAGGGTAAACAAGTGGCAATGGACAGTGGGAGGGAGGGGGAGATTGGGGGTAAACAAGTGACCACGGATAACGGGAGGGAGGGAGGGTGGGGGTAAACAAGTGACAACGGGAGGGAGGGTGGGGGTAAACGAGGCAATGGACAGTGGGAGGGAGGGGGAGATTGGAGGTAAACAAGTGACCATGGAAAACGGGAAGGAGGGAGGGAGGGCGGGGGTAAACAAGTGACAGGAGGGAGGGTGGGGGTAAACAAGGGGCAATGGACAGTGGGAGGGAGGGGGAGATTGGGGGGTAAAGAAGTGACCAGGGATAACTGTAGGGAGGGAGGGCGGGGGTAAACAAATGACAACGGGAGGGAGGATGGGGGTAAACAAGTGGCAATGGACAGTGGGAGGGAGAGATTGGGGTAAGCGAGTGAATACGGATATGGGAGGGAGGGAGGGCAGGGGTAAACAAGTGACAACAGGAGGGAGGGTGGGTGTAAACAATTGGCAATGGACAGTGGGAGGGATGGGGAGATCGGGGGTAAACAAGTGACCACAGACCACGGGAGGGAGTATGTGAGGCGGGGGTAAACAAGCGACCACAGATAACTGGAGGGAGGGCGGGGTAAACAGGTTACAACGGGAGGGAGGGAGGGTGGGGGTAAACAAGTGGCAATGGACAGTGGGAGGAAGGGGGAGATCGGGGATAAACAAGTGACCACGGATAACAGGAGGGAGGGAGGACGGGGGTAAACAAGTGACAACGGGAGGGATCAGCAACCGCAGACTTCTTCTAATACTTTGATACTGCCAGTACGCACACATCTTCTGACGATGCCCCTCTTGGTTGGCACGCATAACACCCTGCCATTGAGCATGGCATTATTTTGTAAAGCGCCAGCTGGGCCGGTAGGTATACTGACACTTCAGGGCGCTTAATAAACGTACACATGGCTAAATCAAGTGTAGAGAAAGTGATATTCTATCTTTGTTGGTTAGATAATGCACACGACCTGCAGCAGAAGTTAAAAGCACAAACAAATCTCACATAAGGCGATGTTATACCCAATGCGCTCCTAATGGGACCCAAAGGCGCTTAACTCCCGCCCCCTCTCTTCCGGTCTCACTGATATTCTGTCACCGTGGCCCAGCCAAAACCAACACGGCCAGCTCACTACAACCGCGACCTGCACCCAGCCCTCCCTATTGAATATATGATAAGGCTTTTGGGGTTGACAGAACTTTGCAGCTTACTCCACCACCTTTCCATGTCAATGGTTTCAGGAGTCCTGAAACCACTGACATGAGGGAGGGCGGGGGTAAACAAGTGACAACGGGAGGGAGTGTGGGGGTAAACAAGTGGCAATGGACAGTGGGAGGGAGGGGGAGATCAGGGGTAAAGAAGTGACCAGGGATAAAGGGAGGGAGGGTGGGTGTAAACAAGTGACAACGGGAGGGAGGGTGGGGGTAAACAAGTGGCAATGGACAGTGGGAGGGAGTGGGAGATTGGGGGTAAACAAGTGAATACGGATAACGGGAGGAAGGGAGGGAAAGGATAAACAAGTGACAATGGGAGGGAGGGTGCGGGTAAACAAGTGGCAATGGACAGTGGGATGGATGGGGAGATCGGGGGTAAACAAGTGACCACGGACCACAGGAGGGAGTATGTGAGGCAGGGGTAAACAAGTGACCACAGATAACTGGAGGGAGGGAGGGCGGGGGTAAACAGGTGACAACGGGAGGGAGGGTGGGGGTAAACAAGTGGCAATGGACAGTGGGAGGGAGGGGAGATCGAGGTAAACAAGTGACCGCAGATAATGGGAGGGAGGGAGGGTGGGGGTAAACAGGTGACAACGGGAGGGAGGGCGGGGGTAAACAAGTAGCAATAGACAGTGGGAGGGAGGGGGATATTGGGGTAAACAAGTGACCAGGGATAAGGGGAGGGAGGGAGGGTGGGGGTAAACAGGTGACAACGGGAGGGAGGTAGGGGTAAACAAGTGGCAATGGACAGTGGGAGGGAGGGGAGATTGGGGGTAAACAAGTGAATACGGATAACGGGAGGGAGGGAGGGCAGGGGTAAACAAGTCGCAATGGACAGTGGGAGGGATGTGGAGATCGGGGGTAAACAAGTGACCACGGACCATGGGTGGGAGCATGTGAGGCGGGGTTAAACAAGTGACCTCGGATAACTGGAGGGAGGGAGGGCGGGGGTAAACAGGTGACAACAGGAGGGAGGGTGGGGGTAAACAAGTGGCAATGGACAGTAGGAGGGAGGGGAGATCGGGAGTAAACAAGTGACCACGGGTAACCAGAGGGAAAGAGGGTGGGGGTAAACAAGTGACAACGGGAGGGAGCAGCAACCGCGGACTTCTCCTAATACTTTGATACTGCCAGTACGCACATATCTTCTGACGATGCCCCTCTTGCTTGGCACGCAGCACACCCTGCCATTGAGCATGGCATTATTTTGTAAAGCGCCTGCTGGGCCGGTAGGTATACTGACACTTCAGGGCGCTTAATAAACGTACACATGGCTAAATCAAGTGTAGAGAAAGTGATATTCTATCTTTGTTGGTTAGAAAATGCACACTACCTGCAGCAGAAGTTAAAACCACAAACAAATTTCACATAAGGCGACGTTATACCCAATGCGCTCCTAATGGGACCCAAAGACACTTAACTCCCGCCCCCTCTCTTCCGGTCTCACTGATACTCTGTCACCGTGGCCCAGCCAAAACCTACATGGCCAGCACACTACAACCCCGACCTGCACCCAGCCCTCCCTATCGAAAATACGATAAGGCTTTTGGGGTTGACAGAGCGTTGCAGCTGACTCCGCCACCTTTCCATGTCAATGGTTTCAGGAGTACTGAAACCACTGACATGAGGGAGGGCGGGGGTAAACAAGTGACAACGGGAGGGAGTGTGGAGGTAAACAAGTGGCAATGGACAGTGGGAGGGAGGGGGAGATCGGGGGTAACGAAGTGACCAGGGATAATGGGAGGGAGGGAGGGTGGAGGTAAACAAGTAACCATGGGAGGGAGGGTGGGGGTAAACAAGTGGCAATGGACAGTGGGAGGTAGGGGGAGATTGGGGGTAAACAAGTGACCACAGATAACGGGAGGGAGGGCAGGGGTAAACAAGTGACAATGGGAGGGAGGGTGGGGGTAAACAAGTGGCAATGGACAGTGATAGGGAGGGGGAGATCAGGGGTAAAGAAGTGACCAGGGAGAACGGGAGGGAGGGAGGGCAGGGGTAAACAAGTGACAACAGGAGGGAGGGTGAGGGTAAACAAGTGGCAATGGACAGTGGGAGGGAGGGGGAGATTGGGGGTAAACAAGTGACCACGGATAACGGGAGGGAGGGAGGGTGGGGGTAAACAAGTGACAACGGGAGGGAGGGTGGGGGTAAGCGAGGCAATGGACAGTGGGAGGGAGGGGAGATTGGAGGTAAACAAGTGACCATGGAAAACGGGGAAGGAGGGAGGGAGGGCGGGGGTAAACAAGTGACAGGAGGGAGGGTGGGGGTAAACAAGGGGCAATGGACAGTGGGAGGGAGGGGAGATTGGGGGGTAAAGAAGTGACCAGGGATAACTGTAGGGAGGGAGGGCGGGGGTAAACAAATGACAACGGGAGGGAGGATGGGGGTAAACAAGTGGCAATGGACAGTGGGAGGGAGAGATTGGGGTAAGCGAGTGAATACGGATATGGGAGGGAGGGAGGGCAGGGGTAAACAAGTGACAACAGGAGGGAGGGTGGGTGTAAACAATTGGCAATGGACAGTGGGAGGGATGGGGAGATCGGGGGTAAACAAGTGACCACAGACCACGGGAGGGAGTATGTGAGGCGGGGGTAAACAAGCGACCACAGATAACTGGAGGGAGGGCGGGGTAAACAGGTTACAACGGGAGGGAGGGAGGGTGGGGGTAAACAAGTGGCAATGGACAGTGGGAGGAAGGGGAGATCGGGGATAAACAAGTGACCACGGATAACAGGAGGGAGGGAGGACGGGGGTAAACAAGTGACAACGGGAGGGATCAGCAACCGCAGACTTCTTCTAATACTTTGATACTGCCAGTACGCACACATCTTCTGACGATGCCCCTCTTGGTTGGCACGCATAACACCCTGCCATTGAGCATGGCATTATTTTGTAAAGCGCCAGCTGAGCCGGTAGGTATACTGACACTTCAGGGCGCTTAATAAACGTACACATGGCTAAATCAAGTGTAGAGAAAGTGATATTCTATCTTTGTTGGTTAGATAATGCACACGACCTGCAGCAGAAGTTAAAAGCACAAACAAATCTCACATAAGGCGATGTTATACCCAATGCGCTCCTAATGGGACCCAAAGGCGCTTAACTCCCGCCCCCTCTCTTCCGGTCTCACTGATATTCTGTCACCGTGGCCCAGCCAAAACCAACACGGCCAGCTCACTACAACCGCGACCTGCACCCAGCCCTCCCTATTGAATATATGATAAGGCTTTTGGGGTTGACAGAACTTTGCAGCTTACTCCACCACCTTTCCATGTCAATGGTTTCAGGAGTCCTGAAACCACTGACATGAGGAGAAGCGGGGGTAAACAAGTGACAACGGGAGGGAGTGTGGGGGTAAACAAGTGGCAATGGACAGTGGGAGGGAGGGGAGATCAGGGGTAAAGAAGTGACCAGGGATAAAGGGAGGGAGGGTGGGTGTAAACAAGTGACAACGGGAGGGAGGGTGGGGGTAAACAAGTGGCAATGGACAGTGGGAGGGAGGGGAGATTGGGGGTAAACAAGTGACCACAGATAAGGGGAGGGAGGGAGGGCGGGGGTAAACAAGTGACAATGGGAGGGAGGGTGGGTGTAAAGAAGTGGCAATGGACAGTGGGAGGGAGTGGGAGATCAGGGGTTCAGAAGTGACCAGGGATAACGGGAGGGAGGGAGGGGCGGGGGTAAACAAGTGACAACAGGAGGGAGGGTGGGGGTAAACAAGTGGCAATGGACAGTGGAGGGAGGGGAGATTGGGGTAAACAAGTGACCACGGTCAACGGGAAGGAGGAAAGGCGGGGGTAAACAAGTGACAACTGGAGGGAAGGTGGGGGTAAACAAGTGGCAATGCACAGTGGGAGGGAGGGGGAAATTGGGGGTAAACAAGTGACAATGGGAGGGAGTGTGGGGGTTAACAAGTGGCAATGGACAGTGGGAGGGAGGGGGAGATCGGGGGTAACGAAGTGACCAGGGATAATGGGAGGGATGGAGGGTGGGGGTAAACAAGTAACAATGGGAAGGAGGGTGGGGGTAAACATGTGGCAATGGACAGTGGGAGGGAGGGGGAGATTGGGGGTAAATAAGTGACCACAGATAACGGGAGGGAGGGAGGGCGGGGGTAAACAAGTGACAATGGGAGGGAGGGTGTGGGTAAACAAGTGGCAATGGACAGTGATAGGGAGGGGGAGATCAGGGGTAAAGAAGTGACCAGGGATAACAGGAGGGAGGAAGGGTGGGGGTAAACAAGTGACAAAGGGAGGGAGGGTGGGGTTAAACAAGTGGCAATAGACAGTGGGAGGGAGGGGGAGATTGGGATAAACAAGTGACCGGGGATAACGGGAGGGAGGGAGGGCAGGGGTAAACAAATGACAACGGGAGGGAGGAAGGGGTAAACAAGTGGCAATGGACAGTGGGAGGGAGGGAAGATTGGGGGTAAACAAGTGAATACGGATAACGGGAGGGAGGGAGGGCAGGGGTAAACAAGTCACAATGGACAGTGGGAGGGATGTGGAGATCGGGGGTAAACAAGAGACCATGGACCATGGGTGGGAGCATGTGAGGCAGGGGTAAACAAGTGACCACGGATAACTGGAGGGAGGGAGGGCGGGGGTAAACAGGTGACAACAGGAGGGAAGGTGGGGGTAAACAAGTGGCAATGGACAGTAGGAGGGAGGGGGAGATTGGGGGTAAACAAGTGACCATGGATAACGGGAGGGAAAGAGGGTGGGGGTAAACAAGTGACAACAGGAGGGAGCAGCAACCGCGGACTTCTCCTAATACTTTGATACTCCTAGTACGCACATATCTTCTGACGATGCCACTCTTGCTTGGCCCGTGCACACCCTGCCATTGAGCATGGCATTATTTTGTAAAGCGCCTGCTGGGCCGGTAGGTATACTGACACTTCAGGGCGCTTAATAAACGTACACATGGCTAAATCAAGTGTAGAGAAAGTGATATTCTATCTTTGTTGGTTAGAAAATGTACACTACCTGCAGCAGAAGTTAAAACCACAAAAAAATCTCACATAAGGCGACGTTATACCCAATGCGCTCCTAATGGGACCCAAAGGCGCTTATATCCCGTCCCCTCTCTTCCGGTCTCACTGATACTCTGTCACCGTGGCCCAGCCAAAACCAACATGGCCAGCACACTACAACCGCGACCTGCACCCAGCCCTCCCTATCGAAAATACGATAAGGTTTTTCGGGTTGACAGAGCGTTGCAGCTGACTCCGCCACCTTTCCATGTCAATGGTTTCAGGAGTACTGAAACCACTGACATGAGGGAGGGCGGGGGCAAACAAGTGACAACGGGAGGGAGTGTGGAGGTTAACAAGTGGCAATGGACAGTGGGAGGGAGGGGGAGATCGGGGGTAACGAAGTGACCAGGGATAATGGGAGGGAGGGAAGGTGGAGGTAAACAAGTAACAATGGGAGGGAGGGTGGGGGTAAACAAGTGGCAATGGACAGTGGGAGGTAGGGGGAGATTGGGGGTAAACAAGTGACCACAGATAACGGGAGGGAGGGCGGGGGTAAACAAGTGACAATGGGAGGGAGGGTGGGGGTAAACAAGTGGCAATGGACAGTGATAGGGAGGGGGAGATCAGGGGTAAAGAAGTGACCAGGGATAACAGGAGGGAGGAAGGTCGGGGGTAAACAAGTGACAAAGGGAGGGAGGGTGGGGTTAAACAAGTGGCAATAGACAGTGGGATTGAGGGGGAGATTGGGGTAAACAAGTGACCACGGATAACGGGAGGGAGGGCGGGGGTAAACAAATGACAACGGGAGGGAGGATGGGGGTAAACAAGTGGCAATGGACAGTGGGAGGGAGGAGGAGATTGGGGGTAAACAAGTGAATACGGATAACGGAAGGGAGGGAGGGCAGGGGTAAACAAGTGACAACGGGAGGGAGGGTGGGGGTAAACAAGTCGCAATGGACAGTGGGAGGGATGGGGAGATCGGGGGTAAACAAGTTACCACGGACCATGGGTGGGAGCATGTGAGGTGGGGGTAAACAAGTGACCACGGATAACTGGAGGGAGGGAGGGAGGGCGGGAGTTAGGTGACAACAGGAGGGAGCGTGGGGCTAAACAAGTGGCAATGGACAGTGGGAGGAAGGGGGAGATCGGGGGTAAAGAAGTGACCAGGGATAACGGGAGGGAGGGTGGGGGTAAACAAGTGGCAATGGACAGTGGGAGGGAGAGGAGATTGGGGGTAAACAAATGACCACAGATAAGGGGAGGGAGGGAGGGCGGGGGTAAACAAGTGACAATGGGAGGGAGGGTGAGGGTAAACAAGTGGCAATGGACAGTGGGAGGGAGTGGGAGATCAGGGGTTCAGAAGTGACCAGGGATAACGGGAGGGAGGGAGGGCGCGGATAAACAAGTGACAACAGGAGGGAGGGTGGGGTAAACAAGTGGCAATGGACAGTGGGAGGGAGGGGGAGATTGGGGTAAACAAGTGACCATGGTTAATGGGAAGGAGGGAGGGCGGGGGTAAACAAGTGACAACGGGAGGGAGGGTGGGGGTAAACAAGTGGCAATGGACAGTGGGAGGGATGGGGAGATCGGGGGGTAAACAAGTGACAACAGACCACGGGAGGGAGTATGCGAGGCGGGGGTAAACAAGTGACCACAGATAACGGGAGGGAGGGAGGGTAGGGGCAAACAGGTGACAACGGGAGGGAGGGTGTGGGTAAACATATGGCAATGGACAGTGGGAGGGACGGGGAGATCGGGGGTAAACAAGTGACCACGGATAATGGGAGGGAGGGCGGGGGTAAACAAGTGACAACGGGAGGGAGCAGCAACCACGGACTTCTCCTAATACTTTGATACAGCCAGTACGCACTCATCTTCTGATGATGCCCCTCTTGCTTGGCACGCAGCACACCCTGCCATTGAGTATGGCATTATTTTGTAAAGCGCCAGCTGGGCCGGTAGGTATACTGACACTTCATGGCGCTTAATAAACGTACACATGGCTAAATCAAGTGTAGAGAAAGTGATATTCTATCTTTGTTGGTTAGATAATGCACACAGCCTGGAGCAGAAGTTAAAACCACAAACAAATCTCACATAAGGCGACGTTATACCCAATGCGCTCCTAATGGGACCCCAAGACCCTCAACTCCAGCCCCCTCTCTTCCGGTCTCACTGATACTCTGTCACCGTGGCCCAGCCAAACCCAACACGGCCAGCGCACTACAACTGCGACCTACACCAAGCCCTCCCTATCGAATATACGATAAGGCTTTTGGGGTTGACAGAGCGTTGCAGCTTACTCCGACACCTTTCCATGTCAATGGTTATAGGAGTCCTGAAACCACTGACATGAGGGAGGGCGGGGGTAAACAAGTGACAATGGACAGTGGGAGGGAGGGGAGATGGGGAGTAACGAAGTGACCAGGGATAACAGGAGGGAGGGAGGGTGGGGGTAAACAAGTAACAACGGAAGGGAGGGTGGGGGTAAACAAGTGGCAATGGACAGTGGGAGGGAGGGGGAGATTGGGGGTAAATAAGTGACCACAGATAACGGGAGGGAGGGAGGGCGGGGGTAAACAAGTGACAATGGGAGGGAGGGTGGGGGTAAAAAGTGGCAATGGACAGTGATAGGGAGGGGAGATCAGGGGTAAAGAAGTGACCAGGGATAACAGGAGGGAGGAAGGGCGGGGGTAAACAAGTGACAAAGGGAGGGAGGGTGGGGTTAAACAAGTGGCAATAGACAGTGGGAGGGAGGGGGAGATTGGGGTAAACAAGTGACCAGGGATAACAGGAGGGAGGAAGGGCGGGGGTAAACAAGTGACAACGGGAGGGAGGGTGAGGGAGATTGGAGGTAAACAAGTGACCATGGAAAATGGGAAGGAGGGAGGGAGGTCGGGGGTAAACAAGTGACAGGAGGGAGGGTGGGGTAAACAAGTGGCAATGGACAGTGGGAGGGAGGGGGATTGGGGGGTAAAGAAGTGACCAGGGATAACTGGAGGGAGGGAGGGTGGGGGTAAACAAATGACAACGGGAGGGAGGATGGGGGTAAACAAGTGAATACGGATAATGGGAGGGAGGAAGGGCAGGGGTAAACAAGTGACAACAGGAGGGAGGGTGGGTGTAAACAATTGGCAATGGACAGTGGGAGGGATGGGGAGATCGGGGGTAAACAAGTGACCACAGACCACGGGAGGGAGTATGTGAGGCGGGGGTAAACAAGTGACCACGGATAACTGGAGGGAGGGAGGGTGGGGTAAACAGGTGACAACGGGAGGGAGGGTGGGGGTAAACAAGTGACAACGGATAACGGGAGGGAGGGAGGACGGGGGTAAACAAGTGACAACTGGAGGGATCAGAAACCGCGGACTTCTTCTAATACTTTGATACTGCCAGTACGCACACATCTTCTGACGATGCCCCTCTTGCTTGGCACGCATTACACCCTGCCATTGAGCATGGAATTATTTTGTAAAGCGCCAGCTGTGCCGGTAGGCATACTGACACTTCAGGGCGTTTAATAAACGTACACATGGCTAAATCAAGTGTAGAGAAAGTGATATTCTATCTTTGTTGGTTAGATAATGCACACGACCTGCAGCAGAAGTTAAAAGCACAAACAAATCTCACATAAGGCGATGTTATACCCAATGCGCTCCTAATGGGACCCAAAGGCGCTTATATCCCGTCCCCTCTCTTCCGGTCTCACTGATACTCTGTCACCGTGGCCCAGCCAAAACCAACACGGCCAGCGCACTACAACCGCGACCTGCACCCAGCCCTCCCTATTGAATATACAATAAGGCTTTTGGGGTTGACAGAACTTTGCAGCTTTTTCCACCACCTTTCCATGTCAATGGTTTCAGGAGTCCTGAAATCACAGACATGAGGGAGGGCGGGGGTAAACAAGTGACAACGGGAGGGAGTGTGGGGGTTAACAAGTGGTAATGGACAGTGGGAGGTAGGGGGAAATCGGGGGTAACGAAGTGACCAGGGATAACGGGAGGGAGGGAGGGTAGGGATAAATAAGTAACAACAGGAGGGAGGGTGGGGGTAAACAAGTGGCAATGGACAGTGGGAGGGAGGGGGAGATCAGGGGTAAAGAAGTGACCATGGATAACGGGAGGGAGGAAGGGCGGGGGGTAAACAGGTGACAACGGGAGGGAGGGTGGGGGTAAACAAGTGGCAATGGACAGTGGGAGGGAGGGGAGATTGAGGTAAACAAGTGACCACTGATAACGGGAGGGAGGGGGTAAACAAGTGACAATGGGAGGGAACGTGGGGGTAAACAAGTGGCAATGCAGAGTGGGAGGGAGGGGGAGATTGGGTAAACAAGTGACCACGGATAACGGGAGGGAGGCAGGGCGGGGATAAACAAGTGACAATGGGAGGGAGGGTGGGGGTAAACAAGTGGCAATGGACAGTGGGAGGGATGGGGAAATTGGGGGTAAACAAGTGACCACGGATAACGGGAGGGAGGGAGGGAGGGCGGTGTAAACAGGTGAGAACGGGAGGGAGGGTGGGGGTAAACACGTGGCAATGGACAGTGGGAGGGACAGGGAGATCGGGGGTAAACCAGTGACTACAGATAACAGGAGGGAGGGAGGGCAGGGGTAAACAAGTGACAAGGGGAGGGAGCAGCAACCGCAGACTTCTCCTAATACTTTGATACTGACAGTACGCACATATCTTCTGATGATGCCCCTCTTGCTTGGCACGCAGCACACCCTGCCATTGAGCATGGCATTATTTTGTAAAGCACCAGCTGGGCCTGTAGGTATACTGACACTTCAGGGCGCTTAATAAATGAACACATGGCTAAAACAAGTGTAGAGAAAGTGATATTATTTCTTTTTTGGTTAGATAATGCACACGACCTGCAGCAGAAGTTAAAACCACAAACAAATCTCACATAAGGCGACGTTATAGCCAATGCGCTCCTAATGGGACCCAAAGACCCTCAACTCGCGCCCCCTCTCTTCCGGTCTCACTGATACTGTCACAATGGCCCAACCAAAACCAACACAGCCAGCGCCCTACAACTGCCACCTGCACCCAGCCCTCCCTATCGAATATACGATAAGGCTTTTGGGGTTGACAGAGCATTGCAGCTGACTCCGCCACCTTTCCATGTCAATGGTTTCAGGAGTCCTGAAACCACTGACATGAGGGAGGGTGGGGGTTAGCAAGTGACAACAGGATGGAGGGTGGGGGTAAACAAGTGACAGCGGGAGGGAGGGTGGGGGTAAACAAGTGGCAATGGACAGTGGGAGGGATGGGAAGATCGGGGGTAAACAAGTGACCACGGATAACTGGAGGATGGGAGGGCGGGTAAACAGGTGATAACGGGAGGGAGGGTGGGGATAAACAAGTGGCAATGGACAGTGGGAGGGTGGGGGAGATCGGGGGTAAACAGGTGACCAGGGATAACGGGAGGGAGGGAGGGTGGGGGTAAACAAGTGACAATGAACAGTGGGAGGGAGGGGGAGATTGGGGGTAAACAAGTGACCACAGATAACGGGAGGGAGGAAGGGCGGGGGTAAACAAGTGACAACGGGAGGGAGGGTGGGGGTTAACAAGTGGCAGTGGACAGTGGGAGTGATGGGAAGATCGGGGGTAAACAAGTGACCACGGACCACGGGAGGGAGTATGTGAGGTGGGGGTAAACTAGTGACCACGGATAACTGGAGGGTGGGGTCGGGGTAAACAAGTGACAACGGGAGGGAGCAGCAACCGCGGACTTCTCCTAATACTTTGATACTGCCAGTACGCGCACATCTTCTGATGATGCACCTCTTGCTTGGCACGCAGCAAACCCTGCCATTGAGCATGGCATTATTTTGTAAAGCGCCAGCTGGGCCGGTAGGTATACTGACACTTCAGGGTGCTTAATAAACGTACACATGGCTAAATCAAGTGTAGAGAAAGTGATATTCTATCTTTGTTGGTTAGATAATGCACATGACCTGCAGCAGAATTTAAAACAACAAACAAATCTCACATAAGGCGACTTTATACCCAATGCGCTCCTAATGGGACCCAAAGACCCTCAACTCCTGCCCCCTCTCTTCCGATCTCACTGATACTCTGTCACCGTGGCCCAGCCAAAACCAACACAGCCAGTGCACTACAACCCCAACCTGCACCCAGCCCTCCCTATCGAATATACGATAAGGCTTTTGGGGTTGACAGAGCATTGCAGCTGACTCCGCCACATTTTCATGTCAATGGTTTCAGGATTCCTGAAACCACTGACATGAGGGAGGGCGAGGGTAAACAAGTGACAACGGGAGGGAGTGTGGGGGTAAACAAGTGGCAATGGACAGTGGGAGGGAGGGGGAGATCGGGGGTAAACACGTGACCACAGATAACGGGAGGGAGTGAGGGCGGGGTAAACAAGTGACAACGGGAGGGAGCAGCAACCGCAGACTTCTCCTAATACTTTGATACTGCCAATACGCACACATCTTCTGATGATGCCCCTCTTGCTTGGCATGCAGCACACCCTGCCATTGACCATGGCATTATTTTGTAAAGCGCCAGCTGGGCCGGTAGGTATACTGACACTTCAGGGCGCTTAATAAATGTACACATGGCTAAATCAAGTGTAGAGAAAGTGATATTCTATATTTGTTGGTTATATAATGCACACGACCTGCAGCAGAAGTTAAAACAACAAACAAATCTCACATAAGGCGATGTTATACCCAATGCGCTCCTAATGGGACCCAAAGACCCTCAACTCCCGCCCCCTCTCTTCCGATCTCACTGATACTCTGTCACCGTGGCCCAGCCAAAACCAACACGGCCAGCGCACTACAACTGCGACCTGCACCCAGCCCTCCCTATCGAATATACGATAAGGCTTTTGGGGTTAACAGAGCGTTGCAGCTGACTCCGCCACCTTTCCATGTCAATGGTTTCAGGAGTCCTGAAACCACTGACATGAGGGAGGGCAGGGGTAAACAAGTGACAACGGAGGGAGTGTGGGGCTAAACAAGTGGCAATTTACAGTGGGAGGGAGGGGGAGATCGGGGGTAAACAAGTGACCACGGATAACGGGAGGGAAGGAGGGAGGGAGGGTGGGTGTAAACAAGTGACAACAGGAGGGACGGTGGGGGTAAACAAGTGGCAATGGACAGTGGGAGGGAGGGGAACATCGGGGTAAAGAAGTGAGCAGGGATAACATGAGGGAGGGTGGGTGGGGGTAAACAAGTGACAAGGGATAGTGGGAGTGAGGGGGAGATTGGGGTAAACAAGTGACCACAGATAACAGGAGGGAGGGAGGGAGGGTGGGGTAAGCAAGTGACAACAGGAGGGAGGGTGGGGGTAAACAAGTGACAATGGACAGTGGGAGGTAGGAGGAGATTGGGGGTAAATAAGTGACCACAGACCACGCGAGGGAGTGTGTGAGGCAGGGGTTAACAAGTGACAACGGGAGGGAGGGTGGGGGTAAACAAGTGGCAATGGACAGTGGGAGGGAGGGGGAGATTGGGGGTAAACAAGTGACCACGGATAACGGGAGGGAGGGCGGGGGTAAACAAGTGACAACGGGAGGGAGGGTGGGGGTAAACAAGTGGCAATGGACAGTGGGAGCGATGTGAAGATCAGGGTAAACAAGTGACCATGGACCACGGTAGGGAGTATGTGAGGCGAGGGTAAACAAGTGACCACGGATAACTGGAGGGAGGGAGGTCAGGGGTAAACAGGTGACAACGACAGGGAGGGTGGGGGTAAACCAATGGCAATGGACAGTGGGAGGGAGGGGGAGATCGGGGGTAAACAAGTGACCACGGATAACGGGACTGAGGGAGGGCGGGGGTAAACAAGTGACAACCGGAGGGAGCAGCAACCACGGACTTCTCCTAATACTTTGATACTGCCAGTACGCACACATCTTCTGAGGATGCCCCTCTTGCTTGGCACGCAGCAAACCCTTCCATTGAGCATGGCATTATTTTGTAAAGCGCCAGCTGGGCCGGTAGTTATACTGACACTTCAGGGTGCTTAATAAACATACACATGGCTAAATCAAGTGTAGAGAAAGTGATATTCTATCTTTGTTGGTTAGATAATGCACACGACCTGCAGCAGAAGTTAAAACCACAAACAAATCATTACATAAGGCGACTTTATACCCAATACGCTCCTAATGGGACCCAAAGACCCTCAAATCCCCCCCCCTCACTTCCGGTCTCACTGATACTCTGTCATCGTGGCCCAGCCAAAACCAACACGGCCAGCGCACTACAACCAGGACCTGCACCCAGCCCTCCCTATCGAATATACGATAAGGCTTTTAGGGTTGACAGAGCATTGCAGCTGACTTCGCCACCTTTCCATGTCAATGGTTTCAGGAGTCTTGTAAGCACTGACATGAGGGAGTGCGGGGGTAAACAAGTGACAACGGGAGGGAGTGTGGGGGTAAACAAGTGGCAATGGACAGTGGGAGGGAGGGGGAGATCGGGGGTAAAGAAGTGACCAGGGATAACGGGAGGGAGGGAGGGTGGGGGTAAACAAGTGACAACGGGAGGGAGGGTGGGGGTAAATAAGTGGCAATGAACAGTGGGAGGGAGGGGGAGATTGGGGGTAAACAAGTGACCACAGATAACGGGAGGGAGGGAGGGAGGGCGGGGGTAAACAAGTGACAATGGGAAGGAGGGTGGGGGTAAACAAGTGGCAATGGACAGTGGGAGGGAGGAGGAGAACAGGGGTAAAGAAGTGACCAGGGATAACGGGGAGAGGGTGGGTGGGGGTAAACAAGTGACAACAGGAGGGACAGTGGGGTAAACAAGTGGCAATGGACAGTGGGAGGGAGGGGAGATCGGAGTTAAACAAGTGACCACAGATAACGGGAGGTAGGGAGGGCGGGGGTAAACAAGTGACAATGGGAGGGAAGGTGGGGGTAAACAAGTGGCAGTGGACAGTGGGAGGGAGGGGGAGATTGAGGGTAAACAAGTGACCATGGATAACGGGAGGGAGGGTGGGGGTAAACAAGTGCCAATGGCCAGTGGGAGGGATGGGAGATCGGAGTTAAACAAGTGACCACGGACCACTGGAGGGAGTATGTGAGGAGGGGTAAACAAGTGACCACGGATAACGGGAGGGAGGGTGGGGGTAAACACATGGCAATGGACAGTGGGAGGGAGGGGGAGGTCTGGAGTAAACAAGTGACCACAGATAACGGGAGGGAGGGAGGGCGGGGTAAACAAGTGACAACGGGAGGGAGTGTCGGGGTAAACAAGTGGCAATGGACAGTGGGAGGGAGAGATCGGGGATAAAGAAGTGACCAGGGATAACGGGAGGGAGGGAGGGTGGGGGTAAACAAGTGACAACGGGAGGGAGGGTAGGGGTAAACAAGTGGCAATGGACAGTGGAAGGGTGGGGGAGATTGGGGGTAAACAAGTGACCACAGATAACAGGAGAGAGGGAGGGCGGGGGTAAACAAGTTACAATGGGAGGGAGGGTGGGGGTAAAAAAGTGGCAATGGACAGTGGGAGGGAGGGGGAGATCAGGGGTAAAGAAGTGACCAGGGATAACGGGAGGGAGGGAGGGCAGGGGTAAACCAGTGACAACGGGAGGGAGGGTGGGGGTAAACAAGTGACAACGGGAGGGAGGGTGGGGTTAAACAAGTTGCAATGGACAGTGGGAGGGAGGGGGAGATAGCGGGTAAACAAGTGAACACGGATAACGGGAGGGAGGGTGAGGGTAAACAAGTGACAACGGGAGGGAGGGTGGGGGTAAACAAGTGGCAATGGACAGTGAGAGGGATGGGGAGATCTGGGGTAAACAAGTGACCACGGGAGGGAGTATGTGAGGCGGGGGTAAACAAGTGACCAAGGATAACAGGAGGGAGGGAGGGTGGGGGTAAACACGTGGCAATGGACAGTGGGAGGGAGGGGGAGATCGGGGGTAAACAAGTGACCACAGATAACGGGAGGGAGGGAGGGCAGGGGTAAATAAGTGACAACGGGAGGGAGCAGCAACCGCGGACTTCTCCTAATACTTTGATACTGCCAGTACGCACACATCTTCTGACGATGCCCCTCTTGCTTAGCACGCAGCACACTCTGCCATTAAGTATGGCATTATTTTGTAAAGCGCAGCTGGGCCGGTAGGTATACTGACACTCCAGGGCACTTAATAAACATACACATGGCTAATTCAAGTGTAGAGAAAGTGATATTCCATCTTTGTTGGTTAGATAATGCACACGACCTGCAGCAGAAGTTAAAACCACAAACAAATCTCCCATAAGGCAACGTTATACCCAATGCGCTCCTAATGCGACCCAAAGACCCTCAACTCCCGCCCCCTCTCTTCTGCTCTCACTGATACTCTGTCACCGTGGCCCAGCCAAATGCCAACACGGCCAGCGCACTACAACCGCAACCTGCACCCACCCCACCCTATCGAATATACGATAAGGATTTTGGGGTTGACAGAGCGTTGCAGCTGACTCCACCACCTTTCCATGTCAATGGTTTCAGGAGTCCTGAAACCACTGTTATGAGGGAGGGCGGGGGCAAACAAATGACAACGGGAGGGAGTGTGGGGGCAAACAAGTGGCAATGGACAGTGGGAGGGATAGGGAGATTGGGGGTAAACAAGTGACCACGGATAACGGGAGGAGGGCTGGGGTAAACAAGTGACAACGGGAGGGAGGGTGGGGGTAAACAAATGGCAATGGACAGTGGGAGGGAGGGGGAGATATGGGTTAAAGAAGTGACTAGGAATAACGGGAGGGAGGGAGGTCGGGGGTAAACAAGTGACAACGGGAGGGAGGGTGGGGTAAACAAGTGGCAATGGACAGTGGGAGGGAGGGGGAGATTGGGGTAAACAAGTGACCACGGATAACGGGAGGAGGGCTGGGGTAAACAAGTGACAACGGGAGGGAGGGTGGGGGTAAACAAGTGGCAATGGACAGTGGGAGGGAGGGGGAGATTGGGGGGTAAACAAGTGACCATGGACCACGGGAGGGAGTGTGTGAGGCGGGGGTAAATAAGTGACAACGGGAGGGAGGGTGGGGGTAAACAAGTGGCAATGGACAGTGGGAGGGAGGGGGATATTGGGGGTATACAAGTGACCACGGATAACAGGAGGGAGGGAAGGCGGGGGTAGACAAGTGACAATGGACAGTGGGAGGGTTGGGGAGATCGGGGGTAAACAAGTGACCACAGACCACGGGAGGGAGTATGTGAGGCAGGGGTAAACAAGTGACCACGGATAACGGGAGGGAGGGGGGGCAGGGGTAAACAGGTGACAACGGGAGGGAGGGTGGGGGTAAACAAGTGGCAATGGACAGTGGGAGGGAGGGGGAGATCGGGGGTAAACAAGTGACCACAGATAATGGGAGGGAGGGAGGGCAGGGTAAACAAGTGACAAAGGGAGGGAGCAGCAACCGCGGACTTCTCCTAATACTTTGATACTGCCAGTACGCACACATCTTCTGATGATGCCCCTCTTGCTTAGCACACAGCACACCCTGCCATTGAGTATGGCATTATTTTGTAAAGCACCAGCTGGGCCGGTAGGTATACTGACACTTCAGGGCTCTTAATAAACGTACACATGGCTAAATCAAGTGTAGAGAAAAGATATTCTATCTTTGTTGGTTAGATAATGCACACGACCTGCAGCAGAAGTTAAAACCACAAACAAATTTCCCATAAGGCAACGTTATAACCAATGCACTCCCAATGGGACCCAAAGACCCTCAACTCCCGCCCCCTCTCTTCCGGTCTCACTGATACTCTGTCACCGTGGCCCAGCCAAAACCAACACGGCCAGCGCACTACAACCGCGACCTGCACTCAGCCCTCCCTATTGAATATACGATAAGGCTTTTGGGGTTGACAGAGCATTGCAGCTGACTCCACCACCTTTCCATGTCAATGATTTCAGGAGTCCTGAAACACTGACACGGAAAGGCGATGTAGAGATACCAGGCCTGTGGCATACCTATTATTAGAGCCAGCAAGGAAAGCCCGACTACTCATGAAAGTAGTGGTGCCAGGCAAAGCTGTCATGCTGCAGTGCCTGCCCACTCATGTAAAAAAGAAGCCCCAGGGAGGTGGCGGTCCCTGGGGCTGTGGGGGCCCCACGGACCCCCGCTACATTAATAAATTGCCCCCAGGACTTGGCCCACCCGGGGGCTTTGAAAACGAAGTGCCGGAGACCGCTCTTTGTTTTTTTTAAATTTGCAGAGGGATTCGCACACCGAAAAATGCTTTTTTTGGGCCTGGAGTCCCTGTGGGACCCCCTGAGCAGGCCTGTGGGGTCAGGGTGTTTTTACCCTGCCCCCTTTTCTTGTTTTTATTTTATCTTTATCTCACCTTTTCTTTTTCCTTCGGTCCAAGCACAAGATGGCTGCCAACACTTCCTAGTTTGAAGTGTTGGCAGCCAATTAGAGCCAAGCTCGTGCTGGGGGGTTAGGCTCCACCCAGATATTGAAACTTTTTATTTTTTGAATTTCTCAGGAACTACAGAAAGGATTTACACCATTTAACAAAAAGGACTCTTTCTGAACCAAGGGCTACCTTTTTGCCAAATTTTGTGTAATTCCGTTCAGCAGTTCGGGGTATAGCTTTGTCTAAAGTTTCCTATGAAAAATTACATGGGGAAAATGCGTTTTGGGCCCCCCCTTTTTTCTCGGCCCCCGCTTGGCGAATCCCCCTGAAACTTTCAAGACAGGAGCTGACCGGAGCGCCTCACTAGTTTTGAAAATTTCGCGAAGATTCGTCAACCAGCGTCAAAGTTATTGGGAAAACAAAAACGCTTTTCCTATGGAAACTAGGTCCTAACTATAACTACCTACTGGCGACCGCTAGTAGGTAATATATATATATATATATATATATATATTCACTGAAAAAAACCATAGGTTTCAGGGAAAGTTATAGTTAGTTGGACATTTCATTCGTACAAAACCATAGAAATTCCCCCATTATAGTTAGTTCAGCTAACTATAACTCGTGCCCCCGCAATGCACTTCTGATGACGTCACATATTACATCACTCATGACATGGTCAGTGACATCACTGATGACATCATCCAGTGACTGTGTGTTTCTGTAAAGTTTAAATATGTTTAATATATATAGGGAAAGGCGTATTGAAAATTGAGTGGGTATATAAGTGTCTGAATGGATGATTTAGTAGGTGGCGTGACTGACTCTATAGGTGAGTGATTAAACGTATCTTACTGAATGCATGGGTTAGTGACTAAACTGTGTGAATGTCTGTATCCGTCTGTCAGTTGGTGTGTAAGCGGCTGCATGGGTTTGTGAATAGCTACATGAGTGTCTACATGGGTTATTGATTGGTTGTCTAAGTATCTGTATTGGTGCCTGAGTGTTTGTGCGGGTGTGGTGTGTGTGACACACATAGATGTGTGAGTGGGTGATTCACTGGGTGCATGGTTTCAAGAGTGCATCTGTGATGGACTGTATGGGTGGATGAGTGTGTGTATGGGTATGTTAGTGAGTGAATGTATATCTCAGTTGTATATATGTGAGTAACTACATATGTGACAGTCAGTATATATGTGTGTTGGAGGAGAAAAATGGCTATAAGTGAGAGTGTGTGATTGTGAGAGTGGCTGTATGGATGAGTCTGTGCTTGTATCAGTGATTGTATAAGAGCGTAAGTATGTGCTAGATTTGTATGAGTAAGTGAGCCGGTGTGTGTATAATTGTATAGCTGAGTAAATGGCAGTGTGATTAATTATTTGCTTGACTGACTAGGTGTGTGAGTACCTCTATGGATGAGTGGCGGTGTGTGAGTTTCTATATAGGTGTATGAGTGCATATGATAGTCCTGTACTGAGTGACCATAAGTATGAGTGACTGTACGGGTGAGTGAGTGGATGTGTGTGTATACCTAAGAATCAGTGAGTGGATATGTAGTTATTGGTGTTAGAGAGTCTATGGTTTTGAGAATGGCAGTCTGTAATTTAGAGTGGGTGTATCAAAGGTTATATTAGGGTGTGAGAAGATGCTGAAATTATCACACGGATGATGTCATCAGTGATGTCATTTGAGATGTCATCAGTGATGTCATCAGTGATGTCACTGACCATGTCATGAGTGATGTAATATGTGGCGTCATCAGCAGTGCATTGCGGGGGCACGAGTTATAGTTAGCTGAACTAACTATAACAGGGGAATTTCTATGGTTTTGTACGAATGAAATGTCCAACTAACTATAACTTTCCCTGAAACCTATGGTTTTTTCAGTGAATTTCAAAGGTTTTTTAAATGCTAATTTCTAACTATAACATGCCTGAAACCTATGGTTTTTTCAGTGAATTTCAAAGGTTTTTTATATGCTAGTTTCTAACTATGCCTACAGAGGTAGGACGTGATGAAAGAAGAAACAACGCACAGAAAGAAAAAAAAGAAATGCAGAAAGAAGCAACAGAAGTCCACAAAGATGAAGAAAAGTGCAGGAAGACGAAGAGATGTGCAGAAAGAACCAACAGAGGAGCAGAAAGTCCTCCTGTGCCCACAACTTTTTCAGACGGATACTGGTGGTAACTGACTCTGACTAACCAGGCCTAGAGCCAGTGCTATGCTAAAAGACACTTAGAATACAGTGAAAACACCTACATACACTAGGGAACACTATGCATTGGGGTACCCCTGTGATTAGCATGACCTCCTCTGTAAGACCCTAGTACATAATAGGGCAGGGGATTAAAACTACCTCTTAAAACGCGCCACGGGACGCGTTTGCACACTGGTGAAGGGAGGGGGGGCCTGAGGTGACATGTGTGCAAACATGCCCTGTGGCCGTTTTAAGTTGGGGGATAAAGTCCCCTTGAATCCTGCGGGTCCCTTGGGTCCAATTAGCCCACCAGGTACCTCCAGTAAGTGCCACAGAGCTGCATTGCACAGTGGTGCTTACTGGAAGCACCTGGTGGGCTAGTTGGCCCCCAGGGGCCCTCAGGATTGAAGGGGAATTAATTCCCAAACTTAAAACGCGCCACAGGGCGTGTTTGCACACGTCAATCAGGCCCTGTCCCCTCCTTTCACCACTGTGTAAACACGCCCTGTGGCCGTTTTAAGTTGGGAGATTAAGTCCCTTTGAATCCTGAGGGTCCCTGGGGTCCAACTAGCCCACTAGGTACCTCCAGTAAGTACCACAGAGCTGCGTTGCACAGAGGTGTAAAAAGGGGTGTGGCCTGGACCACCTCTCTGCAACGCAGGCCTGTGGCGCTTACTGGAGGTACCTGGTGGCCTAGTTGGCTCCCAGGGGCCCTCAGGATTAAAGGGGACTTAATTCCCCAACTTAAAACGCGCAACAGGGCGTGTTTGCACACATGTCACCTCAGGCCCCGCCCCCTCCCTTCACCACTGTGCAAAGGTGCCCCGTGGCATGTTTTAAGTTGGGGGATTAAGTCCCCTTGAATCCTGAGAGTCCCTGGGTCCAACTAGCCCACGAGGTACCTCCAGTAAGCACCACAGAGCTGCGTTGCAGAGAGGTGTAAAAAGGGCGTGGCCTCTGAACACCTCTCTGCAACGCAGCTCCCTGGCGCATACTGGAGGTGCCTGGTGGGCTAGGGGGCCCCCTGGGACCCTCGGTATTCAAGGGGAATTAATTCCCCAACTTACTACTCTCCAGTGGGCGCGTTTGCACAGTGGTGAAGGAAGGGGGCGGGGCCTGTGGTGACATGTGTGCAAACACGGCCTGTGGCGCGTTTTAATTTGGGGAATTAATTTCTCTTCAATCCTGAGGGTCCCTGGGGGCCAACTAGCCCACCAGGTACCTCCAGTATGCGCCAGGGAGCTGCGTTGCACTATATGTTAGAGTGAGTGATTGTGAGAGTGGCTGTATGGATGTGTGTGCTTGTGTCAGTGATTGTAGAAGAGAGTAAGTATGTGTTATTATCTGTATGAATAAGTGAGGTGGTGTGTGTATAACTGTATAATGAGTAAATAGCAGTGTGATTGATTCTTTGGGAGACTGAGTAGGTGTGTGAGTAACTTTATGTGTGTGTGAGTATTTGTATAGGTGAATGAGTGCAAATATCAGTGGCTGTATTGATGAGTGACTGCATGTATCAGTGACTGTATGGGTGAGTGGATGTGTGTGTACACCTATGAATCAGTGAGTGGGTATGTACTAACTGGTATTGGTGTGTCTATGGTTTCGAGAATGGTAGTCTGTATTTTAGAGTAGGTGTATGAAAAGTTATATTAGGGTATGAGGAGGTGCATCAGAGATTGAGTGGATGATGTCATTAGTGATGTCATCACTGATGTCATTTGAGATGTCATCAATGATGTCATGAGTGATGTCACTGACCATGTCATGAGTGATGTAATATGTGATGTCATCAGCAGTGCATTGCGGGGGCGTGAGTTATAGTTACCTCAACTAACTATAACGGCCGAATTTCTCTGGTTTTGTATGAGTGAAATGTCCAACTAACTATAACGTCCCTGAAACCTGTGTTTTTTTCAGTGAATTTCTAAGGTTTTTTAAATGCTGATTTCTTTCTATAATGTCCCTAAAACCTGTGATTTTTTTCAGTGAATTTATAAGGTTATTTAAATGCTAATTACTCCATCAGCCCTCAGGAATTCCGCTGCATAGGACTTGCAGGAGGTACCAGGAGGGACTTCATCCCTCAACCAAAGTGTGCCAGGAGGTGCGTTTGCAGAGTGGTGGAGAAAGGGGTGTGTGGCCTCCGAAGATCTCTTAGCAATACCACTGTGTGGGACTTACTGGAGGTAACAGGAGGGGTTGTTGGCCCCAAGGATGTCCTCCAGTAAGTCCCACACAGCAGCATTGGTAAGTTCTCAAAGCAGGCCATGCCCCCTTTGCCCAACAGTCTGCAAACGCACTCCTTGGCGTGCTCTTGGACGGGGATTAAAGTCCCCTTCGATTCTGGAGGCCAACTACCCTACCTGACCCCTCCAGTAAGCCCCAGATAGTGGGATTGCTGAGACGTGAACACAGGCCATGCCCCCTTTCTCCACCGCGATGCAAACGCGCCTTCTGGTGTACTCTTGGTTGGGTGATGACATCCCCTTACCTCCTGAGGGTCCCTGGGGGCCAACTAGCCCTCCTGTTATCTCTATGAAGCCCCACGCAGCTGGATTGCTGAGAGTGGGCCGAGGCTACCACCCCTTTTTACACCACTCTGCAAACGTGCCTCCTGGCGCACTGCTGCGCGGGGGATGAAGTCCACTTTAGTCCTGAGGTCCTCAGGACATAAGAGGACATCATCGGCCCACCAGCAGTGCACCAAGAGGCGTGTTTGCATAGTGGTGTAAAAAGGGCATGGCCTCGGACCACCTCTCAGCAATCCCACTGGGTGGGGATTACCGGAGGTACCTGGTGGGCTAGTTGGCCCCCAAGGACCCTGAAGGATCTAGGGGACTTAATCCCTCAACCCAGAATGCGTCAGGAGGTGCGTTTGCAGAGTAGTGCAGGGAGGGGGCAGGGCCTCCAGTGAGATGGCAGATTTTTTTCCCTTTTTTTATAGTTAGAAGGGGCTGTGTGGCCACCCTTCTCTCAATATTTTATGGGCCGATTTTGGCCTCAGGGACCCCATCCCCCAGGGCATGGCCACGGTTTTTATATTAAAAAAAAGATTTTTTTCTATGGAGGGGAGCCGCGCCGCTCCCCTCCTGAGGCCATTATTAGCCCCTGGGACCCCATCCCCTGAGGCATTGTCTTGTTTTTCTTTTTTTAGAATTTTAATTTTTCACGGGAGGGGGCGGCATGAACCCCCTTCCCCGGGCCAATTTTGGCCCCGGGGATCCCATATCCAGGGGCCGGCCCTCACATTGGGGACAGAGCTCCCGCCCTGTCATTGCAAACTGCAATGACCCGTGGGTATTGACCCCGGGAAATTGATGGAGCCTTCCCTGGGGGGTGACGGTCCCCAGGGCCATGGAGGGCTCCAGGAGGAGGACGGTGCTACCCTCTCCAACAGATTTAAAGCCCCAGGGAGGTGGTGGTCCCAATGTCCGGGGGTCCGCTATGGACCCCTGTATTTAATTTAGTCAATGCCCCGGGGAGGTGGCGGTCCCCGGGGCTTGGGGGGCCCACGAGGTACCCCGCACATAATTATACACATGCCCCGGGGATTTGGTGGTCCCCAGGGCAGCGTGGGGGGCAGGAGCCCCCAATGCATCATTTATACATGCCCCGGGGAGGTGGCCCACCCGGGGGCTTATTAAAATGAAGCGCGGGATACCACGCTTCATTTTTTAAAATGTTCTCAGTGGGATTCGTGAATCCCACCGAAATGTTTTTTAAAAACGATTTTTTTGGGCCTGGGGGTCCCTGTGGGATCTCCTGACCAGGCCTAGGGGGCAAGGGTGTTTCTACCCTGCCTCCTTTTCTTTTTTTTAACCATTGCCTTCCCTTTTTTCATGTGACTCGGTTTTACCGAGTCACAAGATGGCTGCCAACACTTCAAAATGAAGCTCGTGATCCGGAGGGTTCGCAGATCCACCGCGGTCACCAGATATCAACATTTTTTTATTTTTTATATTTCTAAGAAACTACTGAACGGATTTACACCATTTAAAGGAAAGAGTGCACGTTGGACCAAGAGCTACCTCTCTGCCATATTTGGTGTAATTCCGTTCAGCAGTTCGGCTGTAGCCGCAACAAGTGTTTCCTATGGAAATTAACATGGAGAAAACGCGTTTTGGGACCCCCCTTTTTTCTCGGCCCCCGCTTGACGAATCACCCCAAAACTTTTAAGACAGGAGCTGACCGGAGCCCTCATTATTTTTGAAAATTTCGCGAAGATTTGTCTTCCGGCACCAAAGATATTAGCAAAAGAGAAAACGCTTTTCCTATAGAAACTAGGTCCTAACTATAACTCCCTACTGGGGACCAGTATATATAGAGCGCTCCAATGCGTACAGGAGAAATGCCTCTGATAAAGTGGTACGTTGGCCACAGAAATGCGTCAGGCAATACAATGAACTTGGATGGCTGGGGCGGGCTGAACCGCGATGCCGAATGGCAGACGCACTGTCGAGTGCATCTTGAGAAGCTTTGGCGTTTGTTGGATAAAATTATGACATGGGTGCCTTCCCGTGCAAGATGCACCATCTCGAATGAATGAGAGGCTGAGGGAGAGGAACCATCCTGCTCCGGTTTCCAGCACAGTGCGTCTTGATGAAAAGTGTCTGCTCCCATCACATCCAGATCCTACCAAGGATTTTAACTGACTCTCTGAAATCTGTAAGCATTGGAACCTACTATAGGTGTTTAATAAAAGCTCGATGTGACTACACATCCCAGCATGCTGTATGAAGAAATCAACTACATAGTTGAACCCACAAGGTTTTTTTTCAACCAATCAGCATGCAGTATAAAGAGCGCTCCAATGCGTACAGGAGAAATGCCTCTGATGAAGTGGTATGTTGGACACAGAAACGCGTCAGGCAACACAACGAACTTGGATGGCTGGGGCGGGCTGAACCGTGATGCCGAATGGCAGACGCACTGTCGAGTGCATCTTGAGAAGCTTCGGTGTTTGTTGGATAAAAAAAAATATATATATATACCAGGGCTGGCTCATTTTGTCCTGAGGTATCCACCTGCAGGACATAGTTGTTTGCTGTTGCGTGGTAGGAGCTTTGGCAGCTACCACCAAGCAAGAGCAAACAGTAAGTCCACTCCCAACAGGCGGGAGCAAGAAAACTGCTCCCGCCTGCTGGAAGCAGACTTTTTTTATCACAGATTAAAGAATTGCTCTGGAACACAGGGAGCAGCATTTTTTGCATCTCCCTGTGTGCGGGAGCAATGTCGTCTCCTGATGGAGCCGGCAGGGACCTAAAGGGCATTGGGGCTCCCCCTTGGTCCCATTTTGTGCAAAACTATGTAATCTTGCTGGATAAATGGGCAGTTGAGATTCCATTTTGGTGGTGATGCTCATTTCACAGAAATTGCACCTCAGCGGGAAGCACTTACCAATATATAAACACAGCAGGTGCCCCAGTTGAAGCTCCATTTTCTTAAAGGACAAATGATCCTCAGTTCTAGGGCTGGGCGAAGACAAAGCAAATGCGTTTTCAAGGCAATTCCAAGGAATAGGAGGACATCTACACCAAACATAGAAGAACTTCTTATAGTAAGAGGAACTACCCTTGTTTGATAGATATTCACCACTTTGTAAATTCATGTTCAGGCCGGGCCTGGGGCCAACCACCTACCAAAGGCCATGCACAGCATGGGGTTGGCTGTAACCCCTACATTCCGCATTGCCGAAAGCTGTGCATGGTGGCGGTTGGGTTAACGTATAGTAATTAAATGTTACTTTGTGTTAAAAAAACATAGAAATTCACTGAAAAATATATAGATTACAGGATGTTATAGTTAGGAAATACTATTAAAAACTGTAGAAACTCACTGAAAAAAAACAAAGTTTACAGGGACATTATAGTTAGGAAATAGAATTTAAAAAACCTTAGAAAGTCGCCAAAAAAAACAAAGGTTGCAGGTTGTTCTAGGAAGGGTCACATTTAACACACCCAAAGCCATAGACATTCAGCAGTTATATTTATCTCAAGTAACTACAACTTGTGCCCTAAGATAACTATAACTCGTATCCTCACCATGCAGTGCTAATCACCCCACATATTATATCACTCATAACATCTTCTATGACATCAGAACAAAGTGGAAAGGTGCACCCAGAGATATAACTGTCCAGAAATCTTCAGTTTTGTTTAAAAATATTCTTCTTTTATTTGTTTCTCATATAATGCATAAAATCCAGCAAACAAACATCCAGCCAACTCGTTCAAAAAGACAATTGAACTTCATCAAGGCTCTAAATGATGTGCAGAGAACATATATAAGAAAGAATTCCATGAAGAATAAAGCATGCACAAACATAACAATAAATAAAGAACAAACAAGTTACACACTAATGATCCATTTTATTCTGCAACAAACTTGACAATCACAGTACACAAACCCATATTCAACAAACATCAATAAATCATCATGTCACCCGTGTGGGAGCATGTTTGCGAGGAAACCCCACCAAAAATTGGGGGAACTGCAACATTATTTCCCACTTTCCTTTATAAACATCTAACATTGAAGAGAGGAATGACTTCATCAAGCTAAATTCAATTTAGGCATGACAATCACAGTGTACAAACCCATAGTCAAAGAACATTAAGAATCATTGAACATGTTTGGGTACATGTGTGCAAGGAAACCCCACCAAAGAGATGACCTGAAAAGTTATTTCCCACATTTATAGATAAAGCTCCCAACGGCTGACCAAGGGTTCGGCACCTCAATCCCTGTCGCATTGAATTTAGTGTCCTGTGCATCTACTTCCGGCACTCGCCGCCGTTGAGCGCCACTGGACTCCAGAAATAGAAGGTGCACCAGAAACGTAGTCAAGATAACATCATCCTTTATTTAAGCTTGAAATAAAATCAGTCATCAGCCAACGTGTTTCGTTCCTCTTTCATAAGGATCTTCATCAGGGTTTTAATATGTCATCCAGAGTATTCACAAAGGTCCTTAATATTCGTGGTAGTGTTGCCCGGGTAATCACCTCAGAGTAAGGGTAAATCACAGCAGAGTTTGCTGTTGGCGACCATGCCGTGAGAGAAACTAAATTATTTTGGATCGCAAGCTGGGACTCGGCTTGATTTACCTTTACTCTGAGGTGATTACCCGGGCACCAGTTATTTCCCACATCCCTTTGAAAACATCTTACATGAATGAGATGAATAGATCAATCCAGATAGATACAAAATATACAGAAAATCACTGCAATATATCACTATTTGTGCGCTCATATTGTATTTCGACATCTCTCTCCATATTCCATGATTTATATTATAGTTCTTTGTTTTTTTTTGTGTTAAAATTTCCCACACAATTTTCACTTGCTCCCATATACAGACTAAGGTGTACATACCTTTTGTGATTACTGACTTCATAGATTCATATCAACAATACCCATATTCGTTGGCCGTGTCTGGCAACATGCCATTCAGTAGTATCCATATTCCTAGGCTAAGTCTGGCAGTGATTTGGAATTGATCTAATATTGGATGGAGCAATAATGCGCCCCAAATGATACCTAAAAGGATTGATTGAATTAATTAAAATCCAAACATGTGATGTATATCTTTCCCTAAGTCATATCACACTTATTGCCCATGTTACTCGAACAATGCATCCACTGACCACATATAGAAAAAAGAGCAACACACAAGAAAGCACACAACATAAACCTAGGTAAAGCGTGAGTGTAATCCAGTACTTATAAATACCATGCATTTATCAAGCGACACACCACTTATGCAATATTCTAAGTTATTCCATGTCAGCCAGAAGAGCAATCAGACAAGACAGGGCATGCACCAATCCATAAATACCCACCTCCTATGATCGAAGATAATCTGATGACACGCATAATATATCCACGATTACTTATTAAAATCACTAATGTAAATAAAGAGCCTGTTGTGTAAATCATACAGCACAGGCCCCAACAGGGTTTACTGGCTGCACCTATGCATACTGTAATGTATAAACCATTCACCACAACAGGAAGGCTTACCAACTAGCGGTTAACCCACTCTTCATAAATCCCATTCAGCAATGTGATGTTTCTGAGAACCAACTCCTAGGTCACAGGACGTTAGTTCACACGAGCCCCTGCATCTTTCTAAGCTTAATCAAGTGAACTCGTTCTTGTATAGTACTGGACCCAGAATGACCTCCAAACCATGGGATATAAGTGCCCTCGCCCCTCATACCTTAACATTAATCAAAAAATGAATACATTAATTCACCCATGTTGTAGCCAGCTATGCATTTGGTGTCTCAATGTGGATGAAGAGCAGCACGGCCAAATTCTCCCCTTGGTCCCCCTACATGCTATATACCAAAACGCCCAAGGACTTTCCATTGTCACATAACCTGGGCTCACCTGAATCCGTATCTCATCCACACTGTATCACATCACATTGTTAGTGCCTTTCCATAGTGGGTTCATCCCCAAAATGTCGTCCTTATATTAAAGAAAATTGTGCACATATGTAGTGCTAGAGGCACTCCTATGTTTTGAAACCGTGTGATGACCTTTGACTACCATTGTTTTAATTGTCTTTTGGAGTTTTATTTGATCCTAGCTTGAATGTCCTGCATGTGTACGTTTCCTTGACGATGTCTTTTGTGTCATCTTGTAGTTTTAAAGTGGAGGAGCTTTCACAGAGTAGAACAGGCTTGCCAGGAATAGAACGTGTGGGATGTGCATTTGAAAGCATGGGAGAGAGAGAGGTATGAAATGTAGTCCTTGGTCTCGGAGTGGTGTGTTATGAGCAGTTGTGCTCAAATGTGCATTATGTTGTAGATTGGCAGATGAAGTGTGTGATGCTATAGGCAGTGGTGCGCAAATGTGCATTGTGTTGTACATTGGGAAGTATTATGAAGTTCTTACTATTCGCTTTGACATGCTGTCATGTCATCTTGAATTCTGACTCTGTCTTGCTTGAGCTTTTTGTGGGCACAGGCAGGCCCCCAGATTACTCAAGTTGTTTAGGTTATTCATGTTCAAGGTTGTTTTGTTTTCTGTGGAGACTTTCGTAAGCTTCATTAAGATAAAGGCTGGAACATGTGAAAGTGCAGAAGGAACGTGAGAACTCTTTTGCCTTTGGAATGCTTGCATGGAAAGTGGCCAATTCCAGTAAGTTTCCTTGGCGCAGAGGCGGGCCTCTCAGAACCTTCTAGTGTGTTTTGAAATTATAAAGCTGGGGTTTGTTGACTTAGAAACTGGTATTTTGTTGGAATCCGAATGGGGACAGACACGTCTACTTCAGCAAAACCCCGGTTTGCTGAGGCTCTTAACCCTGGCTGTGAATACTCCAGTCTGTAGTGGGCTAAGATGCAGTGTTTGCAGCCGGTGAGGTGTTTGATTTTGAGTACTTACTTTGTGATGTGTGAGTGAGTTTGTGTGCACATCCAAGTCTCCAGTGGTTGTAATAATCTGATGTATTTAGTGTATATATCTTTCTGATTTCTTGCAGGACGTCCAGTATTATCTACTTGAGTTTAATATCATATTATTATCTGCTTGCATTTCATGAATGTTATTCTATGCTTTTAAACTTATAAGTGTGTTATTATTGCTTGCATATGTACATATATATATATATATATATATATATATATATATATATATATCTCTGTATACATTTGAATGTTGTTCATTTGACATTTGGGAAATCCTTTTTGTCCGAGAGTGTTGCATAAATAAAACCCCTAGCCTTATTCTGAATACAGTCTTTGATGTGTCTCAGTTTATTAAAAGTGAAATCCCTTTCTAGGTGGTGTTTTGTTGTTTTTATTGCTTCGTCGTGTTTGAGCTTCCGTGTGGGAGGGCAGTATTTTCTATTATCTGGGAGTGCAAAGCAATACAACATTATCCCAATCATGTGCACCTGTGTATTGACGGCAAGCAGACGAGCTGCAATAACAGTGAAGGATGTTAGGTTTGAAAATCCCATTCATGCTATGCACTCATTTCATGTTATATTAGGTTAGCAGTGTGTGGCTAAATAGACACCATTTTGTATTCATGTTATGCAACCCACTGAGTTATCCCTGCAACGTTCAAGCTTTAGTTAGCAAGTGTGACTCCATTTTGTATTTCGTAATTCCTATTAGGCTGCTTAGGCTGTGTCTGAGCTAGGCCTCATTATTCGTATTGCTTGCCTCAGCAGAACACTGTATTAAGTTATTATTTTCTTTTCTATTCAAGGCTGAATAGGCCATTCTGCCCTCGCATGCCTATCCGAGTGTGTAGTTTTTCTCCCACGTTAGGAGACGCTGAGACTCAGCGCTGTGGCCTTGAGTTGCAGATAGCATGTACCCATCTGGCAGGTGGTAGCCCATCCTTCTGTGCCTCCTTTGCCTCCTTTGTTCATGTTCGGCTCAGGCTGGTAACTTTCCACTGTGGGCGTGGTTGGGGGGTTCTTGGAAGTATGATCATGCATTGACGGCCGTTGGGGAGCCAGTCCCTCGGCAGACATCTTAGGGTGCAGGTCAGATTGGACTCCTCTACAGAGTATTGCTAATAAAAGTTTGTTTGTATTCTACACTAACTGACCGACTCTTCATTCTTGGGAAGGCATAGCAGGTGGTTGTAAGTAACCCCGGTGGCCCCTAAGGGCCACTTCCTTCAAGGAAACCACCTATACAACATGGTGCCCATATAGGAGCAGAGCAAGACGACAACAAAGCAACCAGCCGAATATGGTACCACAACAAACCCCATGGTACCACCCCTCTGGCTTGCAATGTCCCCAATAGACACAATGAGGAGCTTAGTTATTCAGAATCCCATGACGGAAATGGATATATGTAAAAAGAAAGAGGAGAGCAGTATTATCGCTTCAGGTCATTCCATGATTATAAACAGGACAGTCAGAAAAATGTGTATAAAAAAATCATGCGTGCTATTATTCCTAAACTTGTAAAATATAGCATGATATGATTAGGGACACTTTTGTGACAAATTAAAGTGATGCAACACACTTATGGAAAAAATCCATTTATTTGGCAGCCATTTTGGAAGGGAGTGACATGCCCGGATTCGCAAGTGTGAGGCCTGAGGAGCCAGATTTCACTACAATGTAAATCTAACAAGAAGGAAGTACAAGAATCATATCATATATGGGTGCACACCCATGTTTCATCTAAATATTCATGTGAAATACTATGAAAATCCAATTAAAACAGGCACAATGTACAGCAAGAAACAATACTAGAGTATTGCTAATAAAAGTTTGTTTGTATTCTATACTGTCTGATCAACTCTTTATTCTTGGGAAGGCATAGCAGGTGGTTGTAAGTAACCCGGGTGTCCATTAAGGGCCACTTCCTTCAGTTGGTGCCCAAACAGGGACCCCGCAAGGTGACCCGACTCACCCACAATCGGGTTGCAGTGTCGGGGTTGCATCCGGTCGGTCGGGCGGATTGGGGTACCCCACATAAGACCGTGCTTGGTTCTCGCAGCTGCCCCACCTGTCTGATCGGGTGACTCCTCATCTAGTGGTCACCGGCTGGGTCCTGAGAAGGCGAAACCTTGGAGTCGACCGTTTGGTCCGAAGAGTCGGCAGTGGAGAATAACTTGACTCGACCTGTGTGCACCCGGTGAGTGATTTGATTCTTGAAAAAATGGCGCCATTCTTGAACGGCACAAGCCTACGGGCTGTGTCTTGGTACAGTCTCCAGACTGTCTTGGAGCAGTTTTCGGACTGCCTTACTTGAACGGCACGAACCGACGGGCTGTGTCTTGGTACGGTCTTCGGGCTGTCTTGGTTTGAACTTGGTGGGTTGGCGGACCCTTTTAAAAGACACAGAGTGTTTGTGAACAGCCTACCAGGCCAACTGGTAATTTGGCCCACTCTTGAAAAGATCTGGGACTGTTTGCGAACAATCTGCCAGGCCAACTGGTAATTTGGTCTATGCTTGAAAAGGTCTGGGGCTAGAGCCTGTCGTCTTGAACTTGGTACAGTCTCCGGACTGTAGGGAGCGGTCTTCGGACTGTTTTTGTGTGACTCTTGAACAATATTTGTATTCTTTATTTATTTCCCTTTATTATTTTGTTGGTGGTGTATTTGTCCGTTGGGGACAGCGCATGTGTCTTATATTAAGATGCCTTGTCTAAGTAAACTGGGGTGTTTTGGATGTCGGTGTTGTTCTACTGAGGCTCGATTGGAAGAGAGCCAGCCTGCGCCTCCGGAGGGTACCCCAAATTTTGATGTATATGTCAAGCATGGTATTTACCCTATTATGTTTAGCACATTGTGGAATAAATATATGAGGGACAATGCTGAGTTACAGTGGCCACATACTGGCTCATTTGATGAGTAAAAATTGAATTTCTTGCAGGACAAATTGTTCGCCAAATAGAGCAGGCAGTCGATGTTTGAGTCTCTAAGAGTATGGCAGAAGGAACCAAAGCAGCGGCGTATGAGAGCAGAGAAAGAAGCCCAGAAGAGACAGACGCAAACTATAACGCAGAAGGCAGTGGCCTATGAGAGGGAAAAGATAGAGAAAGGCATAGAATATGCAGATAGAAAGTTTTGATTGCAGACTGATAAATGCTATGTTACTAGAGAGGAAGGTGATGTTTTCGTTGAAGAGCTATTGGATTCTCGCCCTCCTCCAGCTTATGTTCCTGAGCGGAGAAACCCGAAAGTCCCAACATCTCAGTCCCCGGCCTCTGGTGCCGCTCTCCCTGAGATTTCTGCCTCTAGTCCAACTGCTTTGGCCCCAGCCCTGCCTGTTCCCTCTCTGCTCACGCAAGGAACAGGGGCGGGAGCCGATAGCTCTCCTGTTCTGCCTACTGACTCCGTATCTGCCGCTACACCCCCTTTCACCCCTACAACACTGTCTCCCTTCATGATGATACCTGTCTCTTTGTCTGCTTTTTCCCCTTTAAGTATGACACCCCAAGTACTGCAGCATGGCGAGACCCCTGTGCGCGGGATACATGAAGGGAATTGGGCGGCAGCACGAGACCGTATGGACAAAGTGTTGGTGCGTTCTGCTGTGGGTGATGAGGAAAAGCAAATGGTGGCGAATCAAGCATCTCAGTGGGCTCGGAATGTGATCTATGGTGTGGAAGATGTGTGGAGTGTGATGAAAGATCATGAGCCCTTCATACAGCAGCATGCTCTTAAGCACATGTAGGCCACGTTAATAGGACTGTGGGAGCAGTGTTTCCAGGGTGTTGCACCAAGTTTATCTATGACATACGGGACAGGGTATATGCTGCAGGTATGGCTCCCAATGAAGTTTTTAGCAATGTAACAACTTTGGTGGGTTATCGGGGCAGATTGCTCCAAAAGGTTCCGATGATGGTGACCCAGTGCCCCATGAGGGAGGTCCATCCCATTTACCATCCAGAAATACCAGAACTGCGCGACTCCACGAATACTGTAATCAGGCCTCGAGTCGACACTTGGTTTCAGGAACAGTGGATCTATCCTCCATGAAAGAGGAGTGAGGTAATATCCCTTAAAGCTCAGTTTCCGGACCCTCGGAAAAACCCGACTGCGTATTACAAAGAGTTGACAGAGGCGGCCTCCTTTACGGTGATGACGTTAGCTGATATTGAGTTATTCTTTGACCTGTTGGTGCCGGTGGATATATGGAGGCAAGTACATACACAGGATTATGTAGTGGAATTGGGAGGTACATGGGATCAGATCAGGGCGTGGGATAAGGAACGCAAGCCCGGCGACAAGCCGAAGGCGGAGTTATTGGCTTTACCGGGTCGCATTATCACATATATGCATTCCATTATCCCGCCGAGACGGGTGGATTGGGACAAGTTGACTGCATGTCGTCAGAAGAAGGACGAGAGTGTGTCTGATTTCTTTACTAGGTTTGAAGGGGTGTTTCTCGACTTTAGTGGTCAGGACCTGTCGTTGGAAGGTGGTGTCCAGTTGTTTGTCAGCAGGTTCGTTAACAACTTGCTTCCTGAGATTGTGACTAGCTTGCAGGCCTCAGAAAGCACTTGGAGCACCTCTTTCCCGTTGGTAATATTGAGTATGGCACAGTATTACGAGCATGGAGAGAATGAAGAGAAGGAGAAAGTGGAGAAAAAGTCAAAAGAGTTGAAAACGAAAGTATTGATGCAGCAAGTTGCGAGGGGAAATGGAAGAGGAAGAGATTCGGGTTCGGCCCAGCGGCTGCCCCGGTCTAACAGAGGTGGTACTTCGAGTGCACCTCTTGGGCTCAATCAATGTGCATATTGCAAGCGGGAGGGACATTGGCGGAATGAGTGCCCAGAGTTATCGCAGAGAGGTGAGGCCACGAGAGGTCGGGGGTTTGGAGGACGTGGAAGAGGAGGAGGAGGCCGGGGAGAGATGCAGTCAGAGAATGCATCGTCTAATAGACAGAGCGGGAACTATTTTGATGACCCCCGAGGGAGGCAGTACTATCATGATGACTATGACATGGACGAAGTGACGGGGATGTCTCACAGCTAGGATAGCCAGGGACAGGGCAAGGGACCAGTTCCGGTGCCTGTAGATCAATGCGGACCCTATGTCACTGCGGATCTGCAAGGCACGGCTAAGACATTTTTGATTGACACGGGTGCTATGAATAGCTCTGTTTCTCATTCACTGGTCCCGGGGGACGCTCTGTCTGGCCAAAATAAAGTGTTGGTAGGTTTCTCAGGCATGCCGATTGTTAGCCCCATTTCCAAACCTCTTGCTCTGACTATTGGCCCCTTCATGGTTGATTCACCATTTTTATTAACGTCAAATTGTGGGGAGAATTTGTTAGGATTGGATTTGTTAAAAAGGTGTTATGCGACAATTTTTTGTTCTCCAGACGGCGTTTCCATGACTATTGGACCACAAGTGGCCTGTGCTAAACAATGCTTCGAAAAGGATGCCCCTCCCCGCTGAGTTTAACGATGTGCCACGCACATTGTGGGCTACTGGAGACACGGATGAGGGGTTACTCCAAATCCCACCGGTCTCTATACAGGTCAAAGACAATGCTGTATTGTCATGTATTCCCCAGTACAAGATATCCCAGGCAGGAGAAAAGGCCTTATTGCAAATAATACAGGATTTGATTAAGTCCGGTGTGGTTGAGAAGACAGTGGCGAATGTGTGTAACAGCCCTATTCTTCCTATACTTAAAAAGACACCCTTGGATTCTTCTGATGCTCACCCTGATGTTTACTGCTTCATAATTGACCTTATAGAAGTGAACAAAATAGTGGTTCCACAGTGCCCTGTGGTTCCAGACATCACCAAGATTTTGACAATGATCCCCCCATCAGCACAATTCTTGTCTGTGATCGATTTGAAGAACGCTTTCTTCAGCATTCCAATACATGCAGATAGCAGATATCTGTTTGGATTTGCAATAGCCGGAAGGAGCTTTAGATTCTGCCGTTCTCCACAAGGCTATACAGAAAGTCCTAGTATCTATAGCCAAGCTTTGAAAGCTCAATTGGATTCTTTGGAACTTCCCCCTGGTAATGTGCTGTTGCAGTACGTTGACGACCTCCTAGTGGCTTCGGACACCGAAGATGGTTGTAAAAAGGCCACAGTTAAATTACTGTTACATTTGGCACACTATAGACACAAGGTGTCACTTTCAAAATTTCAATATTGTCGACAGGAGGTCACCTATTTAGGTTGCCTACTGTCGAAGGAGGGGTGCAGACTAACACCTTAACGCACAGCCGCTATTACTAATGTGCCTGTTCCTAAGACCCAACGCGAGGTACGCGCATTCTTTGGTATAACTTCGTATTGTCGTCATTGGATCCCTAACTATTCCTTACTAACGAAACCCCTCCTTTACCTGACCACTAAAGACGTGCATGAACCCTTGTCTTGGACATCTGCATGCCAGCAAGCTTTTGAGCAATTAAAGGTGGCGCTTTGCTCTGCTTCTGTGCTTGGTACTCCTGATTACCAGAAGCCTTTTGTGCTCTACGTACATGAGGCGGATGGTTGCGCGCTTCCTGTTCTAACACAGGGTTTCGGTGGTAAGTAGAGACCCTGCGCGTATTTCTCTGCTATTCTCGATAATGTCGCCAGAGCTCTCCCGAGCTGCCTGAGAGCTTCCACGGCGTTGGCAGTTTCTATCAGACAATCGGCAGGGCTCGTCCTTGATACTGATCTCACAGTAATGGTACCTCATGCTGTGGATACGCTATTGATTAAGACAAATACACAGCACCTTACTAGTGCGCGTCTGACTGGGTATGAATTAACTTTGTTTGCTCCGCACATTCCATCAAACGATGTGCTACTCTGAACCCAGCCACATTACTACCCCTCCCTTCAGAAGAAAAGGACAATGATGTCCATGATTGTTTATTTCAGACTGAGGAAGAAACGAAGGGACGGGTAGACCTGACTGATGTTCCCTTATCTGACCCCCAAGGGGAACTATATGTCGATGGCTCGTGTTTCAAACTACCAGATGGCACTACCACTGCAGCTTACGCAATCACAATGTTACACACTGTAGTTGAGACATCCCGTATCCCATACCAATCGGGCCAAGCTGCAGAGTTGGTTGCCCTCCTTAGGGCTTGCGAGTTGAGTGAGGGGCTGGCTGTCAATGTCTACACCGACAGTCAGTATGCCTTTGGGGTGGCCCATAATTTTGGGCGCCTCTGGGCAGAGAGAGGGTTCTTGACCTCGCATGGGTTGCGAATACAACATGGTCCATTGATACATAGACTGTTGTCAGCATTGACACTTCCTGATAAGTTGTCAATAATAAAATGTAGTGCTCACAAAGCAGTAACAGACGATGTTGGAAGGGGAAACGCGTTTGCAGATCAGACAGCTAAGGAGACAGCTAGATCGAAGTTGAAAAAGATGTTTGTGGCAGGTACTGCTAGGTGGGTTCCAGACAATGGAATGTTCAATGACACATTAGAAAATGTCATTGAAATACAGAATGAGGCAACCGTAGATGAACTGGCAATATGGGAGGAGAGGACAGAGCATTTGGATGAGGATGGGTGCTGGACTGACTTGTCTGGGAAACAGAGATGGTTGCTGCCCAACGCCTATGTGCTCCATGTTGTTACCATGGCCCACGGCCCAGCGCACATTAGTGCCAAAGGAATATGTAAGTTACTGGACCCAGTATGGCGGAACGATAAAATCTCTAAGGTAGCCACACACCTAGTGAAACACTGCATTATTTGTCTGAAACATAAACCTGGGAAAGGCACTCCTACACCTGCAGGTAACTTTGCTCCGCCTTCCTTCCCTTTCGAGGTTCACCAGATGGATTTCATCAAAATGGAACGAGTTAACAATTTGAAATATGTGCTAGTAGTGATTTGTGCATTCTGTAAATAGATTGAGGCCTACCCCACTAAGGAGAATATGGCTATGGCAACAGTGAAGGCACTCTTAAAAGAGTTCTTCCCGCGCTATGGATTGCCACGTGTGATTTGGTGTGACAACGAAAGTCACTTCAACTCAAAAGTCATTCAATTGGTGTGCAAAGGCTTGCATATTAGACAGAAGTTTCATGCAGCGAACCACCCCCAGTCAGCAGGTTTGGTTGAGAAGTACAATGGTACTCTCAAATTGAAGTTAGCGAAGATTCAGGAAAGCACAGGATTGCGATGGCCCAATGCTCTACCTTTGGCTTTGTTATCTACCAGAGCGACAGCGCATTCTAGAACAGGGTTGTCCCCGTACGAGGTGGTCTTTGGATGCCCCGCCAACGTCTGGGGCTTCCCAAGACCCAAGCGCTTTTCCGAGATAGAGTACTCCCTACTTGTGGACTATCTGTACGAGCTAACTAAAGATCTCCATTCTGTCCACCAACAGATTCACGCCACGCTGCAACCAGTACCAGAGGGGCCCGGGCATCAGCTACAGCCCGGGGATTTTGTACTTGTGAAGAATTTTCAGCTAAAGAGCTGCCTGGAGCCTCGTTGGAAAGGGCCACTCTTGGTCCGGCTCGCCACCTGCACCACAGCAAAGCTTGAAGGCCGGAAGCACTGGGTGCATGGTTCGCACGTCAAGAGGATCCCTCTTCCACTTCCATATGACCGGTGGGTCCTCGACGGTATTGGTGACCAGGAAGGGGAGCGAGTGCCCCTTTTCATTCCTTTCTCTGACGCCCGATTGAGGTGGGCGCAGACAGACGAAGAAAGTGACGCAGGCTTACTTGAGGTGGTCCCTCCAGAGATAAGTGCCGCCCCGGATGCTCCCACCTCTAGTGCACAGAACACCTGAGTCTCAATGCCCTGCTGAGGCTGAATTTCTCCCCCTTTTTGTTGATGAAGAAGTGCCTGGGGTTGCCAGGTACAACCTGCAGCCCAACGGAAGGACAGTGCACCAGTAGGACAGTCCAGGAGTTAGGGAAGGACTCAAGCTTAGGGCGTAGGTGCTATGTCTAAGGTGCCTGCTTAGATTAGAGTGAATTACACTGGTGCACTGCCCTGGACACTGGACAGGATCATTGAGGGCACTTGCCCAAGGAGGGAGGGTACCCTATCCTGAAAGAAGAGGATTTGTTTTCCAGCAAGGGCTGCGATCATGCAGCTCCCCGTGGGAGTGCTTCATAGCACCATCGTTGATGAACAATAGGAGTCTACCAGTGAGGCTCTGAAGGACACTGGGTGATTTGTACCCCTCTGGTCGGTTGTATTTTTGTGGCTCCAATTCCTAAGGTTTCTCCCTATGTACCCATTTGGCCATGCAGTCAAGAAGGAGGAACAGCCCCTGGTGGCCCCACAGCAGAATGGTCCTGGGTGGTCTAGTTGGTCTACTAGGAATAGGGTAGTAGTGGTAGTGGTCCTTCTCATTGTAACAATAACACTATTTGGAGTGGTGTGGTATTTAGAAGAACAGCATCCTGTACACACATTGATAGGGACTACCCCGGTTCCATCTGAGCATTCGTTTGTTACACTGGCCCCGCATAAAGAGAGACATAGACAGACTTATGCAGAGAACGCATTTCTGCAGATGCTTCATCAGGTACACAGCACCACCAATGCCAGGAAATGCTGGGTCTGTGGGTTACTTCCCTCAGTTATGCACAAAAATGATTTACTGGTGTCATTACCCCTATCATATTTAGGTAGCCGTGAGGCCTGGTTTCAGTTGCTTTCTATGGTGTACATGCACTATCATGCTGAGGCAATGAATATGGTACAGTGTGATTACGAAGCAGTGTTGGAGTATATAGTGGTAAACCAAGGATATACACCTGGGGCAGATGGAAAGGAGGGTACCCTACATCCAGAAGCTTGTATGAATATTTTTGAGGATAATAAAAATGTCACTTGGTTACGAAATGAAATGCTGAATTTTCAAGGATTTAATATTACTGAATATTTTAAATGTTCAATACAGCAGCTAGTTTCTGTGTTGAAGGTACAGGGAACATTCCAGTAGGACAGAGCAGTTGTAACTATATGTACCGATAGAACACTACTAATAGCCCACCTTTGCTCACACCTCCAAATGTATACTTAGTTTGTGGGGGAACAGGCTTATACATGGCTTCCCAGGGGATGGTCTGGCCGGTGTTATGTCTCTTTTCTTTTGCCTCCTGTTTACATTGCACCATCTAATTATCACAAGAATAATAGGCTACAGCGTAGGGATCTACATTTGCATCGGGCCAAAAGAGTTGTCAATCCAGAAGACATAGATCAGACTGATACTTCCCTGCAGCAATTTACTGACATCATGAAGGGCATTCTGCTGTTCTGGGGCCCAATGTTCAATTGCTGTAATATCCGTCGCCTTGCCAGAGTGGTTGAGGGAGTTATTAATACTACTACAGGTATACTGACTAATATTACAGTCGAGCTTCAGGCTATGAGGCTCGTTGCTCTTCAAAACCGGATGGTTTTAGACGTCATTCTTGCTGATTGGGGTGGAGCCTGCCGGGTCATCGGCAGCAGCTGTTGTGTTTACATGCCTGATAACGCCCCTAGTGTATTCTCCGCAATACAGAAATTACACAGTCTTGCCTCAGATATCCATCAGGATAATGGTTCATGGTCCCTCACAGGGTGGTTCTGGGGTCTGCTGACATCATGAGGTTGGAAGATACTACTCATCTTAGTAGCTATCGCAGGTGCCATCTTTACATGTTGCTTATGTATCAATTGTCTTCCAGCCTGTTGCACCTATTGTGTGGGCAAACTCACCCCTATCCCCAAATTGCCAGGACGTGATAATAAAGTCTTTACTATGATGATGCAGGATATACAGAACTTGATGCTTCTTGACGAGTCTATTTTTGAATACTAAGGAGATTTTGATACTCATGTGCTTGTGCTGCCTTATTTTCCCTTACAACTTGAGTGACTATGCATTTTCTTTCTTCCCACTTAGAATTGTAAAGCCCCAATAAAGCATTTAGCCACCCATGCTAAAAGGAGGGTCTGTTAGGTTTGAAAATCCCATTCCTGCTATGCACTCGTTTCATGCTATATTAGGTTAGCAGTGTGTGGCTAAATAGACGCCATTTTGTATTCACGTTATGCAACCCACTAAGTTATCCCTGCAACGTGCAAGCTTTAGTTAGCAAGTGTGACTCCATTTTGTATTTCGGAATTCCTATTAGGCTGCTTTGGCTGTGTCTGAACTAGGCCTCATTATTCGTATTGCTTGCCTCAGCAGAACACCCTATTTAGGTATTATTTTCTTTTCTGTTCAAGGCTGCTTCCCGACTTACTAATGAATAGGCCATTCTGCCCTCGCATGCCTATCCGAGTGTGTAGTTCTGCTCCCACGTTAGGAGACGCTGAGACTCGGCGCTGTGGCCTTGAGTTGCAGATAGCATGTACCCATCTGGCAGGTGGTAGCCCATCCTTCTATGCCTCCTTTGTTCATGTTCGGCCCAGGCCGGTAACTTTCCACTGTGGGCGTGGTTGGGGGGTTCTTGGAAGAATGATCATGCATTGACGGCCATTGGGGAGCCAGTCCCTCGGCAGACATCTTAGGGTGCAGGTCAGATTGGACTCCTCTGCAGAGTATTGCTAATAAAAGTTTGTTTGTATTCTACACTGTCTGACCGACTCTTCATTCTTGGGAAGGCATAGCAGGTGGTTGTAAGTAACCTCGGTGGCCCCTAAGGGCCACTTCCTTCAAGGAAACCACCTATACAACATGATGCCCATATAGGAGCAGAGCAAGAAGACAACGAAGCAACCAGCCGAATATGGTACAACAACAAACCCCAGGGTACCACCCCTCTGGCTTGCAATGTCCCCAATAGACACGATGAGGGGCTTAGTTATTCAGAATCCCATGAAGGAGATGGATATATGTAAAAAGAAAGAGGAGAGCAGTATTATCGCTTCAGGTCATTCCATGATTATAAACAGGACAGTCAGAAAAATGTGTATAAATAAATCCTGCGTGCCATTATTCCTAAACTTGTAAAATATAGCATGATATAATTAGGGACACTTTTGTGACAAATTAAAGTGATGCAACACACTTATGGAAAAAAATCAATTTATTTGGCAGCCATTTTGGAAGGGAGTGACATGCCCGGAATAGCAAGTGTGAGGCCTGAGGAGCCATATTTCACTACAATGTAAATCTAACAAGAAGGAAGTACAAGAATCATATCATATATGAGTGCACACCCATGTTTCATCTAAAAATTCATGTGGAATACTATGGAAAATCCAAATAAAACAGGCACAATGTAAAGCAAGAAACAATACTAGTCGCTGAGGACTTGACCCAAATAAGGAGTACCCGCATGATACCGTGTATAATTATACTCTCAAAGAATTCCAATCGTATATGTATCGAAAATGGGGGAACATATGTGAAGAAACAAATACAACAGACCATGCAAGAGGATGGTCCTGTGGTATATCAAAATATCAATTTTTTATACTTTTAGTCATGCGTACAACAAATGAACAATAGCATCTCAGTACAGTAGACCCGACAGTACAGTAAACAACAAATGAACATGAGCACCTCAGTACAGCAGACACAACAGTACAGTGAACAAATGAACAGGAGCACCTCAGTACAGTAGTACCATAGACACAACAGTACAGTAAACAACAAATGAACAGGAGCACCTCAGTACAGTAGACCAGGCAGGGAGAGAACACTTAGCTGTGCTAAATGTACAACAAATGACAATCTATCAAAGACATCCAAAACACAGCATGTTTTGTTCAATACATCATGCACAACTTCTATGAATTATAGAAAAACCCATTAGAGTCTGAGTCTTCACATCACTCATATCCATAAATGAAAGTAGATAGAAAACACTATCCTTTCAAGCCCCCCGTGACCATCATCATATGTCTTAATCTTAAGAGATGAAGAATACCTCCCATGAGTAATCCCTTATCCTAGAAAGTGGTGGAATTCATTATCGGTATTGTGTCCCTAAAGTATGGTTCTTAGGCGACATATCCTTTTAGCCTTGGTTTGTCTTGATAGCAACTCCCTATCACCACCACGTGGGTTATCGGTTATATGGTCAACATAAACTGGGATCATTCGGATGCACAATCCAGTAGTGGTTGGTCATGGGATATCTGCTGTCCCCATTTTTTTACGCTCTGCAGTTTTCCGGCGCGTGGCAATATCTGCTGTGAATTATTGATGAGAAACTGTGCATGGTGGGGGCATGCGTTAAAGTTTCCTTAAGGCACAAGTTATAGTTGTTGGAATTATTATGGCAGTCACCAGTAGGTAGTTATAGTTAGGATCTATATTAGAAAAGTGTTTTTTGGTTTGCTTATAACTTTGGCACTGTTTAAAGAAACTTCACAAAATGTTCCCAAAAGAGGGGCACCGGTGTCTAGTTCTGTTTGGCTTGGAAAGTTTTGAAGTAATCCATCAAGTGGAGGGGGGGTGAAAAGAGAGGGATCAAAAAATGTGCGTTTCCCATACAATGTCCCATCAGGATTTTTGAACACATCTAAACCCTGAAATTCTGGACAGAATCACACCAAATTTGGCAGAGAGATAGGTCTTGGTCCAGAAAGAGCCCTTTTTGTGAATTGGTGTAAATCTGTTCAGTAATTGCTGAGTTATTAAAGGAAAGACAAAATTGTATATCTAGGGGCGTGGATCCTCCTCGGATCTCCCACTGTGGTCAGGGTAGAGGTGTGTTAGAGGAGTGTCAAAAGGGCCTATGTTTGGTATGAAATAGAGTGTTTTTTTCAATTTGAGGAATACACGGATCCCCGGCAAGTCTCAGCGTGGCCCCTGTGTAAATCCATGACGCACTTTGAAAAAAACCCACTTTCAGACCCACTCAGACACCCACATAGGTACTCTCACACCCATTTAGAGATCCATACCAGCAGTCACTCACCCACTCACTAACCTATGCAGGCATTCACAACCCCACTCACAAACCCATGCAGGTACTCTCAGACCCACTCATAGACCCACATATGCACACACTGATCTATACACAGACCTACGCAGGCTTTGTCACACCTACTCACAGACCCATGCAGGTATTCACATACCCACTCACATACCCACATAGGCACTCGCACACCCATCAATAGACCCATACAGGCACTCTCACACCCACTCACAGTTCTATGCTTCTATAACCCTGCACTTTCACACCCACTTAGAGTTCCACACAGGCATTCACATACCTACTCACAGACCCATGCAGCCAGTCATAGACTCACTGACAGAACCATGTAGGCACTCAAACACCCATTCACAGACCCACTCAAGTACTCAAATGCCTACTGACAGACACATACAGCAACTCACACACCCACTCATATACCCACTCATGGGCCCACACAGACACTCTTAGACCCACCTATTCACAGACCCACACATCCACTCACATACCCACTCACAGACCCACAAAGGCAGTCTCACACCTACTCACAGACCCACAGAACCACTCGCATACCGACTCATAGACCCATGTAGGCACTGCCAGACCCATTTACAGACCAACACAGATATATGTACATATAATTAACTGAAAAAAACAAAGGTTACGGGGAAGTTATAGTTAGACTCAGATTTCACTCATACAAAACCAGTGAAATTCAGCTGTTATCGTTACCTGAGCTAGCTATAACTTACATCCCCGCAATGCACAGCAAATTATCTCACATTTACATCACTCATGACATGGTCTATGACATCACTCATGACATCACTGATGACATCTCAAATGACATCACTCATGTCATCATCCACAGAACTAATCACACACCCATTCACATGCACAAACAACCACTCATACACCCACTCACACACCTACTCACTGATCCATAGAGCCACTCTCACAGCCACTAACTTCCCATACAACTTCTCACACACCCAGTCAGTCTCCCATACAGCCTCTCAACATAGCCACTCACTGCCCCATTCAACCACTCAAACACATGCTCACACACCCATGCAAGCACTCACACGTGTACTCCCTCACCCATACAGCCACTCACATAGACACTTACCCTCTAATACAGCCACTCACACAATCAGTTAACCAAACACCCACTCAAAGAGCCACTCAGTCACCCCTACAGCGACTTACACATACAGTCTCTCACATAGACAGCCACTCACACAGCCACTTAGTTACTGATAAAGCTATTCACATATCCACTCACAGACCCCTACAGCCACTCACTCACCCATACAGCCACTCATACACTCACTCACCATTACAGACACTCACATATCCACTCACTCATCCATAGAGCCAGGCACACACCCAGTCACTCACCCATACAGCAACTCACACAGCCATTCGCTCACCCATATAGCTACACAAACACCCACTCACTCACTAATAAAGCCAGTCCCACAGCCATTCCCACACCCACATAGTTACTCACACACCCACTTATTCACCTATACAGGTACTCGCACACCAAATTATTCACCCATACAGCCACTCACACATTTACCCAGGTTAGCTTAGTGTCCGCATTTTACAACACCTCAGGGAGATCACCAACGACGACCCAAGTTATCCAGTCGCCAGACATATCAATTTGTGTCAAGGAGGTAATGCCAAACATCTCTCCTACTTTGTGATCGATACGTCCCCAAGAAACTGAGGGGAGGGAACAGGCAACAGACACTTAGGAGGTTAGAATCTAGATACATTATCTTACTGAACTCCAAAATCCCTTTCTGAATGAATGCTGATGAAGCGTTGTCAGTTCATTTATAGTTAATTGCTGCTTGTCCCGCTCTACGCCCCACCCCATTTTTTTGGGCCCATGATTCATCTCACTTTTTTTAAGTATTATTTTTATTATAGTCATTTAGGCACTCTGCATCACAATATTATTGGCTTAGTAATATCCCCTTTCCTAGAGTAGTTTCCTTTGCAATAACTGCGGTTGATTTTCCACCCACCCACTTGGGCCGCACTCCACAGTCCCTGACATACATTCTAATAGGCCCACTGGGGCATGATTCCTACATTATAGTACGTATCTACACTTTTGACCAAGTATATAGGCTTTTTATTTAGCCAGAGTTATATGAAGTCCACTGCATTGTATATATTCTACATTTGACACATGTGTAACTATCCAAGATTCACAATTGTTTATTTTGGTGTATTGTGCTTATGAATACATAACTCTAGGAATCTGGACAATTTAATTATGAACTGGTGATGCAAGTTGTGTAAATTGGACATATGCAGATATCTGAGGCTTAGAGAGATCGACTTACTAATAGTCTTTCTTCCTCACATTACTCATTGAGCCAAGGTCTGTTGCGTTATAATTACATTTTTTGTCACTTTATTTCTGTGCAGACATAGATTTATTCTATAACAGTTTTTTATCATTTGTATGAACTGTCTTATTTCACTTGGTTTAAGTAACTTCTATGTTTACTGTGACGCACTGTTGCTGTGACGACCAACTAAGTGACTTTCCCATATAGTGATGGAATTCAATGGCACCCGATGTTGTGAGCAAGGCGGTTTGCCATCGAAACGCGTCGCCGTCGAAACGTGTTGAAGCTATCTATTGGATTAAAACATCTGTGTTACATTCCCACGGAGTCAGCGCCTGTCATTTGCTGTTGCCAGGATTGGTAATATATGTTAAGATTTGCTGGAATCTTTCCGCTGACCCTCCTCGATCTGGAGCACCACGCACCCGATCAGTGTGGTATTCATCTTCAAAGATAGCGCAGAGCCCCCCCGCAGCGGAAATTTTCACTCGCTTACCTAAAAGCCTTCTGACGGGAGTACTTGCCGATCTTCTTGGTGGCCGGAGGGCGATTGGAACTTCAGGTAAGCTGGATGAATGGGTATTACGAGTGTAACGAAGTGGCTGATGGGAGAGGTAGTCCCGTAAACTGTTATACGGTCAGTGGGTGACACAGACATTTTTGATTACCGACGATGGCTGAGGAGTGGGTCAGAGAGCGGGAAGAGGCAGCAATTGATATTTTTAACGACGATGCAAGTGTTTCATCAGTTAAAACAACAAAAGATATTGGATCACAATCTATAGGCAATGACATAATAAAAGTGTCACACGAATTGGAGAAATTACGGAAAATAGAGATCTCAAAATGGTGGGAATGTAAGACACTCCAGCGGTATTTGGACATGGGGCGCATACCCAGAGGACTGAGAATATTGGTAGCCCCGACCTACGAAAACCCCGATCCAAACATGCTGCTCGAGTGGGCAGACAACAGCGCTGAGTCTTCCAAACACATGCTACAGATACTAATAAAGTATGCAATCAGCGATCGAGAAACTATCCTTGCTAAAATAGACTCTTTGTACAAGGAATTGGAGAAATTTGAAAATCAAGATGAGGTCACGAAGTTACAAACTGAAATGAAAAATAGATTGCTTAAATATGAGCAATCTATCAAGGAAAGAAAAGCAATAAAATTCCAACGGGACAAAAATGACTATCTTAATGGAAAAATCTACACGTTCTCTAAGAAATTTGAAAGCATACATCGCCAACAACTTTCTACAGTCGTCGAGACTCAAATGAGAATGACGGAGCCCAGCAGTTCGGAACTTAGCTCTGAAATTGAATCGGACTTTGAAAATAATGCAACTGGTATGCCAAACAGAAAAACACCCTCTGTGATTCAAGAGCTATGTTTTTTACGGCTGGAGCGCACAATGAATCTCCGACCCCGGACCCCATGCCAAGATCAAAAAGGCAAAGGCAGAGTAATTTAATATAATGTAGAAATTGCAGTACATGAGGTAACATGTTTGGTTTTTAAAATCAATGTAAAATCAGTTCGTTCTTAAGTTAAATCATTTTACATATTTATAAATGTAAAATTTCCCCTTGTCTAGTGCATTTTCTATATTTTATTCAAGTTTAGTTTTCTCTTTATTTTGTTCAGGTGTAATGCATTTATGTATATTTTTATCACTTACCAAGTTAAAATAAACACACCTGCATTAACACCTAAAAAATTATATATATTTGTTTATTTGGTGCATGATGAATGCTTGCACCAAAATTCTAATGTCCGTCACAAATGTTTTACCACAAATGTTTGGACTGTACAAATATGTAATTTAAAAAATTCTTTGTATTTTCTGTTATAAGTGGGAAATAGGAATATGTATTTCACATTTTCATAATTAATATTTCAAATAATAAATTACTTGTAAATGAATAATAATGTTAGGACAAACTTGGTAAAATTAAAATCATTTTATTAATAAATGAGATACTTTTCTCAAAGTTTTATTTAAAAAAATAACGGAGAAGTTGAACAAACGGTATTCGAAGTCCAACAGGCTGTGGTTTGGTAGCCCATAACTTGCCTCCTAAACATACTTCCAAAGGTTACCTCTTCAGAAAGGGGAATCTATTGGGCACAGGGCAGGCACCTGAAGACTTTCTTGGGAGGGGTGGGTTTAGGTTTAACAGGGGTTAAGGAAAGGTAAGAGGTGAAGTCATGAGGAGGAAAGAGGGTGGGAGGGGTGTGAGAGGAGTGAGAGGAGTGAGTTTTGGAGGCAGAGGGAGCTGGAGGGCATGATTTGCGTGTGTCTGTATGTTTGGCAGTTGCATATAGGTCTGGTGTATGTTGTGGATGTTTGGATGCGTGTTTTTGGGTGGGGTCATATTTGGGTGAGTGTGTCTGTTTGGTTTTGCTTGGTGTTGTTTTAGGTGTAGGTGCGTTTGTGTGGGAGTGTGTTTGTTTGAGTGTGCTGCTGATTTGGTTGGTGTGGTGCATTTGGGTGTGGTGGTGGGATGTGGTTGTGGTGCTTGTGGGTGTGGTGGTGCTTGTGGTGTAGTAGTAGTGCTTGTTGGTGTGTGGTGGTTATAGGTGTGGAAGTTGGTTATGGTGTGGTGGTGGTTTTAGTGGTAGTGGGTGTGGTGCTGGTTGTGGTGGTTGTGGGTGTGGTGGTGGTTGTGGTGTCTGTATGTGTGTGTGTAGTGTCAGTATTGTGTACATGTTGTTTGTGTGTTTCTTTATGTGTCTGAGTTTCTGTGTGTGTATGATTGTGCTGCTTGGGTCTGTTGGAGTGGGTGCCTGCAAAGAAGCAAGTGTGCTTGAGATTTGGGTAGGAGCTTGGAATTGGGTTGAGAAAGGGATCTGAGTTGGGGCATAAGGCTGGGCTGGTTAGGCGGGGGGTGAGTGAGGAGGCTATTTTTGCAAGTGATCTCTGCATGCCAGACATTGAACGTTGAAAGGCATCCAGAAATACAGCCATTTATTACATTTTGGCAGCCCTGGATGCCATTCACTATCGCAGTCTGGCCAACAGAGATGCTGCATAAGCGGTTAATGGCCTCCTCACTCAGGAGGGTGACAGGAGTGGGGAGGAGGTGCCTGCGGTGAAGGAGACCCCATCCCTCTTAGGGGGCTGGGCTTAGCCAACTGTGGGGAGCAAGAGGGAGGGTGGTGATGGTTCTCTGTGGGTGATGGCCAAGGATGAGGGTGGGTCAGTTCCTGTAGGGTCCACCACCACTAGGGACTGGTCACTTGTGGAGGCCTCCGAAGATGATGATGAGCTGATGGCTCTCTTCTGGTCCCCTCACCCTCCATTCCACTGTGTCCATCGGTGCCAGATATTTCACCACCTGAAACACAGCTGCCGGCTGCTTCCATGACTTCTTGGGCCACCTCCCTTTCGCCTGCTCTTGAAGATGCTGTAAAGGAATATATAATTGTTTTATTGTATCTATGTAAATATAACTGATCATGAATATTTTTCTCAAAACTTTTCCAAATTTAGAAATTGTACCTGCTTAAAGGCTTTCAAACTTTGATTTATTTTATTCACTATCTCCTGAATGTAGGGAACTTCTTCAGAAAACATTTATTAACAGTTTTGTTTTTTCCAATTATTGCTCATCAGTTCTCTTAACCATTTTCAATCCTCTCCAGGAACTGTTAAACACCTCTGAAGGGTTCTGATTTGTTGTTTTGAAAAGTGAACTTATATCACAAAAAGTAATATAAAACAAAAATCCCTTTGTACATTCTGTGTACAAGGCGAATATAACTGATCTTTTTTTAAAATATTAAAATAGTAATCAATGTGTGTCAATATTTAATGCAATGTAATACTAATATTTGTATCAACTGAAAGCCTGTTTCAGTTGTTTGGGCATTTCACAATGATAAAACCTACTTCAAGCAACCTAAATATTTTAACAAATGTTAAAAAACAAAATTGGGGATTCAATACTTAAGTTGCTAATTAATTTATCATGCCCTGTGTATCTACTTAGAAATTCAAAAATATGTTTTGGGTAGTTTCAAAATATGTCTACAGCACAAGTAAGTACATAGGGCTTGATACATTTCTAATCCACTTTAGAACAGAGCTAATTTGACTCCAAGATATCTTAAGCTATTGTTAGTTTGGTTTAGCATTGTGACAAACTTAAAATACAATCCTGATATTCAAATCAAGAACAGGGGTTCCTGGCCCCCAACAACCCTCAGCAGCCAAGGAGACTTTATCCCCTAACCAGTAGTGTGCCAGGTGGCACCTTTGCAGAGTGGTTGAGAAAGGGCACGGGGCCTCTGATGAGGTCTGAGCAATCCTGCTGTGTGGGACTTACTTGTGGCAACAATAGGGATTCTTGGCCCCTAACGACCCCCAGCAGCCAAGGGGACTTAATTCCCCAACCAGCAGTCTGCAAAGGAGGTCCCTTTGCAGAGTGGTTGAGAAAGGGGGTGGGGCCACTGATGAGGTTTCAGCAATCCTGCTCTGGGGGACTTACTTGTGGCAACAATAGTGGTTCTTGTTTCCCAACGACCCTCAGCAGCCAAGGGGACTTCATACCCCATCCAGTAGTGCGCCTGGTTGGCCCCTTAGCAGAGTGGTTGAAAAAGGTGGCACGGACTTCAACAAGGTCCGAGCAATACCACTGTGGAGGACTTACCTGTGCAGCAACAGGGGTTCTTGTCCCCAAACGACCTTCAGCAACCAAGGGGACTTCATCCCCTAATGAGTAGTGCGCCAGGAGGCCCCTTTGCAAAGTGGTTGAGAAAGGGGGGCCTCCGACGAGGTCTGAGCAATCCCGCTGTGGGGTACTTATTTGTGGCAACAATAGGGGTTATTGGCCCCTAAGGACCCTCAGCAGCCAAGGGGACTTCATACCCCATAACAGTAGTGCACCAGGAGGCCCCTTTGCAGAGTGGTTGAGAAAGGGGGCAGGGCCTCCAACGAGGTCTGTGCAATCCCGCTATGGGGGACTTAATTGTGGCAACAATAGGGGTTCTTATCCCCCAACAACCCTCAGCGGCCAAGGGGACTTCATCCCCTAATCAGTAGTGCGCCAAGAGGCCCCTTTGTAGAGTGGTTGAGAAAGGCAGTGGTCCCTTTGACGAAGTCTGAGCAATCCTGCTGTGGGGGACTTACCTGTGCTGCAACAGGGGTTCTTGGCCCCCAACGACCTTCAGCAGCCAAGGGAAATTCATCCCCTAACCAGTAGTGTGCCAGGATTGGAAGCCCCTTTGCAGAGTGGTTGAGAACGGGGGCGGGGCCTCCAACAAGGTATATGTAATCCCGCATTGGGGGACTTAATTGTGGTGACAATAGGGGTTCTTATCCCCCAACAACCCTCAGCAGCCAAGGGGACTTCATCCCCCAACCAGTAGTGCGCCAAGAGGCTCCTTTGCAGAGTGGTTGAGAAAGGTGGCGGAGCCTTCAATGAGGTCTGAGCAATACCACTGTGGGGGCCTTACTTGTGGCAACAATAGCGTATCTTGGCCCCCAACGACCTTCAGCAACCAAGGGGACTCGATAACCTAACCAGTAGTGTGCCAGGAAGCCCCTTTGCAAAGTGTTTGAGAAAGGGGGCGGGCCTCTGACAAGGTGTGAGCAATCCCACTGTGGGGGACACACATGTGGCAACAATAGGGGTTCTTGGCCCCCAACGACTACCAGCAGCCAAGGGGACTTCATCCCCCTACCAGTAGAGTATCAGGAGGCCCCTTTGCAGAGTGGTTGAGAAAAGGGGCAGGACCTCCAATGAGGTCAGAGCAATCCCGCTCTGGGGGACTTACTTAAGGCAACAAAGGGGTTCTTATCCCACATCAACTCTCAGCAGCCAAGGGGACTTCATCCCTCAACCAGTCGTGCGCCAAGAGGCCACTCTGCAGAGTGGTTGAGAAAGGCAGCAGGGCCTTCGATGAAGTCTGATCAATCCGGCTGTGGGGGACTTACTTGTAGCAAGAATAGGGGTTTCCGCCCCCCAATGACCCTCAGCAGCGAGGGGGACTTCATCCCCAACCAGCAGTGCACCAGGAGGCCACTTTGAAGAGTGATTTTTACCGCCGGATGTTTACCTTGCACTGGAAAAAAAACACGAACTGCACCATGCGCAGTGCAAGCGGGCCTTCCTTCTTTCTGCTGCTCAAGTAGATTTTCTACTCAAGTAGCAGCTTCCTCAACGCTAACGAATGGTTTCTCAACGTGAGTGGTTGCGACCATCCGTGAGTGCCCACATTGAGAAATCTCCCTAAGCAGTGGTCTAGCATAGAATTTTCCTCGCTCGCTAACTTAACGTTGGTGAGCACGAGTGAGGAAAAAACTACGCTCTGCTTCGCGAAGTGATGTTTTTCGGAACTTCGCATGCTCCGCGAAGCACAAAATGCAGAAAACTCTGCAACCAGAGAGGAGTTCGCTGCCTAGGCCTACTTGTGGCAACAATAGAGGTTCTTGGCCCCAATGACCCTCAGCAGCCAAGGGGACTTCATCCCCCAACCAGTAGTGTGCCAGGAGACCCTTTGCAGAGTGGTTGAGAAAGGGTTGAGGACACTGATGAGGTCTCAGTGTGAGGTGCTAGTCCCCAGGGACATGGGGTCCACAGGAGACCCATTAGGATCAATTTAGCCCCGGGAGGTGGCAGTCCCCAGGGCACGGGGATCTGGAGGCCCCCAATTTTTTTGTAGTTAGCCCTGGGGAGGTGGCGGCCCCCGGGGGGTTCGTGAGGCCCCCCAAATACAAACATAAGCCCTGGGGCATAAAAATGTTCAAGGAGAGGGGCCCCTTGCGTCCCGTCCTTTAATCTTATATACATACGCATGCCCCCAGGACCTAGTGCACCCAGGGTCATTTACAAAACAAGCCCACGTTTGTTTCTGTTTTTTAAGCAGCAAAATCGCTAACATATCAAGATTTCGCACTGATTTTTTTTAAACACTTTTTCGGCCTGCCTGGGCTCCCTCTGTGATTCCATGACCAAGTTTAGGGATTCAGAGTATTCCTACCCTGCCTCCCTTTTTTAATGTTGATGGATGCCATCGCTTCCTGTTGAAGTGTTAGAAGCCATTTAGAGCTCTGCATTTTCATGCATGAGCTTGTTATTATTTGCAAATTAGCCTGCCACAGATATCACTAACATTATTATCTTATATTTCTCAACAATTACTGAACGGATTTACACCAAATAATAAAAAGCACAATCTGCATAACCAAATCTACCTTTCTGCCAAAGTTGGTGTAATTCCATTCAGCGATTCGGACTGTAGAAGTGTTCAAAGGTCCTTTGGGAATTAACATGGTAAAGCACACATTTTTGGATCCCCTTTTTCTTGGCCTCCGCTTGACGGATCACCCCAAAACTTTCCATGCACAACATGAATCACCAGCATAGTTTTTTGGGGTAATCTCATGAAGATTCGTCAAATGGTGCCAAAGATAAAAGTAAATCAGAAAACGCTTTTTCTATGGAAACATGGTCCTAACTATTACTACCTACCGGCGACCGCCAGGGGCTAGATATACATACATATTTATATAATAATTGATATGACAAATGTGATATTTTTTCAAAATTAACATAATGTTGGAATTATTACATATATTGTCAGATTTACATTTTGATTTTAAACATGTACCTGTTCCTCTGGTAAGCCATACAGCTGGCTGTACAGGGCATTGTGGCTCCCAGAGGTCGGTAACAGCAGCAAAAGTTAAGAAGGTGTTGTTGGTTGCGGTGTTAGGAGGCAAATCAGCTTTTTTAAAAATGCCATGTACATCTACACAACGTGCGAGATCGTCAATGGAGACAAATACATCCATTGGGTTGGGTATGTTGCTTTCACACTCCGTCGTGGAGCTTCCCACCCACTACCTGGCCAACTTCTGCCAACTTCCATCTAATTGGAAATGTGCTGACAGCGAGGTCAGGTGTCCACCATTTTATATAGTTGCACGGTTTTGTTCATACTTCCATTGACAGAATTTTCGATTAAAAAAATAGATTGTGTGAATAATACATTTAAAATGTAATGTTTACACATTTATTTTTAACAAAAAATAGACGTAAAAAAAGGTAGTAAAAAAATTCATAATTATAAATGTTGTGTTAAAATATGTAAAAATAATCTTTTTTTCTAAAACTAAATGAAATGTGAGTTTTATTTCCATAATATGTTAGGAAAAATGGATAATCATTTTTTACTTTTAATTGCAGACATATGAACCCAGGGAGAGTAAGAAGACGATAGCCTCAAGTTCTGAGACTGTTTCCAGATCTTGCAACCATGGAAGAGCGGGATATCATCAAACAAATAGTATTGATTTATGTCATCCGCTGGAGCCAAATTTTCTACCTCGCAAAATGTATCCCACAGTAATAACACGAATAGTGAAACTAATGGCAGTACTCCATTTTGTGGCCACAGGATCCTTCCAATATGCTGTTGCGGTATCTGGTGGTATGTCATAACCAACTTTCAGTGCTGTGCTATGAGTTCTTTTTTAATGTTGAGACACATCAACAGCTTCAAACCGTTTACACAAAATGAGGATTTTGCCACTGTGAAGGTGAGATTGTTGTGCTTTGGGTTGCCTACCATACGTGGTTGGAGCAATTGATAGCACACATCACCATGACTGGGTGGCACAATATTGGGGTGATGTTCCTTTGACACAGGAAGTGGAGGTATTCAGAGGCTGAGTAGTGGTAACTGCTGGGCTGGGAGGTGTAGATGTGTGCTGAGTGAAACTCACTGTAGCAGTCTGACCCGGCAGACAAGATGAACCAGCCTGCTCCTTATTATCTGGACTTGCAGGAGTGGATTCCTCACTGAAGGTTTGTTCCTGGTTTGGAGTGGAGGTATCCTCAGTAGGAGATGGTTGTCCACCTACTCTGGATGTTGGACCTATCATAAATTACAATAACAAATATGTATTACATCTGGATTATACATCAAATGATTTAGGAGCAAATAATAAAGCAATCTAACAGGAAACAGTGAATAAGTATGATGAATATACCTGTCAGTAGTATACATTACAAAAACAGTTTAAATTACACACACAACTACTTCTAAAAAGCAGGTAAAATGATGTCCTAAAATGGAAAAAAATTAGGAAGTATACATAAAATGTAGCAAACATTCAACTCAACACGGTAGAGAGGTCAAATGTGAAAGAAACAATTCCAAGGCCTAGCAGGGCTAACTCCAGGATAATAAATAACTTAGAAGGATAAATAGCATTCGTCATCATATACACATAGAAAAGTAAATTAATTATCAAATCAACTTATATACGGCATACAAGATAACATACATTTGTATTTTGTACACAACTTACTTTGATTTGTGAAACAAATAACATCAATTCAATACAAAAACAAGTGAAAACACACAAAACTAAACAAAAAATGACATTTTAAAACAGAATAAAATATAGATTGATAAATATATAACTCTTTACCATGTGTGAAAATTTGAAAGGAAGAGATGACTGTCCATAATAACATTTCAATATTATTTTCACCAAACAAAAACAAGACATCATGATAGTTATAATAATTTCAATTACAGATTAGCTATTTTGCAAGTGTTGTTAATGTGTAATTGAAATGACTACAACTACCATGATGATAAGTTGTTCATACATAATAAAATATGTGCAGTGAAAATGAATCGATATTTACAAAATCAAACACATAGATGAAATATTTTATCAGGTGAAAAAACACTTATATGTACCATAACTTCCAAAGTCAAAATTATAACTTACCCGACTTCACTCCACCAGGTATTACTGTCAAGCCTTCAGGATGTAGGATCTGCAAGACTTTCTCCTCCCGGGAAAATGCCAAAGGGGGGGCTGGGAGAACCATCTCCAGTCATCTGGGCCTCCAGTTGATGCTCAGAGGCCAGTAAATGCCGTCTCCCCCGCAGGTCGTTCCACTTCTTTCTTATTTCTTCCTGTGTGCGCAGGTTGTTTGCTACAGCATTCACTCTGTCAACTGTTCTGGCTCACATTTGTCTTTTCTGAGCTATATTTGTATTTTGTACTTCGGCTCCAAACAATTGTGGGTCTACTGTTATAATTTCATCCACCATGACTGACAATTCTCCCTCAGTAAAACGTGGATTTCTCTGCTCCCTACCATTATGAAATGATAAACGTAAATGATTATTATAACACACATTATAATAAATAAAAAAACAACAAAAAGACCAATAAACAGGGACAGCAAAAATACACCTGCCTTGACTGAAAAAGTGCTCAGGAACAATGTTGTGTTGCAGTGAAATTGCAAAGGATCATGGTCTGAAATGGAGTGTGTTTTATAGTGTTGTATGCAGGTTTAAACAATTAGCAAAAACACATCAGGTGTGTGATGTTAGCATCCATCCCGAAGCCAAATGAACTGTACAATGTTGAATGTGTCCCACAACAAAATCACTCCGTTGGCAATCTGCTGCAAGGACAACGTAAGCATAACTGAGAAATCCAAATCGACTATGCCCACTCCCTCCACCCTGTAATGTTAACCAGTAGAGAACTCAACTGCGTCCACTGCGGTGACTCGTTCACCTGACCGAAAACACTCTGCCAATGCGGACGGCAGATAAGCCTGCCAAAATGTAAAGATGGAGGGTGGGAATCGTCAGCTCAACTGAGCACTTGTTAACTCTGCCACGGATGGATGAAGGGAGTCCCGCCAATATCTAAATCAGGCCCTTGGTTTCCATTGGGAGGGAAAAAGTTTTGGGATAATCCAAAAGTGGGTGCTGGAAAAAAGGGGGGTCCACAACACTTATAGCAGTACAAAAAAAAAAACTGAACAGAATTACTTTAAATTTGGCAGAAGGTTGATTCATATATAGAAAGACTGCTTTTTATGATTTGATGGAAATATTTAGCGCCACTGAACTCCCACTAAAAAACAACAACAAAAAAGTATTCTGATTGGCTGATCCTGCTGGTCCCGCTAGAGTCCTCTGATTGAGAGTGATGTGATTGGTAGTAGCAACATGAAAAAAATTGTGTGGCTGCCATTACAAAACTTCGGGACTTGGGAAGAGCCCAAAAAGAAAAAAGTTATAATAATAAACTGGGGGTTAGGGGGCTTGTCACGGTGATCTGGGAGTCCCCGTGTGGTGCCATGAGCTCTTGCAGAAGTCCTGCAGGACCTTAATAAAAAAGAAATATAGGGGGGTGTGTAGCCTGATGGGCATTTGTAGGGGTTGACTGCCAGCAGGTGTTTTGGCGCATGGTCTGGCTGTGGCCACTCCGCCCCTCTGCTACCCAAAGCCTTGAGAGACAGGAGTTCAGTGCTAGCACGAGGTTGGTCGCTATGGGGGGTTGGTCACTCATGTATCCTAATAAGATATCATTTTACAGCATACAAACCATAGAAATTCACTGAAAAAATAACAATTTAAAGTGGAGTTATACATAAGTAAGGTAGTAAGACTTTTACTTACGTTAAAAATCCCGTTAAAATTCACAGAAAAAAAGGTCAAAAGGAGACCTAATTTAGGTGTCCATTACGATACCGGGCGGTATAAAATCCGCCATCCACCATAGCGGTAAAAATCCGCCCGCCTACACCGTCTGAATACCGACCGAGCAATCACGATGCCGCGACTCGAAAACCGCCGGCGGCGGAAAAAACACAAAAAAAAACGCCCGCCCATGTCCGAGTCGAAGTCCATCCGTCCGCCACGGACACAAATACGCACGACAACCCAAAACCGCCCGCCCTGACGACCGAGACACCGGCCGTGAAATTAGGATCGCACCGACATGACCGCGGAAAATCCACAAATACACCGCCCGCCAGCGTAAACAACAGTGATGAAAATGGACACGGCGGAAGCCCTGGCGGCCACGTCCCTGCACAGAAATCATCCGCGGACCCAAACAAACACACACAACATGGCCAACAAGTCCACACAGCAACCCACGCACAAATACCCAAACACAGTACACATCCCGAAAACACCCCCTGGACAAACAAATAAACTACAAATCCCAGAACACCAGCCACAACACACCTGAAAACAACAGACCATCATGACACACCCACATAGGGAAGTACAAAAGCAGCCCCTTCACAGACCACAACCCCTTGCAACATTACAAACTGAGGACGACAGCACATACCACAGCGAGACACAAAGGACAGCAGCACACCACAGATACGCACCTATCACACCCATCACCACCACCACCACCAAACAAAGGCCACACAAACCCCCTGCACATCACACACCACACACCACACCAGCACCAGCACCACAAACACCAAAACACACACCATGGCATCATACAGAATGCCCAAGTTCACTTCCACTGAGCTGACGGTTATGGTCGACGAGATCGTCAAGGTGCACCCACAAATCTATGGGAACCAGGTCCAACAGACACCACTAGCCACCAGAAACCGGTTGTGGAGCAGGATCGTAGACCAGGTCAATGCAGTCGGGAATGTGCCACGCAACAGAGGCGAAATCACCAAAAGGTGGAACGACCTGAAAAGCGTGGTCAAGAAGAAGGAGGCCAAAAATCGGCAGCTGGCTGCCAGGACTGGCGGAGGTAATCCCGCGCCATTCAAGACCTTCAAGGCGTGGGAGGAGAAGGTGCGAGTCATCATACATCCGGAGATCCTCACCGGATTACCAGGGGGAGTGGAGGCTGGTAAGTACAAACAAACGTATACCAGCACACCGCTATGTACTCACATGCACTACCACAATGCCATAGCTCCGAGGGACAAACACCCCCATGTCCAATACACAAGACATCACTCACACATGCAACAGACACACCACACACAGCCCAAACCTACCAACTAACAAAAACATGGGGGCATGTGTACAGTCAGCCAGCACCGCAACTACCACCAGGTCCCCTTGTACCCCAGAAGCGCCAGAAGGAGCACTCCCCACATCCATGTGTCAGCCATAGCTGCACTAACCGACAAGTAACAGGTAAGTAGCCGCAACACAAAGGCAGTGGGTGGGAGGGGGGACAGCTGAAGTGCAACACACACCAGGCCCCTAGTCCTACAGCGCAGCAAGGTGGAGCACACCCCACACCCACACCCATGTGTCAGCCATAGCTGCACTAACCGACAAGTAACAGGTAAGTAGCCGCAACACAAAGGCAGTGGGTGGGAGGGGGGACAGCTGAAGTGCAACACCCACCAGGCCCCTAGTCCTACAGCGCAGCAAGGTGGGGCACACCCCACACCCATGTGTCAGCCATAGCTGCACTAACCGACAAGTAACAGGTAAGTAGCCGCAACACAAAGGCAGTGGGTGGGAGGGGGGGACAGCTGAAGTGCAACACCACCAGGCCCCTAGTCCTACAGCGCAGCAAGGTGGAGCACACCCCACACCCACACCCATGTGTCAGCCATAGCTGCACTAACCGACAAGTAACAGGTAAGTAGCCGCAACACAAAGGCAGTGGGTGGGAGGGGGGACAGCTGAAGTGCAACACCCACCAGGCCCCTAGTCCTACAGCGCAGCAAGGTGGAGCACACCCCACACCCACACCCATGTGTCAGCCATAGCTGCACTAACCGACAAGTAACAGGTAAGTAGCCGCAACACAAAAGCAGTGGGTGGGAGGGGGGACAGCTGAAGTGCAACACACACCAGGCCCCTAGTCCTACAGCGCAGCAAGGTGGAGCACACCCCAGACCCACACCCATGTGTCAGCCATAGCTGCACAAACCGACAAGTAACAGGTAAGTAGCTGCAACACAAAGGCAGTGGGTGGGAGGGGGGACAGCTGAAGTGCAACACCCACCAGGCCCCTAGTCCTACAGCGCAGCAAGGTGGAGCACACCCCACACCCATGTGTCAGCCATAGCTGCACTAACCGACAAGTAACAGGTAAGTAGCCGCAACACAAAGGCAGTGGGTGGGAGGGGGACAGCTGAAGTGCAACACCCACCAGGCCCCTAGTCCTACAGCGCAGCAAGGTGGAGCACACCCCACACCCACACCCATGTGTCAGCCATAGCTGCACTAACCGACAAGTAACAGGTAAGTAGCCGCAACACAAAGGCAGTGGGTGGGATGGGGGACAGCTGAAGTACAACACCCACCAGGCCCCCAGTCCCACAGCGCAGCAAGGTGGAGCACTCCCCACACCCATGTGTCAGCCACTGCAGTGCACACCTGCAGCCGACAGGTAGACATCTCACCCTACATGCAGGGGTTTCTGTGGGTGTCAAGCCATCACCACAACTCACAACACCGCCCCCACTCCCACAGACCAGCAACATGGAGCACCCCTCCCTCCCATGACCATGTGGCATCCATTGCATTGCGCACTCAAAAACAACCTGTAGGTGGAAAACTGTACAGGGCGGGGTGTCTGTAGGCATGAGAACTGTATTACGACTAACACATGGGACATGTCACGTAGCAGAGGAACACGCAGCACTGCTCCCTGTCACAATCATATGACCAATGTGCACACGGACATGTATTACTGAGTCATACCCCACATGACCCATCACAGATACAGCAACACCTAAGGGCCACGTCTGCATGCACAAGTCCCACTGGAGTACAGACCCACACGGCAGGCACTGTGCCACCCATCACACACATCAGCAACACCATCGAAGTCTTGTCCATGTAGTCCTCACTGCCTGTTACCCACACATCGTACAACAACGCCCATGTAAGACAAACCTTACTAGAAGTAACAGCATGGAACCACAATATTGCACATAAACACCACTGGACCCATGAAACACACAGGCACACAATGCACATTCAACATATCATCCATCTCATCTGTCAGCCCCAGTGTCATGAAAGGTATGTCATCCGAACAGCTGGCACTCATACAGTAGTTATGCAAAGATACCTGCCCATGACAAATAATGTGCCTGCAGTGACTGAAGTGCACGTCACACTGTGATTAACAACATACATAATATAGTCAACACCCCAAGAGCACTGCATTGATGCACATGGCCGAGGGCAGCACGCACACCAAGGATTTGGCCCATCTGCAATACGTCGTGTGGCACACAACAATCACGCACTCACAACAATGCGTCCAATGTAATGTCCATAAATGATAACAGTCGGCAAATATGCCGGGTATGTTAGACAGACACACACCTTTGTCTATGCACTGTCATGTTGCCAGAACACATGTCACGTTCTGCACCCATAACTCACAGTATGTACCCCAAAACCATATTTCACCTCAAAAGCGTTGAGGGGGCTGTACCCCCTTTTGCCATCTGCGTTTCTAAGCGTTCCATTTGCACCCCAAAACCATATTTCAACCCAAAAGCGTTGAGGGGGCTGTACCCCCTTTTGCCATCTGCGTTTCTAAGCGTTCCATTTGCACCCCAAAACCATATTTCAACCCAAAAGCGTTGAGGGGGCTGTACCCCCTTTTGCCATCTGCGTTTCTAAGCGTTCCATTTGAACCCCAAAACCATATTTCACCTCAATATCGTCGATGGGTCTGGAGCCCGCATACACCCGAGCCACAAAATGTAGGAGTATAGCAACACACACCCATCGGCATTGCTAATCCGTCCCATGCCACATGTTCACATCACACAGTTCCATTGCCTTGCCCACGCATACACACATCGTACATCCACACACACGCCTCTGGGAAACCTGTGCACGACAGTGCACGAACTGTGAATGTCAGACAACCAATACATACTTTGCTAGGTGCAACACAATAACCTATCTCATTCTCCCCAAAGGTGCCAAACTGCTGGATGCTGGAGAGGGAGACAGCAGCCAGCACAGCCAGTCTGCAAGCCCCTGACCCAGGCTCACGGATGTAGAGGATATGGACACCTCTTCGGATGAGGACCACCCAGCAGGCCCATCTGGAGTGGCAGGGCACAACCGCTCCCCAGGGCCCCTCCTATCCACCAACCCATCACCCAGGGCTGCTGACCAGTCACAGACCTCTGCTGCCACGGTCGTTGCGGCCACCACCACCGCCGCAACCACAACCACCGCCGCAACCACCACCACCGCCGCAACCACCACCACCACGTCATCCCTGGCCACAGCCCTGGCGCAAGGGGTGGCCCGGCCGTCGGGGTCCACCCTGGGAGCCAGAGCGAGGACCGTGGTGAGTAATGTGGCTAGTGGGCAGGTCGGTGGCAGCAGTACTGGTAGGAGGAGCAGGGTCAGGCCAACGCCATCTGTGCCTGGGAGCCAAGCCCTGACGCAAATCGACAGAGTCCTTGGGGCCTATGAAGAGGCCCAAGGAGAATGGGCCAGGTCGGCTACCGACACGCGGGAGGTCCTTGGGGTGTTGAGGTCCATGGACGCCCATATGGGCCAATTCGTTACCCGTATGGACCAACTCGTGGACCTCATGGGCCAGCTGGTGGTGGTGGTGAGGGCACAAGCAAGGCCAGCAACACCACCTCCACCACCAGCTGCTGTGGCGCAGGGTCGTGCAGCATCGCGTTCCCCTGTGTCCACAGCAAGTGAGCACTCCTCAGCCACCACTAGCAGCCCACCAACACACCCCCCCTTCCAAACGTGGAAGGGGCCGTCCGAAGAGGAAACAGGTGTCCAGAGAGTACTTCGCACGCACCAAACACCAGTGAGGCAGCCAGCCACCTTGACCACCTACTGCATTGACTTGTAATACGATCCTACCCCACACTGCCATGTGAATGGCATGTGTCTGTTGGACTGTGGACATAGAACTAAATGGGTACACCTTGAGCATCACGCAGCCATGACCGTCAACTCATTGTCACTGCACGCACCACTTTTGTCATCACCTTGCACACAATAACATGTCACCGCCGAAAATAAATACACCTTGATCACAATCTGCTGTCTGTGCCCTGTGTTTATTCAACGATGTGCAACCGCCACCATGAGCAGAAATGCATCTGCTGTGTGGTATGTCGATGGGACAGGAGAGGCTGTAGGGACCTAGGGGTGAAAAACAGAACAAGAGTACATTCAATGAGCGTGTCACACACTCATCACACAGTACTTGTCACCAACTACAAGCAATGTACACACATCTCACAGAGCAACAGGGCACAATGCTACAGCCACTGTCAGTGGCATACTAACCTGGACATGGACCATTGACACACAGCACTCAGTGAACAAAAGGCCTCCGTGACAGAGCACACATACACCTGCACAACTACAGCTACATCAGCCGTCGTACATGGACACTCACCGTCAAGTGAAGTAGCGGGCGATGAGCTGCTGACGCACATTCACAGCTTCCTCCTCTCCACTGTCCTCGTCACTGGACCTGTCCTGGTCTGCAGGCTGGGGCCCTGGCTGATCACCGTCATCCACTATTAGGGGGATCTGCTTGCGAATAGCCAGATTGTGCAGCATGCAGCAAGCCACTACTATCTGGCACACCTTCTGTGGGAAGTACGCCAGTGCGCCCCCGGTGCAGTCCAGGCATCTGAACCTGGACTTGAGGAGGCCAAAGGTCCGCTCCACCACATGTCTGGTCCTCCCATGTGCCTCATTGTAGCGGTCATCAGCTGGGGTCCGAGGATGTCGTAATGGGCTGAGCAGCCAGGGCCCATTCGGGTAAGCAGAGTCACCTGGGTGTGAGGGACACAGAGAATCGTTGCAATTCCAACTGGACACAAGACAGCATTGCACACCCAGCATGCTACACGACTCCACATACTCACCAACAATCCAAGCACGGTCCGGTTGCAGATTGGTCATCAGACGTGGTAGGATGCTGTTGCGCATGATGTGCGAGTCATGGGCCGATCCTGGAAAACTTCGCACACACATGTGAAATGACCATGTCCGCAAGGCACACCACTTGCACATTCAGGGAGTGTGTGTGCTTCCGGTTGCGGTAGATGTGCTCCGTAGCCTGTGGTGCAACAAGGCCAACATGGGTGCAATCAATTGCACCAACAACAAGGGGGATACGTCCAAGGGCATAGAAAGCACCCTTCACTGCCACCAATTCACGGGCCCTGGGGAATCGGATGTACCTGTTCCTGTACAGCTTCATAGCTGACAGTACATCCCGTAGCACCATGCTGAACATGGGCTGGGACATCCCACCTCCACTGCCCACTGTGTGTTGGAATGACCCAGTTGCGAAGAAATGCAGTGCAGCCATCACCTTAGCCGTGGGGGTAAATGCAGTTGGATACACCCTGCGAGGACGGAGGTGGGGTTCCAACAAGGCACATAGGCGATGCAGGGTGGGTCGGTCCAGACGTAATTTCCTGATTACCTCCACATCCTCCATGTCTGCCAGCAATTGGTAGGGGCGATGTATGTTTGGTCTCCTCCTAGGAAAGATGGAAGTGGACACATGTCAAAGCAACACGCGACAGGGCATTTCCACATACACAAAACAAAAATGACTGACCAAGCAATTGAATCACAGAACAGCTGACAAGTAGAGACAGCACAGCCACAATACACTTACACAGGTCCCCTACCAATAGCAATGGGCAGTGACACACACCATTGCTATGAGCATGCACATGGGGATTTAGGCCTTAATAACTTGTAAGGCATGCTGATGGTATCAGACTGCATATTTGGCAAGCGGCAACACCACAGCAACATAACTAGCTGCTGTGCATGACACTGCTTCCGAGGCTGGGTGAGTATGGCACACACCAACAACGCTATGGACACAGGCTGAGCGGCAAAAACAAGTGGGACCTGTAGCACGAGGGGATATGAGACAGTCATTGATGTCCCTACTGCACCCTATGTACAGCACTGTACGGATCACACCTCCAGAAACATTGACAGGTGTACACATTGACAGCTGCATGCCAACACGGCTGTGTGATTGCAAATACACATCACAAGTGACACGTAACGTTGCACGTGCCAAGTGGCAGATGTTCATAGTGAAAGATGGCATGTGTGTGCATATGCATATCCCATGCTCCCATGCCAATGTGTACATGATGATATGCCAACAGACATGTGGAGGCTGGGCACTGGCCGTCCCTGCCTATGCACACAGCATGTTGTGGCCCTGTCCATTGTGGACCTGCTCCCACACACAAATCATGTCCACACCTGCAGATGCGTTGCACACATTATACTGTGTGGTGCACATGGCATCAGCGGACTGTACCCGCCATGGGCCAGGCCCTTACGGCCAACTCCAATGACCCTCGCGGTTGCACCCTGCGTGTTCCACTATGGCGGTAAGCGTCCCGGGCCAGCTGGGAGCAGGCCATCATCTGCAATTGAAGCTGGCAGACATGGTACACAAATTGCAGCAGCTTGGACCCACTGAAACTGCCCCAGGAGGCTATATGAGTGTGGGAGTGAGACCGGCATTACCACAGCTACCTGGGACTGCAGCCTGGCATCCCTCAACAACACCTGCTGCTGCCACCTGTCCACCTTCACGTCGATGACACTGAGGATATGTCCAGGTCCACTCACCAGCGAAGAGCTGGAGATCCTGGATTCCGAGCTCCACGCACACTGCACATGTCTATTCGTTGCGAAAGTTGTGTGTGAGAGACAACTGCAGTGTGTGTGGGAGTGCATGTGGGGGACACACATGTCGTTGATCCGCAGCACTATGAGTCAGAGCCTGTGGGATTCAAACATGCACTGCTCACCATGCTGACTGCAGGTGGCAGGGGTATGTGAGCTCTCAGGCGCTTTGCCATGTCTGTCCCTCCCGAGTGGTGGTACATGGCAACTTCATGTCAGACATCCAGTGACACAGACAATTGGCAATGCAGGTCTCAGTGCACTTGTTGCTCGTGTGAATGTCAGGCTGGGGCCATGCTGCCCTTCTCAGTCCCAGCAGGCCTGGCCTGCACATTGACTGCACAATGCCAGTAGGTGACAACACAGACTGCCTAGTGGGTTACATGTGTCTCCTGTTCAGGACCTTCCGGATAAGCGCATACTCAGCCCTGTCGATTGGACACACCATGCCTCGTGATAGGGATGTGTGTGGGAGATAGTGGCACTGAATGTGACCTCCGTTGCGGGGTGGGCCATGCACAGGGCGAGTACGTTGATTGTTGCGCAGTGTTGGTCACAGTGGGTACACCCACACAGATGTGTTGCCTTGTGATCTTTTGCTTGGTCCGCCTGACAATGGACAGTAGATGTGGGCAGACTACACATTGCTCGATGTGCTGTCTATATGCATGTGCCTTCACACCAGGCACAGCTGCCCCTGCACATGTGACCCCTGCTGCCCTCAGTGCTGGGTCTGTTGAGCTGATGCGCCATCTGTGCGTGGGGCAGACAGCTCTCCTCACTTCCGTCATTGCCCATGACATCACTTTGCCGCAGGTGACATGGATCATGGAGGGCCCACATGTACGCGTGGGTGGACTACACAAGACTGTCCGATGGTTGTCACACCCAGTCAGTGCTTCGAATGGGAAGGATGTGGTGCTGGTACTCATTTTAATGTCAAGTGGGCGGGGCTAGGTGCGGGGCTACATGCAAGACATGGGAAATTCATCGGCTTATCTACTAGTTGCAATACACACAAGACACGTCTTCTTATGACCACATCAGGGTCATTCCTTGAACTAACTGGAAGTCAAACAGTCATATTTTACCCTGTCCTCATGGCCTCCCCTCGCTCACCCAAATATGCGTTTGCACCTGAGGAGCCAGCGCATGCACAAGCAGCTCCAAGCTCGCCCCAGAGAGGCCAAGGAGTGTATGTGTGGGTCCAGTTGAACAAGTGGTCTGTCTCGCGGTATGATAAGTGGTGGGACGCCGTCCACCTGCGTGGTGCCCCGACTCGAGTCCCGGGCAACATTGACAATGCATGACAGGCTCCGCAGTCCGGATACACCACCTGCAACACACAGAGGCTGTAGCTGCCCTAGCGGCCCAGGCCGCGTCCAACTGGAGCTCATGGACCCACACATTCACTCTTTGGCCTCTCTGGGGTGAGCTTGGAGCTGCTTGTGCACGCGCTGGCTTCTCTGTTGCAATGGCATGTAACGTGTGTGGGAAAATAGGCAATGAGTGAGATGGTGCGAGCCACCTTCCGTTACGTCACTCCTGCTCGTGATGTGTGCGTCCCCCCCACTACTTCCATTTGACTTGTGCCATACTACATATTGAGGATGTGTTGCCTGCGTGATGTGACCAGGAGGAGCGCGCCATGACCTCTCACCCACCATGCTCCACTGCCATCCCGTGCCCTGGATTGCCTATGCAGGTGGACAATGTTGGGGATACACCTGGTCGACAGGGGATGTGAGTGCCTTGGCAAGGGCCTGGCGGACGCACAGCAGTATCCAGCATGTCCAAGGAGGGTGGGCTGACGTCTACACCTGATGCAGCATTGATCGTGTGCCCGCCTGTTGTGCACACACGAGTTCACATTCATCCCCAGACAGGTGGTCTGTACAAATTCCCAGAAGAGCGGTAATGTACTGCTCCGGAATCCTCCCAACACAGCGTGTTTCAACATTGCATGTGCGCACCTACCCGTCACACCCACCTACCTGAGCCAAGCGTAACTCCCGCTTCACATGACACATGTGTGTCTTCCACAGTTGTGCTACTCTCTCAGGGGCGGACCTGCAACTGTCCCGTAGAGCACACACACAGCACCGAGTCGTACTGGCATCCTGTTAGATTGGTAGGCACACTAACACATCTCCTTCTGAGACAGTGGTGGCTGTGATGGATATTGTGACTGCCATGGCGGTGTTGGCTGGCCATGGCAGGGCACACTCACACACATTGCATCCGCAGCACTTCGTGTCACTACTCGGCACATCGAACTGGGCACTGTCCCTGGGGTTGATGAGTAATGGCGCCTGTCGATGAGAACTGTGACTGTATGGTGTTGCTCCTGTAGTCGGTTGTATCTGTGTAGTTTATGATTGGAGTTGTTGCAGTGTGTGGTTGGTTAAGTGGGGCAGATGTCGTGTATGTGACCTCAGCAATTGCAATGTCCGGTCTCACATTCTAATGTGTTGTACACGTGGCAGGGACTTCACTTCTCTCAGACCCTGCTACTTGTGAGTGTGATGTATCTGCTTTCCGGTGCAACGTATTGACTGCATGTGATTGGTGTTATTCCTGTGTTCATGTATCCGTGTCATGTTTGCGTGCATGCATTGCACAGGGTTTGAGTGTAGCCACAGGTGGACTGGCAGCATGCGCGGAGTATGCGGGCATGTGTGAGCTTACTTGCTGTGTGGCCAGCAGTGTAGGTGTATGTTAGTCATGTGATGTGCATTGTGGCTGGGCACATGGCTTACTTTCAATGTGTGCATTTGGGAGGTGGTGGTGTGTGGTGTGTGATTGTGGTAGCGTTGGTGTGTATGTGTGTGTCGTGTCCATGTCGACTGAACACATATGTCACCCCGGGACATGGTGGATGTTTGTAACCGTGTTGAGGTCTTTGAATATGATGAGATGTGTGTGTTGTATGTTGCACAGTATGCGGTGTGTGGGTGTGTCCTTGCAGTTCAGGCTGACTCCTACTTGTTATGGTTGAGACGTTGTGTGTGTGCAGGGTGTGTGACTCAAGATTGTGTCTAGTCCAATTGTGCATGTCAGCATTTCAGCAGTTCTTACTCACTGTGCAGTGCTGCCCACCCACACTGATGTCGTGTGTGTGTTTTGTCAGGCATTGCTGTGGCATGCTTTAGCGTGGCTCCCACTTTTGGTTGCTGAGTGTGTGGTCAGACTGTGTGGGTCATTGTAGACATGTGTAGGACTGTGCTTTGTAGTGAGCAGGCCGTCAGTGTTGATGTGATGATCTTTTGGGCTACTTCAGAGTGTGAGAAGTCCTGCTCCACGAGCTGTGGTATTTCCCTGTGGCCACTGTTGCGGCTTCTCATTTGCGTTGACATCCAATGACAGTGGACTACATGGTCATCTCACGACTGCCGTGTACTTCACACACTCTCATCCTCTCTCATTCGTACTTGTGAAATGAATCAGCAGAGACACATATTTACTTCAAGCCATGTATTAGGACTTATGTCCTCTGTAATGCAGTATAGTGGACACTACTGGCAGCGAAATGCATGTGGAGGATATACTCAGCATGATTACACATAGCATAGGGTGTAGGGGTACATGTGATTAGTTGTTGACTGTGGGATGTGGGCTTCAGAGTTACAACTGCTTAGCCGTTGCTGTGCTAATGTACATTTGCTAATTACTGTGGAGCTGCTGACTTTGACACAGACAGTATACATTTTGCCTACCAGACCGCTTGACATCATGGGCACAGTACATCTCAGTTCCATGTTACAGGTTTGCTGCTAGTTACTCATACACACTTGCGTGAGAGGTGACATCAGGGCATGGGCCTACGTGCATGCAGTGGCATCCCACTTGTTGTTGCAATGTGGTGGCTACTGGACATGACACGGTCACTGGGGTAATGTTGTTGGGGGATGCACTTGTTGTCCATGCAAAAGTCCTGGCACGGAAGTTCAGAGGGAGGTGAGGTGACAGCTCTCACATACTGCAGCCAACCGATTACGGTCCACTGACCGGTTCATATGTTCATGGGCGCAGGATACATATTATGGCATAGTTGTACGTGCAGTTATGTCCATGTGGTTGCCATACACAAATCCCATGCCTCTGCCTCCCCCTGTTCATGCAGAGTTACTGGATGTGATGAGGAACAGAGTGCATGTCCCGAAAATATCCGATATCATGGCAGTGTAGTTAATGGTGTGGTGTTAGTTGCAGGTTGTATGGTATAGTTGTTGTACTGGTAACTGCTCAGTCCGTGCGGAAGCCAGGCATGGGTACGGTGTAGGACATCATTGTTCAATTGGGGGTATTGCGTCGGGGCCCGACGAATTGACAGGTTGTCAGGTATGCGATACCTTCCAGCAGGGCTTCCATGGCATTGGTGGTATACATGGATGCCATCCAATGAAGCGGATGGTGGCTGTCAAGGTGTTGGTCGTAAGTTGTCCCTTGTAGGAGCCTGATGGGACATGTTGGATGACATTCGATGAAACTGTGATCCAGAATATGTCGTGTGGAGGCATAGTGGTCCCATTGCAGTGTGGGTCCGATTGCAGCCACATACGCCATGCCCCCATAGGCTGAACAGATCCTGTCGTGGACGTCCAGGGGGTTGAACAGTTGTGCCAGGTCCGCCATTGGACATGCCGGGTTGGAGAGACATAAATCCACAGGATAGTAGAAGGGACACCTCCGACAGTAGAAGACGGGGATGACGCAGCTGAACAATGCGATGCGGTAAGTTAGTCGGTAACTTACGTTCAGCAAAGCCAGATTTTCACATCCCAATATCTGTATCAGGTTATGTTTGTACAGCTTCATCTGTCTGGCGTATTTGGGTAGGTGTGGTGCAAGTGCCATTTTGCTGCAGGGCGATGTGATGGCGTGCTCCGGCTGTCTGTGCAGTCTGCAGAGTGCAACCTCCGATGTTGCTGGGAATTCTGTAATGGTCGTAGGGAGGCAGGACTTGGGTTATAGTAGCTTGTGTGGAGGACACGGGCCCTCATCCCACATGCTTCTATGAATGGTCAAGGTCAGTGGTGTCTGACTCCTTCCAGATAACTTGCATGTGAACCACATGGGGAGTGGTATTATTTCTTTTTCCGTTCGAAATGTTCTTTCGTGTTATGCGCTATCTGCCCAGTGGACGGTTCCCTCTGCATGCCTGTGTTGGGCTTTTTTTTGGGATAATGACTGTATTGTCCTGCTTGAATAGTTGATCTGTGGTTTCGGTGTGGGTATGGAAGGCCATTCAGTGCTATCTCCTCTTCCGTGTGTGGGCGGCACGCTGCGTTTCTGCTATATGTTGGGCCTTGTGTGTGGGTGTTATAATTGGAGCCACCTGTTGTCGGTCCCCGGGATCTTTGATGTTACGTATTGCATGTCTTGGTGTTGGGTGCAAGGTGGTATCGGTGTTTCTGTGTGGTACTGGCGTACCTTTTGCCGACGGTGTCCATATTCTGCTGGGTGATATTGCCGCCGCTGTGTGCTTCGCCATGTTTTGCACACAGGGGTGTGTCCTAATTTGGCGTGACGTCACTGACATGTTCGGGTCAGTTGTGTGACGTCAGGTTGGCAACAGTGAATTGCCGGTTGGGGACATGACTGTGGCAGGACTTTCACGTGACATGTGCGTTCAGGGTGGGGCTGGTGTGTGGTGTTTGTTGTGCCCTGTGTTGTTTGTTTGCAGCGCATACATGGCACTGTTGTTGGCCTCTGCGTTGTGCGCATGTGTGGCTGCGTCATCGCCGCTGCGCTGCGGGGCTGTGACGGGGACGTTAGTTCCTGGTCCCAGGTGGTGTGTGCCCGTTTGTTACGAGTTGTTTCAATTTACCCGGTGTGACATTTGTGGGTGCAGTGGTGGATGTGTCGTGTCCTGGCAGGTGTGTCTGGGGGGGGGCCATGTACAGTTTTTCAGCCCTTGCACTGTGTGCGGTGTTTGCGTGCCCTTGTTGTGTGTGTGCCTACCTGCGTCTCTGCGGTGCGTTGACTCCTAGGTGCTGCATCAGGTAGAGGATGGGGATGGCCTGCAGTGCTGGATTCATGCTCGGGGGGTCCGCCTCTTTGGTGTCCGTACTTGGCGGTCGAGTTTCCGCCTTGGTATCTCGTGCGGTGTCTCTTAGCCGGGAGAGCTGTTTGTTTCCGGCATCGTAATTTGTACGCCGGGCGGTACGTGATTTCGCCGGACAGTGTGTCTTCATTGGGCCGCGCCGCTATGTGAACGGGCGCACTTTGATGGCGGACGGTGTCGCAGGCTTACGGGCGGTGTTTGGCTGACTTTTCACATCCTAATTGGGCGGGCGTGTGGGCCGCGGCTGGCGGACGGTAACTGGTGGTTTTTGCATCCGCCAGCACGGCGGTAGTGCTTCCGCCCGCCATCGTAATGGGCCCCTAAGTCTTTTAATAATCAAAAACTAATGTTTAAAAAACAAAAAAAGACAGAAATTCACCAGTTGTAGATAACTAACTTAAGTATAAGTTGCACTGCTATGATGCACTGTTTAGGACCGTACATATTACATCATTGATGACATCTGAAATCTAGGGTGGTCAAGTTATATTTATGTACAATATGAGGTGCAGTAAGATTCAGGTAATTGTCCTTAAATGCATGATTTGTGATACACAGATTCATCCAACTCGATAGGCAGTGAGGGCTAGGAGGTGTGCGCACTGGTGTGTAATACCGGTTAGTCGATTAGGTAGTTCACCCACGCTCAACTTTCAATGGTCCCACCGCCACTGGGCCACTAATCAACAAGAAATCATAACCTATCCTGAAAGGAGTGCCTTGGTTCACAATGTTCACAAATCTATTATTCAAGTAATGGTTTCGTGCAAAAAAAAAGGTTCATAGGCAGTCTTTGATGAATTTTCAAACTCTTTGGATTATTTCAAAAACCTTTCAAATTGTTAGATCCACACAATATAGTAACAAATCAATCAGCCAACGCGTTTCGTCCACACTTGGACATCATCAGGGCTCCAAATAATGTATTGATAATCTGCTCCCAATTTCCTGTTCCATACATCCCATTAATGAGGAAGATTTCTGACTAGTAGCGCGTTCAAATCCAGCGCACCTTCTGTCCCTGCTGGTTCGATAAATCCCGCCATGGTATGCTCCTGTTTGTATTATTATTACATAAGGAGTACCGATACCAGAATTCAAAGTATGAGATAAGCTGCTCATGCCTGAACTTGGGAAACTTGAGAGGTCTGAAGAATTAATTTGTAAGAAGAAAAAATAAGTACAATATATACTGATTTCTCAAGTACATGTCGAATATCAGGATTTTTTTTGAAGAAGCAATCTGGAAGCATGAACAGAGGGATGGTCAGCTCTAAGCAAGGTTCCCACTTCCCCAAAAAATGCCTAAATTCTGTTGGCTTCGGTAACCCTAATGTGGTCACACATGGGAATCAACAACGGATTCACTTTAATAAAAAACTACCACACTTTCCCTGTGCAAATGTCGCCAGGCTGTGCTGAGAAAAACATCAACTTTCTGCGTTTTGCCACTTGAGTGAGGGAAAGATGAGGCATTACCTCTTAATACTCAATTTTGTGGTCCAGAATTCAGAAATGGTAGGTGATACCATATCTGAAAAATCCTGCTCTCAGCAGCTTTAGTCATTTTAATTACACATTGCCAACACTTAATTGTAAGTTGTACATACCTAGTTAAATATAAGCAGTGAAAATGAACAGACATTTACATTATGAAACACATAGATGAATTGTGTTATTAGGTGAAAAAACACTTGCATGCACCATAACTTCTGAATTCTGAAGTATAACTTACCAGTCTCCACTCCATGAGAGATTTCTGTCAAGCCTTCAGGATGTAGGATCTGCAACACCTTCTCCTCCCAGGGAAAACGTTGTAACGGGGGCTGGGAGAAACACCACCAGTCCTCTTTGCCTCCAGGTGATAATTGGAGTCCAGCGAAAGCAATCTTCCCTGCAGGTCATTCCACCTCTTCCTTATTTCTTCCAGTGTGCACAGGTTGTTTGCTACAGCATTAATTCTGTCAACTATTCTGGCCCACATTTGTCTTTTCCGAGTAATAGTTGCATTTTGTACTTGGATCTAAACAATTGTGGCTCTACTCGTATAGTTTCATCATGTATGACTGACAATTCTCCCTCAGTAAAACGTGGATTTCTCCTCTCTGCCTGAACATGGAAAACTTGAGGTCTGAAGAATTAATTAGTGCAATTGTGGCATGCGTCTGTGACAGCCTGTCTGTTGCCTGTCACTTGCCACTGCTTGTTTCTGGAGGCAGTGAGATGTCACCTCTTTACCTGCCATGCAGAATGTTATGCAGGTCATCAGAATCCATGTATGTCATAGTCTATGATTGTGGGAGTTGTGGCAGTTGGTTTCCTGCTACAGGTTGTGATGGCTGAGATCCTCCGTACTGATAAACTTGATTCTTCAACCATCAGTTGTTCTTGGAGGAGAATTATTTATGAAATATCACAAAAATATATACTGATTTCTAAAGTACATGTCGAATGTCAGGAATATTTTTTAAAGAGGCATTCTGGAAGCATGAACAGAGAGATGGTGAGCTCTACACAAGGTTCCCACTTCCCACAAAAATGCCTACATTCTGTGGGCCACGGTAACCCCAATATAGGCACAAGTGGGAATCGACAAAGGATTCATTCTAATGAAAAACTACCACAAATTTCCCCTCAGAAATATTTCCAGGCTGTGCTGGGAAAATTATCAGTTTTGTGAGTATTAAAGCTTGAAAGAGGAAAAGATGGGGCATTACCTCTTAATACTCAATTTTGTGGTGCAGAATTCAGGACTGGGAGGTGATACCACATCTGATAACTACCGCACTCAGCAGTGTGTTTTTTTACTGGGTGCGCTATTGCCTACCAAGTTATGGGTCAGTCAGAATAAAGGTGTAAAAATAAAAATATAACGAGAGATAGTATGCAGTTTTGTTCTGTTCTCTCCATCCACCTCTCTGCACTCCACATCCCTCTGCCTCTGAAATACATAGATGAGGTTCCGAGCAGGGGACTATTGGTTTTTAACCTCTGTTGCTCTTTCCCATCACTAAAAAGATATTTTTATATTTTGCCTGTGATTATCCCTTCAAGTAGTTGAGGACATCTCTGGTTGAGGAGGTTGATGAGGTCAATAGAGGACATTCAGGCCTGGTTTCACATGCTCTCTCATCAGGATATGGCTAATTCTGGTGGCCTGGATTGGCAAACCTAATATTCTTGTCATAATTTGGACACCTACTTAACCGTCTTGCTGGTGCACTACCAACTGTTAATGTGAAGGAGCACTACAGTTGTGCAGCCTGAAGACAGCTCTACTCTGACTTCAATTCTAACTCGCAAGCACAAGATTTGTGTCACATCTAACTAAGTCAAGGGTTTTTAGCTTTTTCTCCTAACAGTGTCTAATGTCTGTCGGCCAGAGGAAATTGTGTATCTTAGGGTCTATACCTTTAACCATTAGCAGCTTGTTCCTGGTACTATTCAGGGCATCACAACATAGTTTGTGGTGCATTTGGTATTCTAAGTGAAATATACAGTGACTGAGCAGGTTATAAGCATTCAGGTACACCGCTTAGCGTAGGTGGCACTGGCGGAGATATGTAGACCCAAGCTCAAGTGGTATGGGATTTGTGTCCCTTTAAGAACTGTTCATTGGGAATTAAATACAAATTGCACCCTTCTTGTGTTTAAATGTACAGTCACCTGTAATTTGTGATCTTCTTTAACTAATCATGTTCTGCAAACAAAGAGTGGACAGGGGAGTGTTTCTGTCTCTACTGCCTGACCCAGGAATATGTTACCAGTTCATATATGATAAAATAATTCCTCTTCGTTTCATACCCAACTCAAAACCTGGCTTCTTCCTGAAATTAACATTACCAGATCTTTCTCAGTTAGATTTGGTGACTATTAAGTTTATGTGCTAGAGACGGTTCACTGATAGAACATCGATGACACAAATATCCATAAAAAATACAGACTACAAAAATATCGACTCCCATACCTAAACAGGTAAGTACGAAAATATTGATGTAAAAAATATCAATGTAAATATATATAAAATAAAAAAAATGTATATTAAATATATTAAATATGAATGTTAATTTTAACAAAACTAATTAAATGTATTATACATTTTAACAAAATATAATTAAGCATAATTGCAAAAAGATAAACACACATAATTTATACATATATATATATATATCTATATTTACTTTAAAAAAATTAATCAGCTATTTGTCATTTATTTTAAAAGTTTAAAATTATATAAAAACAAAATATATATATATATATATATATATATATCAATAATTTAAAATATAAAAAAAACTCTATAATAAATTAAAACATCAAACTATTAAAAAATATTTAAACTTACATTTCCCAATACAGTCAGTGCAACAGTAGGGAAAGTGTTGGATAGCAGAAAGGTAAAATTATTATTCCCACTCAAATAAGTACAACAGGAGGGAAAGTGTTGGATAGAGGAGGGATAACAATTACTATTTCCACTCCAGTGAGTGCAACAGTAGGGAAAATGTTGGATAGTGAAGGGGTAAAAATTACTATTCCCTCTCCAATGAGTACAACAGTAGGGAAAGTGTTGGATAGCGAAGGGGTAAAAATTACTATTCCCCCTTCAGTGAGTGCAACAGTAGGGTAAGTGTTGGATAGTGAGGGATTAAATTTACTATTCCAACTCCAGTGAGTGCAACAGTAGGAACAGTGTTGGATAGCGGAAGGGTACAAATTGCTATTCCAACTTAAGTGAATGCAACAGTAGGGAAAGTGTTGGATAGCAGAGGGGTAAAAATTACTATTCCCACTCCATTGAGTGCAACAGTAGGGTAATTGTTGGATAGTGGAGGGATTACATTTACCATTCGAACTTCAGTGAGTGCAACAGCAGGGAAAGTGTTGGATAGTGGAGGGATTAAATTTACTATTCCAACTCCAGTGACAGCAACAGTAGGGAAAGTGTTGGATAGTGAAGGTGTAAAAATTACTATTCCCACTTCACTGAGTGCAACAGTAGGGTAAGGGTCGGATAGTGGAGGGATTCAATTTACTATTCCAACTCCAGTGAGTGCAACAGTGGGGAAAGTGTCAGATAGGAGAGGGGTAAAAATTACTATTCCCACTGCAGTGAGTGCAACAGTAGGGTAAGTGTTGAATATTGGAGGGATTAAATGTACTATTCCAACTCCAGTGAGTGCAACAGTAGGGAAAGTATTAGATAGTGGAAGGGTACACATTACTATTCCCACTCCAGTGAGAGCAACAGTAGGGTAATTGTTGGATAGTGTAGGGATTAAATTTACTATTCCAACTCCAGTGAGAGCAAAAGTAGGGAAAGTGTTGGATAGTGAAGGGATACAAATTACTGTTCCCACTCCAGTGAGTGCAACAGTAGGGTAAGTGTTGGATAGTGGAGGGATTACATTTACTATTCTAACTCCAGTGAGTGCAACATTAGGGAAAGTGTTGGATAGCAGAGGGGTAAAAATTACTATTCCCACTCCAGTGAGTGCAACAGTAGGGTAAGGGTTTGATAGCGGAAGGGTAAAAATTACTATTCCCACTGCAGTGAGTGCAACAGTAGGGTAAGTGTTGAATATTGGAGGGATTAAATTTACTATTCCCACTCTAGTGAGTGCAACAGTAAGGAAAGTGTTGGATAGCGGAAGGGTACAAATTACTATTCCCACTCCAGTGAGAGCAACAGTAGGGTAAGTGTTGGATAGTGGAGGGATTATATTTACTATTCCAACTCCAGTGAGAGCAACAGTAGGGAAAGTGTTGGATAGTGAAGGGGTAAAAATTACTAATCCCACTCCAGTGAGTGCAACAGTAGGGTAAGTGTTGGATAGTGGAGGGATTATATTTACTATTCCAACTCCAGTGAGTGCAACAGTAGGGAAAGTGTTGGATGGCAGAGGGGTAAAAATTACTATTCCCACTCCAGTGAGTGCAACAGTAGGGTAAGTGTTGGATAGCAGAGGGGTAATAATTACTATTCCCACCCCAGTGAGTGCAACAGTAGGGTAAGTGTTGGATAGTGGAGGGATTTAATTTACTATTCCAACTCGAGTGAGTGCAACAGTAGGGAAAGTGTTGGATAGAGGAGGGGTAAAAATTACTATTCCCACTCCAGTGAGTGCAACAGTAGGGTAAGTGTTGGATAGCGGAGGGGTAAAAATTACTATTCCCACCCCAGTGAGTGCAACAGTAGGGTAAGTGTTGGATAGTGGAGGGATTTAATTTACTATTCCAACTCCAGTGAGTGCAACAGTAGGCAAAGTGTTGGATAGCGAAGAGGTAAAAATTACTATTCCCACTCCAGTGAGTGCACCAAACGGTTAAGTGTTGGATAGTGGAGGGATTAAATTTACTATTCCAACTCCAGTGAGTGCAGCAGTAGGGAAAGTGTTGGACAGCGGAGGGGCTAAAATTACTATTCCCACTCCGGTGAGTGCAACAGTAGGGAAAGTGTTGGATAGCTGAGGGGTAAAAATTAATAATCCCACTCCAGGGAGTAGAACAGAAAGGTAAGTGTTGGATAGTGGAGGGATTTCATTTACTATTCCAACTCCAGTGAATGCAACAGTAGGGAAAGTGTTGGATATCTGAGGGGCAAAATTACTAGTCCCACTCTAGTGAGTGGAACAGTAGGGAAAGTGTTGGATAGCAGACGGGTAAAAATTACTATTCCCACTCCAGAAAATGCAACAGTAGGGAAAGTGTTGGATAGCATAGGGGTAAATGTAATATTCCCACTCCAAGCAATTCAAAAATAAAAACTAAATACATATTTAAAAATAAAAAATAATATTATAAAAAGAAATAAATCTATAAATATGTTACAAATTTTAAAAACAGTATATTTCATATCTAAAAAACATATTATATTATTAACTACATATAACAAATACCTAAAAATATTATGTAAAATTAAATAATGAATAGATTTCCCAAAAATAAATATTTTAAACTAGAAAATGTTGGCAAACAAAAACATTATCCATTACATAAATGTATTTATTTTATTTCCTACCCTATAACACTGCACAAATAAAACACTTCTAAAGTTAAAAAAATATATACTTCCATAATTAACATAATTGATTACCAATTAAAAAATATTAGTAATAAAAATGTATTAACTACCCTCACTTAAACCCTATAATCCCCACAACACACACCTAAATTAAACTGTAAAATAATACATTCAACAATTAAACCTTATTTTAAAATTAAAAACTATTACTAATAAACAACTATGTATGAAGAAAGTAAAGTTTATTTAATACCCACCCTTTCGCCCCTTTAAAAACAAAAAACAATACACAAAAAATAAACAATCACCCAAAATAAATATAAAATGATTAACAACTATATATTAAATAATTAAACACAAATTACTTGCCACCCTTAACCCATATAAACCCCAAAACACACACCTAAAAGTAATTATACAATTACCATAATTAATTATCAATTAATATTTAATATTAATGAACAACAAATTATTAATTCATCAATCAAAAAAGTTACTTCCCACCTTTTACACCTATAAACACAAAAACATACACCTAAAATTAGTAACACAATCACCGTAATTAATTACCAATTAATTAATTAATATTAATTAACAACCAATAATTAATTAAGTATTAATAAAGTAATGTACACATTTAACACTATAACATCTTTATTAAATACATATTAATAAATATAAAATATTCATTAATTTAATATCATTAAATTACTTCCCATCCTATTCCTCTATACACACACAACCCTCTACAAAATTCAAATTCCCAAAAATTAATAACTAATAAAAATGTAACACATATATTAAAAAAATATAAACTATTCTTATACAAAAAATACATCACATACATTTAAAATATATACTAAAATACTTAACATTAATTAAAATATCAATATTTTTAACAACTATATTATTCCAAACGATATTAAACTTAAATTCGATATTACTTACCTTAAGTCGATATTCATGACCACGATATTCTAGCTGTCGACATTTCTCACTCACGATATTTCTGACTAGATATTTGTGCAATTCGATATTTAAAACTCAATATTCTGTCTGCGCACCCTAGAGACCATTGAGATAGCGGGCTAAAATACCTGACATCCTTTGCGTGGTTTTCCCCAAAACATTTTTCCTTCTCCCATCCTGTTTTGCTACAATTCATTTTTGTTGGCTTTAGGACTCTGTTCTCTTTACCAATGCCAACCAGTGCTAAAGTGCTTGTGCTCTTTCCACTAAAACCTGGTAAAATTGGATTACACCTAAGTGGCACATTTCATTTACTTAAAAGTCCCTTGAAAAGTGGTACTACATTTACCCCAGGCCTGTTACTAGTGGGCTTGCAGCACCTATTGTGCCTCCCACCTATGTAACCTTGTTAAACATGTCTCATGGCCTTCAATTGCAGCCTGTGCACAGTTTCGACCTGGCAAAAAAAACTTTTTCCAGGCCTAACTCTTCCATTTTAATAGATATGTGTCATCCCTGGGGTAGACCCTAAACAGCCCATAACACAGAGTGATTGTACCTAAAAAATTGGACATGTATTCTTAGGTTTTACATGTCCTGGTATTGAAAAGCTCGCCTGCAAGGCCTTCCTCTCCCATAGGATAATGTTGGGTTAATGTATTACATTTAATAATTGATAGCTTTTGCTTGGAAACACGTAGAAATGTCAAGTTTGGTATCTAGAGAATTGTAATTTACTATACTATACTTTTAAATTGCAAAATCAAATTTTAAGTTACAATTCTGAAAATGCCACTTTTAGAAAGTTGACATTTTCTTGTCCAAACCTTTTGGTGCCTGCGCCCTGTATCCTTGGTCTCATGATGTGGTGCAGTAGGCAGTTGACCTTTGTGTATTCCTTCCAGACAGAGATACAAAGGGGAACTAGGTGTTGTCAAGATGGGCCATCTTCTCAGGATGAAAGGGGCCGAGGGGTCACCTATCACACTTGCATTTCAAAGTGGCCACCTCAGCACACTCACAAAGGACTTCACAATAGTCTATTGTGACCCCAGACCCCTCTGATCTAGGCAGGGAAAGGAAGGAAATTCTAAAACCAGATGAGGGGGGAAGTTTAGAAGTTTGTCCCACTTCAAAGCTGGCACTAGAAATAAATATTGGACTCGCAAACCAACTTTTAAGTACAATCCTGGACCTGTGAATACTACAGAAGAAGGACTGCCCTGCTGCCAGAGTCCAGCTGTCCTGAAGGAAAACTTAACCTGCCCCCTTCATCCCAGGCTACTTAAAGTGTCTCCAAAGGTCAGCCGACTGACCTCCTGTTCAGAGCTACAGGGACATAAGAAGATCAAGATGCCTCCCAGCAACTGCCCAGCTCACCTACTGCAATTGGATCTGCTTTGACCTGCAACTGGACAGCCTGAGCCCTGCAGGTCTCTGCAAGAGTGAGTCTCTGATTACCAGAGGTGTCTTCCCAGGTCCTGGGCCCTTGATTGGCATCAGAGTGCACGCATCTGAACACAAATGAGAAATCATGATGTTTGGGCTCTTCACAATCATGAATGGGCCCATTTGTGCCAAGACCTTGCCGCCTGCACTACTGTGAATGCAAAGCTCTAATGACCCTCACTCTAAATGCTTCAGCGACCACCAGTGATGACCGGCAACGCAGGATCTGTATTTTGCGATGCAGCATCTATAGGCCGTGGGGACTGCCAACGCAAAGCTCCAGCAAAGACTGTCTGCCACACCCAACTAGATCTTTGTGCTACAGTGATGACCATCCCTGATGCTGAGCCTGCTCTTCGTGCTACAGCAAAGATTATCTGCAATAATCTCCCTGCTCCTTGTGACCTCCTCCACTGTGAACTGGATACTTTGCAATTTACTATGAGGATGCAACTCTTCCAGCAGGAGTAACCTGATTCCTGTATTTTTGCTCCTTCACGATTAACCTGAACTTGTGACTTTCTTGCATGATAACCGTGAGTGGTGCTTTGTACTTTTATTTGCTATACTTACCTTAATTCTTCGAAATTGCATATCTCCGGTTCTACTGGTTGGATTTTTGTCATTTTGGTGTCAAATAATTTATTACATTTTACTCAATGTTTCTAAAGTGGTGTGAGATTTGTCTTGTGTTGTGTTTTCACTTTATTACTGTTTTTGTGCTGCATAAATACTTTAGCAATTGCCTCTAAGTTAAGCCTGACCTCTTTTGTGCCTAGCTACCATAGGGTTAAGCACACATTAATTTAGTGACTTTTGTGGTTCACCATGACATGGATTGTGGTTATTGCCTGAGAAGGACACTCATCCACCTGACCCAAAAATCAAATTTTTCAGATTGGTGTTCAATGGTGGGATTCAGTACTTGTGTTGTGCAGTGCCATCCAGTGATTTAGTGTAACACTAAAATCCCATATAAATAATTTGATACCAGATTCAACCTCTTTTTACATTTCCTTGATTGGCCTCTTTAGCTTTTTCCAAATTTTCTTCCATTCCACCTGACTGTTTGCCACTGTTACTCTGCCTGCTGCAAGTATGAAGTTTAAACTCAATAATCTGGAGAGCTAAACTGTGGCTGAGCTCAAGGGATTCTGCGGGGTGTGGAGGCTGCTAGAAAGCAAGTGCTCCAAGTAGCAGGAGCTGCAGAAGGAGAAAATAGACTACAGAGGAGGAGGTGGACTATGAGGAGGAGCAGAAGGAGAAAATTGAAGGGGAAATTGACAACCCCTTGGATGTGACCCCAGAGGAGAGAGGAGGGCCCACAGGAGTGGAACCCCATGCCAGATCCAGAGCAGGTATCAGCATCTTCACCCACAACCTGTCCACAAAAGAAATGGCAGACAGGAAAGTAGAAAGGGAGTAGAAGAAGCTGAATCTGAAGGAAAAGAGGCTGGCTCATGAGAGCTGGAAGTTAAAGCTAAGCACGCATTAGAGTCCAGCAGCAATGGTGATACCCTAGTACACCAGGGTCCCATGAAGACAGGAGGGTCCACATTCTCAAGTTGCCCTAGAAATCCTTGAGGAACCAGTCTCCTCAAGAAGTGATGGATGCACTGTTAGCCCTAGGGAAAGGGGACAGGATTCGGTATCCCACCATAAAAGAAACGTTTACCAGGAAATATGGTCTTACCCCAGAGAAATATAGGCAAAAGTTTAGCTTTATGTGGATTACTTTTGAAAGGCACTGGATGGCTGGATGAGGGGCAGTGATGTGAAGGATTACCATGGGCTATACGATGTAGTTGCCAGGGAGCACATGTTCATCAACTGTTTTCCAGAGCTGCGCCAACACGTAGTGGATATTAAGCTCACTGACCACGGGAAACTTGCTCAGTCTGGAAACTGCTGGCTCAGCACCATGGTCCAGAAGAAGGTATCTCGAGGGGATCACCAAAAGCATGGGCAGGGCTCCCAACAGAAGAAAAAGGGGGAAAAAAATCTAAAAAATAAGGAGTTCTCTACAGGCTCCCCAATTAGCCATATAACCAGTCCCAACCTGACCAGAAGAAAAAGGGGTTCTTCGCAAGAAGACAGGGAGGTTCATCCCCCAGTTTACTGAATGCTACAAGTATTGGTACCTGAAGGGACAGTTGACATGCCTCAAGTGGGTACAGCCCCACACTTGTGGGCAGACATCAGGGTTGGCCAGTGTAGTGCTTGGGGAGGAGGTGGTCCCAGTTAGCATGGGGGAGGGAGCAGAGGTTACCTTAGTGCCCCTGGGGGGCAAGGAGTTGGTGCGCAAAGCCCACATACCTACAAATACTTCCAAATAGAGGCAGTGGATCACCATAGATGGGCAGAGTGTGGAGGCTCTGAGAGACACAGAGCAGGTATGAATACTGTAAGATGCCATCTGGTGTCCTCAGAGCAGGTAATCCTCAATACATTCCACCAGGTTGAAGTAGTGGACAACCATGAGGAGCTCTATCCAGTGGCTCTGGTTCCCTTTGAGTGGCGGGGGTCTCAGGTTCTCTAAAAGTAGCTGTGAGCCCTGCCATACCTCTGACTTGTCTATTAGACAATCGTCTGGAGCACACTGACTGGAAAGAAGTGGAGTTCAGGTCACACCTGGATATCATAAGGTTACCTGAGTGGGCGGGCATGACAACAAGGTCCATGGGTGCCCAAGAGAGTGGTAAAGGATGCCACCATCCTGGAAATTGTCTTAGGCCACTGTGAAAATGAGGAAGGACAAGGTAGATGGGAAGCCAGGCCCTGAAACTCCAATGGTCATGGAGTAAGTGGAACCTGACGGCCCGGCCCTGGAACCTACCGGGGGGACATTGCCGCTTTGGGAGACCTGCCTGAGCTTGCTGGATGGCAAGTTGAATGTGAGCTCACCAGGGAGGAGTTTTGTAAATCACAGAAGGAATGTTCAACTCCAGAGGGCTTGAGGTGATAAGTTGAGGCCCAGGCAGCTGACAATTCTTGAGAACACCTGATGTTTTGTAGAATGGCCTCATATATAGTGAGCCTAATGTCCCTGAGCTTGGGTCAACCCATGTGTTGGTGGTCCCCAGTGCTACAGAGCCTTCCTACTGGGACCGGCTCTGGATTTGCCCCTGGCAGAACATCTTAGACAGAACAAGATCTTTGCCAGGCTTGCAACCACTTATATTGGCCATGAAAGAAGACAGGCTCAGATGCATTCTTCAGTTTCTATCTCAATTGCCAGGACAGTGGGAAAACAAGGGAAAATCCCAAGGCTCCACTGGTTGCCTTACCTTTAATTTGCATGCCATTTGAAAGGTAGCACACAGACATTGTTGGACCCCTGGGCCTCAAAACATCCTTAGACCCTTAGACAACAGGTTTATCCTGGTTTTGGTGGACCAAGCTACCAGCCGTCCAGAGGCCATACCTCTGAAATCTGTGACTGCAGAGGCTCGAGCCCTGATAGTTTTTATTTAACCAAGTGGGGTTCCCCAAGGAAGTGATGTCTGACAGGAGTACCATCCCCATATCTGCGTACATGAAGTATATGTTTGGTGAGTGTGGGGTAACCACCAATTCTCCACACCATATACCCTCAGACAAATGGGCTTACTGAAAGATTAAAAAAGATCCTCAAAGGCATGCTTGTGGGCCTGCTTGAGCCCATGAGGCCGAACTGGGACATCCTCTTTCCATGTCTGCTGTTTGCCTACAGGGAGGTCCCACAGAAATTGTGGGCCTGCTTGAGCTCATGAGGAAGAAGTGGGACATCCTCTTCCCATGCCGGCTCTTTGCCTACAGGGAGGTACCACAGAAGGGAGTTGGGTTTAGCCCATTTGAGCTCTTCTATGGCATGCTTGTTTAGGGATCTCTCAGTCTGGTGAATGAGGGGTGGAAGAAAGTTACCAGAAAGTCCCCCCCAATAAGTAGTCACCGAGATGATGGCTCTCATGGCCAAATTCTGTAAGAAGGCTTGTGAGAGCCTAGAGGCCAGCCAGGAAGTAATACAACTCAGGTGCCCCAAGAAGAGCACTCTGGTAGTGTTTCAGCCTGAACAGAAGGCATGGGTAATGGAGCCTATGGAGCCCCGGGCCCTTCAAGACCACTGTTCATGAGGTGAAGGTGAGAAAGGGGAAGGCCACCTACATGGTGGACTTCAAATCCCCCTGGAACCTCAAGCCACACTATGAGAGGGCTGAAGTCCCATTCTTCTGGTGACAAATGATGGGGTGGTAGAGGAGAGCGAACCTCTCCCTGACCTCTTATCCTCCAAGAAGCAAAATGGGTCAGTGTAGGGTGTCATACTCTGAGCTCAGAGCAATAGACGGACTGCCTCTAGTTGCTGGGGCAGTCTGCCTCCTTATTCTCCCTCACCCCAGGGTTTACATAATTGTGTACTCATGAGATTGATACTGGAGACAGTGGGGCCGATTCCGATCTCGGCCGGTAGGGCTCCGAATCGGATTCGGCTTTACCGGATCCGATTCGGAGCCCTGTTTCTTGACCGATTCGTACGTGGGTCTGGCCGAGCGAGTACGATGCAAGCGCCCGCGAAATCGCCGACCGACTCGTACGCGGCTTCAACACGCTCCGACCGACTCGCACGGACACAATTCGCACTGCGCGATGGAGTCGTTCCCCGGCCGGGCAAGTACAATGCACGCCGTGAGCAGTCCGACCAACTTGCGCCGTCCGGCTCGAAAGAGCTGTCGGAGCCGGACTTTGGGGGTCCGCGTCGGACCCCCCTGTACGCGTGGCCGCGCGAGTCGCACACAGGGGGGACCCATGGGTCCCCCTTACCTGTGCATGTACGGCGCAATGTGCATCAACGCGTACCCACTGTAGGGGGCGTCCCTGTGCGCCTCGCACCCATTGAGTCAATGGGAGACTGCGTACGCATTGTACGACCGGCTCCCATTGACTTCAATGGGAGTCCGACCGAATCGAGTCCGGGTGCATGCGTGCGCATCGTACTCGTTTGGTCGGACTGCCAGAGTCCGATTCGGTCGGAAATCTCTCCGGGTCCGGCTCGGTCGGAGAGGTTTCCGGCCCGAATCGGAATCGGCCCCAGTATGTCTTTGAAAAATAAAGTGTACAGGTTGTCAGACAAGGTGAGGGCTAGCATTAAGGAAGAAGTCTCCAACATGCTTTAATTAGTGGTGATTGAGCACTCCAGTAGTCCCTGGTCCAGCCCAGGATTGCTGATTCATAAGCTGCCTCACCTGGTGCCACCCCAGAACTCAATTTCTGTGTGGATTATTAACGGCTCAATTCAGTTATCAAAACTGATGCTCACCCCATCCCTCAAGCTGATGAACTCATCGACAGGCTGGGAGCTGCCAAGTTCCTGAGTACCTTTGACTGGATGTCGGGGTACTGGCACGTTACCCTGACTGTGGAGGCTAAGTGGAGATCTGTATTTTCTAGCCCAGGGGGCCACTTCCAATTCCCTTTTGATTGATGAATAGCCCACCCACCTTTAAATGGTTGGTCAACAAGGTCCTGGCTGAGATGAAGGCCTTCTTTGTGGTGTTTGGAAAAAATATCAATTTAAAAGTATAAGGGGAGAGAAATATAAAAAATTAAATATCGTGGAAAAGAAGTATTATTAACAAGAATACTGTTTCTTGAGTAGTAGTGGCTGGGATGCACATGGAGCTGCTCATGTAAACCAGATGTCACAGTCCTACTCACCTGTATGCCACGTACCTCTGAAACGGAGAGAGTCTGTCCTCTCACCTCAGGACTAACCCTCCATGCTGACTGGGGAATAGCTGTGGACGGGTAACCATATGGGGAAAGAAAATATGAGAAGGAATTCTCCTGACGTAATGGGACTCACTCAAGGTAGACGGTGCAGATATATTCTCTAGGCTGGTCACAAACAACAGAGGATGGGGTTCACACAATACGTCCCTTAAAACAAAACAAAAGCACAAGGGTGGTAAAACGCTATTCAAGCACACATGTGTCTCAATCAGGAACGCAACCAAACTTGGTCACAAGAAGACAACATTGAAAGATGCTCACCCATATCATGAATATAAATCATATTCAATCAATCAAACATTTATAGAGTGCGGCAAATCACCTGTGAGGGTCTCGATCGCTGTCGCTGTTTGCTGCTGCGTGGCAGTTTGATCATTCAAAGATCCAGGTTTTTAGTTCTCTTCTGAATTGCTGACATGACGGTGTGGTCCTGAAGTTCAAGGGAAGGTTATTCCAAGCCATGGCTGCCAGGTGCGAGATGGAGCATCTTCTGCTATTGGCTCAATGGATCTGTGGGGAGTCTGCAAGGGAGAGGAAATCTGATTGAAGGTGTCTGGTTGGTTGGTGGAGGATCAGGGGCTTGTTGATGTATGCTGGTATTTTGTTGTGCATGGCTTTGTAGGTGTGGGTTAGCATCTTGAACTGGCATCTCTTCTGAATCAGGAGTCAGTGTAGTTTCTTGAGATGCAGGTCATTCTGGGGAGGTTGAGTATAAGTCTTGCAGCTGAGTTCTGTACTGTCTAGAGTCTCTTCAAGAGGCATGCAGTGATTTCTATTTAGAGAGTATTTCCATAGTCCAGGCTGCTGGTGATGAGGGCCTGTGTGATGGTCCATCTGGTGTTTGCCGAGAGCCACCTGAAGATCTTGCTGAGCATCCAAAGGGTGTAGAAGCAGGTAGAGGAGACTGTGTTGACTTGCTTCCCCATGGATAGCTTGCTAGCCAAGATGATACCGAGGTTGCAGGCGTGGTCAGTTGGGGTGGGGGGTGTGCTGAGCTTCACGTTCCATGGCTAGATGTTTTTCCCAAAGATGAGGACTTCCATTTTTTCGATGTTAAGTTTGAGACATCTGTCCTTTGTCCAGTCTGTGACATTCATTTTGCACCTGTGGAAGTTAGATTTAGTGGTGGAGGGACCTCTGAACAGTGAGAGGATGAGCTGTGTGTCATCGGCATAGGAGATGATGTTGAGTCCATTTCATCTGACAGGGGCAGCAAGGGGGTCATGTAGGTGTTGCGCAGAGGAACGTTCCTTGGTAGACTCTGCAAATGATCTTCTTGAGCTCTGAGGTGGATGGTGGGAGATGGATCCTTTGGGTTCTTCCAGTGAGATACAAAGGGATCCATTTAATGGCGTTTCCCTGAATCCCGATGTGATGAAGTCTGTTGCAAAGGATGAGGTGGGAGACGGTGTCAAATTCAGCAGACAGGACCAGGAAGATGAGAACTGCTGTTTGCCCACAGTTCAGGCGGGTTCTGATATCATCTTTGGCTGTGATCAGGGCTGTCTTGGTGCTATGGTTAGCTTGAAATCCAGATAGGGAGGGGTCCAGGAGGTTGTGGTCTTCTAGGTGTTGGGTGAGTTGCTGATTGATCGCTTTCTCAAAGACTTTTACTGGATAGGGGAGCTGGGTCACCAATGGTTTTTACAGGAGGGGCCTAACTTCCAGTTTCCAGTCCTCCAGAAGTAGGCTGAAGGGGTGGAGGTGTTCAGGACCTTTCTGACTGTGTCGCTGATTGTCTTGATTCAGAGATTAAAGATATGATGGGGGCTTGGATTCATGGGTGCTCCCAAGTGCACAGAGTTCATGATGGAGATAAGTGTCTTGCATGGTATGGAGTTTTCAATGATTGTGAAGGTATTCAGGGTTTGTGTTCATGGGTGAAAGCTGGTTGATGCTGTCTTTGGTGGAGGGTTGGTGTTCAAAGCTTTCATTGATGGAGGTGGATCCACAGTTGCATACAGCAGCAATCTTCCTGGATGCCACCAAGGCATTTGATTTGCTTGAGTGACCTTATTTATTCACCCTTCTCACCCGAATAGGATTTAGCCCTAAGTTAACGGTGAGGTATCTCCTCCATTCCCAGTCTCTCGCGGCACACACCAAGGATGCCCTCTGTCGCCCTTCCTTTTTGCCATGGCCATGGAGCCTCTCATGGCTCGATTACATAACGGCTCGATACAGCAACAACATGCTCATAGAGGTATAGCGTTCACCTCTGGGTGATACTTGTCTCATTGTAAAACACACAAGATGATGGACGGAATGCTGCACATTGGCAAATATTCACCCCCGTCACAGATCTGGGTTTAATCCATCGTTATTTTGCTTCACCACGCCACCCCAGTTCAGACATAGCCATATGCAAATCAGTCTTGACCCTGTGCCTCATGGGAACAGTCCAGACCGAACTGCCAAGCCATGTCTTCCCTGGACCAGAATCAAGCATCCTAGGACCGGTTTCAGGCTATCAGCCTTCATCAGCCAGGATAGCTTGACTCCAGTGGCATAGTGAGCATGGGACCCACGTCTGGGAATACCCTTCCCACATAGGGTGAAATGCAAAACACACAAGATGATGGACGGAATGCTGCACATTGGTATTACTTGTCTCATTGTACGCAGACGGTGTCTGGCTATATGTGAAACACCCTGAGGACAACCTTGACCCCTTGATCAGGGAGTACCTTAGGCTTGGTGGGCTCTTGGGGATACTGATGAATTGGGCAAAATCAACGATCTTTCCGCTGAGAGAAGTCCGCTCAGAATTTCCACTGCAGTGGTCTCAAGGCCCAGTAAAGTACCTGGGCATCTGGATTAGCCGCAACACTGAGGTGTTTTAAAAAAAAAAAATCTTTTCATTGATGACATTATGCATGAAATACAAACAAAGTAACACAGTATTGTACAGAGCATTACATTGATTCAGATCTTGTTTTCCCTCACCCAACTCTGTCTACTTCTAATCCACAAGAATCCCTATACTAGGGTGTTCTGTTCATTCTGTGACTGAGGGTGGAGCCGCTTGCGGGGTTTCACAGATATTTCCCCTATACTCATTCCACTGTCCCCATATTTGTGACCATTTTCTAGGAGATCCCCTTGATTCGTTTATTGTTCGCTCCATCAACATACACCAATATAGATCCCGTTTCCATGCTGTGATTGTCGGTGCCTCTTGTGCTCCCCAGAGCTTAGCAATGTTGCGTTTCGCTATCATCAGTCCCAACGTCACCCAGGTCTTTGTTTTACTACCAAGGTCAGTAAGTTCCCAGATATTTAGGAGGCACAATCCCGGCTTGTGTTTTATCGGGGTCTGTAAAATGTCACCCATGCGTCGAGACACTTCGGACCAGTATCGCTGAATATGTATACACTCCCAGATGATATATATGAATGTGCCCTCCTTGCCACACTCTCTGCCACAGTCAGGAACCTCTCTGTATCCCATTTTTGCAAGAGCTGGACATGACAGGTACGCCCTATGTAGGACTTTGAGTTGTATGAGTTGTAGCCTTGCAGTTTCTCGGGGGGACGCCAGGGCTTCCTGCCAGTCCTCTTCTTCCATACCCGCTACATTCCGCTCCCAGTACTTGCGCAACCGCCGTAGGGGATCAGTCATATTAATAATTCATTTTTGGTATGTCAACGAGATAACTTATTGGGGCATATGCCCGTCGAGGATCCGGTCCTTGAGCGGGGTGGATTCCATTAGGGATTCCCCCTTTGGTATGACTGCTAGCAGAGCATGCCTAACCTGTAAGTATCTGAAATACTCTGTGTTTGCTAGTTCAAATTCTTTCTTCAGCTGCGCAACGGGAATCACTCCCCCATTTTTCCACAGGTCCCCCACCCTTGAGATGCCAATCATACCCCACGATCAAAGCCCTTAGTGTTTCTCAGTGTACCGAATCTGTCTGCGTCCCACAGTGAGGTCATTTGTGTGGTTTGTCCTGCCCCACCCAAGCTCTTGTTTGCGGTATGCCATATTCGAACCGCATGATCAGTGGGGCCCGTCAAATGCAATTTTGCCGGATTGGTGTATAATGCTCTAATATAGTATCCGTCTGGGAGAAGCCAGCGGTCCATATTATATCTAGGGTCATCACAGGTTCTATATATGCCTTGATTTATTACTGCTAGGTGTGAATCCCAGTAGTACCTGCTGACATCCGTCAGTCCAATGCCCCCGTCGTACCAACCCCTGTTTAACATCTGGGTTGCTATTCGGGGGGGGGGTTCCCTCCCACCGAAGATCTCTCTGTTCCCCGTCAATAGCCTTGAAGTAGTCAGCGGAAATCTGGTTTGGCGAATTTTGTAATATATATAGAAAACAAGGCAACAACATCATTTTGAATAGTGCGGCTAGGCCAAGTAAGGACATAGGGAGAGACCTCCAGTGCTTTAGATCACTTCTGAGTCACTGCAGCGGGGCAAGAGGTTGCGCTCTTAATATGCTGTAGGGTCTTTGATGACGTATATTCCCAAGTACTTAAAACCCTCCTGTGCTTCCTCTATCATGTAGTTTTCAGGCAAGGGGGGAAATCTCCGTCTCAGTACATAAATAACTTATTTTTTCCAATTTATTGTGTATCCGGAATATTTCCTGAAATTTATGAAGATATGAAGCGCTCTATTCATTGAGGTTCTCGGTGAGGCCAGATATAGCAATATATCATCGGCCTACAATGAGATGCGGCCAACTTTCCGACCATCGTAAGCCCCTTATAATAGGATCTTTTCGTATCCATCATGCCAATGGCTCCAGCATCAGAGCGAAGAGCAAGGGGGATAGGGGGCAGCCCTGTCTAGTTCCCCTCTCGAGGGTGAATGTTTGTGATTTTCGGTTGTTAACTACCGCCTGTGCAAGGGGCTCAGTGTATAGAAGTTTTATCCAGCTTAAGAATTCGGGGACAAATCCTATTCTTTTGAGGACCGCATACATATATGGCCACTCTATGGTATCAAATGCCATAGTGGCATCTAAGGAAACCACTATTGCATCTTCATGCAGGGTGTCAGTTCTGCACAGCACACCGTGTAAACGCCGGAGGTTAAGTGATGTATTTCTAGCTGGCATGAAGCCCGACTGGTTCGGATGTACAAGTTTTGTTATAACATCGAGCAGGCGGGTGGCCAACAGCTTTGCCAATATTTCGACCTCAGTGTTGAGCAACGATATCGGTCTATAGGTCACGCATTTATTTTTTGGTTTACCACTCTTATGGATGACCACAATTGTGGCGAGTCTCTGGTCAGCGGGAAGTTTCCCCTGCTCTTGACTTTCTAAGTACATACTGGTGAGGTGTGGTGCTACTTTACTAGGGGTAAGTTTATACAATTCCATCGCCTTTCCAGCTTGTAGGTCTCCAATGGCTCTCTCAACCTCCGTAACAGTGAGTTCGCTATCTAGAGCCTCCAGATCGTCCGGGGACAAGGTTGGTAGCGGCATGTCTGATAGCAGGGACTTCGACTCTTCCTCCGTGGAGGCCACATGGGACCTATAAATTTGTTTGAAGTGATTTGCAAACTCGTCGCAATTTCTTGGGGGTCTTTGATTTGCCTATCTGCTTCATCGGTTATCTCAACGACTAACCTGTTGGCTTGCTCCCTATGATCCAACGAGGTCAATAACTTCCCTGCTTTATCCCCAGCCTCATACATTTTACAGAGCATGGCCCTGTATTGGGCCTGTGCTGCATCTGTGGCTAGGTCTTTGTATTCTTTCATCTTTAGTTTTAATAAATGTTTATTTTCTTCCGAGCTTTCCCCTAGTGTCCTCCCCTCCAGCTCTAGGATGTCGGCTTCCAGCTTAGTGAGTTGTGCATTTTTTTCTTTCCGGGCTTCGGCAATCAGGGAGATTGCCTGTCAAAACTGAGGAGTTATAGTGCTCTAACTTTGGCCGATTGATGATCTGGCTTGAGCAGCATATAAAGAGTTGGATTACTCTACCACTGTACATGACTGGATGGCTGGCCATTGCAAAAATGGTGGTCCTGCCTAAACTCCTCTACCTCTTCACAAGTCTCCCACTCCAACTCACTAACTACTTCAGATGGAAACTGTCTTCCAACATGATCACTCTGACATGGGCTGGTAAACAGCCCAGAATCTCCAGGAAAACTCTTACCTTACCATTTGAGCAGGGCGGACTTGGCGCGCCTGACTTTGATTTATATTATTATTGTGTCCATGTGCAGTTTAGCTTCCACTGGGCATACCCCATACAATTCATGGTGCATACCGTGCCCGAACACGACCAAGCAGCTCCATTCCCTCTCCACCTAGCTATATACAGAGCTCAGACCCGTCCCCCCGCTGATGTGGATACGGTGGGATGCATGGTGCATGCGTGGCACGAGCTACACCGCAGAGCGCGCCTGGAGGTGGTGAATGCTCCTTCAGTTTCCCTGACCCGACATCCCGGGTTGCCGTTTCTGACAGAAGCAGGCCCCAGCACTCGATTGAGGAAACTGTAGCTCACCAAAATGGGAGATGTGTTCCCGGAGGGTACCTTTATTGAGTACCACCAGATGTGGGAGTGGGAGGACTTGACTACACTGGAACAGATGATGTACTATCAGCTGTGAGCTACATTGCGTGCTTATCTCCCCTCCTTCCCAGCCATGCCACGTACGTTCCAAACGCTCGAGCGCTTACTGGGGAACCCCCACCTTGCAAGCGAATTACGCTCTTATATACAGCTATGCAATCCACTGCGCATCCCGCAAGCCCCACAAGAGTGGGAAACCTCACTTGGCATCTCAATCATGCAGGAGCAGTGGACCTTCTGCTGCGCGCAGGCGGGGGACACTGTCCCTGAACTATCAGCTCCATCTCATTCACTTCAAATTTCTCCATAGATTATATAGAGCACCAAATTGTCTTCACAAAGCTGGACTGACAGATGAGGTGCGCTGCCAGCGATGCTGCTTCCCCACGGCGACCTTCCTTCATCTAGTCTGGGAGTGCCCCACGATTCAGCATTACTGGACTACTATTTTCGATGCAATAGAGATGATGCTTGACATGCACTTGGTGAGATTTCGCTTGACTGCGCTGCTCGGTTTTGTGAAAGACCTGCCAAAGAAAGGCAAAAAACTTGCGGCCATACTCCTATTGCTTGCAAAGTGGCGCATTGCGATGAATTGGGGGAAAACCCGGGTTCCACATAGAGAGGGGTGGCTCAGGGATGCAGACTTCTGTCAGGAGCAGCTGGCAGATTATTGGGACCTTCTACCCCCTCAGGCCCAACCCAGAGACAAATGGGGTCCTCTGCGCCTCTATATGTGATTCAGTGCAGAGAAAGAGGCACCTACACACTCCCAAATCTCCAGCAATAGAGAGTAGTACGGGGATCATTAATTGAACAAACTCATGTAGCCCTTGTCCACTTACGGACTAAGAGATTGAGACCGGTCAGCCCTCCCCTCTCTCTGTCCCTGTTCCTCCTCTCTTCTCCCCTCCCTGGTTAGTTATGACACACAATATGTTTGTTTTTCTTTTTCTGTTGCAATGCACCTTGTAATTTTGCTCTGGAATCTCTGATTGCAATATCAGACCTCAGGGCTCCAAGGCGTGATTGATTAAGACCAAAGGACATATGATTGTTTTGCATGACTAATGTCTCAAGTTCTGAGGTTCAGTCACCCTTTGATATTGTACACTGCAAGGATGCTTATATATCTGCATACATGAAAATGATGAATATACAGAATGTTAAAACAAAAGCTTTCATAGATGACTGAGATTTTGTCGTGGAAGAAGTCTACAAGGTTGACTCACAGTTTCTGGGAGGATGTGATGTCATTCTCAGTGGCTGCGGGATTGATGAAGTCCTTCATGATAGTGAAGAGTAATTTGCTGTGGTTTGCGCTGGCTTTGATATTTATTTATTTATTTGAAGCTTGTAGAGCGCATGGCTACCTCCAACGGAGGTGTCCCAGCGCTAGCAATGGATACAAAGGAGGTATGGGCAGATTGCCGCATGCTACAGGTGCTAAGGAAGGCCAAAAACCCAAGTTTTTAGAAATTTCCGGAATACAGATTCTGAGTTGGCCTTCCTAATATGTTCGGGCAAGGAGTTCCAAAGAGAAGCAGTTCTCATGGTAAATGACTGGCCACCTGACCTAGCTTTTGCAAAGCGGGGAATGGCTAGGAGTTCTTGATGATTGGACCTCAGGACCCTTGTCTGAGGGTATTTACAGGGTCTCTTCATCAGGTATTAAGGGCCTGTATCTCTGACTGCTCTATATGCGAGAGTCAGAGCCTTAAATTCTATCCTCCTTTTAACTGGCAGCCAGTGCAGACTGCGCAGGTGGGGGGATATGTGGTGTCGTAGCGGGACATTTCTGATGAGCCTGGCGGCTGCATTCTGTATAGTTTGTAACTTCCTGATCAGGTAGGCTGGCAAACCTGAGTACAAACTGTTCGTGTAGTCCAGCTGAGACGTGATCAATGCATGGACCACCGTTTTCCTACAGTCCATGGGTAGGAGATGAAGAAATCTCCGTAAGGACTTCATTTTCCAAAAACTTGACGAAGAGACATGGCTTATCTGGGTCTTGCATGAGAGGGTAGAGTCAAATTTGAACCCCAAGTTCCTAGCAGAGGAGACAGGTAGAGGGGGAGGATTGAGCTCTGATGGCCACCATACGTCCGATTGTGGAGGGGATGGCTGTGTCTTTTGATTGAAGAACAGAACCTCCGTTTTATCAGTGTTCAGCCTCAGACAGTTGTCAGTCATCCAAGCTGAGATGTCAATCAAACACTGTTTAAGGTTGGTAAATGTTGCCTCAGAGTATTCCCTAAAGGAGAACACAAGCTGGGTATCATCAGCGTATGAGACAACACTTACACCGTGTTGCTCTACTAGTGGGGCAAGAGGGGTAAGGAAGATATTAAAGAGAGTCAGGCTTAAGGCCGAGCCCTGAGGGACTCCACAAACCAGAGGGGATGAGATGTGGGGATGCAGCAGTATTTTCTGGGACCGGCCTTCGAGAAAGGAGCTGAACCAAGATAAGGTGGACCCCATCACTCCCAGCTGCCTGAGCCTGTCCAGAAGGATCTTATGTGACACCGTATCAAACGTTGCAGACAGATCCAGCAGCACTAGCATTGCACAGTGGCCATTATCCAAGGTCTCCCGGACTGTCTCAGCTACTTCAAGCAGCGCTGTCTCTGTGCTGTACCCTGACCTAAAGCCAGACTGGGAGTCATGGAGTAGTTTGTTGGACTCTAGGAATTTGGATACCTGTTTCTGCACTTCCTTCTCGAGGATCTTAGCTGGTGCTGGCAGGAGGGTGCGGTCTGCTAGGGCGTTCTTCTTGGTTTCTTTCAGGAGGCAGTGGTACTGGTTCTGAGTGTACCTGAAGGTGGTGTGGTCTTCTGTTTTTTGCCGATGCGCCACTTCCTTTCAAGTTTTCGGCCGTTGTATTTGGTGGAGTGCAGTTCCTTGGTTAGCCAGCATGCTCTTTTGGTTTGTTCTTTGGTCCTGGTTGTCTTGGGCGTGGCAATAGCATCAGCGCATGCTGTGATCCACTGGGAGAAGCTCTTAGGCGCTTGTTCAGTGTCCTGTGTAGAGTCTTGAAGTTGGGAGAGGAGAGTGTCATTCCACTGGTCTTCTGATACCTTTTTCTAGTCTCTTCGCATGGATTTTGGAGGGGCACTGTGGCCAGGGTAGGTGGGTCCTGAGATGGTGAAGAGTACGCTGTGGTGGTCAGACCAGGTGAGTGGTGTGGTGTGAATGTACCTGACTCTGTGACTGGAGGCGAAGATGGGGTTGAGTATGTGTACTGCGATGTGGGTAGGTTCAGTGATGAACTGCATGAGGTCGATGTTGCTAATGCTTTCCAGGAGGTTGGTGAAGTTGGCGTCGCTGAGGTCATCGAAGCAGAAGTTGAGATCCATGTAGGACTCCCATTAATTCATAGGAGTTGATCCAAAAATAAGTTCCTATTAAATGCATAGGGAACATAAACTCAGGACATCCAACCACAGCCTTGGGGAACAGAGAGAAGATAGAAAACAGAACATAGTCTCAAATCCAAGGAGCAGGCAAGAGTGCCTGGGGTGGCTGCGAACAGGGTTAATATGAGGGTTTTACCTCATTATAAGGAAGTACAAGGAAGTGAGCAAGCTCCAGTCTAAGGTACAGTGTAGTGACCTGGAAAGGGTACGAAAATACCAATAAAGACAAACAACGTCTTTTTAGCCTTACCCATCCCCTAGTAAGCAGAAGGGCTGCAACAGTCCATGCAGCCAGGAAAATGAGCTCCTTAGGGCTGTTCTGAAGTAGACACCAATGGAGAAGGCACGAACCCAGGAAAAGGAGCTGGTGTCAAGATTCCTTCACCAAGTTGAAATGGGAAAATAAAGCTAAGCGTTCGGTGAATAGAGGACGCGCTATAAAAAGGACGTGCCTCCCTCAGCTGAACAACTTGCCACAATCAAGTGATGACTGGGCCGTCAATGAGAGCACCATCACGCTACAAAACAGCTTAGCGATGTGGCCCCTGTCATATGATGGCTGCACCACTAATCCCTGCATGGCTGCTCTAGTGGTACGTGACCAGCGAGTTATTCCCGAGCGGCCACAAGGGAAAATAATGCGACCACAAAGAACCACCAGAGGTTCAGCCAAAACATAGAAAACACAAGGTGAGCCCCACATAAAGACAAGGATAGACCTCCAAACTCATGCCCACAATCACACCAATGTAAAAAAAAGCATCAGCCGAGCAAGCAGGGAGGGGCTATGCTCCTGTATCAAAGATACAACAATGGGGGCCCTGGGGAGGGGATCACACAATGCAACTAGCGTGGGATGTAACACCAATGCTCCAGCGCAGCCGACCTGTGGAGACACTACTCCTGCAGGGGTTTGAGACTGTAGGGGTCTGGAAGCTGGTGGTGGAGCCCAGGACATCAGGAGACTCACTCTGGCACTTAACCAACCCTGGGCATAGGTCCAAGGGCCAAGAAGTGAGTGGCGAGGTTGGGGGCCGCAGTTCCAAGATGGTGCATGGCAGTGCAGATTTGCATTAGCCTGGGAAACCCGGAGCTAGTTTTGGAGCTGGAGTTAGGCCAGTGGGGGCCTCGAGGAGCCAGTAGCAGTAGCAGGACCCCCTTCGGATATTCGGGAAGAGGGGTTCTCACCAGTGGATATATTTGGAGATACATGGGGACCTAGGACTTGGAAGCAGGCTCCGCAGGAACAGGAGGTGTCAGCTAGATTCTGAGGCCAGGGTCAGGGAAAGAGGCCCTAGAGGAGTGAAAGAGGTGGATTTTCCAGACACCCAGTTGGTGACCACTCAGTGAGTGATGAGCGGGGCAAGGTGCTTGTTCCCTGTGGTGGTGGCTGTGCCAACTCAGCGGGGGCTGGTCTGCACCCTCTGAAGTTTTCCCCTTGGGGCTGTGGTCAGGGAACCAGCTGCTGCTCAGGGTGGCTGGGTGGGCACCAGGTGGGCTGTGGTGTGCCAGCTGTGGGGGCTTCCAGCCTGTGGACAATGGCAGTAGAGGAGAGACAGGGATGGCATTGTTGGTCTGGTGACTGTGTTTCAGGAGACCGCTGGCTTTTCTCGTTGTCTTGTGGTATGAGGGATGGCCAGCTGGAGTATTTCTGGTGAAGGACCTCATGCATTGAAGGCTGGAGGGCTGACAGCCCCAAATCAAGAATGGGCCGCACCAGGGGGGAGACTTCTGTCCTGCAGGGGACTCCCGTTGATCTGCCAGTGAGTGCATGTGGTGTTCAACTGTGGGCTGCAGACTTGGGTTTGGAGCCCCACATTGCAAAAATCCTGGCAGCCATCCAGGACACCAAGTCCGCTTTGGAGCACAAATTGAGCTGCACATGGAGGACTGGTTGGGATCAGTGGTGTTAGAAGGGAGATCCTCTAAATTATTTATGGTGGAGAGGGCTCACAGTGTGCAAGGAGGCCTCCAGTGCCAAGGGAATACCTGCAAGGCATGGTGGTGGAGCTCCTCAATTTCAGGGATCGCATTCTGCCAGTGACTCAAAACCACAGCCCTTGGCCGTTGGACAGGGGGACAGTAAACATTTTCACAGATTATACTGCTCCTGACAGAAGTCTGCATCTCTTGGAATGTGAATGGGTTAGGTAGCAGTCTGAAAAGGGGGATTGTTAGGAGGTTTTTAGCCAGACATGACCTAGAAATTATATTGTTGCAGGAGACCCACCGGGTGGGCAACACATGTGGGTGTTTCAACAAGGGGAAGTACCAGATGGTGGTTCATGCAGGGTTCTCCCTGGTTCCAGGTGGGTTGGGATCTTGGTGCATAAAACTTTCCCCTACTACATCACCCAGACATGGGCGACCCCAGGCCGTAGTTGAGCAGCCACATGTGTTACTTGGAGTGGGCTGCCCCTGATGGTTGTGTTGTTGTATCTTCTTCTGGGGTTGCAGATAAGCCTGGGCAGAGCTTGCGGAGTTACAGAAAAAGTCAGTGGATTTCTGCGGAGTTCCACGAACAGGTGGAGTATAGTTCAGAGGTTATTATATATGGTTCCCCAGTTACATTTTGGGATAAGCTTTAGTACACCGATAACAATGGCAGCTTTGCCATTTCTTCTCTTGACCGCATTGTTCCTAAATGTGCAGGGACTGATTAAAATTACCACCCAAGAGTGAATGCTCATCCAACAAGTGAAATGAGGAACTAATAAAGGTGAGCAGTGGTCTCTAATTGGGTCCTTTCACAATTGAAGAGGTGATTTTCAGTGAAACACTTATTTCCATATACACTGCTCTTTGGGAGAGCTCGATACAAAATCCATACCCAGGCGTCCGGACCAGATCATGGGTGAGGCCCCTCCGCCTTTCCAACCTGCCCTATCACTGTGCCGCCCATCACTCACGTGTCAGTCCTCAACCCCTTAGCCTTTCAGCCTCTCGCATCCCAATTGTCTCTTCATTACAGGGAAAAAATGTATTTGCAAAGAGGAGGAGCTACAAAATCGGCTTTATTTTTTACCTTTGTTTGCGTTTCCCTCGCCACAGTAATGGGGGGTGGGCGCCGCGACTTCATCTGTGACGACACTTCTCTAAATGGAGGTGCGAGGTGCCAAGAAAGATCACGTCATAGATGCTAAAAGAGCGCATTCATGTTTGATCGGTGAACATTCAGCAAGCAATCCAGATTGACTAGAGTGTCTACAGTGGCCAGTTTTATCCGTAGACATGAAAAAGGGACAGCTTATAGGGCATCTACCCTCTACTCAAGCAGCATTAGAACCCTGGCTAGTTTTTCATTTTTCTGAAATCACAGAGGCAAGCCTACACCTGAGGAGTGATATGTGATCTCAGTATCAAGCAACATATCTAAACTGTTCGTTCTCACGTCTCATCTTATAAACTTAAGAGTTAAGAATGCGGTTAGGTCACCCAATAAGAAATATCCCTCGCCCAAAGTCTCTTCATTTTGATAGTCCTCTCTTTCATAATGGCCGCAGCATTAAAGGGCTAGGAAGAAGCACGTCATGTACTCCTCTCTCTCCAGTCCTCTTTCCATGTGAACGGGGGATAGCCTTCATGCAGGGTGCCAAGTCCGAGATAATAGTGCTTATTAATCAGTATGCACTTATAGGTACTCATTCAAGAAGATGTCAATTTTTGACCACCTACTTATTACCATCCATTATGATGTTAACTTGTGTTTCGCTGGGCATGCAGTACTAATTTCTTCAGGAAACAGTGACGCAGTCTGTGGGTTGGGTTTGGGCAATGTGGAAACATTTGCTAAATAAGCCTCTCAGTTCTTGTTAGTTATCCCTAATTGGAAGAAGTGTACAGAGTGCTGTTATTTTGAGGAAACATGCAGTGCAAGAGAGCAAACCACTCCAAATTGAACATAATAATGTTCATACTGTCTGGGAGCCTCCTAATTCGAAACTTGGCTCAAGGTATATCTCATACTTTATATCATGTTTTTGTTTTTTTACCGGAGATTTGTGACATTAGACTCTTTCCTTCATTCATTCCTTCCTTCTGTCCATGAAAAGGGACTTTAAAGAAGGGAGGATGAGCGCTGGCAATCTCAGCCAGGGTGTGTAGGTGTAGTTTTTGCCAAACTCCGGGCTCCAAGAGGAGTGTGGAGTGGCAAAACGCAGTGAACTCCGCCCATGGAGTGGAGTTTACCACCCAGGCCTAGTTGCCGAGTGAGGGCCTAGCAAGGATGGGAGACTGGTAGTTGGCAGTGCCGGAGGCTCTCACTCTTCTGGGGGACCACAACTTGGTGGCAAGGGGTATTGGGATAGGATTACTCAGACGGGGCACCCGCTCAAATCAGACACACTCTTGGTAGCATTCATGGGCTCAATGGGCCTGGCTGACCTCAGAGGATGCAACTTCCTGAGCAGATACAGTTCTCCTATGCAGCTAATGCCATGAGATTGCTGTCCCGTCTGGACTATCTTCTAGTTCAGCATCATCAGCTTAGCTGTTGGGGGGTCCCTCAATACTTGCCATGGGGCATTTTGGATCACACCCCCATGCTCAGAGTCTATCTTGGGCCAGGGAGGGGTTGGAGGCTGGGTTGGAGCCATGTGTATGTGAGCTCCCATATTGGGACACTAGGTGGTTCTTTATTAAATATAATTAACGTATTATTATTTAATTGTCATTAATTGTTTAATTGATAATTATGTAAATCATGTAATTACGATTTTTTAAATTATATATTTGATGCGCGTTGTTGTGTTCGCAGGGATACAGCGTGGGAAGTTAATTAAATATAATTATTTTATTAGGTAATTACTATTAATTGATAATTATTTATGTAAAATGTGTAATTATTATAATTTTTAAGATATATTTTAGGTGTATGTTTTTCAGTTTGTAGAGGTATAGTGTAGGAAGTTTTTTTAATAATAAATGTAAAAATAGTTCAAATCAAATCAAAATATCTTTATTCGGTTTCATATTGATAAAACCATAAAAGCGCAATATATAAAATACAGAATAAAAAAGTTGTGTAATACAGCTTGTACAAATACAGGAGCAGGACAGGATTAACAGCTTAACAATTTATTTTATGTCTACGTCTTGCCACTAGTATCCCAAGTACCTAGGACAAACAAACACATACATAAAACCCCCTTTAGGTGAATCAGGCTATTGGCAAGAGAAATGTGTGAAGCCAAGGATAGCGAAAAAAGGACGAGTGGGTCAATCACAACTCGCCCTAAGCCTAATGGCAGATTTTAAAAAACTTAACACATAAAAGACGGTATTACCCGTCAACATCTGAAGGAATAAAAAAGCGTGCCGAACTTGTCTAAAATTAGCCTCTTTCAAGATGGGTTTTCTGGGTGTGACCTAAAATGGGCAGAACATTGTAAAGTGAACCATATCTTGCGGAGATGAACCATCGCAGCCGCAGGATGAAAGGGGTTGCCCTCTATTTGTTACCCTGGGATAAGCGAGGAGTAAATAAAAGAGATCCAGCCGAGACCTAGTAAAAAAGAATTGATCGTAGGAGTTTTCAAAACCCAGTAGGTACGGCTCTGCCATCACTGTTATCCTCAACATGACAAAACGACGTACGCTGGGCTTCACGCGCTCCCTCTCCTCCCTTAACATGGTCTGGCGTACGATAAACGATGTCTTTTGGAGGGCTAGATCTTTCTTTTGCGTTCTTTCGGGGATGGAAAAAAGATCTCCTCTTCCCAGGCTCATCAGGCTCCTAGAGTTAGGTTTGTCCATTTATCCCATGTGGAAACACATATTGATCTGTTCTTGTTTGTTAGGAAACTGAAGTTGCTTAAGGTTTTTACACAGCAGGAGAAAAGACAGCCAAGGAGAACTATAACTGTGGGGGAGGACACACAAGATTTAACATCTGACATTCTGAATATTGGTGACATTCCAGGTCTCGCTACTCTACGTGAATTCAAACAGGGTGGGAGGGACTGGACAATCTGGGTTTAGAGCTATATAAAATCAGTCAGAATGATTTTTGACCGAAACACAGGTTCAACCCAATCACACCTCACAATAATATTGACACCTTCTATGAAATAGCGACCTATGACCTTTTGAAACTCTGGAAGGAGAGTAACAGTGATTATGCCAAGATTCTTTTACCAGGCCAGACAACTGCTCTAATGTCCTTGAAGAATGAAACATCATTTGTCATTAAACCATCTGATAAGAGTGGCAATGTTGTTTTATGGGACATTAACACGTATAATCAGGAGGCGAGAAGACAAATATTGATGTCAGGCTTTTAAGAAAGATCTTCTATTATGTTATTCAAACAAACCATGACTAAGTACCATACACTTCTTGCTGGCTGGCATGAAAAGGGACTGTTAAGTCAGGATGAACACCGATTTCTAATGGTAAAATTTCCCATTGCACCATGCTTTTTCTATCCCCCAAAATGCACAAGCATAAGACCGACACCCCAGGGAGACCGATAATATCAGTCAACAACAGCCTGTTAGAAAACACCTCCATTTATTTGGATTTTTTTTTCCGTCCCTATGTCCTTTTGCAGAGATGGGACTGATTTTCTCACCAAAATACAGAATATCCCCTTGAAAGACAGTTAAATCTTGGTAACGATTGACAATGTATCTTTAAACACGTAAATAGACCATGATTTGGTGATAGAGGCTTGCAGGTATTTTTTAAGGGATAAATCAATTGCTTGGTATGACCATTCCAGCATGCTCCTGGAAATGCTGACATTCTGCCTGAAAAATAACATCTTTCTCTTTAGGGAACAGTAGCATAGGCAACTTACTGGGACTGCCATGGGAAGTTGCTTTGCCCCTAGTTTTGCTGGTACTTTCATGGGGTGGTGGGAGGCACAACACATCTGGACAGACACAAACACAAGATGGCCAGAACATCTAGTATTTTGGACATGATATATCAATGACCTTTTTTTAATCTGGGATGGGGTATGGAACAAACTTGGTTCCTTTTTGGAGTGGAAAAATATCAACCAGTTAAATTTAAGATTCACTTGGAAACCCCACAAAACAGTGCTGGAATTCTTAGACATTCTGGAAACAGTGCAGGATGGTATAGTACAGACATGCCTTTTTCGTAAAAAACTGCTGGGAACAGCATCCTTCATGCCCGCAGTCATCATTCCCCTAAACTGAAATGGAGCATCCCCTATGGTGAGATGTTTCAGGTAAAAATGAAGAACAGTAGCCAGGAGTCTTTCCAGAAGGAACAGAGTAAAATGTGTGACAGATTCAGGTCAAGGGGCTATCCCACTAAGGTAATCAAAACAGCTGATAAGAAGGTGGCAGGTAGGGAGAGGGAGAGCTTGCTACAACCCAAGCCTAAACAGCAGGGTGAGAGCATGTTGAGATTGATAACCACTTACAACAATGAGTCCACCTCAGTGAAGCAGCTAATTATTAGGCATTGGAAACTTGTAAAATCTGACCAGGTAATTGGGCACTTGTGAGCCCACACCCGCAGATAACATACAGAAAGAGCAGGTCTCTTAAAGACATATTGGTACACAGTTACCCTAAAAGCCAACAAATGAGCACATGATCCTGGTTAGGGGAACAACAAGAATTCTACAAGTGTGGTAACTGCAGGGACTGTCCACATAGCAGCAACAGGAGAACAAACACTTAACCCAGAGGCAGGAAGGCTAAGATAAAGAAATTCATCAATTGTAATAGTGATTTTACTGTCTATGTGTTTGTGTGCTTATGTGGGTTGCAATATGTTGGGAGTACCATCTTCCCAGTTAAGAGAAGGATCATTTAACACCTACGTGCAATCAGGGACAGGGATCCGGGTTACCTAATTGCGAGACTTTGGCATCAACTGCATTCAAGAGAAACTGATGAGATTACATTTTTGGTGATTGGCAGGATGACACTGAATAAACAAAGCGGGGACAGGGAGCGTACCCTACGGAGATTAGAGTCTAAGTATAGCATCCTGCTAAATAATTGTCATCCTGCTGGACTTAACTATGATTAGGGGATGCATGTACATCTGGGTTAGCCTGCCTAAGAAATCTGAATTCCCAGTCTGTGCTTGTTTCTGTTTTTCACCAACACAGACCAGAGGAGGGGCATTAGCCTAAAGGGCTTTTTTCCATGCGGCCATTGCAAGGCATGAGGCAAAAGCTGGATGAAAAAAGAATACTACAACCGAGCACGGACACCATGATTTCCATCAAACAGTTTTTGACCTGTAGCTCCACTTTTGTGGTGTACATCTTAGAATGCCCCTGTAACCTTAAATATGTGGGCAGTACTACACACATGGCCAAAAAGAGAATACTGGAGCACATGAGGGCCATCACGAATAAAGACTAACATTACCCCATTGCCAGGCACTTCGAAACACATCATTTCTCTGACTGTTCGAAACTCCGTTATTATGCCATTGAACAAATCAATATTAACTTCAGAGGTGGCAATAGGGTACTCCAACTCAGGAAAAGGGAGCCCAGGCATATCATCAGCTTTGGGACACGGTTTCCAGAGGGTCACAACATAGATGAAGAGAGTCTGTACACATCCAGGAAGAGTAGGTGCCAAAACACTCAGTGTCATTCCTTCTTTTGGACCTTTCCAAGTGTTCACCCTGATTCTAGGTTGCTGACTTCACTTGAATTTTCATCTGCTGTAATTTCATCTGCTGAATCTTCATCCACCCTTTGATCCTTCATCTGCTCTTCCCTCGTCTGATTGTTTTTCTCTCTTTTACTTTATATCCAATCTCCTCTTCTCCCCTTTCTCCATACAGCTCTCTCATATGCTTTTCTCATGTTGTACCTGTATGTCTAGAAGCATTGAACATTTAGCATTAGATATTGATGTTTCTCTGAACAGGACAGGACTTTTCCTGTCTTGACATTGCCTTGGGCAACAACATGCAGCATATGACGTCTTTATTTATATATTTAGCACATGCTTTCACCAGCTCAATGCAAGCACATACCGGTTGCTAAATGCAAAGATTGAATTTTGAATTTTGAATCCAACTTTGAGTCCTTTTTCTTGAACTCACCTGTCGCTATATTTATCTTTTTCAGGAGGAAAGAAAGGGACCCAAGAATGGATCCGTAGCAACTTTTTGGGTTCCCTACCCTTTTCTTCAAGGCATCCATCAGGTGCATCGGACCCTTTAGATAAGACATTCTCAAGCCTTTTATCAACATTATTTTATCATTATTGTTTTTCTCACAATATATTTTATGCACTATGTTGGGGGTCTTCAGGGCTTGGTATTACATTTGCAAGGTAAACACGGTTTTGCAATCTATATACATGTTCTTAACAACAGCCTTTTTCTTTGTTAGCTAGAAAGGTTTATTTGATACATGTATTTTGCCTTCCTCCTGTATGTGTGGACACCTACACATTTGCTGCACTTGCTTATGATTCATCTACAGTACCATAAGGTATCGGGCACTATGTCGACAAGTATGTTATGTATTTTGATCACACGCATGGGGGTTTTTCAGGCACTGTGGTGACTGCAATTTAGTTAAGCCGCTGTCGATGTGAGCGTTGTTCACCCCCAGACACATGACCTGCAATGTTCTTTACATTGATGAATGTTTATGTACAGGCAAGGGGAGGGCTCTTATCTTGCACTCATTAACATATCATATGCAAATTAGCGCATTAGATGCAGATGTTCAGTACTTGATACACTTCCTTTTGGGGCTAATGGCACTACGAACATGTGCCAATATGCCTGACACTGTTCATTTAAATTTGATTATTCATTCACAGGTTAAGTCCTATGTTGGTTTCTAAGAATATGTATGTAATGATACTTTGCAATGTACTCTGTTGTGTAATCAAGACTGTATACCGGTCGAAACGTGTCACAGAGGAGTTATAATGTGAATAAATCACTATTTGTTGAACATCTCACCGTTTTTGCCTGAGTGTGAGCTGTATTGTTTGGAACTTGCATATATATATATCTATATCTATATATAAATATATATATATATATATATATACAGATAGATAGATATATATATATATTTATTTATTCACTGAAAAACCATAGGTTTCAGGGACGTTATAGTTAGTTCGAAATTTCACTCTTACAAAACTAGAGAAATTCGGCTGTTATAGTTAGTTGAGCTAACTATAACTCGCGCCCGCATAATGCACTGCTGATGACGTCACATATTACATCATTCATGACATGGTCAGTGACATCACTGATGACATCACTGATGACAAATCAAACGACATCACTGATGACATCATCCAGTGACTATGTGTTTCTGTAAAGTTTAAATATGTTTAATATATATATCTGCCAAGGTGTATTGAAGAATGAGTGGGTGTATAACTGTCTGAATGGATGATTTACTAGGTGCGTCACTGTCTGTATAAGTGAGTGATTAAATGTGTTTTACTAAATGCATGGGTTAGTGACTAAACTGTGTAAATGTCTGTATCAGTCTGTCAGTTGGTGTGTAAGCAGTTTCATGGGTTGGTGAGTAGCTAAATGAGTGTCTATATGGCTTATTGATTGGTTGTCTGAGTATCTGTATTGCTGCCTGAGTGTCTGTGTGCGTGGGTGGGGGGTGTGTGACTCTGTGCATAGATGTGAATAGGTGTTTCACTGGGTGTATAGGTTTAAGACTGCATCTATGAAGGCCTGTATGGGTGTGCTAGTGAGTGAATGGATGTCTCAGTGGTACATGTGTGAGTAACTACTTATGTAAAAGGCAGTATATGTGAGTGTTGGAGTATATAAATGACTATATGTGAGAGTGAGTGATTGTTAGAGTGGCTGTATGGATGAGTGTGTGCTTGTATCAGTGATTGTATAGGAGAGTAAGTATGTGTTAGTATATGTATGAATAAGTGAGGTGGTGTGTATATAACTGTATAGGTGAGTAAATGGGAGTGTGAATGATTCTTTGCATGACTGAGTAGTTGTGTGAGTAACTCTATGGATGAGTGGTGATGTGTGAGTGTCTGAATAGGTGTATGAGTACAAATGATAGTGCTGTATTGATAAGTGACTGCATGTATGAGTGACTGTATGGGTGAATGAGTGGACGTGTATGTAGAGCTGGGAATCAGTGAGTCGGTATGTAGTAACTGGTACTGCTGTGTCTATGGTTTCGAAAAAGGTAGTCTGTATTTTAGAGTGGGTGTATCAAGGTTAAATTAGGGTGCGAGGAGGTGCATCAGATTATCACGTGGATGATGTCATCAGGGATGTCATTTGAGATGTCATCAGTGATATCATTGACCATGTCATGAATGATGTAATATGTGACATCATCAGCAGTGCATTGCGGGGGCGCGAGTTATAGTTAGCTCAACTAACTATAACAGCCGAATTTCTCTGGCTTTGTATGAGTGAAATTTCGAACTAACTATAACGTCCCTGAAACCTATGGTTTTTCAGTGAATTTCTAAGATTTTTTAAATGCTAATTTCTTTTTTTCTTTTTTCTTTTTATTATTTTATTAGCCGTAAGTATAATGCAATACATCACAAACAAACACGTAAGTAGATACAATTAACACATTCCAATCATAAGTACAAGAGAGCACAAAGGATGAAACTTACATTACACAGTCAGAAGTAAACATGGAGAATACATTTGTTAACATAAACGCAAACCAAATTAAAATATACAAATTCTAATCCCACTGAACATAAGACCAGACCTACTTAAACTTTAGCCAAGAACGTGGGCCTCTAGCTTTAGCAAGCGCCATCTCTATTTCATATAGTTCTCTCAACAGAACCCAAAAATCTTTAATACTAGGACTCATTGTTTCAATCCAGGCTCGCACAAACGAGAGCATACAAATATAATTGAAACAGAAATTCCAGTAAGACAACCCCGTTCTTCAATTGTCCCCAGTATTATTTCCTTTTCAGTCAACTGGATATCGTGGCCCACTAACATAGACAGAGCCTGTTTAACACCAGACCAAAATGAACTCAGCCTTGGGCAACTAATAAACATATGCCGTAAGTCGGGAGCAAACTCCAGACATTTCAGGCAATATGATGTAGTTGATAATGATTGGTTCACAGCCCATTTAGAAATAAACTCAGGAGTGTAATATAGCATAAATATAGCCCAATGCTGCTGCAGTTTCAGATTCACGGATGCGACTGCTAAATCTAGGGTCTCCATAGAATCCTGTATTTCTTCTTTAGTTATGACTGTATTGAACATCCGACTTAGCTTTTAGGCAATCTGCATCCCATCGTCACTGACATTAGCTAGCAGTGTCTGATATACTTTGCCTATACGCCCTCGACCTAAAATCTGAAAGAATGCTGACAAAACCTCAGATGAGAAGGGCATCTGAAGTAGGCCAAGTCCACGAATAAAGTAATCTCTAATTTGCAAATACTTAAAAAATGTATTGTGTGATACCCCATACTCTTCTTTCAAAGCAGCAAACGACCGAAACCCTTGCCCGTCATACAACTGCCCAAGCCATACTATACCCTTACTTTGCCACCTTTTCCCAACAGAGTCATGGAATATCTCAGGTAACATGGGGTTCCCCCAAAGCCTAATATACACATGTAACTTTGGAAAAGAATAAGCCATAGAAACGTTCCGCCATATCCTAACAATATCCCTAACTACCTTAAAGCAAACCCTCTTGTAGTAATTAGGGTCAGCAGTTTTATATAACAAAAACCCCATTTCACGGCCACAGGCTACTTGATACCAGAACCAAGTTGTCCCAAAACCGGGTCCCTGAAGCAAGCTTTGAATTCGGCCGACGAATGTAGCCCAAAAGTATAGTTTAAAATCTGGTAGTTTGAAACTGCCCCGCTTATATGACAGCTTGATATACTGAATCGCTCTCCTTCCACGCCGATAACTCCAAATCAAACTGCCTATTGCACTATCTACAGTACAGAAAGGGAGTGGTCCCATTCTAACAGTTCGAAAAAATACGTAATTTAATGCCAGCCGGCATTAGTTCAAATTACACAACAATAAAGTAAAGCGTTCAATATTATTTAATCATATTGAGCATCAGAATAAATCTGGAACAGCGTATTATATTAAGTGCCCCACGAAGTGGGGGAAAAAGGGGGGAAATAGTAAAGTACGCTTTGTGAGGATTGGGGAAGTGAAAAAGAGAGGTAGTGACATCAAATACATTACAAATAGAGCCGGCTTCACTCGGCTATACAATGATCATGGAGACATTTAAAAAGCCATTGTTTTCAATACACTATCACAGTGAAGCAAGCACTGTTGATCAAACTGGCATAGCGCAGTGATGTAGTCGACGTTTTCAGGAGACAGACGCATTAACTGAGATTTGGTAATTCATTTGAATAGAAATAAGGACGAGATTTTGTGTTTCCTTTTCAGTAATTATGGAACCACTGGGCCTTAGCAGATTTCTACATTAATTCCCTGACGCAAGTAGTGACATTGGTCCGTTTCTCTGTCACTTTGGAGCCCTAGAAGCCCATCAACATTCAAATCCTCCATCCAGTCAAGGGTGGTTTCTGGTGCCCCCTTCTTAGCCTGAGGAAGACCCCGGCGTAAGGACCCAAACAGCCTACTTACCTTTTGGGGTCGAAACGTCGACTACATCACTGCCCTATGCCAGTTTGATCAACAGAGCTTGCTTCACTGTGATAGTGTATTGAAAACAATGGCTTTTTAAATGTCTCCATGATCATTGTATAGCCGAGTGAAGCCGGCTCTATTTGTAATGTATTTGATGTCACTACCTCTCTCTTTCACTTCCCCAATCCTCACAAAGCGCACCTTACTATTTCCCCCCTCTTTCCCCCACTTTGTGGGGCACTTGATATAATACGCTGTTCCAGATTTATTCTGATGCTCAATATGATTAAATAATATTGAACGCTTTACTTTATTGTTGTGTAATTTGAACTAATGCGGCTGGCATTAAATTACGTATTTTTCGAACTGTTAGACTGGGACCACTCCCTTTCTGTACTGTATTCTACCCAGGTCCCAGGACTCATCTGGGTTTACCCTTTTGTGTAACTATTGCACTATCTAAACATTTAAAAAATGCCATTGGTACCCTCAAAGGAATTGCATGAAATAAATACAAAAACTTAGGGAGAATATTCATTTTTACAATATTGCACCTGTCAACTATACTGAGAGGGCGGCGATGCCAACTACGCAATTTAGCAACCACCCTCTTAAGTAGTGATTCATAATTTAATTTAATCACCTCCTCTACTCGACTACTAATGCTTACTCCTAAATACGTTGCCGTTTCTGTAATGCCCAATTCGACTGGAGCCGACTTGGATTGATAATGTAAGATTGTCTGTGTTTATTTAGATTTAGTTTATAGCCTGAAAAAAGGCCAAAACGTTGGGCTTCACATGTAATCTCGTTAATAGCATCTTCAGGCTTGGTTGTATAAACTGCTATATCATCTGCATATGCAGTTAATTTAAGATCCAGCCCATTAAATGAAACTGAGGGAATCATAACGTTTTGCAGCAGATGTTGTATAAAAGGCTCTAAGTAAAGGGCAAACAATAACGGAGAGAGAGGACAGCCCTGTCGCGTACCCCTTTGAATAGCAAAATATGATGAAGAGAGGCCGTTTAGCTTGACAGAAGCTGTCTGATTGATATAGAGTTTCTGTATCGCCGAAATAAACCTCTGGCCAAGACCAAGTACTGTCATTGTTAGCCATAAACACCCCCAGACCACACGGTCGAAGGCCTTCCCGGCGTCCAACATCAGCATCCCAACACGCGATTTTAACTGGCCAGCAACATCAAACACAGCAATAGCTGTATTGATGTGGGCAGCCGTGTCTCTCCCAGGGACAAAACCATGCTGCTGCATCGAGACTAGAATGTGAACAACCGGAGCCAGCCCAGAGGCCAAAATTTTCGAGAAGATTTTAACGTCGACATTAATCAATGATATTGGCCGATATGAAGTAATCTCCTCTACAGATTTCCCATTTTTAGGAAACACAATAATATAAGTGATATTCCAAGAGGACGGGGCATTTTCCCCTTGCATAATTGCATTACATAGCACCAAAAAAGTCAGCACTAAGATGTCTTTAAAAATCTTATAGAATTCCAAAGGAATTATATCTTCTCCAACAGCTTTACCAGAAGGCAGTGTACTAATTGCTTCCTCAATCTCCACAGTTTCAACATCTCTTTGCAAAGGCTCAGAGAGAGAGCTTTCTTGGATATACTCCATAGCAATTTGCTGATTGAGACAGGTAGAATTGACATACAAACCAGCATAATATCGCTTAAATTGTTCCACTATGTCTTCAGATGTAGTATAGGCTAGCCCATCTGCCCCTTGATTAATTTAATATTAGATCTAGCCCTTCGATCAGCTATCTGATTAGCCAGCAAGCGCCCAACCTTTTCCCCATACTCGTACTGTTTAGACTTAAACTTGTGATAAGTGTTAGCTACTTTGTCCCTTATCTTTCTCTTAAGTTTAGCTCTTGCTTCATTAACCAACTGATAAACCTGCTGTTCACAGGGATGTTTTATAACAATAGCAGCAGCGTGTTTTTGCTCCAAGTCTAAATAAAACCTATGCTCCTGTTCCAACTGACGTACCCCCAACCGGTTCTGCTTTATGATATATTGCAGCGTGACCCCTCTGACAAAAGCCTTCATACAGTCCCAAACTATTGCAATAGGAGCCGTGCCTAAATTCTTATCAATATATTCCCTCAATATTCCCCTAATATTCCTTGCATGTATCTTACATATTCTGGATTGCAAAGAAGGTGCCTAGGAAAATAAAAAAATCCCTGCCCTACCCCTTTATCCCACGGCTGAGCCTGTATAGTCAGCATCACAGGATTGTGATCAGATGTTATTTCAGGACATACCTCGATAAGTGCACTTTCAAGAGCCTCATTATTTATGAAAATCATATCTATTCTAGTGTAGGTTTTATGCGGGTGAGAATAAAATGTGTATCCCGGCACGGTGGGGGTTAGTCTTCTCCAAGCATCTTCAAGTTGGTGTATGTTGGAGAAGATCCATAATAGCAGCCCTAGTCCTGCCCATTCTACCACAGGATAAAGTATTAGTAGTGTCCATCTTTTTATCTAAAATACAATTGAAATCCCCCATGACAATCAACTCGTCAGCCCAATCCAATAATTCAGAACATAGATAAACAAAAACATCCGGACAATCAATATTAGGGCTATACACCGTGCATACTGTAACCTTGCGCCCCCAAATCAACAACTGTGATAGCGTCCATCTCCCTTTAGAGTCGGCCTTTCTTTGAAGCACCGTAATATGGCAATTTTTGGACTTCAAATTAGTCACTCCTCGAATAGAAGTTGATTGCAAAGTGCTAACAATTATGTCATATCAAAGCTGTTTTAAATACATTCTGTCCTTAAAAGCAAGATGAGTTTCGGAGAGCCCCAATATATGAGGCTTAAATACCTGCAGTTCCTCCGCTACCAGGCGGTGCTTACCCGCATTATTAAGCCCAGACACATTCCAACACATACATTTCAACTCCGGCATTTAACCATATCTTTTAAGCCAAACAAATAACAACTCCCTCATTGCGTATCCCCTTCCCTTGTGCTCTACCAGTACTACCTTAACTAAACTATGGCTATTTAAACCCCACCCACCCTGTCCCCCTTCCCACCAACCTCTAAAAAAAACAGTTGACCGATAGCGGCCAGTTAATCTTGTCTGACCCTCCCCCTCCCACTCAACCCACCCACGTACCAACGGAAAGGAATCTCTGCTGTTCCAAATTGACAGCATAAGGAGAATGCTCCCTCCCTTCCCCCCCGCAAACCCCCACACCAAAGCCCCCACCCCACCCGAACCTCCCAAAAGAGAAAGAGTTTTTCCAGTGTATAACAGCAGCAAATAATATAGCAAACTGTAACAGTATTATACATTATACTGTTATAAAGCACATTTTCATAAGCATAAACAAACAAAGATTATTTCTCTCTGTTAGCCCAGGAAAGAAAACAAAAAGGGTTTTATAGAATTTTAGGAATGTTCTTTTTTTAAAATATTTTCTCCCCCCGTAGTGCCTTCAATCTTTCTGTCCTTTCTATCCTTTCTTGGCAACAGCTTGCAATTCTGATAAAGCTTGTTGAGCTTGACGCTCGTCAGAGAAGAAGTTTAATCGACCATCCTTTAGAAATTTTAAAATGCGCAGGCTCCTGTAGAAAAATTTGCGAGCACACTTCCTTAAACGGGTCTATCAATTGACGCAGCCGCCATCTTTTGTCCATTGTTTGTTTACACAGATCAGATCTCACAAATACTGACATTGTGTCCACCTTTACAGGGGCAGATGGGCGCGCCTTCAGATATATTGCTTGTCGCACCAAAAAGTTGCAAAGAAACACCAAAATCGGCCTTGCGAAGTTGGACCTACTTTGATTCGCCTGTGAAATAGACAATGGTAACCTGTGTGCTCGCTGAACTAAAGTGTCCATATCCCAATCTGCCAGGTCGGGAAAGGCTTTCTGAAAAAGACTTACAATAAAAGCCCGAGGATCTGAGCCTTCCCTCCCTTCAGGAATACCAAAAACCCTTAGGTTCTGTTGCCGTTGCCGATTTTCAAGGTCTTCGAGCTTAGCTTGAATAATCCCCATTTGCGAATCTTGTGATTTTGCAAGATTTACTGTAAATGTGTTGGCCTCCTCAACTGCTGTAACTCGCTCCCGTAACTCCGTGACCTCAGAAGAAAGCTGGGTAACCTTAGACGTGACGTCCCGCAATACTTGCTTTATTTCTTTGCTGTCAGCTTGAGCCTGTTGGTAATACTCTTGGGCTTAATCACTTACTTATACAGTCAGTCACGAACCTACTAAATCATCCGTACAAACACTCATACACCCACTCATTCTTCAATACACCTTGGCATATATATATATATATATATATATATATATATCATGTTTTAACTTTTTAGAAACACTCAGTCACTGGAACATGTCATCAGTGACATCATCATGGATGTCATTTGAGATGTCATCAGTCATGTCACTGACCATGTCATGAGTTATGTAATATGTGACGTCATCAGAAGTGCATTGCTGGGGCGCGAGTTATAGTTACCTCAACTAACTATAACGGACGAATTTCTCTGGTTTTCTATGACTGAAATGTCCAACTAACTATAACGTCCCTGAAACCTGTGGTTTTTTCAGTGAATTTCTAAGGTTTTTTTAAATGCTAATTTCTAAGTATAACGTCCCTGAAACCTTTGGATTTTTCAGTGAATTTCTAAGGATTTTTAAATGCTAATTTATAACTATAATGTCCCTGAAACCTATGTTTTGTTTCAGTGAATTACATAAATGCATACATACTTCTGTACTGAAAAAATGACTGTAACAGTACTGTGTCATGACTCTTAATTCAGCCATGATTAAAACTTAGTTCGCACTGATCAAAATATTGAAGCATTGTGGTGCTAAATGTTTCCTATGTTTATTTCTATTTCTTGTATTGAACTATAGTTTATTCATATGTCTTGTATTCAGAATCATAGCAAGTGTGACGCGTTTTCAGTCACGAGGATACAAATGAGACGCTTTGGAGGTTAACAGTTTTCAACCTCTGCCAACGTGTGCACATGTCAAACAGTTATCACGTGTGAGGATGCAAATGACAAGCTTTAGCGGTTTACAGTTTTCAACCTTTCCCAACATGTGCACGTTTAAAACAGTCAAAACGTGAGCACATGTTAACCGAAAAACGTGATATCTAGTTGCGTGGGGCAGCACGTTGCTTCCAAGACTACTTAGTAACTAAAGACTATATAAACCACACCCCGCCCTTTGAGAATCATTTACTTTCATTTTTGCGACTCATTTACCTGTCCCCAGTCTGCGATACAGCTTCCCTTCTCCAGCGTCCGATTCTTCTTTTACGACAACAAAAAAGATTACGGACTTGTAAGTTGTTCGATTAAGAAATAGTAGCTATGTATAATACGTGACTATTTATTCGAATGATGGAATTAACCATTGTAATTGCTTCTTGTGCTCTAGGAAACAAGTAAATAAAAGTATTTCTTGAAAGAATAATATTTAGAAAAAAGTTTTATTATATCTGGATATCGAGACTTATCAAGACATCGAAACTTTAGGTATTTGTACAAAAGATGCTAAAAAGTTCAATGTGTGTTTGATATTCAGTTGTTACAGTATTCGTTTATTTGCATTTATATCCAGCGTCACCAACTCCTGTTCACAAAAAGACAGAATTCAGAAGACACAGTTCACTTGCGAAACCCTACATTCCCGAGTTCCTGAGAACAGAAACGTTAACGCAATAAGACGTTTGATATCATTTCCTCATTTCTCTTTTTCTCTCTTCTTGTCCCTATTCCCTTCCCCCCTGGGGAGATATAGTCTGAAAGTATATATTCTACCACTTTTATTCTATTGCTCCTCAAAGGGGTTGGCAGCCTGTCAGCGCCAGGACTCAACAATCTGGAATACAAGTTAGTGGCCATCATAACATACTGCCTCACAGTTTCTATGAGTCACAGTGTATTGCCAGAATAATTGGAGAAATACTTCCATTATAAATCACTGAATGGATACGTTCATAGATAGTACTTTAAAAAATTAATCTGTGCATACATAGTGCCTCAGTGAATGCCTTGAGAAACTCTACATTCCCGAGTCCCTGAGAACAGAAACATTGACGCAGTAAGACGCTTGAAGACATTCGTCATTTCTCTCTTCTCCTCCCTATTCTCCTTCTCCCCTGGGGTGATCTAGTGTGGCCGTGTATATTCTACTACAGTGACCCTGTTTCACCTCAAAGGGGTTGGAGGCCTGTCGGCGCCAGGACTGAACAATCTGGAATACAGGTAAGTGGCCGTCATAACATACTGCCTCACAGTTTCTATGAGTCACAGTATATTGCCAGGATAATTGGACAAATGCTTCCATTATAAATCACCGAATGTATAAGTTCATAGATAGTACTTTAAAAAATTCATCTCTGCATACATAGTAGCTCAGTGAATGCCTTGAGAAACCCTACATTCCCGAGTGCCTGAGAAGAGAAACTTTGATGCAGTAAGACGCTTGATGACATTTCGTCATTTCTCTTTTTCTCTCTTCTCGTCCCTATTCTCCTTCTCCCCTGGGGTGATATAGTGCAGCCGTGTATATTCTACTACTACCAATCTATTTCACCTCGGAGGGGTTTGGGGCCTGTCGGCTCCAGGACTGAACAATTTGGAATACAAGTCAGTGGCCATCATAACATACTACCTCACAGTTTCTATGAGTCACAGTGTATTGCAGAATAATTGGACAAATGCCTCCATTGTAAATCACTGAATGGATAAGTTCATAGATAGTATTTTAAAACATTCATCTCTGCATACATAGTACCTCAGTCAATGCCTTGAGAAACCCTACATTCCCGAGTGCCTGAGAAGAGAAACATTAACGCAATAAGACATTTGATGACATTTCATCATTTCTCCTTTTCTCTCTTCTCTTCTCGTCCCTATTCTCCTTCTCCCCTGACATGATATAGTATGGCCGTGTATATTCTACTACTGCCATTCTGTTTCACGTCGGAGGGGTTGGGGGCCTGTCGGCGCCAGGATTGAACAATCTGGAACACAGGTTAGTGGCCGTCATAACATACTGCCTCACAGTTTCTATGAGTCACAGTGTGGTCACAGTGTATTGCCAGAATAATTGGAGAAATACATCCATTGTACATCACTGAATGGATAGCTTCATAGGTAGTACTTCAAAAAATTTATCTCTACATACATAGGGGCATATTATCAAGGAAATGGCGGAAAGAGGCATTAGCTGTCTTGGCTTAACGCCTCTCTCCGCCACTTCGGAAACGCGAGGCTCCACCATATTAACAATGATATGGTGCAGCCTTGCATTTCCCCCTGCTATGGTGCTAAGTTTCACAACTTAGCGCCAACGCTGACACCCTTCGACCAGAGTGCAAGGGTATCTGCGAGCAGGGAGGTTTGTTTATGTTCAGGAAGGGGTCCCTTCCTGCTCATAAACAAACCTAAAATGCCAGTTTGTAACTTACGTGTATGCTGCTTCATGCAGCACACATGTAAGTTACAAAACGGCATTTTGAAAAAAGGTTTCTTTATGTACAGGAAGGGACACCTTCCTGTAGATAAACAAACCATGGCATTTTGCTTTTACATGGAAAAAGCAAAAATGAGGAGAAATAAAGCATTTCTCCTCCTTTCGCCAAATTAAGAGCAGGGTTTTCCTGGACTTAATTTTGGCGCTGCTTCCTATTAACGCTGCCCTTGTTAATAGGCGGCAACGTCAAAATCAATGGGTGTTGTGGTGGAACGCCCACCACAACAACCACTGCATGCCCCTTTCACGCTAAACACAGCGTGAAAGGGGGCCTTATTAACAAGGCATTGTTAAGCTACGTTAAGTGGCTTAACGCTGCCTTGTTATTTAGGTGAAGCTCCTATCGTCAGCACAACGTCACTAGAAGTGACGTTGTGCTGGCGATAGGGGCTTCTTAATATGCCCCATAGTGCCTCAGTGAATAGTTCAGTGCAAAAGTACTCCCTTGCTGATTCCATAACTGCATAAGTAATCCATGATTGATTTAATTTGTGTGGTAGTAGTGCGTACTTGATTCTGTGACTGTATTGCTACTGCCTAAGTAACTATATCAGTAAAAAGATAATACTTACCTGTTTACAACACATCATTGAAACAGCCTGAGTAAAAAGATGACTTCAGAGTAATTTCTCGGTCATTGTGGGAGTGCATAGGTAGTACCTGAGTGAATCGATGAGTGCTTTCGTACTGCCACTCTGATTAATTAAGTGCAAAAATACAAACGGCGGGATTGCATAATTCTGTTGGAAATGTCTGATTGATTGATCTCGTATAGCACAGCCTCCATGATTACATAAAACATTACCCCGTTTATACATTTAACTACCTTGAAACTACTTTTATTCATGAATTGGATTCCTTGGTTTTGCATTTTGCTCTCATAATGAAGATAAGTCAATTTTCGTAACAGAGAACCACACTTTGTTCCGTTCAATATTCTTTAGTTTGTACTCAAGTTAAATTAAACGGAAATTCTAACTTTCCGCCTCTAATTTAAACAGTTTTTTTAAACAAACTCCAGTAGCTGCTGTTAATCCCACGCTCAGTGTGCTTTTCAAAAGCAATTATCTTATACCAAATAACCGCAAGTGCTGTGACCTACAAGCACGCGTTCCGTACAGAGCAACTCTTTCACAACGTGTAACATGTTCCACCAATGTCTTTTGTCCTCCCCCACATGTGCTTGAAGATAGTTTGGTCTGGCCTTCCATTCCTACTTTGAAAACATACATTAAAAGTGAACACTAACAGAAAACGCTACTGTTTCAACAACAGACAACTCTCACATAACGTCGTGAGACCTTCAAATAGCAGGTGGCTCACCTAGCAACTGACATTGACTCAGTCTTCTATGGAAATATCCCACTACATTTTGCACAATTTATACATCAAACATTTAATCACTCTGAAACTCAAGGCCTACCACATTTTTCTAAACTATGCGACTTCCGCCTTGTTATCTCTTTTCAGACTTTTTTTTATAGTAACACCGGATTTCATTAATTCTAATTTTGCAAGCGCATTTGATGGGTCCCTTGGTGCTCCTTCCTTGTTTCCGCATTAGTCGTTCTTTAGCTCCTACTATGAAATGGCTGCCCGTCCACTACTTCAACCCCATCCACAACAAATGCAGCTATACCGCAAACGAATTCTACAACTTTTTGAATGCTTGCCATTGGTGATACTTGGCATCAGATGTAGACTGGATTTCCGCTACGTGTACTTCACCTGCGTGCAACCTGTCTTCTGCTGTCTCCTGTGCCCTTTTGAATGCGCTCTGCAAGTCTGCCTCTCTGCTATCCCCTGGATTATGAACTGTTGCTGCGTCCATTCTTGGCTCATGACCAGGACTGTTCCGGAGACACACGCTTGATGGATGCATTTCATAATGCAATAAGGGGAAGATGGAGTACATGCGCTCATACGGAGAGCCTCTTGCAGCAGAGTATCATCGAATATCATGCAGGTTGCCCTGACATGGTCCTGCTTGCAGAAGATTACGATGACCATGTCTGTTCTTTCGACTTGCTGAATTGGAAGGGCGACACTCTTTGCTTGGAGAGGTGCAGATTACCATTTGGAACTGATTGCATATCACGGTGCTTCTGAGTTCTTGAGCTTCAATGAATCTCCATAAGTGAGCATGGTAATCCGATTTGACGAGCTCTTATTTCTACACTTCATGAACACTGTTTTTTTTTTATTATTCTCTTTTCGCTTTTCCTTCCTTTTTGGATTTTCAGACGTTGAGTTTGTTTACGAATTCCCCTTTACAGACTTGGTTAAGCTCTCTTGATGTTTCCGCTCTGTTTCCCTGGTTGTTGCACAGCTAGTCAACGAAACGGGGGACTTGGCGTTGGGGACTCTACTATCTATATTAAAAGTTATGTAGTCTGCAGACGAACCTCTGAGATGTTTTATTTTATGATAACACTTCTTTTTAGCTGAGAGTGAATCGTAACTCAAGATAGTCCTTTCTCTATTCTCTTTTTCTGATGACATCTCCCTTCATCAGATATCGATTCACTACTATAGTGATTATAATTCTATCATACAGATTCTTTTTTGTTGTGGCACATATACTACACATTCCGCCATGTACTTTAAAATAATTATTTTTAAATGTTTCATGTCTGTGTCATATGTTACAAATACAATACTGACAGTTAATTCCTTTCCCACCATGTTTTCAACATCATTTGCCTGTTCCATGTTCACTACTTACCAACTACTAACAATCTTGGCCTAACCAAACGCAAACCAGAAACCCTTTCCAGGTTACAGTTGACAGTCTCATCATATTACTAAAAGGATGCATACATCGCCTGTGACTTTTCGTAGTGGCATCATACTTAAAAGAAACATACAACTACATCTATACCTGTGTTTTATACCTATCGCATCTTCCAATGGTAAACAATGTTTACCATGAAACTTTTACCCCGCAGGGAATTACAACGCGGTCGTTACAACGACCGCGTTGTAATTCCGCATACCATTACTCCGCAAGTCGGAACAACGACTTGCGGAGGGGGTAGAAGGTGTTGGATTTAAAATCCAACACCTTCCCTACTGTCCGCACCGAGTGGAGTTGGAATAGTAAATTATACTATTCCAACATCCAGCGCCCCCCCTCCGCAAGTCGTTGTTACGACTTGCGGGGTAATGGTATGCGGAATTACAACGCGTTCGTTGTAACGACCGCATTGTAATTCCCTGCGGGGAAAAAGACTGCGTGATAACGAGGTATATTCTCTTCCAATATATAACTCGTGTGAAAATACATGTTCAAGCATAGACATACCTCATCAAAATTAAATGCTAACACCAATCGTCGAGCAATGTAAATTGGTGCGATATATAAGTTGCAACTGTGGGGCATATTAACAAGCCCCTATCAGTGACGTTGTGGTGGCGATAGGTACCTCGCCTTATTAAAAAGGCAGCGTTAAGCCACTTAACGTGGCTTAACGCTGCCTTGTTAATAAGGCCCCCTTTCACGCTGTGTTTAGCGTGAAAGGACCATGCAGTGGTTGTTGTGGTGGGCGTTCCACCACAACACCCATTGATTTTGACGCTGCCCCCTATTAACAACGGCAGCGTTAATAGGAGGCAGCACCAAAATTAAGTCTAGGAAAACCCTGCTCTTAATTCGGCGAAAGGAGGAGAAATGCTTTATTTCTCCTCGTTTTTGCTTTTTCCATGTGTGCTGCCTTGTAGGGAGCTGCACTAGTTGTTATGACTAGCCCAACTTAAAATGGAGGAAGCAGTGCACCTTAGGTGCACTTAAGGCAAGCCCATCAGCCCCCATCTGTGCCCATCTGTGCCCTTCCGGGACCAGGGGCCAGGGAGGCTGCCCCTTTTTCACTAGGTAAGAGACACCTCAGGACAACTGCGAGATCTCTGGAGAACTTCCGCTAGAGCCTGCAAGCAGTTCGTAGACCCCATTCAACCATCCTGGTTCTGCCCAAATTATGGATGGTCCCCTCAGTTGGGCCTTAATCAGTGTCACCCTGGTGGTATTCCACCTCCGTTAGTTGGGCGTGCCTGTTTGATTAACTGTCGTTCTCTGGCCACCCACAAACGGGACATATTCAAACTCCTCACTGAGTCCGGTTTAGATATTTTATTTCTTATGGAAACATGGATGTCGGATGACTCTGGGTCTAACATAATTCAGGCACTTCCCCCTGATTATCATATTGCAAGGCTAGATTGGCAGGATGAAGGTGGAGGTGGGTTAGCAATTCTCTATAGGGAGTCGTTGACGGGCCTCATCTTGCCACTTAAGATCCCTAAGTGTGAGAGCCTTTTCTCTTCACTAACACTATCCTTCACCTTTTCCTTGTCTGGAATTCTGGAATGTAGACCTCGAGGCCCTTATTCCCATTTTCTTCAAGCCTTGCCTGAAGTGGTTGGGGAGTTGTCCATAGATAAAGCCTACTTCACTGTTTTGGACAATTTTAATTTGCATGTGAACGACACAAAATATAGTGCTTCGAAAACCCTCCTACATTATATGGCAACAATACATTTAGCACAGCTGGTGGAGGGTCCTAAGCCTGAGAAGGGCCATACTATTGACCTTGTTTTCAGGTTAAAATTGGCACTCTCCCGGTTTAGACCTCTTTGCCTTTAATTTGGTCGGACCAGGTTATGACTCTCTTTTACTGTTATAACATCTTCTTCGCCCATATCTCTTCCTCTTGTCAGGCGACTAGATCGCACCTGGCCTAAACTTAATGTGGATGACTGGCAAAAGGCCTTGGGAACCCTAACACCTGCTTTCCCAGATTGTGCTGCATTGGCAGCACATCAGTGTACCAGTGGATCACTGAATCACTTAACAAAGTTCTTCCAATCAGATGGAAGAAAGATGGCAACCAGACACACAAATCCCCCTGTTTTAATGCCCATATACTGTTAGTTTAAGGAAGAATGTTTACATATGGAGAGAAGATGGAAAATACATTTTGATGGGTCTAGGAAATCTGTCAGGTTGTACCACGCATAAATGAAATCAGCTCAAGTCATTTTTTTTACCACCAAAATTGCTAACTCCTCCAACTCTCCCAAAGAAATGTTTAAGATTCTTGAAGATATTACTGTGCCACCTACTGTAACCCCCACTGTGGATGCCTCTGTGTAGCACAGCAATGATTTGGCACATTTATTTCAGAAGAACATTTTAGACAATTATTCTTCCTTCTCTGATACAACTGACTCAGTTGGTTCTCCCCATTGTCCATCCCTGTCTGATTTAAAAAATGGACATCTCTAAACTTTCCCAATGTCATGGAGAGTCTTGTTAAAGATCTCTTAAAAGTGGTCAAATCAGACTCACCACTGGATCTAGCCAGGGGTCTGATTGCATTGCTCCAGTTCCCGCACCACTGGAAACATGCAATAGTCAAACCACTTTTAAAAAAGCCTAACCTTGACCCCCTTTGCTTAAGCAATTGCAGGCCTATTTCCCTAACACAGGGAGTTGCAAAAACTTTAGAGAAACATTTTAACAAGAATCTCTCAGTCTTTCTGGAATCTAGGGCAGTGCTTCATCCCACTCAAATGGTATTCCGACCACAACACAGCACTGAATGTGTACTGTTAGCAGAAGTGAAGGAACTAAGGAAACTCCTGGTCTGTGGAGGATCTGTAGCCATTATTCTTCTTGATCTGAGTGCTGCCTTCGACAACATGGACCATCCAACTCTCATTCAGAGAGTTTTCAACGCCAGTATCGGGGGCAGAGCACTAGAATGGCTCTCTTCTTTTTTGGAGAATCAAACCTTCCAGGCTCTGGATCAGGCCTCTTACTCAACCAGTCTCCCCCTTAGTTGTGGGGGGCCTCAGGGCTCTTCCCTGAGTCCCACTCTTTTTAATTTGTACATGCTGCCCCTTGCCGATATCGTGCAATTGTTTGGATTGTCATTGGTCTCCCATGCCAATGATACCAAGCTGGTCATGTCTATCTCTCCTGACCACACTTCCAGTCACCTATCTCTGAATCCGGGCCTCCAGGAAGTAGCCAGATGAATGGCCAGATGAATGGCCAGCCAGTAGCCAGCTGAGTAGCCAGCCAGTAGCCAGCTGAATGGCCAGCTGGTATTATTAGGTAGTCCCTTTCGGGACTACCTAATAATACCAGAACCTGATGACACCAGTGACACCACTGACTGAACTTGCTGACCCGTTTCATTTCTTGTTGTGCAGACTACTGTCTGTTTATAGACATATAAGTATGTGTAACCCTTCTATTCGTCACTACTTGCAGCCTCAGTATTAATGTATCTCCCCTTCTAGCCTCCACTCAAATTCTACATTCCAGTCTTACCCTTTCCCTTCTGACTTGTGCAGCATTGTTTATCTTACATTGGAAAATGATAAAGAAAATAAAAATAAAAAAGAGAGCTCTCCAAGATCGAGTTTGGTACCTATATTAAGATGAGAGGGTTGAAAAGGCCTGTCATCTATGTAACTGCCTCTGTACAAACATTACTCAACATACTCTTACCATGTCAGAATTTCCTTAGCATGCATTGGAGAGAATCACCATTGATTTCTTTGGTCCACTCAACACAGGACATCATCTGATAGTAATTTTGGAAGAGTACTGTTGATTTCCATTAATAGAGGATCTCTCATACACAACTCATGTGCAAGTCATTGAGAGACATGACAGCATTTTTGCAACATTGGGCGTTTCAGCCATTTTGAAGTCTGATAATTGCCCGCCGTAGAGAATTCACGGATTTTCTGGAGCATCTCAACATAAAGCATCAGAAGATTACACCTTTGTGGCCGCAGTCCAACAAACTTGTTCAGCGTTTTATGAGTATGTTAAAGAAAGCAATACACCGTGCAACTCTTGAGAGGCTCAGTTCATAAACTGCTTTGAGTGCAATCCTACGAGCGTATACTTCAACACCTCAGTCGACCATAGGCGAAAGTCCTGTTACTTTGATGTTCGAAAGAGCAATGACAACCAAGTTACCTCAATAGACCAACAAAAAAGTAAGAGGTGAGAATGCAGCTCTAATGAAGGACTTGGTTAATAAGGAAAAGATAATAGCTTATGCCGACAAGAAGTGACGTGCAAGGATGTTCCTGAAGTTTATGTCAGGAGATCTGGTGATTGGCCGCCAACTGCAAAGGAGAAAATCTCATGTTCCGTATGATGCTGTACCTTTCCACGTAGTGTCCACCAGGGGTCATATGGTGACTTCCCAGTGTCTTGGGAAGTCTGTTACCAGAGACTCTTCTCACGTTTTGCATTTAATTGATCGGTCTTCTGATCAGGATGGTGAAAGCAAAACAGAACCTGAAAACCCAGTGACTGCTGTTACTTCTTCACCATTTTCCCCAAAACTCTAACAGTGAAGATGACAGCTCCCAGCATCCGGTGCCCTGATCAGGTAAAATAACTAAACTTCCAAGAAGGTTGATTGAAGAAAAAAAATTATATATATATGTATATATCAACAAACACGCCGAAAATGGAGACGCTAGAATATTGTGAACCTGCCATGTGTCAAACCATAATCAATCTGGCAAAGCAGAGGAACAATTGCTATCTCTCGGACTCTCATACTGCCCTGAGAGCACATTCAACTATGCATCCACCAGAATGGACATCTTTAAGAGCGTTCGCAAACTCAAGCTGAAAAAATATTTCCTACAGCAAAATAAAACAACAGACATGATGGCCGATAGCCAGTTGGATCAACCCCCACATATATCCCCACCACTCAACCTCACGGCATCAGACATGCCAACTCTACTGGACCTGCAGGATCTAATGAATGAAAACATCACCTCTACACCAAACAACGAAGAAATTGAACCTATGAGCAACAGGACATACCGAAGGACTGCAACAACATCATTTAGGCCTCGCTCCTCCTTCAATTCCCTTACACCAAGGGACTCCATCGATATTTTTCAGGAACAAACAGTAAATGGCATTACAAAAACTAAACCACAGAGTGCAAAGAATGACAAGACATAAATCCAACAAACAGGAACTCCAGTACCATCTGTTGATGACCAAACTTAAGTCCAATATTGAGTTGGTAATTCGTAACTCCGACAAGGGGGGGAATTTGGTTTTATGGAGCAAAGCTGACTATATAGAGGAAGCAATGAGCCTGCTATTGGATAGAGACTGCTACCGCAAAAGTGATATGTTATCTCTCAAAACCATGTACAACAACTACCACATGAAATTAGTGGCATGGAAAAATGCAGGGATGATAACTTTGCAGGAATATAAGTTCTTGCGCAATGACAATCCGGTGACACCTATCCTATACTTCATCCCAAAAATCCACAAAAACCTCCAGGGCGACCAATTATCTCTGCCCGCAACAGCTTATTAGAAAAATCATTCCAGTATGTTGATTACTTTCTGCAGGAACACGTGCAGCAGCTCCCCTCCCACATCAGGGACACGGGGGAGTTTCTATCAAAAATACAGAACTTTAAATGGGAGGCTGACTCCATATTAATCACTTTAGACGTAGTAGCATTATACATGTCCATTAATCATCAAGATGGTCTGAGGGCGCTGCAATTTTTCCTAGATAGGAGACCGCCTGAATGTATCCAACATAGCAAAATGCTAATCAATATGGTTGAATTTTGTCTGTGTAATAACATTTTTATGTTTCAGAATGCACTCTACCAGCAATAACGGGGCGTAGCTATGGGGGCCAGCTTCTCCCCCAGCTACGCCTGTTTGCATATGGGATGGTGGGAGGAACTGGTCCTGCAGAAAAAGTTTGAGGCATATGTGACAAATAACATTAAACTTTGGCTAAGGTTCATTGATGACCTTTTTATAATCTGGCAGGGGACACAGTCAAAAGCAGAACATTTTGTAGAAGGTCTAAAAAAAATAGCCTCAATCTTCAATTCACGGCCACACTGATCTCCGAGACTGTCAATTTCCACGATGTACAGGTTTACATTAGAGAGGGCAAGCTGGAAACAAAACTGCACCGGAAACTAACCGCCGGTAACTCAGTGCTGCATGCTACGAGCTCTCACCCACAACATTTGATACAGAGCATCCCTTTTGGTGAGATGCTCCGGCTCAGGCGCATATGCAGTTGTGAGAATGATCTGAAGGCAGCACAGCTAGCAAGTCAAAACAGGTTTCTAGCAAGAGGATACTCAATAAAAAGTATCAACACTGCCATTGCAAAGAGCAATGCAATCAATAGAGATTCCCTTCTCAGCCAGTCTCTACAATCGGGGACTACATCTAGGGTCAGCAAAACTCAGGACGAAGCAGGAGAAACCTTCAGATTCATCCTCGGGTTCAGCAAGCAGGAGAGGGCCATTAAAAATATTATCAGGAAAAATTGGCCCTTGGTCCTGAGTGACCCAGTTATAGGACACCTGGTACCAAACAAAGTTGCCAATACTTACAGCAAGGCACCCTCTATGAAGGAGACTCTGGTCCGAAATGATCCAGGCAGTCAGACAAAGGGTACATGGCTAGCCCAAAGGAAAGGATTTTTTAAGTGCAAGCTATGTAAGGCATGCCAATTTGGTGTCAACAAAACCTCCTACAAGACACCATTTGGAGATCAAGAATGACCCATTAATAAAGCCCTGACCTGTAAGTCTGATTACGTTGTCTATGTGCTGGAGTGCCCTTGCGGCCTACGTTATGTAGGAGGTACTATACTTCAGGGGCATAAGAGGATACTCCAGCACATTAGGGCTATCAAAAACAAAGACCAATCCTACCCAGTGGCCCGGCACTTTGGAGAAGCACACAATGCTGATCTAAAAGATTTGAAATATTTTCTAATTGATGCCGTTCCACCAAACAAAAGAGGAGGGAACAGGGAGAAAGCCCTAAGAATGCTAGAGACACGTTACATTCTTGATCTCGATTCTAAGCAGCCAGGGGGCCTCAATGCCACTGAGGATTTATACACTTGTCTCTAGATGGAATTATGAGACAGGCCTGGTACATACTCAGAGGCGGCAATTACTACTGTAGTCCCCTAACATCAGGCCACAGGGAACAAACAGAAACCGCACAACGCCCCCCCTATTTTACCAACACAGTTTTTGTATATATATAATTTTTAGCTTTTTACACTATGGTGAAATTTGCACACATCACTTTTTTCTCTTTTGCACTATTATCTGTAGTTTTACAGACGTAAGGTTTACAACAATGATGTTTACATACAACGAACTGTATATGCACTAGCACCTTAGAGTTACCTGGAGTATACTACCAAAATACAACACCCCTTACAACAAGGACATAGAGGACTTGCTGTGTCAAGTGGCAAATACCAGCCATAGGGTAGAGAAATATGTACAGGCAATTTTAGCAATCAAAATTTTGGATATTATAAGATTTTAATTGCTGCTATATTTCATACAATTTCGTTGGTTTTATGGTGAAATTCTAAACAGAATTTTAAAGTATTTATACTTGGATGCTATGTTTATTAGAACCCATTTCATGGTTACCTTACAAAACAATGCACCTGTCACTTTAAGGAAATTTAAAAAAATGGTTTAAAAGCTAAATCTCCAACTATGAAGCGCGTCATGTGATCAAGGCCCCCCGGGGTCGAAACGCGTCATGGCCGTTGTTTGATCGAGCGGAATAAAACAACCTACCTGTACTAAATTGTGGTCCGTGCTCCAGTCCTTGAAGCGAAATGAAGGAAGAGTGGAGTACTTTGTTATATATTAATATATATATATATATATATATATATATATATATATATATATGAGGAAAAAAAGTTTTTTATTTAACAGTGGGGGAGATGTAGGCAAAAATTCTGAACAAATCACGGAACGCAGCACAGCCCCTGAAGAAGCTGCACTGGGTTGCGTGACATGGAGAGACCAGGAGAGCGCCATATTCACAGGGATATGTCTCTCTCCTCTCCCTAGCGCCAGTGCTGATTTCAGCTGCAATGTGCCAGGCACCTTAACGCCATAGTGCCTGAGTGTAGTATAGCTTTTGTACAGTAAGGCAACCCTCCCTGGACAAAATATGGTAAGATAAAAGAAAAAACCATTTCCTACATTGTGTGTGTGCTGTACATACCAGCACACAAGCAGAAAAGAAAGAAGAAATGAAAACATTTTTTTTTTTTTTAATGCCAGCTTTTCAGAGGCGGTAATTTTTGGTGCTAAACCCTACCCGTCCATGACCCGACCGCGATCAGCGCCAGGGACCCTGGATCTCCAACCATCCACCGCTACAACTCAGCTACTCTCCTCGCACTCGACCCTGGGAGGAACAACAACTGCCAGCTGTCTGCACCGAACACCACCCATGGACAGTTCTCCGGCCACCACTGCCGCCAGACCTTCAACACCATCAGCACCCCCACAGCCACCACCACCACACCGAACGCCAACACCTCCGAAGCCCTGAAGTACATCCTCCTCAACATGTGCTCCCTGCACAAAGATGCCGTTGAGATCTGGGACCTCCTCGACACCCTCTCACCAGATGTAGCTTTCTTTACAGAAACCTGGACCAATGCCTCATCCATCCCTGACATCGCCACCGCCATCCCCACCGGATACAAGATTCAGAAGAAAGACCGCCCCAACCGCCCGGGAGGAGGACTCGCCATCGCACACAAGAGCTCCCTCTGACTCGTCATCTCCGACTCCATCTTCACCACTGAACACCTTCACTTCCAGACCAGCCCTAGAACCACTCTGCGCGGCACCCTCCGGACCTCCCGCCCCGTTCGCCACGACCATCGCCGACCTCATCGCACCCCACGCCATCGCCTCCATGGACTACATACTCATCAGAGACCTGAACTTCCACCTCGACAACCTCAGCGACACCAACACCACCACCATCCTGGACAACCTAACCAACCTGGGCCTGAAACAGCTTGTCACCACACCCACCCACAAGGCAGAACACACCCTCGACCCCGTCTTCACAGGAGTCAACAGCATCCACTTCAGCCACACCACGCAACTCCTCTGGACGGATCACCACTGCGCACACTTCTATGGTGACAAACCCACTGTCCCCAAACCGGCATCACAACCCCCACAAAGGTACTGGAGCAAAATCACGGAGGAGCAGTTCAACTCCTCCCTCAAACACGTCCCCCACCATCTCGACCGACCCCAACAGCGCAGCCAAAGAACTTCACAGATGGATCTCCAACTGCGCAGACAAGCTCGCGCCCCTACGCAACTCCGACAGACAGCGCCCCAGGAAAGCCACCTGGTTCACCGTCGACCTCCAAGAATCCAGACGCACCTGCAGACATCTCGAGAAGAACTGGAGAAACAGCAAAACACAAGAAAACTGCACCACCTACAAGAACGCCATGATGGAATACCACCAACGCATCAGACCCACCAAAAGGACCTTCATCCAAAACAAGATCCTCACCAACTCCAGCAACTCCAAAGAACTCTTCAATGTCATGCAGGAATTCACCAAGCCCCCCAGCGAAACTACGGACATCACCCCCTCCCAGGACCTTTGTGACAAGCTCGGATCCTACTTCCACCTGAAAATCCAGGACTTCTATGACCACTTCAACAACCAGACACCCGATGCTGAAACCATCACCCTCCCCAGCAACGCCAGCCAGCCTACCATCTCCTCCTGGATCCCAGTCACCACAGAAGACACAACTTCGATCATGAAGGGCTTCCACTCGGGGGGGCCCCCACGGACTTCTCTGCCTGCTGCACATCTACCATAAAGCCGCCACCACCATTGCCCCAAAACTACGACGCACCATCAACACCACCTTCAAGAAGGGCACCTTCCCCAATGACTGGAAATGCGCAGAAGTCAGACCCCTGCTAAAGAAGCCCACAGCAGACCCCACGGACCTCAAGAACTACTGACCCATCTCCCTCCTCCCCTTCACGGCCAAAGTCACCGAGAAGATCGTCAATGCCCAGCTAACAAAATTTATCGAAGAAAACTCCATCCTCGAACACTACCAATCCGGCTTCCACAGCAACCACAGCACTGAGACCGCACATCTCGCCGTCACAGACGACATCCGCACCCTCCTCGACCAAGGACACACCACAGCCCTGACCCTGCTCGACCTCTCTGCAGCGTTAGACACCATCTCTCACCGCACACTCATTGCCAGACTCCATGATGCCGGCATATGGGGAACCGCCCTCGACTGGATCCGCTCCTTCCTCACCGGTGGATACCAAGGAATCAGACTGCCACCCTTCCTCTCCGAACCCACAGAAATCAACTGCGGAGTACCCCAAGGATTATCACTCAGCTCCACGCTTTTTGAAATCTACATGGCCCCCCTCGCCGCCATCGTCAGACACCACGGACTCAGCATAGTATCCTACGCAGACGACACCCAGCTCATCCTCTCCCTCATCAAGGACCCAATCACCACCAGACTCAACTTCCAGGAAGGAATGAAGGATGTCGCATCCTGGATGAGCAGCAGCTGCCTGAAGCTCAACTCGGAGAAGACAGAGGTTCTCGTCCTTGGACCCTCCCCCTCTGCATAGGATAACACCTGGTGACCCACGGCCCTTGGCAGCCCCCCACCCCACGGACCATGCCCGAAACCTCAGCATCGTACTCGACTCCTCCTTCTCCATGACCCGACAGGACAACGCCTTCGCCTCTAGCTGTTTCAACACGCTTCGCATCCTCCGAAAGACCTTCAAATGTATCCCCCCAAATCAAGGAAAACCATCACCCACGCACTCATAACCAGCAGACTGGACTACAGAAATGCCCTCTATGTCGGAATTAACAAGTCACTGCTCCACAAACTCCAGACCATACAAAACACCGCAGCCAGACTCGTCCTCGGCATCCCCCGACACGAACACATCACCCAGCACTTGCGCAACCTCCACTGGCTCCCCATCGAGAAGAGAGTCACTTTCAAGATACTCACCCATGCCTACAAACGCCTCCACAACACCGGACCCCAATACCTCAAAGAGAGAATCTCCTTCCAGGTACCCAAGAGAAACCTCCGATCCACCGACCTCGCTCTCGCCGAAACACCACGAATCCGCAAAGCCAGAACAGGTGGAAGGGCCGTCTCCTATATCGCGGCCAATACCTGGAATGATCATCGACATCAGACGCGTCCCCTCCCTGAACACCTTCAGGAAGACACTCAAGATCTGGCTCTTCGACTGAATGGAGCTGCTGACCCCCTCCCGCGCCTTGAGAACCTCACGGGTGAGTAGCACGTTTACAATTCACCTAATTGATTGATTGATTGATTGACTAATTTTAGTAGATAGAGTTTAGCATCAAAAAGCATGGGTGGTTGCATGGGAACACCCATGTACCCCTCATGTAATGCCCCCTTGGCGTAAAGTAATGGAAAACAGTGTTTAGCACTGCTTTGAGTTAATTTCAGGTACTTTCCATCACAAATCCAGATTTGTATTGAAAAGTGAATAAGGAAAAAACATTTTACGATGATTAGCTTCACTTTTGTGGCGCTATCCCAACGCAAAATGTTTGAGAATGTTTGAGAATCTCCCCTGTAGTGTCTTGCAGTGTTTTATGACAGGACCCCTTTTGGCTCCTAATTTACTCTGTAGAGCTGAGACATTGGTGTTAGAGCGCAATGCCATGAAAGCTTGATTTAGAATGTCGGGCTTGCAGCTACATGCAGCAGAATAAAGAAGTATAATACTAAGCTCCATGTGTGGTGTGTTCATTAGCGGGTGCCGAGGCTGGAAAGACGCCACATACTAGAATATACAAAGGCACTGTGAGGAAAGAGAGACATCAATTGTAAAAATGACTTTTTCATTTTGATTTCAAACACAAACTCTGCGATTGTGCCTAGGTCATTGCCGCCACAGTGCACTATCACCAGGTCTGGGTGCTCACAATCCAAAATACTCTCATCCATTGGTAACAACTGATACCACTTCATACCTCTATGGGCAATACACGTGATGTCCAAGTTTGAAAATCCAAGATTCTTGACAATAACACATTTATTGGCATATTTTCTAGCCCAATGGATGAAACTGTGTCCCAAAATCCAGAGGGGAACTATGGTGCAGTATGGAGATGTCAGTCACAAGAGGAGTGCTCAGCAGAATGAGTAAGCTTCAGATGGAATATGGACTTACCAGAGGAGAAAATAAAAAGGAGGGAGTTAAAAATATAAATGTAATTGGTAGATTTTTGGCAGTTAACAAAACCTAGGGTAGGTTGTAACCAACTGCTCTTTGTATGGTACACATTTACTTGTTAAACAGGAGGAAGTTTTCTATCAGGTGAGTCTCAAATTGTGCTACAATCCCATGAGAGTCTTATGAGAGTCATTTACCAGCTTCTGCAGGCTCAGGAGAGCTGCCGATTATGCTGGGCTTTTCTGACTCTCACGTGGGTGTCACAAGAGATTTTGAGAATGGATATTAAGGGAAACAGCACAAATACATGCATCATGAAACTATATGGTAGCTCTGAAAAGAGACATTTTTGTTAACAGTTTTCAACAACTATAAAAAATATTTGTGTTTTCTAACATTTTTAAAATATTTTTTTGTATTTTAAAACATTAATAGGATAGGAAAAAAACATATGACTTGAAGTGTGAAACAAACACCAACATCTCCTTGAAAACAGAAAGGAGAAAAACAAGGGGAAAAACTGTAAAAAAAAAAAGGGGCATTTGTGATCTTGGACAAGCTACTCCTGGGCAGACCTGCTTGTCTCTGATGAAAAAATTATCTGCTAACACAAGCAGCAAAATAGTGCTTTATTAAGGTAAGTAGGATTATTGTCTGCTACAGCACTACTACCTGCGCAGGCACAGTATCTCCTGGAGTAAATGATGTGGAAGCCCCTGAAGAGTTGTCTAGCTCTGCAGCATGAGCCAACTCTCCCCGAACAAGCCTTTGTGGATGCATACATCTGAGGTGCCTCCACATGCCCATGGTACTTATCCTATACTGTTTACTTCTGTTCCCCCAACTGAACTCCTTTTTCTAAAGTTTACCAATGACATGCTTTGTAGAAACATTCTTGTCATCTTGCCGCATTGCAAAGTACTGCCACACCAAGAATTCCTTAGGAGGCTGAGAAGCTGAGGTGGCTCAGCTGGTCCCTAGGGTATGGTTCCTCTCAAGGACTTCTCACAAGACTCCAATCGGCATCTTGTAAGATCATAAAATATCATTGCTTTATAAAGTTCATGAAACAATTCATAACCAATTTCTCCAAGCTAATCAACATCTCCAATGTTTTAATTTGTTCAGAGTTACAAGAAAACACCGTTATTAACCTAATTCAAAATGCACTCTTTTGCGGGTAGATCGCAGGAGCTGAACAGGAAGTGCTTCCCATTTGGAGTCAATGCGGGTGATTGTGTGTTCGACTCCGGTGAGCATCTTGCGAGATTGTAAAAATATTATTGCTTTATATACTCAAAACAACAAATCCTCAACAATTATACTAATATAAACAACATCTGTTACTTTGTTTAAGATTACAGGAAACACTGTTCCTAACTTAATTCCAAATGTACGATCTCGCGAGAGGTCCACAAGAGTCAACCAGGAAGTCCATCCTCCTCGGAGTCCACACAAGGAATTATGTTTTCTAACCCAGCGAGCATCTCGCAAGAGTCACAACCTTTTTTTTAAAACAAAAATAAATGAATATTAGAACTATATTTTAATGACTCTGTGATTGTAAGTTAACATTAAATTATAGCTGAACACATAAAAAAGAACTCTAAATAGTAGATCAAAACAAAAAATAGAACTCTACGATCTTTCGAGCATCTCACAAGAGAAATCACACACTTAAAAAATAGATTTATATAATGGAATTTAATACTATACAATATTAAAAAACGGATTATTCTCTTTTTGAATTATAGTTACGACTTTAATGGAAAAACACATACAAAGCTATGAAAAGTATGCTATTACAATATTTATGAACTTGCGTGGCGAATGTCTCAATACGAGAGTCAGAAGAACTGAGGAGATAGACAATCTCAACACAAATATTGTTGTATTACTCTGTTTTATGCTCAAACATCATTTTTAGAAACATTTTGAAAAGTGTGAACCCTTTCCTGTGAACTTACAATAAGAATGCAATTCCCTTTCAGAATAATGTCTGCACACAAGATATAATATCCAGTTATTCTACCAACCCTACACTTAAAAAAAATTACTTTAAAAACAAACTAGAAATTCACAGAAAAATCCAAAGTTTAAAGTAATGTTATTGTTAGGTGTGATAAACAGATCTGTTTTTGTTTTATAAAAAAACCTTTGAAATTCAATGAAAAAAATCAAAAGTTAAAGTAACGTTATATTTAGGTGAATTTATCAGTGACAACATTAATGTATTGAACTAAGAAAAATCACAGAAATTCAGCAGTTATATTTAGTAGCACTAACTATAACTTGCGCCCCTCGATGTATTGCTTATGACTTCACATATGACATCACTCATAACATGTTCTATAACATCATTTGTGACATCAAAAAAAAAAAATGACATCTGAAATACATAATTGATTACATCATCCTCTACAAATTACTATGGCAATAGAGACCTGACAGTGAGTACAAAATAGCTCAGGAGAATGTCAGCTATTACTACTGCCACCACTGATACAACTCACTTAGGTATTAAAAACACTAAACTTATGGCATACACTTTACAGTTATCATAGATCACATTAGGAATCAACCACACATGTATGGGAAGCACTCTTTCACTACAATCTTCAATTTCTATACAATTGTTGATGAAAACCAAAATAGTGAATGCCAGTCCCAAAAAACTAACCTACTACATACAGCATTAATCTGTATTATACGTGTGAGTCTCACTGAACCTATATTTAGAAATAAAGTTGATATCAGCAGAAAAGTGGGTACTGTAAAAATATTTTTCCTATGGAAAGAGTTTACTCTGTTTCAAACTGTTCGCAGACAGGGAAACTCTCATGATAAATACACCACAGAGTATTTAAAAAATCTACTAAGAACTATGTACACTCTATGCAACACTTGTAAAAAAAAACACTATTTCCTAAAAAATGCCACAATCTGTAGGTACTAAATAACAAACTACCTGCACCCTTCATACTGTGGTGAAAACTTTACCGATAGCTCATCTTTTCTAGCACATCTAGGAGACGTGCATATCTTAGTACCCGGTGCACACAGTCTTCTATGGTAATATAAATTATCAAGTGACATGAGTCTCTCTAATAACTCAAGACTCTTTACAAAAGATAGTATCTACTATGTAGAATCTTTCTCCTGCAGGAAACATTTTCGGCAGAACCAAAACATTGTGTGGAGCACAAGTCAAGTGTTAGTTGCACACACAGTTACTCTTGAATACAAACATTTATAATGTCTTCAATACCTCTACACAGCTGCAGTGCATTATGAGCACATGCATTTGGTTAACACTTACATCCATTAGCTAGACCCAAACTGTACAAAAATATATAGAAAAGTTGAATGGTAGTTACCTGCCACTATGTAAACTGTAAAAGAAATTTGCACACTCCTTTGATGATGTCATCATTGATGTCATCAATGATGTCATTTAAGATGTCATTAATGATGTCATACAACATGTCATGAGGGATGTCATATGTGAGGTCATAAGTAGTGCATGGTGGTGGCGCAAGTTATAGCTAGTGCAGCTAACTATAACTGCTGAATTTCTGTGGTTTTTGTGTTTAAACTGTTAATGTTGGCACTGAGAAATCCACCTAACTATAATGTTACTTTAACATTTGTTTTTTTCAGCAAATATATTTACAGCTAACTATAAATTAAGCACTGCAATGCACTGCTTCTGACCTCACATATTACATCACTCGTGACAGGGTCAGTGACAACACTGATGACATCACTGATGACAGCATTGATGCCATCTCAAATGACATTACTGATGACATCATCCAGTGAGTGTAAGTATTTTTTAAGAGTTTATGATTGTCAAACATAATTAGTAAGCTACTACAAAAGTTAAATTTGAATATTTGGTGTACTATTAATGAGTGATTTTACTTCTAACATATATATTATATGAGTGGCTGTGTGACTGTGTGTATCCATGTATCCAGTTTCTGATTGGCTGTATGGGTGAATAAGTGGGTGTGTAAGTAGCTGTGTTGGTGAGTGAATGGCTGTATTGGTGAATGAGTGGCTGTGTCAGTGACTGTGTGAGTGCCTGTATGCATGGTCTAGTGGATGTATGAATGGGTGAGTGAGTGGGTGTTGGAATTTCTGTATGCGTGAGTGACTGTGTACGTAAGTGGTTGTCTGGGTAAGTGAATGGCTGTTTGAGTGGGTGTCTGGTTAAGTGAGTTGGTATATTAGTGCCTGTATTGCAGAGTGAGTGTCTGTGTGAATAGATGTATGGGTGAATGAGCTGATGTGGGAGTGATTGTTTGGATGTGTGAATGTAAGTGGATGTGCGGGCATGTAGTTAGTGTATGAGTGCTTCTATAGGTGAGTGAGTGGCTGGGTTGAGAGACTGTATGGGTGAGTGAGTGGGTCTATGAGTAGCTGTATTGGTGAATGTATGGCTGTGCAAGTTGAATGGGTGAGTTGTATGAGTAGCAGTATAAGGGAGTGAGTGGTTGTGTAAGTGGCTGTATGGATGGAAGAGTGGGTATGAGCATGATTGTATGGATGAGTGAGTAGGTGTGTGACACGTATGGATATGTGAAGAGGTATGTGAATTGTTCTGTGGATGTGGGTATATGAGAGGTTGTATGGGGGTGTGAGTGGGTGTGTGAATGGGTCTGTGGATGATGTTATCAGTGATGTCATTTGAGATGTCATCCGTGATGTCATGAGTGATGTCACTGACCATTTCAATATGTGAGGTCATAAGGAGGGCATTGCGGGGGCGTAACTTATAGTTAGCTCAGGTAACTATAGCTGCTGAATTTCACTGGTTTTGTACAAGTGAAATCTGAGCCTAATTATGAAATCCCTGTGACCTTTGTTTTTTTTTGTGATTTCTAAGTTTTTTAATTTTATTTCCTAACTATAATGTTCAAGTAACTTTTGTTTTTTCTGTGAATTTCTAAGGTTTTTAATTTTTATTTCCTGACTGTAACCTGTAACCATCAAAAATGAGTGTGTGAGTGAGTGCAAGAGTGTCTCAGTGGGTGTGTGACTGAGTGCATGAGTGTCTCAATGGGTGTGTGACTGGGAGTGTGAGTATCTGAGTGGGTCTGGGTATACCTGCATATGTTTATCACTGGATGCATGAATGGGTCCCTGAGTGTCTATCTGGGTCTGTGAGTGAGGGCATGAGTGTCTGAGTGGGTGCATGAGTGTCTGAGTGTGTGCCTGAGTGGGTCTGTGAGTGGGTGCATGAGTCTCTAAGTGGGTCTGTGAGTGAAATGCATGAGTGTCTGAGTGGGTTGTGAGTGGGTGTGAGAGTCTCTGAATGGGTCTGTGAGTGTATGCATGAATCTCTGAGTAGGTGTGTCATTGGATGCATGTGTAATTGGGCCTGTGAGTGGGTGCATGAACCTCTGAGTGGGTCTGTGAGTGGATGCATGAGCCTAAGTGGGTCTGTGAGTTGGTGCATGAGTGCCTGAATGGGTCTGTGGGTAGGTGTGTGATTTTATGTGTCGGTCTGTGAGCAGGTAAGTGGGTCTGTGAGTGGGTGTGCAAGTGGCAAGGGGGCAAGGTCACATTTGAATAGGGTGGGGAGCTGCATGGGCCACCTCCCTGGGCCCATCGCCCATCTCCCAGTGCCCAGCCATAAACAAATGGGGGAGGAGGGCCACATGGCCACCTTTCCTGGGCCGATTTCAACCATTGGGACCACATCCCCCGGGGCTCAGCCATATCCTAATGGGAGAGGCAGGATACACAGCCCCCCTCCCTGAGCCGATTTCAACCCAAGGGACCCCATTCCTAGGGCCCAGCCTTATATTTTTGTCATTTTGATTAGGAGAGGGGGGCATGCAGACCCCTGCCTGGGCCGACTATGGCCCTGGGGACCCCACCCGAAGCCTGGCCTTTTAAATCAATTATTTGAAATAGGGGAGGGAGTCATGCAGCCCCCCCTCCATGGGCCAATGTCGGCCTCAGGGACCCCATCCCCTGTGCCTGGCCATTATGCTATGAGGCTACCCTCCCTCGGCTGATTTTAGCCCAGGAATCTACCCCCAGAGTTTGGCATCCGTTCCCTGGGTGCACCCAGTGTGATATGGAACCGCGGGGGAGCCTCATGGCCTCGCTGCCCCTGCAGGCTCCCTGCCTCCTACAGGAGGTGTCATTGGTGCTGCATGGAGGGAGCGACTGAAAGGCTGTCAAAGCTCCTGACAAGCCAAAGCAAACAGCTATATCCCTGGGTGAGCACCCTGGGACATAGTAGAAGCTGGCCCTGGGGGTCGCAGTCCCAAAGGCCATGTATGGCTCCAGGAGGGGGGCCTGCAGCTCCCCTCCTTTGTAGTTGATGGGCCAGCCCCAGGTAGGTGGTAGTCCCCAGGGCCATATATGGCCTGGGAGGGGAGCAGTGCATCTCCTCACCCACTTTATAATGTTCATTTGGCCCTGGGGAGGTGGTGGTCCCCAGGGTTTGAGAGGGTCCACTAGACCCTCATAATGATCAAGTTAGCCCTTGGAGGTGATGGTCCCCAGGGAACCAAGGGTTACGAGATCCCCCATTTTGTGTGGTAGTTAGCCCTGGGGAAATGTCAGTCCCCAGGGGTTGGGGGGTCTCCGCAAACCCCCTCTGATTCAAAACATAAGCCACAGGGAGGTTGTGCTCACTGGGGCATAGAAATGCCCAAGGATGGGGGGTCCGTGTACCCCCCCTCCTTTATTGTAAATGTATTTGCGCATTCTCCCGGGACCTGGCCCACATGGGTGCTATCTACAAAAACAGAGCGCTGTTATATATATATATATATATATATATATATATATATATATATAGTATAACATAACTAATAAAATATTTAGTTTACATTATATATATGTATACTGTAACATAACTAATGAAATATTTATTTAACATTCTTATAATCTTATTAATATTGTATTGTAATATATTGAGCAACTATACGAGAGGCAACCAAACCTATCCATCATGGAAGAGAGAAAATTCAAGTTTCCAACTGCTTGCGAAAGGAAGCATTGGAGGAAAGACTGGCAATGTGAGTGGGTAGCATGTTCCGCAACTTAGCAGCACCTCCCCGAAATGACCGTCCCCTCCACCGGCATTTCGAAAACTAGGTATCTCCACCTTCCTAAGAGAGGCCGCCCTCAGCTGTCCATTGGGAATATACCAGTGGAAGGCTGTTCACAAGTGCAGCCACATCTGGCAGTGGAGAGCAGTGTGAATTAGACAAAGGACTGTAAAAGTCACAAGCTTCCTGATCGGCAGCCTGTGAAGGGACCAAATGCCGCCCCTGACCGGCTAGATGTCTTGTAGCATCCAGGACTAGACAAGCAGCAGCATTCTGAATAGTCTGAAGTCTATTTAAAGGGGCTTTATTGATATTCTAGTGCAGAGCATTACAATACTCAAGGCACAATATAATGATCGCGATGACCACTGCCACTCTAAGCTTGGCTGGAATGAGAGGAAATACTTTTTTTAAAGTCATGATAATAAAGAAGCAGGAGCCCACAGTCCTCTTTGCCTGAATGTCAACATAAAGAGAAGTGTCAAAACCCCCCCCCAACATTTTTGCCTCAGTGACCTGGAATAGGTAAGGGGATGCAAAACTCTGCTCACCACAGTTCTGAACATACCAATGTTTGCTCTCCAAAAATCAAGATCTCGCTCTTGTCGGCATTCAGTTTCAACAAATTCTCTTTCATCTCTTTTTTATTGTACATGTAGTATTATGAATATACACATATATATGTAAATACATTTAAAATATTCAATAAATAACCCTTTTGCTGCTAGGCCATTTCTCCCCTCTGTGCTAAGCCTTTTTTTAGCCATTTTGGGTAGTTTGTGATTAGGCCCCTGTACATTTTTGTCCACTTAAGGTATCCACACCAAATGTGCATGCTTTTCTTCCAACATCCTGTGAATTCTAAAGGTACCTGCTTATACACAGAACTATGCACAAGAAAACAGGACCTCAGTAAATAGGGGTGTACCTCTTATCACCTTAGTACCCAAAATCCCAATCGACTAGCAATAGTGGCTCATTCGGTCTCCTACAAATATCAAGAAGCTACGAATGTTTAGACAATCCAGAACACAACTCACCTCAGAGTCCCGGGAACAAGACACTCTTTCGCTCTCACGTACTTGTCCACAATAAAAATAATCAGAGTCACTAAATAAGTTCAAAATGTTTATTTTGACTATAGTGATTCATAAAACAGTATGTGAACCACAACTAGCAGCAAAATGCATAAGGCAAGAATCATTACCATTGTTACAAAACCATAGAATATTAAAGGAGTCGTCATTTTATAAAGACTGTGAAAAAGGCAAAATAACTGGGCCTAATCACCCTCCCCTTGGTAGTAAGAAGTTATTTTATATAACAGAAGATCTCTAGGCGTTATTAGCAGACCCCTACCTCAAAGCTTAAACGCAAAGGTTTACATCATAGGAACAGCAGAGCTCAGCTCCATGGAACGGCTTTCTTCAAGTGTGTTTCAAAAACATGCAACAACGTTATATCAAAGCTCGATTCTTCCACATTGCAGTTGTTGGTAACATGTTTTGTCTAGGTAATAGGGACTGACCAAAACAGAATAACAAGAGACATTGTTGAACGACCTTGCACATTATGTTCAGACAGAATTGAAGGGAAAACTGAGAACGTGAAAACAAATCTGTTATCATGTACAGGGTAGAGGCTGTTATAGGGATTCTGCACACACAGAGCTATGCACAGGATAATAGGACCTCGGAATATAGTGGTGAGCCAAACATAAACCTTAGCACCTAAAACCCCAACCCAACTAGCCTTAGCGTCCCATTAGCAACAATGTACCAATGATTGGACAACCCAGAACACGGTATCTCTTTCTCAGGACTCGCAGAGGCAAGAACACTCTTTCGTCACTCACTCGTACCTGTCCACAACATGCGTAAGAAGAGACACAGTATAGGTTAAAATGTTTATTTCAACTTAAGTGCTCTAAGATACAGTACACGTGTCAGTACTATCAGCATAATGCATAAGAATAATATAATCAGCATAGTTACAACTCCATAGAATACAAACGGGAAAGCAGCTCATAAAGCAGTGGATATATGTCTAAATAACCTTACCACCCTCCCCGTGCTGGAAGCTAGTTTATTATAAAAATAGAAGACCTCTGGGCTTTGACTAGCGAACCCCCATACCTCAGTCCCTAGATGCAAAACTACATCAGCAGACAATCACAGCTCTTCTCCCTGGAACGGTTTTCTCCAAGTGTGCCTAGAGCGGGAAAACCGCAATATTAAAAGCACACAAATTTCTCCATGGCAGCTGTACATAGTGTTATGTCTAGGTGCGAGGGACTGGCCAAATCAGCAGGAACAAGTAAACGTTGTTATTCGACCTTGTACATGTTATGCAGACTGAGCCCAAAGTGAACAGGAGAAAAGCTGAAAGATAGAAAATGCAGACAGTGCTAAAATAACTTGGCAAGAGCAGAGGACGATAGAACAACGGCTCAGAGTAACGTGTGCAAAGAAAAGCATCATGGCAGCCAGGCCTAAGACAACATAGTAAGGCAGGTCAGGAGGCTACAAACCACAAGACAAGGCAAACTGTCGCGAAAACAAACTCTTAGCAGAGGCGTGCGCAAAAGCTGAAGCATAGGGCAAGCAAAACTCATGCTAACTTAGCAATGTCGACAATGTATCTAAGGGTACATAACCCCATATAACAGTTTTAGTATTTTACTGGGACATAGCCTGTTTTTGCTACTTTTTGTGCTTTCAACCTCCTTCAAGTTAGTGGTAGAAATGGGTGTGAAAGCAATAATGGATCCCGGAAAGCTATACATTTCTGAAAAGTAGACAAAATTGTGAATTCAGGAAGGAGTCATTTGTGTAGATCTTTCAAGGTTTTGTTTTATAGAAACTAACAGTTGAAATTAAGAAAAAATGAAAAAGAGTTGTAATAACAGCCATTTGTACCAACGTTTTCACCTGTAACTTCTTATAAGTATGACAGATGTTTGAAAGCAATATACCGTTACATCCACTGGACCCTTCTGGTTGTGGGTATATACAGGACTTGTAGGTTCACCGAGAACCCACGGAACCCAGAGCCAAAAACTGATCAGCATCTTGCAATGGTTTTTCATTGTGTACCCGGTATATAGCAAATCATTTGGTAAAATAACCAACAGTGAAAAATAGGTATCATAGACACCTATGTATTTCCGAAATGGGAACAAAATATTGAGTTGAGAAACAGAACCTATTTGCACATCTCCAAAATTGTGGGTAGCCATACTAGCATGTGAATTATAGGACATTTTTAAAGTAACTTGTTTTTACACATTGTCTTACATTTGGAAGGCAGAAATGCATTGAACTTCAATAGGTAATAACCATTGCCCTACAATTCTGTGTTCCTGTAAGTCTCCTGATAAAAATGGTACCTCACTTGTGTGGGTAGGCATGGTGTCCATGACAGGAAATGGCCCAAAACACAACGTGGACACACCACATTTTTACAATGAAAACAGACCCTTTTTTTGCAAAGTGCCTTGCTGTGGATTTTGAACTGAAACTTAGCCGACACCTAAGGAAACCTAGCAAACCTATACATTTTTGAGAACTAGATACCCAGAGGAATCTAGGATGGGGTGACTTGAGTGGCTCTCACCAGGTTCTGTTACCCAGAGTCCCTTGCAAATCTCAAACTTTGTAAAAACAAAAAAACAAATTTTCCTCATATTTCTGCATTGGAAAGTTCTGAAATCTGTGTGGATCCATGAAATTCCACCCACCCGCATTCCCCCAAGTCTTCTGATAAAAATTGTACCTCACTTGTGTGGGTAGGCCTAGTGACCGTGACAGGGAATGGCCCAAAACGCAACGTGGATACACCACATTTTTACAGTTAAACTGTCCCTTTTTTCAAAGTGCCTAGCTGTGAATTTTGAACCCTTGCTCTGCCGGCACCAAGGGAAACTTAGCAAACCTATACATTTTTTAAAACTAGACAGTCCAGGTATATATATATATATATATTCACTGAAAAAAACCATAGGTTCAGGCGCGTTATAGTTAGAAATTAGCATTTAAAAAACCTTAGAAATTCACTGGAAGAAACATAGGTTTCAGGGACGTTATAGTTAGTTGGACATTTCTTTCGTAGAAAACGATAGAAATTCCCCGCTATAGTTAGTTCAGCTAACTATAACTCGTGCACCTGCAATGCACTGCTGATGACGTCACATATTACATCATTCATGACATGGTCAGTGACATCACTGATGACATCACTGATGACATCTCAAATGACATCACTGATGACATCACTGATGACATCATCCAGTGTCTGTGTTTTTCTTTAAAGTTTAAATATGTATTATATATATGTCAAGGTGTTTTGAAGAATGATTGGTTGTATAAATGTCTGGATGGAGGATTGAGTAGGTGCGTGACTGACTGAGTGATTACATGTGGCTTACTGAATGCATGGGTTATTGACTAAACTGTGTGAATGTCTGTATCAGTCTGTCTGTTGGTATGTAAGCTGCTGCATGGGTTGGTCAGTAGCTACATGAGTGTCTATGTGGGTTATCGATTGGTTGCCTGAGTATTTGTATGGGTGCCTGAGTGTGTGTGTGGGTGGGTGAGAGGTATGTGACTGGGCATAGATGTTTGAGTGGTTGATTCACTGTGTGTATGGGTTCAAGAGTACATGTGGAAACAGCTGTATGGTTGGGTGAGTGTGTGTATGGGTGTGTTGGTGAGTGAATGGATGTCTCAGTTGTACATGTCCAACAAACTACATATGTAAAAGGCAGTGTATGTGAGAGTTGGAGTATATAAATGAATATACGTGAGAGTCAGTGATTGTGAGAGTGGCTGTATTGTTGAGTGTGTACTTGTATCAGTAATTGTATAAGAGAGTAAGTATGTGTTTGTTTCTGGTTGAATAAGTGATGTAGTGTGTGTATAACTGTATAGGTCAGTAAATGGAAGTGTGATTGATTCTTTGCATGACTGACTAGGTGTGTGAGTAACTCTGGATGAGTGGTGGTGTGTGAGTGTCTGTATAGGTGTATGAGTGCTTATGATAGTGTTGTATTGATGAGTGACTGCATGTATGACTGATTGTATGGGTGAATGAGTGGATGTGTGTGTAGACCTAGGAATCAGTGAGTGCGTATGTAGTAACTGGTATTGGTGTGTCAATGGTTTCGAAAATGGTAGTCTGTATTTTACAGTGGGTGTATCAAAGGTTATATTAGAGTGTGAGGAGGTGCATCAGATTTTCACGTGGATGATGTCATCAGTGATGTGATCGGTGATGTCATTTGAGATGTCATCAGTGATGTCATCAGTGATGTCACTGACCATGTCATGAATGATGTAATATGTGACGTCATCAGCAGTGCATTGTGGATGCACGAGTTATAGTTAGCTGAACGAACTAGAATAGGGGAATTTCTATGGTTTTGTACAAGAGAAATGTCCAACTAACTATAACGTCCCTGAAACCTATGTTTTTTTTTAGTGAATTTCTAAGGTTTTTTAAATGCTAATTTCTAACTATAACGTGCCTGAAACCTATGGTTTTTTCAGTGAATTTCAATGTTTTTTTTAAATGCTAATTTCTAATTATAACGTCCCTGAAACCTATGTTTTTTTCAGTGAATTTCAAAGGTTTTTTAAATGCTAATTTCTAACTATAACATAGCAGTCGCGTTTGCAGAGTGGTGGAGAAAGGTGAGTGTGGCTTTCAAACACCTCTTAGCATCCCACTGTGTGGGGTTTACTGGAGGTAACGTCAACCTTGGGGGCCAACTACCCCTTTTATTACCACCATAAGTCCCACACAGCAGGATTGCAAACTTCTTATATCAGGCCCACCCCCTCCCTGCACCACTGTGCAAACATGCCCCCTAGCACGTTGTAAGTTGGGGGATTAAGTCCCCTTGAATCCTGAGGGTCCCTGTGGGCCAACTAGCCCACCAGGTACCTCCAATAATAACCACAGAGCTGCTTTGCAGAGAGGTGGTCCAAGGCCACGCCACTTTTTACACCTCTCTGCAACGCAGCTCAGTGGCGCTTACTGGAGGTACCTGGTGGGCTAGTTGGACCCCAGGGACCCTCAGGATTCAAGGGGAGTTAATCCCCCAACTTACAAAGTACCAGAGGGCCCGTTTGCACAGTGGTGAAGGGAGGGGGTGGGACCTGATGTGACAAGTGTGCAAATGCGCCCCTTGGCGTGTTTTAAGTTGGAGGATTAAGTCCCCTTGAATCCTGAGGGTCCCTGGGGGCCAACTAGCCCACCAGGTACCTCCAGTAAGCGCCACAGAGCTGCATTGCATAGAGGTGTAAAAAGGGGCGTGGCCTAGGACCACCTCTCTGCAACGCTGCTCCCTGGCGCATACTGGAGGTACCTGGTGGGCTAGTTGGCCCCCAGGGACCCTCAGTAATCAAGGGGAATTAATTCCCCAACTTAAAACACGCCACGGAGCGCGTTTGCACACTTGTCACATCAGGCCCACCCCCTGCCTTCACCACTGTGCAAAAGCGCCCCGTGGCGCGTTTTTAGTTGGGGGATTAAGTCCCCTTGAATCCTGAGGGTCCCTGGGGGCCAACTAGCCCACCAGGTACCTCCAGTAAGCACCACTGAGCTGCTTTGCAGAGAGGTGTAAAAAGGGGCATGGCCTACAACCACCTCTCTGCAACACAGCTCCCTGGCGCATACTGGAGGTACCTGGTGGGCTAGTTGGCCCCCAGGTACCCTCAGTAACCAAGGGGAACTGATTCCCCAACTTAAAACGCCCCACAGATTGCGTTTGCACACTTGTCACGTCAGGCCCCACCCCCTGCCTTCACCACTGTGCAAATGCACCCCGTGGCGCGTTTTAAGTTGGGGGATTAAGTCCCCTTGCATCCTGAGGGTCCCTGGGGGCCAACTAGCCCACCAGGTACCTCCAGTAAGTGCCACAGAGCTCCGTTGCAGAGAGGTGTAAAAAGGGGCGTGGCCTAGGACCACCTCTCTGCAACGCAGCTCCCTGGCGCATACTGGAGGTACCTGGTGGGCTAGTTGGCCCCCAGGGACCCTCAGTAATTAACGGGAATTAATTCCCCAACTTACAACGGGCCAGGGGGCGTGTTTGCACAGTGCTGCAGGGAGGGGGCGGGGCCTCCTGCGACTTGCGGTTCCTTTTTTTTTAATTAAATGACTGTTATGGGAGGGGGGTTGCATGTCCCCCCTTCCCTGGACCACTTTTGGCCCCGGGGACCCCATCCCCCTGGGCCTGGCCAGCCTTTGAATTTTTTAAATTTTTTGGGAGGGGAGCCACGTGGCCCCCCTCCTCAGGCCATTTATGGCCCTGGGGACCCCATCCCCCGGGGCCGGCCTTATCCTGTTTCTTTTTTTAATTCTTGGGGAGGGGGGCCACTTGGACCCGATTCCTGGACCACTTCTGGCCCCGGGAACTCCATCCCCTGGGGCCTGGCCGCTCCGTTGGGAACCGTGGGGGAGCCCCAATGCCTCCATGGTCCATGCCGGCTCCCCGCCTCCTGCGGGAGCCGTCATTGCTTTTTCACAAGGAGAGCTGCTGACATGCAGCTCCCCTTGTGGAAAAGCAATCCTGCTTTGCTTCATTGAAGCGAGAGCAGGTTTCCCTGCTCTCGCTTCAATGAAGCAAAGCAGAGTGTGCTATGACAGGGCGGGAGCCGCACGGCTCCCTCCCTGCCATAGCAAACAGCAGTGTCCCAGGGGTGGGCTCCCCAGGACGCTGCAGGAGCCGGCCCTGGGGGTTGGCGGTCCCCAGGGCCATCGAGGGCTCCTGGAGGGGGGACGGCCCCTTCCCTTCATTTAGAAAGCCCTGGGGAGGTGGTGGTCCCCGGCGCTGGGGGTCCGTAAAGGACCCCCGAAATTGTCAAAAGAGTGCCCCGGGAGGTGGTGGTCCCCAGGGCGTGTAGTGGGGGTCTTGCCCCCCTCACACTTCTTTTGTTTTTTAAACAGAGCCCCGGGGAGGTGGAGGTCCCCGGGGCTGCAGGGGGGCCGTGTGCCCCCGCATACAATTAAAAAAGCCCCGGGGAGTTGACGGTCCCCGGGGCTGCGGGGGAGCCGCGTGCCCCCGCAAATAATCAGCATAGCCCCGGGGAGGTGGTGGTCCCTGGGGCCGCTATTATTATTTGGGCAAAGCCCCCAGGACCTGGCCCACCCGGGGGCCTCATTTAAATGAAGCACGGAATTACACCAAATTTAGCAAAAAGGTAGCTCTTGGTTCTGAAAGCGACCTTTTTTTTACATGGTGTAAATCCGTTCTGTAGTTCCTGAGAAATCAAAAAATAAAAATATCGATATCTGACCTCCCGAGCACGAGCTTCATTCTTATTGGCTGCCAACACTCTAAACCAGAGTGTGTTGGCAGCCATCTTGTGACTCGTAGAACAGAGTCACATGAAAAAGGTTTAAAAAAATTATATATGTAGGATAAGGGTCAGGGTTGAAATACCCTGACCCCCAAGGGCTGGTCAGGGGTCCCTTTATCATGTTTTTTGTTTTTCAGCAGAAGTCACGCTGGGTGCGCGAATCCCGCAAAGAAAACAAAAAAAATGAACCGCGGCCTCCCGCGCTTCATTTTCCTTAAGCCCCCGGCAGGGCCAGGACCTGGGGGCAATGTGTTAGGATATAATGTGGGCCTGCAGCACCCCTGCAGCCGTGGAGACCACCACCTCCCTAGGGCTTTATTTTTTTAAGGGTGGGGGGCCTCGCTGCCCCCCCAAGCCCCGGGGACCACCACTTCATGTCATGCAATCACCAATGCATTAGGTATACACTGGTTCAATCACCAAGGTAATACCCTTGCACTCCTCCAATTTCCTTTTCAGGATCTATGCACTCCTCCAATCACTTAGTCAGTATGCATGCACTTATGAACTCACCCACTCACTTGGTATGTACTCCAGTAATCCTCCAGATATTACCCCTCTGGTTATGCAATCACCGAGGCACTAGTTATGTACTACTCCTGCAGTCATGCAATAATGCAGGCTGTACCTATGCACTCATGTAATAACCCAGTCACTACCTGTACAGTTATGCAATCACCCAGGTTCTACTCATGCAGTCTTCCAATCACCAGGAACTACCTAAGCACTGCTCCATGCACCCAGGCACTACCCATGCACTCTTGCATGCACCCAGGCATTACCCATGCACTCTTCCATGCACCCAGGCATTACCCATGAACTCCTCCAATCACCCAGATATTGTCTCTGCACTCATACAATCACCCTGTATGATATGTAGAATCATCTAGGTCCTACTGTTGCACTCATCTGTTCACCTAGGCACTTCTAAGTGAGTGATCTATGCCTTTACGTGCTATTTATACACTTAGCCATGCACTGAACCTTTATGTGTGCACTCATGTAATTAGCCAGTCACTACCTTTGGAGTCATACAATCACCCAAGTACTATCCTTTGTGTTTTGCAATCACTCAGGCAGATCTATTACATGTCTCAGTTTCTAGGTTTCACTATATTTCAGAAATATTGTATATATATATATATTTTAGATATGATGATGATCTGAAAAGGAAGAGACATATGTATGCATGCTTTTAACGATATGGAGAGACTTATGGTTGAGTCATGTAATAGTCTGCTGTTTTATATTTGGCAAGGCCCATCACTCATGCACTTATAAAACCCCCTAGTACTTCCATGTTAGTGCCTGACTGATTATATAAGTACATATGCACTGATGCAATCATCCAGTCATTACCCTTGCACTCATGCAATCACCCAAGCAGTAGCTATGCACTCATGCAATAATGTAGCCACTACTCATGCACTTATATAATCATTCAGGCACTAACAGTGTTATGAGATCACCCAGGCACTAGTTTTGCACTCATTTATTCAGTCAGGCGTTATTTCAGTACTACCCTTGCACTCCTTCAATAAAGCAGGTATTACGCTAGTACTTATGTAATCACTCAGACAGTAGTCATGCACTTATAAGATCACTCAGGCACTACCTTTGCACTCTTCCATCACTCAGACATTTCCTTAGTACTCCTGCAATCACCCACTGATTTGCTATGTACTGCAGTAATCCTCCAGATATTACCCCTTTAGTTATGCATGCAGCCAGGCAGTCGTTACGTTCCACCGTTGCAGTTGTAGAATCATCTAAGTTGCACTTATCTATTCAACTAGGCATCACTCAATGTATTTCTTTATTTATAGATTACAATATTTGTATATAATTATTTTAATAATATTACATAATTTTAGAAAGATAATAAACAGTTTTTTTTTTTATATTCTTCATAATTGTTAAGAAATATTCAGTATGACAAAAAAAGTTCAAAAGAAAAGAGAACAAAGGAAACAGAACGAATTAAAGGATAGAGAAAAGCAGAAAGTAGGTGAAGTACAACATGTGATGTTGAAGAAAAAGTCTTCTGATAAGAGAACAAAAACATTTGTTAAAAGTGTTTTTAAAAAAGTAATCGATATTGAAAATAGGGAAAAGAGAAAGAAACGTACTACAAGCAATCAGAAGGAAAAGAAAATCGGAGAAATTAATGGAAAATCAGGTTATAGGAAAACAATCCAAGTTGAAATAAGGATGAAACAATATAAAGACATTAGAAAGAGAATGCATAAAAGTAGAGTACTATAAAATTTATTGAAAGATTGCAAAAAATATAAAAGAAAATCAGCATTTTACAAGATGAAACAAGAGACTGAAAGTGTAGTTGAAAAGGCTTTTGAATTGAAAAGAAGATTGTTTATATTAGTATTGAAGAGAATGAAAACATTGAATAAAATAATGCACTTTATGAAGGAGAAAAGTAAAAGAAAAAGACTGGTTAATAGAACTAACTTTTGCAAAATCTTTTCTGGTGAATGGTAGCATACTTCTAATACGGAACCTTTTTTTAATGAAGAAAGCTATTTTTAAAAAAGGACATTAGTTCATGCAGTTGATACCAGGGGTCGTTGTTATGAGGTTAAAAACAGTTGGGCAATTGAAAAAGAAAAGATGGTTCCTAGAAATGTGGAAGAAGTAATAGCTGAAGAAGTTCAAGGGAGACATACACAAGCTCCAGTATATAAGTGGTATTGTAGTAGTATTTGTAGTACACAACAGGAATCTATTGATATATTACAAAAGTTCTTACCAGACTATGGTAAAAAAAAGTGTTAAACAGAAGATTAAGATGTTCCAAGGACTAGATCCTTGTAAAGTGAGAAAATATAGTGGCTTGCAGGGTCAATCTCTGGCTTGCCTTTCTAGAAAAGTGTGTCAAAGTACTTTTCATCATTTAAGAAATTTCTGAAATGTGGAAGTTACTAAGAAGATTGTACTATGTGAAAAGTCCTGCATTATCTTTAAGTGAAATAAACTCAGCTCTTTTGCATGGTTCAGTGTTGGATGTAACAAAGTTTCTGATGACATAGAGTTTCATTTCTTTGGTGCTGAAGAGGAGTGTAGAGAAAGTGAGAGTTTAATAAGTGTAGGTGTTGAAGAAGAGATGGAAGATACTGCTACTGTGAAGTTTGCTGAAGAAATTATAAAGTTTAAGGTAGTTTCTTGTGAAAATCCAAACTATGTTTATATTTGTTGTCGACATACTCACTATAGAAGTCAAACTAGGAATGTTGATGTGTATTTAAAAAGTGAAAAGGAAAATAATGATAAGTGAGAGCAATTTGGTGGTTATTTGTTGGTGGAAGGTCGTTTTGAGTTGGGTAGTGATCAACGTATTTGTAAATATTGTTACAGCAAATTAGAAGAAAACAAAATGCCAGCTAGAGCTGAACATAACAACGTAGAGTTGGTAGCTATTCCTCCGGAACCGGTAGATTTAAATACATATGAGTTCATTCTTCTTGAATCTGTGCACCCCTTTCGTTCGTATGGAGCCTAAAACAGGTAAGCTGCCTCCAACAGATTTACAAGGAGGTTTAAAAGGAAGAGTTGTGTATTTACCTTTAGAATTTAAGAAAAATATTGAAACTGTTGGTGTAGACAGAGAGGAAAGTGAACCTGTAGTTATTCTAGCTAATGGTGTACCAACAAAGAGTCGGAAAATATGGCAAGAGTTAGTAGATGTCACCAAACTTCAAAAGGCTACATTATATCTTGTGCAAAACAATATTTATTATAAAAATGTATATGTGGAAGAACAAGAAATGTCTTTAGAAGATGAAAGAGAAATTTCAACTGGACAAATAGAAAAAGTGAAGAAATTTATGAACATTATAGTACACATCCTCTACATTCAAAAGAAGTGATAGGAAATACTATTGAATTATTCCAAATGAAGAAAGCGAAGGGAACTCCCATGAGTGTTTGGGAAAAAAAGTTTAGAAGCTCATTGATTTCCATAGCTCCTCCCCACTGGAAAAGGTGGACGATATGATGAACGACCAGTACAGATTCCAGCTTCAGAATATCGTACAACAAGATTGTACTCAGAAGATCCAAGATTTTGACAGTGAATTCCATATTTATTTCATCTTCTGTTTGAAAGTGACTTGTCTGGACTTTCATATGCAGTGAACCACATATTAAAAACAGGAGTTCATTTTACATATCTTTCTGCAAAGGAATTTTTGGACAAAGTTCAACAAAGAGATGATTTTTAGAATCTCAGTTAATTAATTTGATGGCGTGTCAACGTGGTACTAATGAGTATTGATATTGTCGTCACGGAGAACTTAAATGTATGTTAAGGAACTAAGGAACCACTACATGGCTTGTTACGCTTAGCTGTGCTGAATACGCATGGGACGACTTACTTGAATTTCTACGACAAGCAAATTCAAATGTAAAAAATAATGAATTGAAGACAGCTGGAGAAATGTGTGCAGATATTTTAATCATAGGTTTCAAGCTATGATGTATTTTATCTGCAATAAAAATAATCCACTGCTTTGAGAAGTTATTGATTTCTTTTGGAGAAAGGAGTACCAAGCCAGAGGTGCTCCTCATATACACATGTTATTATGGATCAAGGATGCACCAAAATTTGGAACTGATGGTGATGAAAGTGTTTTGTCTTTCATTGAAAAATATGTTACCTGTGCCATTCCAAAAGAAGGAGGAGAAAACAACTTGAGGCAGCAAGTTTTACGGTTTCAAAGTCACCGATGTGGGAAATACCGTCGACAGAAATACAAGTCAAAGGGAAGATTTTATACAAAATGTTGTTTTGGATTCCCACGTCGAGTAATTTCAAAAGGAAGAGTCAACAGTTTCATATCAGCAGTAAGGCATACTGTAACTCGAAAATCTCCGAAGAATACTTACAACATAAAAATAACTGAAGATTTAAAGTATATTGATGACTACAATCTAGTGATTTTGACAAAGTGGAATGCAAATATGGATATCCAGTATGTTGCAGATAATTTGATTGCTGTTGCTTGCTATGTTAGGTCATATATAACCAAATCTGAAAAGACAGAGTTGAAATAAATGTGGGAAGAAATTTCACAGAGAAGACTCTTAGTAACAAATTGTACAGCTTTAGTTTGAAGATGTTATCCCATCGAGAAATTGGATCCTGCAAATGTTCGGATCGGTTGACCTCTGCAAGTTTATATTCAAAGTCAAGAGGAATTATTTGGGTAAGTCTAGGTCTTGCTGCAACACGAAATCGAGTATTGAAATCTGTACAAGAAATTGATTACTTAGCATTGAATAAACCAGAAAGTACACATATTGTTAAAACGAATATGTTGGATACGTACTATCCTAAAAGAAGTCCACATCTGGAAAACATATGTCTCTATGAAATACTGCAACATTACAGCTTTCAGAGAAATGTTACAGAAAATATAAATGAAGAAAAATATGCAGTTATTGGATGTGAAGGATGTTTGGTAAAACATGCCAAAGGAAATCTTATTAACCACAGGAAACTCAGTTGTGAAACTCCAGATAAAATGGAATGTTTCTATTTGGCACTTCTGCAACTTTTCAAACCTTGGCTTTGTGAAATGGAATTACTTGGATATTTTGATTGCTATGAAGATTCTTTTAATGCATGTAAAGATAGCATTCAATGCAGAATTTTTCCAAATTATCTACAATTGTTAAATGAAGAGATTGAACAAGAAACTACTATTACAGCTGAAATAGCTAAAGACAGTTCTCAAGATAGTCAAAGTTCTGTGCCTCTAAGTCAAGATCCATTAGGATAACCAATTTTTGAAAATGAAGCAGCAATAGCCATGAATGAAGTAGAAATGGCTATGCAACAAGCACAACAGGATATTATTGAGTTGGGATACTTGGAAGAACAACTAAATATTTGACAAAAAGAAATATATCAGCAAGTGACAGAACAGATATAACATGGTTTACTGAATGAAAAAAAAGAATTCCAATGCACATCATTTAAATCTATTCGAATGTACATCAGTGGTCAAGCTGAAGCAGGAAAAAGTTTCTTAATTAAAGTTTTGACCAGTTATCTACAGAAAACCACTGAATCACATTTATCTTGTATTGTAACCGCTCCAACTGGGTTAGCAGCACACAACATTAAAGGGATTAAATTACATCGTTTACTCATGCTACCAGTTGAACATTAAAATAAGTTGGAATATCACAAGCTATCAGGAGAAGCTTGTTATGAAGTTTCAAGAGTACTCAAGAAAATGAAACTTCTGATCATTGATGAGGTGAGCATGGTCTCAAACTTAATGCTTGCCTTTGTACATTTAAGAATGCAACAGATTTTAAAAACAGATTATGATGTTGTGTTTGGAGGAAAACATATAATTTTCGGCAATCTACTACAACTTACTCCTGTGAAAGGACAACCAGTTTTTAAAACACTTGTCCATGAAGAAACTAGGAAATCTTTGGGAAGTATTGGAAATGTGAACATTTGGTCTCATTTTAAATACAAAGAACTTGCTAAGAATATGCAACAAGCAAGTGAAGAAGATTATGGAAACATTCTTCAAGATATAAGAATTGGTGTTTTGACAAAACATGGTAAAGAAGCTTTACAAAGTCGGCTACTAACGTACTTGTTTCCAAATGAAAACATTGCACCTGAAATAATGTACAAAAAAATTGGAGAAAAGAACTCTATAGTTTGCCTAATGCCAACACTGCAAGAGTGTTCTACATTCAATGAAGAACTTTTAAAACTGGAAAAACAACCAATAGTGAAATTTGAAGCCCTTGATAAAATGGAACACGAAGAAGTTACTATTCTTCTCTCAAAAAAATTACAGTCAAAATTGGTTTCTTTGCAAAAGTCGGTGTTTAAGACTGCAGGTTTAAAAAAGACTTTATATGTATGTGTAAACTGTCGGGTAATTTTACGGCGTAATTTGGATGTAGAAAAAGGTTTAGTAAATGGAGAAATGGGAAAAGTTGTTTATTTTTTTAATTATCAGAACAGAGATGGAACTGAATTTTTGAAGATTAAATTTGATCAGATTGAAGAAGTAAAACAGATTGGACGCTGTGCTGTTCGTTTTCTGCTTGTAAAAGACTTGTTTGTAGAAAACAGTTTCCTCTTTCTTTAGCATATGCATTGACTATTCATAAATCTCAAGGTTTAAGTGTAGACAATGCGTTGGTAAATATTGGAAGTACAGTGTTCAAAGAGGGCATGGCATACGTTGCATTGTCTCGAGTAAGAACATTATCTGGTTTGTATTTGATTGATTTTGATGAGAAAAAGATTAGTGCTGATGCAAATTGTGTAAGAGAGTATAATCGGTTAAGAAGACTTTATGCTCCTAACTTAGGTGAATATCCCAAGTATGAGAAACGTGTAGTATGTCCAAAATGGAAACATGAGAAACATTCTAGTGAAATTCAAAAAAAGAAAAGAATTGAAGAGAATAATGAAGTTCCAAAGAAAATGAAAATGGACACTGTTGATGATATTGTAGGATATCAGTTAGAAAATAGTTCCGGTATCAACTGCTATGCTAATGTAATTGTGAATGTTGTCTTTCATCTACAAGATCTTCATCATGAAATTGTGGAAAATCAAGAAAAAAGATTCTGTTCTTTATTACATTATATTTTCCAAAAGTTGGTAACTGATAGAACTAAAATCCATACTGCTTCTAGCATTAGGCATCTTTGGGATATATGTACTGGTGCTTCACAATTTACACGTAATATACAACAAGATGCACAAGAATTTCTTATGTTTATGCTTGCAGTATTGGAAGATGAAGGAATAGAAATTGAAAATTTGTTTGGACTAAGTTACAGATGGGATCATAAATGTGAAGAGTGTTCATTTTCTTCTACCACTGAAATAGACACTGAAAGATTCATATATTTGACAATACCAGATTACAAATCAGTGTCTTTTAATAAATTAGTAAAATCAGCTAATCAAGATATGAAATGCTCTAATTGTAAACCAGAAATGTTGTCAATATTATATTTAGAAAGATTTGGAAAATATGTCATATTAATGCTGCAACATTGTAGAGCAAATGGAAGAAAATTGGAAACAAAAATTTAAAATTTTGTGGCAAGTCAACTATCAATTTCTGGAAGAACTTTTAAAGCTGTGGCTATTATTTTCCATGATGGACCTACTACAACATCTAGACACTATACCGTGTATTTAAAGTGCAATAAAGGATGGACACATTGCAATGATGCCCATTTGGAATTCAAATGTAGGTTGCCTTACGAATTACCAGATTCATATCTGATTTTTTGATGCCAAAGTTTTGAAAACATCATTCGGCCTATTGGGAAGATGTAAACACAAATTAAGGAGTTTATTTTGGATATTTTCATTGCAAATTGATTTGGAAACATTATTCGGCCTAGTGGGAAGATGTGAAGAATTACTTTTTGGATTATTGTTTGTTCTAATTGTTATTGCATTTGCGAAATTGTGTTTGAAAGAAATAGTTTATATATTCAATCTTTATATTATATGTGATGTAAATGAGAATGTATATTTCAGAAATGTACTTCAGAGAAAGAAATGATTTATTGTACTTGAAGAATGCAATTTAGAAACTGTAGATAGGTAAACAGATAGTTGAACTTGTAAATATTTTCAAAGCAGATTTTTTTTTTTTAACAATCTCATTGATTGTATTTTTTCCTTGCTGTTATATGATGATCTACATTGAAATCACTGTGTATGGTGAAATTCAGTTGAATCTGAGAACAGAAAAAATGGGAAACTGAATATGTTATGTAAATACAAAATTATGTTGTATTCTTAAAACTATAATATATGCAATAACTATTATTCTTCTTCTTTTTTACAGAAAGTAATACTAAAGCTTGAAAAGATTTTCAATTCAGTTTACAACAAAACTACTGTAAAGTAGTTTCACTGAGTTTTGTATCTTGTTTAATAAAGAAGGTAAGATGAAATAATGTAATAAGTATAACAATGTGAAGTAATGTTTACAGTTACTTTTATTGCACTCATCTATTTTATCAAACACTACCCATGCACTGATCTATACAGTTTGGCACTATTCCCCACTCCTGCCATCACCCATACACTATCCATGCATTTCTCAAACCACCTAGCCTGCATCCACAAAGTTATAATATGTACTCTTCCAATCACCCTGGCACTATCTGTAAACTCATACAATCAGCTACACATTACCTGTACACTCTTACAATGTCCCAGGTTATACTTATACACTTCTGCAATCCCCTAAGCATTATCCCTGCACTCATGCAATCACCAAGACACTACCTTTGCTCTCTTTCAATCATCCAGGCAGTATCTATACAATGGTGTATTCATTCAGGCAGTACACATACACTTATAAAATCAACCAAGCTTCATTTATACAGTCCTCCAATCACCCAGGTACTACTCGTGTACTTGTGAATTCACTCAGCCACAACCCTTTAAGTTTTAAAATCACTCAGACACTATCTATGTACTCCTACAAACACCCAGGCTGTACCCCTACACTCTTGCAATCAGCAAGACATCACCCCTACACTCATGCAATTCCTCAGGTATTAACTATGCATTCCTTTAATCCTCCAGACATTACTCCTGCACTCATGCAATTACTTAGGTATTAGCTATGCACTCCTCTAATCCCCCAGACATTACCCCTGCACTCATCCAATCACTTTGGCATTACACTTGCACTCCTCCAATGACCCTGACATTGCCCCTGCACTCATACAATCATCCATGCATTACTCATGCACTCCTTCAATCACTCAGGCAGTATTTGTGCATTTATAAAATCATCCAGTCACTACCTATGTAGTAATGCAATTACATGGGCACTACTAATGCACTTCTCTATGCACTCAGGCACTACTCATACACTCTTCCATATACCTAAGCATTATCCATCCACTCCTTCTATCACCCAAACATTACCCCTGCACTCATGCAATCAGCCAAGCACTACCCATGCAGTATTTCAATTATTCAGGCACTACTCCTGCACTCATGCAATCATTCATGTACTACTCATGTATTCCTCTAATCACCCAGGAAATACCCATGCAGTCCTACATGCGCTCAGGCACTACTCATACACTCTTCCATGCACCCAGGCATTACTCATGCACTCTTCCAATCATGCAACCAGTACCCATGCAGTTATAAAATAACCCAGGTACAATCTATGCACTCATGCAATCACCCAGGAACTACCTACACACTCATGCACTAATTCAAGCACTACCCATACACTGCTCTAATCACCCAGGCACTACCCATGCACTCATGCAATCACACAGGTAGTAGTCATGCACCACTGCAATCACTGAGGAAGTACCGATGTACTACTCCATGTACCAAGTGACTGCCCATGCACTCTTCCATGCACCCAAGCATTATCCATACACTCCTTCAATCACCCAAACATTACTCCTGCACTCATGCAATCATCCAAGCACTACCCATGCAGTCTTTCATTCATGCTGGCACTACTCCTCCACTCATGCAATCATCCATGTACTATTCATGCACTCCTCTAATCACCCAGGAACTACCCATGCAGTCCTACATGCGCTCAGGCACTACTTATACACTCTTCCATGCACCCAGGCACTACCCTTGCACTCAATCAATCATTCAGACACTACCCATACACTCATACATGCACTCAGGTACTTCTGTAGCATTCATGCACTCACCCAAGCACTACCCATGTAGTCTTTCAATCATTCAGACACTACTCCTGCACTCATGCAATCACCCATGTACTACTCATGTACTCCTTCAATCAGCCAGGAACTACCCATGCAGTCATACATGCATCCAGGCACTACTCATACACTCTTACATGCACCCAGGCATTACTCATGCACTCCTCCAATCATACAACCAGTATCCATGCAGTTATAAAATAACCCAGGCACTACCTATGCACTCATGCAATCACCCAGGAACTACCTATATACTCATGCAATAATTCAAGCACTACCCATACACTCCTCTAATCACCCAGGCACTACCCATGCACTCATGCAATCACACAGGTAGTAGTCATGCACTGCTGCAATCACTGAGGAAGTACCAATGTACTACTCCATGCACCCATGCATTATCCATACACTTCTTCAATTTCCCAAACATTATCCCTGCACTCATGCAATCATCCAAGCACTACCCATGCAGTATTTCAATCATTCAGGCACTACTCCTGCACTCATGCAATCATCCATTACTACGCATGCACTCCTCTAATCACCCAGGAACTACCCATGTAGTCCTACATGTGCTCAGGCACTACTCATATACTCTTCCATGCATCGAGGCACTACCGTTGCAATAAAGCAATCACTCACACACTACCCATACCCTCATACATGTACTCAGACACTTCTGTGGCACTCATGCAATCACCCAAGCACTACCCATGCAGTCTTTCAATCATTCAGGCACTATTCCTGTACTTATGCAATCATACATGTACTACTCATGCACTCCTCTAATCACCCAGGAACTACCCATGCAGTCCTACATGCGCTCAGGCACTACTTATATACTCTTCCATGCACTACCCTTGTACTCAAGCAATCACTCAGTCACTACTCATACACTCATACATGGACTCAGGAACTTTTGTGGCATTCATGCAATCACCCAAACACTACCCATGTACTCTTTCAATCATTCAGGCACTACTCCTGAACTCAAGCAATCATCTATGTACTACTCATGCACTCCTCCAATCACCCAGTAAGTACCCATGCAGTTGTACATGTGTTCAGGCACTACTCTTACACTCTTCCATGCACCCAAGCATTACTCATGCACTCCTCCAATCATGCAACCAGTGCCCATGCAGTTATAAAATAACCCAGGCACTACCTATGCACTCATGCAATCACCCAGGAACTACCTATACACTCATGCAATAATTCAAGCACTACCCATACAATCCTCTAATCACCCATGCACTACCCATGCACTCACGCAATCACACAGGTAGTAGTTATGCACTGCTGCAATCACTGAGGAAGTACCGATGTACTACTCCATTCAGCAAGGCACTACCCGTGCACTCTTCCATGCACCCAAGAATTATCCATATACTCCTTGAATCACCCAAACAATGCCCCTGCACTTACAGCGGCAGCTGAAAGTCACTGCATATGCAGATGATATAGCCATTTTTACAGTCAACCCAGCATCTGCAATAGAGGGTATCAATACAGAAGCTAAGAAGTTTGGCCTTTTTTCAGGCTATAAACTGAATGTTCACAAAACACAAGTGCTTCTTAACATTCAGCCAGAACATCCTGTTACAGGGGTTTGCCCGACTGCTACGTATTTAGGGGTTCATATATCTCCTAAGATTGAACATATACACGCATTAAATTATGATCCTTTGTTTGCAAGTACCACCATGCAATTGAAATCCTGGCACAAACTCCCAGTTAGTATTTTGGGCAAATGAAATATTATTAAGATGAAGGTGTTACCGAAATTTTTGTACTTATTCCGATCAATCCTGTTGCTCATCCCCAACTCTTTTTTTAATAAGTTGTATGAGGTTCTGAGTAGTTTTATTTGGGGATATAAAAAAATCAAGACTCGCAATAGGATCAATGAAACTTCCGTATAATCAGGGGGTTTAGAACTGCCCAATTTTAAAATGTATTATTGGGCAGCATTTGTTGGTCGTTTGTGTAGTCTTTTGAGCTCAGATAAATTGGATTTTTGGCATTGGCTCGTTCTCGGCCCTGAGAGTAATATGTTCTTATATAGAATCAATGACCCTAACTATTTTAAACATGTACGGTTCAAGGTCATCAGGGACTGTGTTTACATATGGCAGGGCATTATGGCTAGGTCCTCTATCTCTCTCATACATGATAAACTCCCTCTCTGGGGCAACCCAATGTTGCCTGGGATATTTCAGGACTCTGAGGGTCAGAAATGGGCAAAGCTTGGCGTTCAGTATTTGGGTCAGCTATATGATAGTAATGGTTTTAGATCCCAGAAATACGTGCAGGGATGGGTCGTACACCGTACGTGCAGACGTCGCGCACTCGTGAAATTTCGTATAGTTAATAGTACACTCAAAAAAACTGTCTATAAATTGTTTTCTAAATTATATTAGTCAAACACTTTAACCAAAACTTATATTTATAATTTCTACAATGATATTTTATACTTTTGAAATTACGCCAAAGTAATGACTCCAACACGACTTCTGAAATGCGCGCTAACAGGGTTTGCACACTTTTAATCCGCGCACCCATCGAGTAGGTTCACTTAGGGTACGCGACTCCTTTGAAAAAAAGAAAAAGAAAGCATTACAATACAATAAAACAACTTTACAGTATCAAAAGAATTATTTCCCAAAAATATAATAGTAACTTCTACATATAAAAAACTGTGTTATGCTTGAGATTGCTATTTTATATTTCGTAGGCATAACATTCTGAGCACTCAATGAATATTAAACTTTTAAGAGAAAAGTGAGATTTAAGATGTCTTCAGAGATACATTACTGATCAGGGTACTTTGTATGAGTGTGTTGTAAGGTACAGTCTCAGTAGGCCTCTTTCTGCACGTCTGTTGGTTCTTTCTGCACATCTGTTGCTTTTTTCTGCACCTTTCTTTGTCTTTCTGAACTTCTGTTGTCTGTTTGTGCATTTCTCTTGATTCTTTCTATACCTTTCTTTCAGTTTCTGCACATGTCCTACCTCTGTAGGCATAGCATTTAAAAAACCTTTGAAATTCACCATAGGTTTCAGGGACATTATAGTTAGAAATTAGCATTCAAAAAACCTTTGAAATTCACTGAAAAAACCAAAGGTTTCAGAGACATTATAGTTAGAAATTAGCATTTAAAAAACTTTTGAAATTCACTGAAAAAAACTAAGGTTTCAGTGACGTTATAGTTAGAAATAAGCATTTAAAAAACATTTGAAATTCACTGAAAAAAACCATAGGTTTCAGGGATGTTATATAGATATTAGCATTTAAAAAACCTTGGAAATTCACTGAAAAAACCATAGGTTTCAGGGATGTTATAGTTAGAAATTAGCATTTAAAAACCTTTGAAATTCACTGAAAAAACCATAGGTTTCAGGGACGTTATAGTTAGAAATTAGCATTTCAAAAACCTTTGAAATTCACTGAAAAAAACTAAGGTGTCAGGGACGTTATAGTTAGAAATAAGCATTTAAGAAACCTTTGAAATTCACTGAAAAAAACCACAGGTTTCAGGGATGTTATAGTTAGATATTAGCATTTAAAAAACCTTGGAAATTCACTGAAAAAACCATATGTTTAAGGGATGTTATAGTTAGAAATTAGCATTTAAAAAACCTTGGAAATTCACAGAAAAAACCATAGGTTTCAGGGACGTTATAGTTAGAAATTAGCATTTCAAAAACCTTAGAAATTCACTGAATAATTCACATTATAGTTAGTTGTGGTACCTATAACTCACACCCCCATAATGCACTGCTGATGACGTCACATATTACATCACTCATGACATGGTCAGCCAGAGACAGAAGAGAGGCAGCAGGAGACAGTGTGGTGAGATGAATTGTACATTTTTCTGCAAATTCATCCCAACTCTATCAAATATTGAGAAAAAAACTGGAGGATTCTACAGACTGACCAGGTTATTGGCCCCAAATTGCAATCAGCACCTCGGGTCACACATAGAAAGAGCACATCCCTTAGGGACCTTCTTGTGTCATGTGTTTCTCATATTGCTCATTGTTGTTTTCCCTATGTTGACCTAATTATACATGTTGTAGGCTGCTTTAGTTTTCCACAAGTTACTAAATAACACGCTTGCTTTTGTGGCACATTATATTTTCACACAGAACCAGCACATATTTTTGATTTTATTTTTTTCCTGTGATTTAGGGCCTAATTACGACTACAGCAGTCCATTGGACTGCTGTATTCGTGGTGGAGGTCTGTGGACCACCAGACTGGAGATCCACTCCCTGTATTAGCAGTGAGTCTGCAATATGCTGGCAATGGTGCTGCGGCACCGCCAAGCATATTACAAGTTTCCTCACCACCCTCCTTTTCATGACTGCCATAAAAAGAGTGGCAGTGAGGAAACAAAGGGGACCCTTCAGGGCCCCTGTTGCCTCTGGGCCAGTGGGTGCATGCAGGGGGGCACATGTTATGCCCCCATGTATGTATGCACCCCCTGTTCCTGCATGGTGAAGTCCATGCCATGCAGGAATGTGCTATGGCACTCCCACAGGTTTCTAATAAGGCACTGCCGTGGGACCCCCAAAGCACTGACTGCCTACACAGCATTAACTTGTAAGCCAGCAGGCAGTCTGACTACAGGTTTGGTGGTCTCACAGTGAAACACTGGCATGGCGGTCCACTGCAAGACCGCCAAACTCGAAATCAGGCCCTTAGTCTGAACAGCCTAGGGAAGGTCAAACAACTTTAGCTTTAGTTTTGAACACGTTACTAAATATCACACTTGCTTTTGTGCCACATTATATTTTTACTTGAAACCAGCACATGCTTTTCTATTTTATTCTTGTCCTGGGATTTAGTCTGAACAGCTTAGGCAAGGTCAAACAACATCACCCCTTTTTATTCTCTCTGGTCAGACACCAGCACCTAGACATAATAAAGGAATGCAGCTGCTGTTTTTGAATACTCATATCTTGTCAAATAACTGAGGACAGCGGTTCTGATAAAAAATACACAAATAGCGAAGGTCCTGAAACAAGAGTGCAGCATCAGCTGGGATGTAGAACTTCCACCTATGCATTCTAAGGTATGGGGTCCACCACTAAACCCGTAGGTCTATACTATATAACCAACTTGCCTTAATAGTACGGGAGGGGTTAAGCAGAGGTGTCAGATAACAGGACACGGCATTTTATGGTATACATTTATTAACCATGCTGATGATATTAGTGACATGTATTTATTTTTTAATTGTGACACAATTATTATATTTCAGAACAAGATAGTTTAAATGAACATTGTAAACTTCCTTCATGTCTCTTTCTTATCTTATTGTGGACAAGTACGATTGAGAGAGCAAAAGACTGTATCCTGTTCTCGTGATCTCTGAGCGGGTTGACCGTGTTGTGTTCTGGGGTGCCAAATCACTTGTTTCTCTGGTAAGATTAGGAGGGCAAGTGAGGCACTATAGCTAGTCGGACTAAGGCTCATAGAAACCGAGGTGCTAAGGTTACTCAGTCCCCTAAATACTGATGTTCTATGGTCCCAAGCATAGTTCTGTAACTGAGCAGAAGCCCAGCAACATGGCACCGCCAACGTTCTGGTCGGATACTTTTTTGTGGAAACCCTGAGTAGTACTTATGCTTGTCCACAATACCCTCACACCTTTTACCGGAGACATCCGTGGTGTTCGGGATTAATCCTCCACAGTGTTTAGGGATTACCTAGTTCTGTTGGTTTTTGAAGCTTGAGCATTAGAAGGTTTAAACCGAGTACGTGTTACACTTTGAATTCATTTTCATTTCCAAATGGAGCAAACGATCGTTATTGGGGCCAACTGCCGACCGGCAGTATATACACATTTGAGACAACATGGAGTCCCTTATCCAGGACCTAGTGTAATATTTGTAGTAGAAGCGGATGCTGCACACCACTTTGAAGTATTTTATTCTTGGGTCACATTTCCAACTGTGGATGATAACACAAACACCTTACACTAATACACTGTTCCACAGGCACCTGCTGCATACAGACCTTATGCACTTGTTGAAATTCCTCTTACAGTCTGGGGACACCAGACACCAGACTTGGTTTAATTGCACCCTTCCCCATGTGGCTAGGCCAATTCGAATGGGCCCTCTCAGTAATGAGGAGGCTAACTGGCCGGCATTAGCTGGATATACACCATACCCTGATTTAGGCACTCTAAATCTAGCACAAACCTCCAGTTTGTACAATGTTCTTTGCGTCTTATACAGGCGCCTAACTAAGAAAACATTGTTGGCTGGACCAGCAAGACTTGGCGTGCAAGCACAAGCCCAGATGCTTGCAGAGCCTGTTATTAGTCCTCAGTTGTTCCCTCAGTTATGGCAAAAGACTCACTAATCATGAGGAAATTCCATTTTTGATTTCCCAAAAGAATTGATCAACTTGAAGTGGTGATACACGAATGCGAACGTGAGTTGCCCATAGTTATAGCAAATATTTATACCTCTTTGGGACGCAATAATTTGGGAACCAGACCATCAGCACCACTACTTGGCAAGCCTATGCGTTTACATGGGATAAATCTAGACAACAACAGTAAGGTAACCCTTGTGGAGGTTCTTCACCCACAGTGTCCTCTTAGGGGCAATATGATCTTCCTAATCACACTAAAATCAAGACTCCAGACAAGTATCAGGATCCTGATACACATTCTCCTCATTCCTTTCAGGAATAGTCTGACCAGCAGTATGAGAGAGGAGGGCGATCTGGACAAAGACAGGAAGAGTATGTGAATCCGAAAAGGAAGACACAAAGCTTACCTGACGTGAAGATAAAGAAGGGGGACAAAACTTCTCAATATAACGACCCCTTACAGAAAACAAAATGGCAGCTTTGACTGTTAAATGTGCCACAGACAGTGAGAACCCACCTCCTGAACAGGAGTTGGGAAGTGAGTCTCCTTAACAGCGCAGCAGAAGTCACCATAGTACATCAGAATCTCCAGGAATTTCCCTTGGTGGAGGTCGATTTGCCCCACCTTTTGTAATCACATCCCGTCAGGGAGAGGATGTGATACTTCTTTCTTTTACTGCCCTTGTCCCTGACAAAGTCAAGCAAGCTTATTCAACCAAATGGGCCCTTGCATTGGCACCTGCACTTTACCTCAATCATGTTTGGTGGGATAAGGATTTCCCTTATCATATTATACCTATACAGTACACCCCACTGGTGCAGCCACAATATTCTATTAAACTGGATGATAAAGCACCCATTAAAGGAATTCTCTCCCAATTGGAGTACCAGTGAGTAATTGAACCCTGTGTCTCTCAGATGAATAATCCACTTCTTCCTGTTTTATAACCGGATCATTCCTATCGCATAGTCTTAGACTATAGACATCTGAATAGTCATTCATTCACATTTGCGGTGCAAAAAACACACAGTACGGAACTCATCAACAGTGTAGTCTGTAAAAAGTACAAAAACCCATTGGATATTTCAGTCAATTTCGGCTCCTGAGAGCCGAGACAGGAGCGCTTTTAGCACCCTAGGCTGTCAAATATGCTACACACAAATTCCTATGGGCTATGGGAATATACCAGGGGTTTTTGCAGCACAAATGATGTTGATTTTTCATGATATTGACCCTGACACGCTGTCCTACGTAGATGATATCTACTTAATGATTGATTAATTGAATCCCCATTTAGCCAGAGTATATAGCATAATATTGAGATTTACTGAACTGGACTACAAGATCCTTTTCCTAGGATATGAACTTATGCATGAGAGAAAGAGTCTTGCCCCTCACTTTTTGGAGAAATGTGCACAATTGCAATCCAAACACACAAAAAAAGTTGCAGTCCCTGCTAGGATTTTTGAATTTTGGCAGAACATACATACCTGAGTATGCACAATTCATAATTCTACTTGGGGCCAGATGTACGACCATGGTGATTTGCGACTCACAAAATGCAAGTTGCAATTTGCGTGTCACAGATCACAATGTACAGCAGTGTCTCAGACACTGTTTGCGATTCCCAAGGGGGTTGCAAATTGCATGCCTCATGGCACTCACAATTTGCGACCCCATTAGGAGTGGCTGGCCCTCCCAGGTATGGTGGCATGCTGGGCTCAGCAGACCTCCATGTCTGGGACTGCTTTTAAATAAAGCAGTTTTATTTGTTTTAAATGCAGCCTGTTTTCCTTAAAGGAAAATGGGATGCATTTAAAAAAGGAAAAATGAAACGTTTTCGTTCAATTTTTTAAGGGCAGGTAGTGGTCACTGGGACCACTGCCTGTCCCTAAAAAGTATTTTCCCCTGCATTTACAAAGGGGAAGGGGTCCCCTGGGGACCACTTCCCATTTGCGAGTGCTTTACCATCCTTCTGAGAAGGGTGGTAAACTGCAACTGTTTTACGACAACAATTGCGGTCGCAAAACATTCTTACATAAGGCTCTGACTCGGTATTAGAGAGGGATGCCCTTGGAATGCCCCTTCCTAATAGCGAGTCGCTAATCCTATTTAGCTAGTCGCAAACAAATTGCGACTCGCTAAATAGGGTTAGTACATGGCCCATATATATTTTTGCATGCGCAAAAGGGTCGCAAACCGTTTGTACATACAAAATAGGGTCATACATCTGGCCCTTGATGCATTGATACGCCTTGATTTTTCTGCTGCATGCTGAACATCAGAACATACAGAAACACTCAGAACTTTACAATCTGATTTTCTTGAAATGCACCACTTGCATAGACCTGTCTATACCACAAACCTGGTCATTTGTATTTCGCAGTAGCAATTGGATTTGCATACACCTCCTTTACCGAAGGTGAAACAGTGCCTATAGCATAAATAAAGCATTTATATTCCAGAGCAGAAATGCATTTTGCTCCACTGAAAAAATACTGACTGCTGTGCAGTTGGCCATCCTTAAAGAAAGGCCACTTGCTCATGGTGTTAGATTAGGCCCGTTAATGCTTACGCAGTGCCTTGCATAAGTTAGCATTTGCCGCACAATTTTCTGTTTAAGACGCCATTTTGTAAGAGATTCAAAATTAATCCTTGCTATTTCTGAGAAATGCCCTCTGCTGAGTTTCATTTCTGTAAGAAGAACTGCGAACGCCAGCGCATAGCTTTTCCACTTGATAGAGGCCCTCTCCCACCTGTCTGGTAGTGTTATCGCAGCTCAGGGTGCAACAGCCCTGGACTGTGTTAAGTTGCGAGAGCAGAAACAGTTTTTTTGTATTTTACTGTCCTGCTGCATGTGCCTGGAAAATACCACTGTGGGTGTGTTTTTAACAAATCATGAAATCTAAATAATGTATCTCTATGCTTGCAGACCTTTAATTCCCTCTGTACCACTCCCAGAGACTGTGCAGGTGGGGCTCCGCTCTGAGTGTATACAAATAAACAGTTATTGGTCTATATTCTCCACTGTCTCTTCGACTCTTCTTTTGGAATGGAAGGCTGAGAGATGGTCTATAGTGATCTGGGTGGCCCCAAGCGGGTAACTTCCTTCAAAGGGAAACGTATTATTGTTGCTACTCCCGTGCCAGCCTCAGAGAATGTCACCAAAGCTGGCATCCCTAACGCTAAAGCCCTTCATCCTAGATGGATACAATGGGCTACATCCTTAACAGCTGTTGATGTGGACTTTGTATTTGACCCTTCTTTGCCGACACAAACATTTCTAAAGTATTAGCATGTTTAACCTTGGCCAACCACTGATCTGCCTCTTGATCAGTATAAATCTATTATTTACACTGATGGTACAGCTCAACCTGCTGTAGGTTCCAAGCAGCAATATTCTGCTGCATGCATCATCGTTACCCATGTAATGGTGGATGACATTTTCCAACCTCAAACAACTTGCACACAGTCTTTAGGGGACTGCACTGCACAGTTGGCTGAACTGAAAGCTTTGCTTCTTGCACTTGAGAATATGGATCCTGACTTCCCCACTCTTACTGTTTGTGCTTTGTATTACTGTGTACAGTCCTTTAATGATAATCTACATCATTGGCAAAAGTAAAATGGATTCAGAGATTCAAAGAGTAGCACAATCAAGCATAAACTGCTTTGGGTTAAAGTGACAAACCTTAAGGATAGGTTGCCACATACTCATGTAATACAAACATTGAGTCACCAGCATGTAGGAGCACACGCTGTAGGGAATTCTTTGGCTGATGAAGCAGCCAAGTCTGCATTCCCATAGCTAAAGTAGCAGCGGTTACACACTCTAAAACTCGTATAGCTAATGATATATTGGCTGCTATGAATGTATTTAAAAACGGCACCAAGGGTTTTCCTTCTAAATACTGTCATCATTTAAATAAATGGAATGTTTCTTTTGTAAATATTCCTGGGGTTGGTGATCGCTTGATTCCGAGCCAAGACTGCAGACATGCTTTTGTTGTAGCGGCACATGAAGGTATTGCTTCTGTGTATCCAGGAGTGGCATCCAAAATTTCACTGCTACAGCAACATTATTGGTGACAAGGCTTATACCATCAGGCCAAAAACTATGTCCTGTGTTGTGACATTTGTCAACAGATTAAAAGCTCCACTGTGGCTCGTCCACCACAAACACACCTCTTAATTTCCAGCAAGCCTCTTTGTATCATTGTGATCCACTGATTTCAGATACTATGCTTACATTTATTTTGGTTGTAGTTGATTCATGCTCTAGATTCCTTTGGGTTTGGTCACAGTGCTTGGCTGATGCTCAAACTGTTATTAAAGACTTGCAAGTCGTTATCGGTGCTTATGCATGCTGTGCACTGCACTCGGACCAGGGTCCTGCATTTGCTTCTAAAGCGTACTGAGATTCAATGATGTCCCTGGGTGTACAGGTGAATAATTCTTCTCTATATAGGCCTGGGGGCAATTCCAATGGGCAAAGAATGAACCCCGACTTAGAGCAGTCCTTAATGGCTAGAGTATTAGTTACTGGGTGTGGTTGGTTCAGCTACCTCTATGGGGTCCAACGAGCTTTTAATAACCTCCCTAAAAGATCTCTGGGTGGGCAGACCCAGTACAAAGTACTTTTTGGCATCAAGATATATATGTTCCAGACCTTGACAGTCCAGATATTGTGGCTGCTTCCGTAAACATTGACGTAGCTAACCATTTTGCTGTCTTGCAGGACTTACAAAACGTTTGTGATGCTCAATCACTTGCACTTGCACCCATCTCTTTAGCCGATTGCAGATGATTGAAAAGGAGTTTGGCCATCCTACCGTGCTCCTGTGCTTATCCATGGCATTCAAGGTACAAGAACTGTACTCTAATGCATTGTCTCCATTGAACATGTCAAACTACACCATATGGCTGATTCTAACTAGTATGCCGTTTGGTGTTCATGCTCCTCCACAACACATTCCTTTGCAGCCTGTGAGCACCACCGATGCTGGTACTCACTGGGTCGAGAAGGGAGGAGATTGAATCCTCAATCGACAACACCTGAAATGATGACTACTACAGCATCTTCTACAACTGATGTCATTTATACTGATCCACCATTGGTAGATCCACCTTTGTTGGATTTTTTAAGTCCTACTATTGAACCCTGACCTAAGTTTTTTTAACTAAGTACTTCCAGGTATTAAATGGATGAAGATGATTTTTCTTCAGATAGTTCTTTTGTTTTGCATCTTTCTCCTGCACGGATTTGTGTTATTATTTCATGGTTGAAATGCACTGACCTAGTCCTGCCTTGGATCTATGTCTGAGTCATACTCTCCTTGGTTTTCCTGCTCATGTGGGTTGCATTTGTGACTTTTTTTTCCCTGTTAATCAACGGCCACTACCTTTCCAAACGTTCTGCTACACAAATGGTCAAGGGAGTGTTAGCCCCTCATTCTTCTCCACATAAACTGAAAAGAGAATTGACCCTCGTCAACATTACAGCCATTCCAGTGCCTGATAGGATTGTTTGGGATAAAGTTCATTTTGATATATTTGGCCTATGGAGATCCTGCAGATACCATATGTGTTCAAAGTTTCTATGGGTGATGTAATAGTACCTGCGTTACATTCTGATGTTTGGGATGTTGAAACTATAAATTCTATGCTTACAAAATTGGAATATTATACTATTTCTGTCAGAAGACCTAAAGCTTAATTCTGCTAACTATGCTGATATGTGCTGTTATTACCATTATGGAAATTACTTTCTACTCAGAGCCAGTAATCAAAGTCCACATTTTAAATATACACAATGTGAGCATTGTACGACTCCCCAATAAGAGAGTTCTAAAACACATAAACATAAATTCACGTATTTCGCAGGATATGATACTTCTGACCACACATCAGATTATTTCAAATTAGTCCCCACCCTACCAAAAATATAGATGTTTACAGAGACCAAGCTCACATATACAGCTTTTCTTGTTAATCAGTTAGCCCTTAAAGGCTATGATTACTTGAAAAATACAATTGATTACATTTAATTCCACACTCTCAGAGTCTAACAGGTGGTTATTGTGGCCAGTAGACACTAATGGTTGTCATGCTTTTTTTCTCAATACCACACTTCATATCAAGCAAACCAGATTTCTAATACTCTCACTCACAGCATTCTGGTATTGTTAACAACTAGTGGGAAAAATGTGTCAACAGTGGTTGGAACATTCCATACTTTCCACAGTAAAACAACATCCTGCTCTCCTGTCTGAAGACATGGATTTGTTAGATTTTCTTTTGGGTCTCAAATCTCCATGTCCTAAAATATTTATTTATGCTACCTATAATAAAAGTTGGCTATTGTCCCATACGGAAGCTGCTGCACGTTTAAGACAAATTAACCAAGATAATGTGGATATAGTGCTTGCTGTTGGTGATAATAATATTAATACGCTATCTTCTCGTATTTACAATTTAAATAACATTGTGTCGTCTGTTATTGATATTATGCAAAGTGCTCTGTCAACATTGTATCATGGGCAAATTCAGCTTAGATCTATCATGCAATGCAGCTGGACACTTCAAACACTTAAGCATGGGAGCATACCATGGTGCTATTTGAATTCCAGTTGTTTCTTTTTGCCTTTTCATTTAACACGCATACAACAACTGATGGCAATGAAAGACGCAACCATAAACTATAAAGAACTCTTGTCTGACCGGTATTTCTTTCAAATATGGCCTCCTAGGGCTCATATGCAAGACAAATCTCCAGTACCAGTGTCATACACCAAAAATAATTCAAAAATATATTTTATTTATATGATTTTAAGAACAATTTTTGGTGTGTAATTTTTTTCTTTTATATATATACTAATTTGCTACTATTCTTTTCCAGAGTTCCTGGGGATAGACCAGATAGTTTCATTCTGGAATGTCTTGATATTATCCTTCACCATAACTACTTTGAATTCAAGGATACTCTGTACCAACAAATCACGGGGACCAGCATGGGGGCGTCTTGTGCCCCCAGTGTAGCGAACATCTTCATGGGAGAATATGAGCACAAGCATATCTTTAATGCGATAGCGCCCTTTTATGAAAACATAGAATGTTGGCACAGATTCATAGATGATATTTTCTTTATTTGGTCTGGTGAAGAATCAGATCTTTTGAAATTTACCACGTGGCTAAACCTCAGCGATAAGAACTTAAAGTTTACGGCAAAATACCCAGCAGATAAGGTCGAATGTCGAGACATAAGGATCACAGGCAGAGAGGGGATGTTAGAGGTAAGTCTGTATAGGAAACCTACAGCAAAGAATACCATCTTGTAACACAGTAGTTACCATCCCCCCTGTCAAAAAGATTCCATCCTCTTTGGGGAATTCCTTAGAATTAGGTGCATTTCACCAATATTAAGGAATATATGGAGCATGCAGAGCAACTCCAGAAACGTCTTCTCCTCAGAGGTTATCCAAAACGTTTAGTGCATCAATCCCTTAAAAGTGCGAAGTATTACAATAGGGATGCCCTCATTTCTGGCAAAGTAAAGCGACCTCTTGAGAATCTGGTGTGTGTAGTTAATCATTCCAACATTAATCATGAGATCAAACAGATTTTGGTTAAATGCTAGAGGATCCTAAATATGAATGAAGAAGAGCGCCAATTACGAAGCCGATTGTGGCATACAGGAGGAACCCTAACCTTAGGGACAAACTAGTACACAGCAGATTCAAACTGAAGGAAGATAATGGACAGATGACAATAGATAAGCTCCCTCCCGTTCAAAGGAAATCACAGGTGTGGCCACTGCCATGCGTGTGGCTCTGCTATTACAACTCAACTATGGTCCTATGGAGGCAAATCAGGAGAACTCACAAGTATGACGAATTGTAGAAGTACTAATATTGTCTACCTCATCCTCTGCCCGTGTGGGTTGGGATATATCGGAGAAACAGTTAGGGAATTTCGCATTCATTTTTCGGAACATAAGTTCTTCATAAGGACACAAATGTCACAGGCGCCAATGGTTAGACACTGCCTGGGCTTTAATCATGGAGAAAATGAGCCAAAATGGCTCATTATGGAACGTGTCAAACACAAACCAGTGAAAGACATAGAGAAAACCAGAGAAGAAAGAGAAACTTACTGGATTTTCACTCTTGATACAGTCCACAAAGGACTAAATGAGGAAATTTAATGGATAGTGACCTGAAGACCTCCTTTATTTGTAGACACTAGGCGTAGCAACATATGTGTAAAGATAGGAAGAGGATGTCCCATAGTTTAAATTAATTACACCCATATTTTGACCATAATTCATCTCTATGTAACAGAACACACATAGAGGTATGGTACTTTGATACCAACTACTTTATATATATTATATATGGGAGCCTCACTACTAGAGCAATGTCACCTTACATTGACATATAGAGAAACAGGACACATGCTTTGGCTATATCCTTCAATTGTGAAGGTAAGTTATGGAGGAAACATAACATGCCAATGTATATGTATATACGTACTATGTATATGTATATGCATATCTGGACTGTTGGAACTTTGTGGTCTAAGCGACATATACATCCTGCGTTTGGATTCAGACCACACGTGAGCAGCTATAAAGAACACAATAACATAGTGATATGCTGCTCCGGAATATCGGTAGAAACTCAGTGATAGTATACTGGCGTTTTAAAAAAGGTTCCTGTTGGACTTGGCCCTTTTTGGCAGGTTCACCCCAGAACTTTTTGCCTTATATGTAACTTAGTATTAGTAGTTTTAAGTCCCTGGGCACTTTAGCACTGTGGTCCAGTGTAAAGTGCGTGCGCGCTGTGTGCGTGTGTGGTGAGATTGGCCTGCCCTCCCATAGGAATGCATTGAGGATGAGTGTGTCAGTGGTAATTCCTGTTATGAGAGGTGCAGCATGGTCAAGTCTAGTATGTCTGAATTCGTGAGAATAAATGCTGCGCAATAGTGTGCGCAGGTTTATAGTGACTGGTAGAGAAATGCCACTTCTAGAAGTTGGCATTTCTGTGTGCTCTGTGTCTGCCTGCCTGATTTGAATTGCATGTCTGGCTTGTGAGTGACAGGGGCTGGGAGGTGTGTGTGGCTCCAGGAGGGGCAGGGTGAGTCAGCGCAGGGCTGAATGGAGAGATCTCCATGTAGATGGGTGGGAGGAGTTGCACCTGGGACCTGAATAGGGCTGTGCCTTCCCTCTACAATGCTGGCGTGTGTCTGATGTCCCTAGCCTACACTCTGAAAGGAGAGAGGAGCTGAGCAAAACAAAGTGCTCCAAATCCCCCCATAACCAGTTGTATCTGGTTCCCCCATGCCCTGCACTTTGTAGACAAAGGAAAATGGTGTATAAAAGAAGGGGCTGTGACCCCATGAAGTTGTTCTTGCTTTTGGATCCTGATTCCTGCAGGGCGTGCTGCTGCTGGGGCCCAGGAGGGCTGCCTCCCTGGGCCCAGCTATGCCCTGGAACCTTTTGCATTAATTTCTTTTAGCCCTGGGCCCTGCCTTGCCCTTGATGCCTGAAAGACTTCTGGGACCTTTGGCTTTATTTTATCCAGGACTTTAGGCAACCTTTTTAGCACCAGCGCTGTCTTTTAGTTTGCCCAGCTGATGGAAAGCGTGGGCTTTGCAGCCCCGAGCTGCCTTTCGCCATGAGGGAATACCCAGCGTAGGGATTCCCCCGAGATTGCTGGCCTTACGGGTGCCCACCCCACTTGTTTTTATTTAATGGAGCAGGTGCCCACCCTGCGTCTCCATTTCAATTAGTGCGCGGGTGCCCACCCCGCGACTTGGCCTATTTTCATAGCAGGAGCCCACCCTGCTTCATATGCTTTAATTACGAGGGAGCCTACCCCTCGTACTGCCCGAGAAGAAATCACCGCCGCGGCCCGATCGCCGCAAAGGAAGTCAGGCAGCGCGATGCCTGATGTGGGGCGGGACTTCCGTTTCCTGGAAGGAAGCCCCGCGCCCATGAAAGATCCGCACGGAGCCTCGCAGGCTCCATCTAAAAGTCCCGGGTCCCAGGAGGGCACCCGGGTGAAGGGAGGAGTGCGGCCGGAGCAAACAGCGACTCTGCAGGCCGCCGCAAGAGAAGTCCTGGTCCCGAGAGAGAGAGGGGATGGGCCAAGCGAGGGAGACACCACCGGATCCCCCAGCGAGGCTCTCATGAGTGAGAGAGCCCTGCCTGCCGCCTGTGAGGAGACCCGGCCCCCAGGAGCGGGACTGGGTGAAGAGGAGTCCCCAGAGAGCAGCCCGGTGAGTTAGAAAGGGCTGGGGGGCTCCGTGTGGGCTATTGTTGGTGCCTGATCGAGGCACAGATCCTGAGCGGCCCCGTTTTGGCAGCGGGCCGCTCCCACGTGGCACAATGGTTTTAGGAGCCAGTGCTCTCCAACGAGGGCCCAAGAGTTTAGGGGCCCCTGAGGGCCACAGTGTTTGGGGGCATAGGTTGTTCACAGAGCCTAGGTGGCTCCAACGCCTCGCACCACTTGTTTCAGAGCCCCGTGTGGCTCCAACGTTGGGCATATTTGTTTAAAGGGCCATTGAGAGCCCATGCTTCATTTGAATGTTTACAGCTGCCCAGCAAGTAGTGGGCAGCTGCACCGTTTAGGTTACTCATTCCTTGGGGGGCATGTTGGAAGTTAGGAGTGAGATGCACTCCTCTGCCCCAGTACTTTTCTTTCACAGCTGCGCAGCACTTAGTGCCAGCTGCTACGTTTAGGTTTGCGCAATGGTGCCCTTGGATTCCGCTGCTAGGCAGCATGCCCTGACTTTTGGACATAGGGCATTTGAGCCCCTGTTTGAGATGGCCAGTGGCCAGGGGGACTTTTAGGTTTGTAGGGCGCCAGGCCCTAATGTGATTTATGCCTCTGCTATGGTTTCTACTATGAGGTTAGGTGCTAATGTGATTTCTGTCCTAAAATGTGGTGCTAGGAAATGTGATGCATTTACTATGGTTTACGCACCCTATTTCATACCTCTAAAGGTATTTCTATGACAAGGAGGTTTTGCATAATGTGTTTATGCTTGTGAGGTTATTATTTCCTAATGCATCTAGGTTGTGAGTTATTCTCTACTGTGGGTTATGCCTAAAGTGATTTATGCTTAGGATGTTAGTGTCTAATAGGTTTAGACTTATGAGATGATTGCATAAGGTATTTATGCTGCTGAGGTTGGCGTATAATGTATTTTGCGCCTAATGTGATACTGTGCATAATGTGGTTTATGTTACAGGCTGATGCTGAGTATAGTGGTTACCAGTGATTACTGGTTGTACGTTTATGATATGTCCTACATTTATGATATGTTCACTAAGTGATGGTTCTGACAGTGGTCCACGTGGCCCTGTCATGTGTAAATAATCCCTTGTAGATATTGCCCAGTGCCAGTTGGCACCATGTGTATTATGTGAATACTATTCCAATGTATTATGAGAATACAAAGGCTATTTTTGATATACCCTTGTGTGGAGTTCCTTTTTGTGGTGTGCATAGTATGTTGTTGCTGGGTGTGTGTTGCGCAAACGCTTTACACATTGCCTCCGGGCCAAGCTACCAAGGGGGTGAGCAGGGGTTATCTTGGGTGTGTAACTCTCTTGCCCTGACTAGAGTGGTGGTTTCTGCTTGGCTTTGGCGCAAGCCTTAGCCAACCAGAAATCCCATTTCTAACAGTTCCTATGTAATTTTATTTTATTTTATTGTACTTCACAATCTGTTGCATTGTCTTTTTCTCATAGTATCGTTCCGAAGTATTATTTGTAATAATATACGGCATGGGAACGATACGTAGATAACGGATTTTACACATCATAACCAATCCAAGAAGGCGCCCATGTTTGATGCCCCCCGGCCTCAGCTTGGTTTGGGAGACAGGTTTCACTACGCGAATCAATGTAATTACGTATTCGCGTATGAGGGAGTTGGCACTGTGCGCAGGCGCCATAAATAAAGAAGCGTTGCCACATCACACGGGCCTCATTGGAACAAGTCGGTAAGACGTGCCATAATAGAGAGAAAATCGTCCCTCAACATTTTTAGCCATACGGTAAGACCTGTGACACTTTCCAACGGCAAGGTGAGCGTAGCGCTCAAGTGTAGTAATAAGTAAGACTTCAGCAATAGTAATGAGGGATTTCGTCTCAACTACTGAGTTGTAACATAGGTTATATTATTAATTTTTATCAGATACTGGAAATCTCTTGACACAACAGAGGAGAAGTAGTGCAAATTTGATAACACTTCGGATCTCGCCTCTATTATAGAATCGGAACCTACGGCATGTGATTAATTCAATCAGGCACTGGTATCTCTCTGACACAACAGGGGAGTAATAGTGCATATGTGATAGCACTATGGACCTATCGATACGCATTAGATCTCTACGTTTATAGATAAGACCGGTTACACATCTTCAAATTAATGGCCCATATGTATTGACCCATAGGCAACCTATGAGATTTATAGTCCTTTGTGTCTTTTTATAAATATAACATACTAGAGAGACACATATCGCTTGCAGTGTCCACACCTCTTAAAGTTCTTAGGAAATTGCTTTTTATGTCATAGACAGCACAGCAATTAATGAAGGCTGCTTACATGAAAATATGCCACCATATCTAGGTCGGCACAGGGACATCTCCACAGCTGCGGATGTTTGATCAACACCCTGTACCTCGAAATAGGGTAAGGGGCATCACACAGGTGTCATCGGAATAGATGCCCTATGACAGGATCTAGACATGAGATTTACACTGACCCCATTATCTTGCAGAAAGAAATAGCACAGCGCTCTGCCGACACATGATACAGGGTCCTTGTACGCCTTGAGGCTCTGTCCCGCCTGATGAAAAAAATAATAAAGTCCTAGTCCAAGTCCAAGAAAGATGAAAGCCTTGTTCATATTAAGGTGCAATATAAAAGTTTTTAATGCTAATGCATGCTTCTACCTTTATTATATCTCACTTGATTCTATGGAACATATCAAGAACTGATTTTTGGTGGAGGATACTTTTTCCCTATCCACCTCCACCTCTGTTCACTTCCTTATCCACTTCTACATGCTTGCATGACACGAGGATGTATGTTCACAGTTGGTATGCATGTTTTGAATTCTAAAGCACAAATAGGATCTAACTGGTTAGCACCACTGTGGTTGCTAGTGTTTGGTTATATAGAACGGGATTGTAGTTAAAGTATACATATAAAAAGTTTTAAAAAATCTTTTCGATTTGCTCGCGCCACTTCAACATAGGGGTCGATTCCGATTCGGGCCGGAAAAAGCACCGACCGACTCGGAGCCGGTATTTATTCCGACCGACACGTACCTGTGGTGCCCGACCCGCCAAGTACGATGCAAAGCGTGCAAAATCTGACCGACACGTACAAAACCCAAGCCGATCGACCGAGCCGCCCGGAAAACAGCAATCCGGCCGGAAAAACACGCGAAGCGAACCGACCGACACGCACCCGGAACAAATCCGACCGAAACGTACCCGCAAACTCCAACCCGCCAAGTACGATGCAAGGCGCGAAAAACACGACCGAATCGTACGGAGGACACCCCGTACGACCGACACGCACACAAAACTGCGAGCCGAAGTAACACAAAACACCGCGACCGACGCGTACGCAGCATAGAAAATAGCACAAACACAGCGTGAACGAAACGGAGAAGCCCGTACGAGACAACTGCAGGGTCCGACTCGGTCACAAGAACGTTTCCAACATGCACAGAAAGTACTAAGGGAAAATACACAAAAAAAGGCCAAACAAGCAATTACAAAGCCAATAAATACTGGGGGGGTGGGGACAGAGAACAAAGACACACCCACAACTCCACCCATATAAAGGACACAAATCCCAACCATGATCCTTTGCAAATTCAATTCACCTTCCAGCACTCAACAGACAGCAACCACACACCCACAGCTCATCCCTCACACAAGCCACACACCATCAGCACACCAACAAATAGCAACCTCACATACACCCAGCAAAACACACACTCACACACCTTCACCTGCACACCAACACACACATCACTCACCATCACCACCCATCACCATGCCCCCAAAGAAGAATCACAAGTTCCTAGATAGTGAATTGGAAGTCATGGTAGACGAGATCCTCAGGGTAGAGCCACAGCTGTTTGGTACACTGGTCCAACAGACACCCATCGCCCAGAAAACAAAGATGTGGGAGAGGATCATCAACAGGGTGAACGCACAATCACCATGTCTGCGCACAAAGACTGACATCCAGAACAGGTGGTATGACGTGCGCAGGAGGGTACGGGAGCTGCTGAAGAAGGACTACCTCCTGAGCCAACACACCGGCAGTGGCCCTCCTGCCAAGCCAGTATACCTCAGGCCCTGGGAGGAGAAGGTGCGGGCCATCCTACCGGCAGTGAGCGTATATGGACTAGAAAACATCCCAGAGCCTGGTGAGTACACAACAAATGTACACAATATTCTGCCACAATACACACACATCACTGTCAAGGGGAGAGTCAAACTATGCACTCTTAACAATTACACAGCAACCAGAACAGAATCATCCCAAAATGTGTATGCCAGTCAGATAAACACAACACATGCCATCTCAAAGTTACATTTAACCGTGTCATCACATGTACAAACACAACTACAACTACAGCTAGGCAGTGGCACAAATATAACTAACAAACACATCCAGACATGTAGCCACCACTACAACACCAACACACAGTGAAGACCACTGAAAGAAAGGAATTCTGTGTATGCTGGGCAAGTCAGTGTAGCCAATAGCATCATGGGAGTCGTAGTCACAGATATTGCTCACCCCCACAACTGTCCCATCAACACCACCCTGAACCATGCGCACATCACAGGGAGTGGAAAACAACTGACAAGATGGCTGACACTGGCAACTGCTGTGGGGAGCACAAGGCCCCGCTGGCAACTGTGCAACAACCAACAGCAGGACACCACTGACTGACATCTTGAAAGACAACTTTCACTCCCTGCAATGCAAGCACAGTCCATGGTGGGATATCTGGCTGGGTGGGAAGGAGGACTCACAGCACTGACCACAGTCACCAGCAGCTTTTCACCCCCCCTTAACACAAACTCCACACAACTCACCTGGGAGAATGCATTGCCTCACACCCCAATAATATATCCCACAAAGAACCACAACACTGGGTCATGCAGAGTGAAGCACAAGGACACACATGGGACATGTAGCAGAACTAACCCCAGGATAAAACTGTCAGCCATCTTGTCAGCACAGGCACACAACCCCACAGGGAAGCAGAGTCAAAGGGAAGGAAGCATGGGCATGCTGGGAAGGGGGTGGAGGCAATAGCATGATGGGAGTCGTAGTCACAGCTCAACATCCCCCACCCACATGGCCCAGCAAGCTCACACTCACGCATGCACATCCCACAGAGAGTGGAAAGGCCCATCAAAGATGTCTGACACTGGTGCTGTGTTGTGGGGAGCACAAGGGCATGCTGGGAACTGCACACCAACCAACAGCAGGACACCACTGTCAGCCATCTTGCCATTGCCCTCACACTCACTGAACTCCCCACAAAAGCAAGTAAGTATGGGAATGCTGGGAAGTGGGGTGGAGGCAATAGCATGATGGGAGTCATAGTCACAGATATAGCTCACCCCCACAACTGTCCCATCAACACCACCCTGAACCATGCTCACATCACAGGGAGTAGAAAACAACTGACAAGATGGCTGACACTGGCAACTGCTGTGGGGAGAACAAGGCCCCGCTGGCAACTGTGCAACAACCAACAGCAGGACACCACTGACTGACATCTTGAAAGACAACTTTCACTCCCTGCAATGCAAGCACAGTCCATGGTGGGATAACTGGCTGGGTGGGAATGAGGGCCGGCTGTCAACCAAATACAACCAATGCAGACCATGTTCACACCCCAACAAATACATAGAAATGCCCAAATAATGCAGGACAATGTGCTACACCAATATCAACCCCTGACTGTGACAACTTAGGACAATGCAATGTACAGGCCCGCACCCAGAGGCACAGTCACAACTGTTAGGTGTGTCAACCATTGATGCCTGCAGAAATATAACATATATTGTGTGTGTCTCCCAATAACAGGTGATGATGGAGACACAGCAGCAGACGCTGAGGAGTCCCAGTCCCAGGCTCAAGAGGATACGGAGCTCACTGGTGTCGAACAGCCTCTGCCCTCCTCGGATGAAGAAGACCAACCTGGCACCTCCGGTGCAAGTCATCATGCAGCACCAGCAGGACCACCAGCTGCACCCCCTGCACCCACCCCTCCAACGACTGTCACCACAAATACCATCCCTGCCGACATGGACAGAACAAGGAGCACCACCAGCACAGGGACCCTGGACCAACGTGGAGCCATGGACACCAACACCACCAACAACCCCCAAGGGGGACCAGGGTCACCTGTGCGTGCCACTGCACGCACTGCACATGTCGGCAGGGGTGGTGGGAGGGGTGGGAGACAGAGGTCGCTGCTTGCAGAGGTGTCTGGTGTGCATGATGACCCACAACTGGCACGCATAGCCGATGCGTACCAGTCCAGCACCGGAGATCTCAGCCTGGTAGTGGGGCTCCTCAGGGACATCAAACAGCAGCAGGCTGCCCATCATGCCCGCTTGGACTCACACATGTCCCGCGTGGAGTCCAAGTGGGACACACTGCAAGAGATGACGGCGGTGCATAGGGACATATTACAATGCCTCCGCCAGATGACCAGCAACCAGTCTACACCTCCCTGTGTGCCAACAACATCTGGTGCTGAAACAACTGCAACTGCCACAGGGAGGGAGGATGACTCTGGCCGAGAGTCCCCTGCACCGCAGCAGCCTGCACTTCAGGGGCCCCCCCCAAAGAAGAGGGGTCGTCCGAGGAGGGGCAAGTGAGAGGCCGATGGCCATGTGCAACCCCCAGGAAGCCTGAACCTGTTCTGGATGATCACCTTTGTGCGCAAACTGTTCACCTTGTTGACTGCAACACAACTCCCACACATGACATGGGGAGTACAAGTTGGACCAATGTCTCAGACAACTGTGGCCCCGATACTGGGGATTTTGGCTACCAGGACTTTCAATTCATCTAGGAACTTCTGATTGCAATATAAATGTACAGCACTAACCATCCTGTGCACTATTCACACAAATGTATCACAATAAACACACTAATACACCATACTTGCCTCTGTTGTGATTCCAACGTGGGTGCTGTCATGGGGATGATGATCTGCAAAATTACACTGTGTATGCAAACTGCAACAGCAAGTACAACACAGGCATGTGAGTAATGGCAACGTGACACATATGAGGGAGACACACCACCAGGGCTACACAACACATACACACCTAGGCCATCTGACTCATTTCCTACACTGATGTTGCCAGGAAAGACGGTGCAATGCACAGACACCACACCTATTCACAGTCGTAGTCAAGTAGCCCACAGGTGCAGTAAGCAAATGGCAGTCAAATGTGTGACCACAGACAACGCACATCACAAAGTGAAGCACAGGTTTATTACACAGTTGCAACATGTCGTAACCACTACAGATGCAAGGTAATCCCACCTGGCAGCGGGCACACAGTCAACAACTGTAGAAGGAAGGAAGTCCATGGGTGTGGCGCACATCACCTGTAGGGACACGACAGCTACCACCCTGGAAGTACAATCACGTCGTCGGTGGACACAGTTGACAAAACGAATCTGAAAGTACCCTGTGAAGGACAGAAATGACACACAGTCAAAAGCAATGAAGAACAGGACAGAACAGCAACACTCATGCCCAACACATGTCACAAGATACCTACCCAGGACCAAGTTAGCATGTCAACACTGTTGGGGAGTACAGACTACCTGTAAGCACACATCGCTACACACATCCAGTCAAGTAGCCCATGGACACACTCTAACAGCACCAGAGCACCACCTACACATATCATGCTAACTCACATTATTGACATGACACCTCAGGATACTCACATTCAGCTAAAGAAGTTGGTGATGAGCTGTGTGCGGACATCACCATCATCATCATCATCATCATCACTGGCATCGTGATCCAGGCCAGGATCCTCCACAGGTGGCGGATGTTGGTCATTGTCATCCTGGATGAGAGGCAACTCCTTCCGCACTGCCAGGTTGTGGAGCATGCAGCAGACGATGATAATCTTGCACACCTTTGCTGGGGCATATGGGACGGACCCTCCTGTCTTGTCCAGGCAGCGGAAGCGGCTCTTCAGTAGACCAAATGTCCGCTCAATCACTCTCCTGGTCCGACCATGTGCCTCATTGTAGCGCATCTGGGCTGGTGTCACAGGGTTCCTGAGGGGTGTCAGCAACCACGGCATGTTGGGGTATCCGAAGTCACCTACGGACAGACAAGTGCACATTAGCTGACTTGGAAAAGTGGGCGGAATACTACAGATCAGATCACACACAATGGTACAAAGTCAGTACACACCGACAAGCCAGGCACGCTGGTTCTGCATCTGTGCCATCATCCTGGGGATGCGACTACTCCTCATCACGAAGGCATCGTGTGCTGAACCAGGGAAACGGGCACACACGTGTGAGATGGTCATATCTGCAAGACACACCACCAGTGCATTGACCGAGTGGTAGTGTTTGCGGTTCCTGTATGCCTGTTCATGTGCCTGTGGTGGTACCAAAGCCACATGTGTCCCATCAATGGAGCCAATGACATGCGGCATCCTCCCCAGGGCATAGAAGTCACTCTTCACATCAGTGAGTCGTTGCAGTCTAGGGAAATAGATGTACCGGTTCAGGTATATCAACATAGCCTCCAAAACGTCGCGGAGCACACGGCTGAACATGGTCTGCGACATCCCACCAGCAGTCGCCACAGTGTGTTGAAAGGTACCGGTGGCAAAGAAGTGTAGGGCTGCCATCACCTTCACCTTGGGGGTCAGCGCTGCAGGATACGGCCGGCCAGGCTGCAAATGTGGGGCCAACCGCACTGCCAAATTCTCAATCAGCTGCCTGGTGAAGCGGTACCGTCGGATGCTGTCCCGTTCCACCATCGTTGCCAGGTCTGGGAATGGTCTATGGACAGCAGGAGCCCTGCAGTGCAGAGGAGAAGAAAGCAAGATTGTCAGTCACCCCACATGTGCGGCATTGAACACACTCAATATCACATCATACATCATTATGAGGCACAACTACATGAAGTGTGCAGTTCCGTAAGGACATGTATGGTACATACATGGCCAACATCTGTCATCATGGTTCAACATGTGGCATCAATTAGTCCCAGGTTGGGCCATTGGATATCATGAGGCCGTGTCACAGTTCCCATCTCCTGCTGCCATGTTACAAACACCCCCCACAGTGACATGTGAGGACAGATGTGCCCCAGGCATCACAGCTCAACGACAGGTACATTCCCAGGGACCCTGTATTGCCACATGGACACTGGCATTACATGGAGTATCATGTATACACCACAGCAAAACAACCATGACCCCCACAGGTAGTGGTTCCACTTGCCTCTGCAGGACAGACATGGACGTCTGTGACACACACACGCACAACATCAAAGTCCATGCACAAACAACGTGGATGTGGAGACTGTCTCCCATTGTGCACATGAAATCAGAGACATTGTAAACACTACATGCACACAGACTGTGGAGGACCATCACTATTGTGCCACTGGGTCACCCTGGCTTAAACATACCGTCCCACATGGGACTCACGGGGTATGTGACATGACATACACATACACCACCGTGAAATGTGACCATGGCACATGCTCAGATATGACCAGTTACACATCACAGTGGTCGTGTACACGTAACACCCAGGATCCTGTCCCCATGAACACGTGCACAGCCTGGGGGTGGCTGCCCCCAGGTGACACCCACAGGACAACATGTACACCACCATACACACAATAGGAAATGCAGCCTTACATGCCTTATGATACAGTTTGGACAGGCTGTGGTGTTGTAGGTGTGCCCCTCACTCCCTGGGAAGTATTTGTGGCTGGCATATGTTCATCTGAGACAGGCATGGTGACATATGCCAGTCACTTGTCCAGGGATGCGTTGAACAGCAATGGACCGATCGGTGCACCCGGCCGGCCCATTGCATTCAATGTGTGCGGGTACACGTTGTATCCTTGTACGCGTTGAACAGCAATGGACCGATCGGTGCTCCCGGCCGGCCCATTGCATTCAATGTGTGCGGGTACGCGTTGTACCCTTGTACGCGTTGAACAGCAATGGACCGATCGGTGCACCCGGCCGGCCCATTGCATTCAATGTGTGCGGGTACGCGTTGTACCCTTGTACGCGTTGAACAGCAATGGACCGATCGGTGCACCCGGCCGGCCCATTGCATTCAATGTGTGCGGGTACGCATTGTACCCTTGTACGCGTTGAACAGCAATGGACCGATCGGTGCGCCCGGCCGGCCCATTGCATTCAATGTGTGCGGGTACGCGTTGTACCCTTGTACGCGTTGAACAGCAATGGACCGATCGGTGCGCCCGGCCGGCCCATTGCATTCAATGTGTGCGGGTACGCGTTGTACCCTTGTACGCGTTGAACAGCAATGGTCCGATCGGTGCACCCGGCCGGCCCATTGCATTCAATGTGTGCGGGTACGCGTTGTACCCTTGTACGCGTTGAACAGCAATGGACCGATCGGTGCGCACCTATTGTCAATGGCCTAGCCTGGCAATGGACGCGTTTTCAAAATTCGAACGAGTCGGTTGCTGTAAATTCAGTTGGTCACCCACAACAATGTTGCAAAATCATGTATGTCATGAAGTTGAAGATTTGAAGGATGCTGTGGGCGTGTATTGGTGCTGCTATTCCATGGATTGGCCAGATTCAGAAGATGCAAACGACTTGGACCTATCATTTTGGACACATGGGACAGTATCTGCCTCTGCAGCACACATATATTGCTGGCTGTTCCCCTGAGAGCTCACTTGCCTGCACTACATGCTCCAGGACGACATCTGCCACTGCACTGCTGCTGTCTCTGCCCCCTCTGGACCCTGCAATGGCACGTACTGTGGAGAGAGCCCCAGCCTTCAGCCTTGAGGAGAACCAGGCCCTGCTGGACAGCCTACTTCCACAGTACAGCAAGCTGTATGGGACACCAGGGGAGCAGGTGAGTGTTCTGTGCACTGCCTTTCTGAATGTGCATGTTGTCTGACTAGCAAGGCTGAAAGTCTGCACGCCACTGGCTAGCAGGCTCACTGAGTAGTTGTCACCCCCCATAGTGTGTAGTTACATGCACTGGACAGGTATGGTGCAGTGACAGTGCATTTGAACAAGGTTTTACTTCCCAGGCAATGATACCATGTAGTGACTTCTGGCATACTGTCCATGGGCAGCGTTGCACTGCCTGTGTACATCATGTGCCCCTGTGATTGAGACATGTATATACAACTGTGTCATGCACGGATATGTTGCATGTGTAGTAATGGCCTTTTCACTTTGTCATCCTCACAGGTTAATGCCCATCGGAAGCAGGAGATCTGGAAGGACATCGTCCGGGCTGTCCGGTCCGTTGGGGTCTACAAGTGCCGGATCCGCAACTGCCAGAAGAGGTGGCAGGACCTTCGGGGCTGGACCCGGAGGATTGCATGGGTCCAGCTGAAGCTGTCGCCTCCTCGCAGGAGGGGCGGAACACGGACCCTGACCCCCACATGCTCCAGATCCTGGCGGTGGTGTTTCCAGACCTGGATGGGCAGCTGAAGGCCAGACAGCAGCAAGGAGGGGTGAGTCAAAGACTGCACTGTGAACTCTGTATTACATACTATGTGCCCTCCTCTGGCCTGGTCAAACTGCCACAGTACAACAGTCATGTTGTCCAGGAGCCATGTCCCTCTATTGTGCACTGCCCACTCCTCATCTGATACCCAGGTGTGGCCCTTACAGTCAGGGAATTGTGTCACTTGGGACTGTGTCCTTGCAGTTTGCTTCACTCAAGGTGGGGGACAGCATCTGTTTCCCTAACTCTGTTGTGGGCATCATGGGTGGGTCCATTGTTCACACAATGCCTGTGTTCGGACATGTAATCTGCGTGTTGCTTTGATATGCGGTCCACTTGCTGAGCTGAGCCACCACATGTGCCTGGGGTATCTGGCACACACCCATGCAGCGGGTGGGAACAATGTTTGGGCCCCAGGAGTGTGCAGATTACGTGTGTCACACATACATAGCCAGCTATCTACTGTCCAGGGCTCATCCCTCATTCATGTGGGGCAGGACAGTCATGCCTACTCCAGCCCATCCAATACACCTGTACTCCCACTCCTGTGTATCAGCTGACACGTTGTGCGCAGTGATTTGACCCCTCAGGTGTCTGCCTCTGTGTCAGTGTGCTGTGGATTTGTTGCCAGGACTGCTGGGGTGTTTCTCGATTGGGGCTCAGCATGCCACTGGAGATTTGACCATAGGAGACGATACTTGTGTGTCACATAGGTGTTTGATCAGCTGACCGTGCAGACTGGGGTATGCGAATGTGAAGTTCAGGCAGCTGTTTCCCATTCACAGCAGATTGTGAGGGGCTCAGGTTCAGAGGGTAGTGTCACAGGTCTCCCATATGTCCAATCGGTATGACCTGGACAGATGAGGGTTCAGATGATGTGTTGTGTGGGGGATGTACATGTGCACTTGTGCAGCTCCAGGACTTGCATTCCCCATGACCTACTATTGTGACACAGTGCAGAGTGTTGTTGTCTGGCTGCTAAGTCATACATCACTGAGACAGTGATGTATGACTTAGCAGCAGTCATGCCTCTGCCATGGCATGTGTCTACTTATTGGTGATCCTGCAGGGGAGTGACATGTGCTACATGCACACCATTGTGGCAATGGCTATCAGGACATGGGTGCATCATGGTGTCTGTCGCTGGTATGCATGACATGCATTTCCTATTTGACTCTGGGCATCCCTTTCATCCGGAAACCTGTACTGACTCAGTGGCAAGAGTTGTGATGTGTGCATGTCCACATGCTACACCGTGTCCTCTGCACTGTCCAACTACTGTGTAGGTGGTGCATGTGTCTACACTGGGGTGTTGCTATCCAACAGACACCAGCCAGATGGGTGCAAGGCCATGTGGGATGTGAGTGCCATGGTTGGCATCAGACTAACAATTGGCTTCTCCTGTTCAGTTAGGGCACTTTTAGCAATGTTCAACTAATGATGCCAGGGCTTGCTCTGTAATGTTCTGTGCTTACAGTGGTGTGTGCATTCGGTGCAGGTGACTGATGTCTGTCTGTTTCCCCATTGATTGCAGATACATCCACGGCCACAGAAGGGGACAGCTCCACGGACCAGGAGGAGCCGGATAGCCAGACTGGGTCAGCAGCCGAGGAGTGGTCGGAGGGACCCAGTGGCACGGAGGGTGAGGGGAGCCACACCGAGGAGTCCTCAGCAGCATCCACCTCAGCTGAGGACCACAGCGGCTCGGAGGATGACTCCCTTATGGAGGCGGGTATCAGCAGCCACCACACCCCAGCTAGTGTTGCTGTCCCCGCCACCACCAGCACCACCACCGCCCTCCCATCGGCTCCCATTCCCCAGGTCCGTGGAGGCTCCCATGTTCGGGAGCATGTCTCCTTCGGGCCAGGCACCGCACCCCTGCCCCTGTGTCCCCTGCTGCCCTGAGTGAGGAGTCTGTGTACCTCCTTCGCCAGCTCCATGTAGGGCAGACAGCCATGCTGACTGTCCTCCATGCACACACCGCTCTGTTGACTCAGCTGGTGTCGTTCATGGAGGGCATCTCATCGGGCATGTCTGACCTACAGAGGGGCAATAGGTCCATGGACTCCTCCCTGACGGCAGCAGTGTCCCTCCTCAGACAGTCCCTCACCCCTCCTGCCTCTGCTCCATCCACACTCCCCAGCACCTTACCTGTCCCAAGCACACACACACCGGCACAGGCACACACCAGCACACACACGTCCAGCACACAGACACACACGCCACAAACAAAACACACACGCACGCACAGTCAGGGGACTGAAACCAGACTCACAGGGGATGGGGCCCTGGAACAAAAACACGCATCCACAAGCACTGCGCAGTCCTCAGTTGCCTCTCCCTCCAAAGCACCCTCCCTTGCCTCACCTGCAACCCCAAAGTCACAGCGGCTCTTCCTCTGTGACCTCGGCCTCTTCCCCTTCGATCCAGCTGATCCAGCATTCAGGGGGAAGAGGAAGCCCACCCACACGGAGCAGAGTGCCCCTCACCCCCGGACACCCTCCCCCAGGCGCAGACAGACTGACGCCCCCACCCGCAACTCCCCCCGGAGTCGTAAGAGCAAGACCCGCCGCCGCCCTGCAGCTCAGGCACCAGGTCTCCTTCCTCCATCCCTCAGGACCGCACTCCACAGGTGCCCCCACCACACCCTGCCCCAGGTTCCCCCACCCACAGATATACCATCTCCAAGAGGATCAGGCCTTCTCCCCCTGCCACTTGCTCTCCCGGCACCACACCCCCCGCTGCGCTTGTCTGTGCCACTGATGTGGTGAGGGTGTCCTCCCCCTCTGTCCAGCCCACCTTGCCTGTTCCCCATTCTCCTCCCCTGGAGGTAGGCACTGCAGTGGAGTCCACTACCACCCTGTCTGACTTGGGCACTGCAGTGGCGGACCGGACCACTCCATCTGCACGGTCCACTGCAGTCGTGCCAGCACACACACCATCTGAGCCATGCCCCCCAGTTGTGCCGGCACACACCATGTCAGACACCTCCACTGCAGTTGTCAGTGGCTCTCCAGCACCCACCACCCCTTCCCTGCCTCCTCCTGGTGAGCCCTGATCCTGTCCCTGCGGTGCCTGGCCTGCCCCCCCGGTTGCCCCTCCTAGTCGATTGTCCCTGGTTTTGAGCAGTGCAGGCATGCGTAGGGTGACATCTGCCACTGTCACCCTGTATTGACTTTCTTGATGGACTGGCCATTGGCCTTTGTTGGAGCATTACTGTTCTCTGAGTTTTTGGACACACATATGCTGAATAAAGCAACTTTCTGTTCTCTAATGCTATTACTTCTGATGTACATTATGTTGATGATGCTGACCATGCCCTTGCAGCATGGATGATGATCTTTGGTCTCATGAAAATGAAGTGTCACTGGGCAGGGCCCCATGTGGTCCAGAGGGACAGTGTCCTATCCTGTGGTGTATCCATGTGATCCTTAACAGCATCTGTGGGTGTCATGTTTACAATATTTGGCAATGGAATTTCCTAGTTACATTAGCAATGTCACATCTGTGGCTTCCATCCCTGCACATCTGTAGTGCTTGCCATTGTTCAATTCGTCTACTTCCCTGACCGTGTGGCCATCTCCACTGGACATGCAGGTTTGGGCATCAATGGGGAAGGACTCATCTGTGTTGTCAGTGCAACTTGCTGTACATGTGTGTTGGATCTGTGCTGATGATTTCGTTGACACTCACATGACCAGGCTGATGTGATGGGAGCCTTGATTTGGTGCTAATTGTTTACTGTGTGACAAAGTGTTGTGCTGACATGATGGAGCCCTACTGATGCGACATATGGCACAGCTTTCCTCACACAGGAGTGGAGTCCCCTCATGGCAGTGTGTGCTCCTGTGACATTGCCTGCGCCCAAGGTGTGTGTTGTATGAGCATGTCTGTGTGTTCACTTCCATTTTGCTGTGCATGCTGGGATCCCTAGTGATGTTCCTGTTTGTGATGCTTGCTGAGTTGACCTATGTTCCCCCAAAGTCTTCTCCCTGGGTTCTCTGTGATGTGGGTGCATGGCACATTACTGGTCATCAGGGTGTCACCCATAGGTGTGTTTGCTGTCAGGGCTGAGTTTGTGGGCAGGCGCTGATGGGTCACAGTTAGGATTCCCCTTAGCACTTGTTGTTTACTCCTGTAATGTGATTTCAGGTTTGTGTTAGCTTTCATTGGTTGTGACACGTTGTGTGTGTGACTGCTGGCACTCCTCAGGGTCAGGGCTGCAATGTTGGTAGTTGTCCATGTGTGTTCTTTGTGGGTGACCTTGGCTTCTTCATTGGTGTGTGACTGTGGCTGGGATCCCATTGGTTGGTGTGGTGTTGCCGTCATGTCCATGTACAGCGTAGTGTGCAGTGTGTCAGACATTTAGGAGTCTTGTTGAGTGGCCATGTGTGCTGTGTTTCTGCACCTTGCTTCCCACCCACCCCCCTGGGATTGTCATGGGTGCATGTGCAATGTCACCTGTGCATGTGAGCTTCACTGCAGCACATTGTTGGTGGTCGAGGTGTGTGTTGTTGAGTGTGTGCAGATGAGAGTTGTTGCCCGGCAAGACCCCTGCTTCCATGTTGGCCTTGGCTTACTGGCCATGCTGATTGATTTGTGCTTGTGTGGGTGTGCTGGTAATTCTTTGCTCAGGATACATGACTGTGGTTCACAGTGTGAACGACATCTGGCTTTGTCATCACAGTGGGATTGTAATGCAGCCCAGGGTCACCACATTGTGTGGGCCCTGGGGGTGGTGCTGTGGTGCCTCGGTGTCTTACTGTGTGGGTTGCTGTTCCTACATGCTTGTGTGACATGTGTGATTTGTGCTCCCTCTCATCTGACAATGCCTGATTGCCAACATAGGGAATTGGATCCCTGAGTTACCTTTGTGTGGCACTGTATGCACATCTGTGTGTTTGGTCTTCAGGCCTCCTCATGTGTTGTGTGGTTGCCTGGGGACACTGGTCCCCCCTCACCTGTTGTGTTTGATGTGCAGTGTGTGTCTGCCTGTCTGTGTTTGTGCATCAGCGCCACTGCATTGGCATATCTTTGGTGTGCCATTATCTGTATGTTGTTTGGTGTGTTTCCCCTGCTGTCCCTGGGACTCCTAGGTCATCAGTCAGCACAATGATCATTGTTTGTGTGTCCCATTGCTGCCATGGTATGGTATCTGTTCACCTGCCATCTACATTCTACACAGGGTATCTGCATTGGTGTGTCCATTGGTGCAAATATGTGGGTCTGCATTCTGATGGTCACTTCTGTCATTGTGTCATTGATGTATGTTGACGGTGTCAGACACCATGGGTGATGTTTGTCTGCAGCTGGCCAGAGGTATGTCTTATTTGCACTGCACTGTTTGCCTCCCCAAATCTATGTTGCAATGGGACACCTGCATTATTTTACCACAGTTGTGTTTGTTGTTCTGTGACCAGGAATTGTCCATGCAGTTTGCCAGTTGCAGCTTTTACTTTGTTCACACTTATATTTTGGTCACTGTGATGATGGGGGTTTGGACCCCATTGCCACAATGGTCAAGATGTGCTTCAGCTCAGGACCCCACACTTACATTTTGGGCACTGTGATGATGGGGGTTTGGACCCCATTGCCACAATGGTCAAGATGTGCTTCAGCTCAGGACCCCACACTTACATTTTGGGCACTGTGATGATGGGGGTTTGGACCCCATTGCCACAATGGTCAAAATGTGCTTCAGCTCAGGACCCCACACTTACATTTTGGTCACTGTGATGATGGGGGGGGTTTGGACCCCATTGCCACAATGGTCAAGATGTGCTTCAGCTCAGGACCCCACATTTACATTTTGGGCACTGTGATGATGGGGGTTTGGACCCCATTGCCACAATGGTCAAAATGTGCTTCAGCTCAGGACCCCACACTTACATTTTGGTCACTGTGATGATGGGGGTTTGGACCCCATTGCCACAATGGTCAAAATGTGCTTCAGCTCAGGACCCCACACTTACATTTTGGTCACTGTGATGATGGGGGTTTGGACCCCATTGCCACAATGGTCAAGATGTGCTTCAGCTCAGGACCCCACACTTACATTTTGGTCACTGTGATTATGGGGGTTTGGACCCCATTGCCACAATGGTCAAGATGTGCTTCAGCTCAGGACCCCACACTTACATTTTGGTCACTGTGATGATGGGGGTTTGGACCCCATTGCCACAATGGTCAAGATGTGCTTCAGCTCAGGACCCCACACTTACATTTTGGGCACTGTGATGATGGGGGTTTGGACCCCATTGCCACAATGGTCATGGCCTGCTTGCATTGTGGGGGCCACACACATTTATGTGTGGCACATGTGAGAGGGTGTCACATTGTATGTTGATGATCATGTTCTGTGTCGTAGGCATTTGACACAGTCTACACACGCGTGTCATGGTGTTGGGGGATGTCTTAATGTTGCATTCTTTATGTTGGTGTGTGCTTGTTGCGACATGTATTAGCCATCCTGTGAGTGGAGATGTTGTTAGTGGTAGGCATCTGGCACCCCCTGGGTAAGGGTGCTAGTAGTGGTAGGCATCTGGCAACCCCCTGGGTAAGGGTGGTAGTAGTGGTGAGCATCCAGCCCCCCCGGGTAAGGGTGATAGTAGTGGTAGGCATCCAGCCCCCCCTGGGTAAGGGTGGTAGTAGTGGTAGGCATCTGGTATCCCCTGGGTGGAGGTGGTAGTAGTGGTAGGCATCCAGCCCCCCCTGGGTAAGGGTGGTAGTAGTGGTAGGCATCCAGCCCCCCTGGGTTAGGGTGGTAGTAGTGGTAGGCATCCAGCCCCCCCTGGGTAAGGGTGGTAGTAGTGGTAGGCATCTGGCACCCCCTGGGTGGAGGTGGTAGTAGTGGTAGGCATCTGGCACCCCCATGGCTAAGGGTGGTAGTAGTGGTAGGCATCTGCTACCCCCATGGCTAAGGGTGGTAGTAGTGGTAGGCATCCAGCCCCCCTGGGTAAGGGTGGTAGTAGTGGTAGGCATCTGGCACCCCCATTGCTAAGGGTGGTAGTAGTGGTAGGCATCCAGCCCCCCGGGTAAGGGTGGTAGTAGTGGTAGGCATCCAGCCCCCCCTGGGTAAGGGTGGTAGTAGTGGTAGGCATCTGGCACCCCCATGGCTAAGGGTGGTAGTAGTGGTAGGCATCCAGCCCCCCCTGGGTAAGGGTGGTAGTAGTGGTAGGCATCTGGCACCCCCTGGGTGAAGGTGGTAGTAGTGGTAGGCATCTGGCACCCCCAAGACTAAGGGTGGTAGTAGTGGTAGGCATCCAGCCCCCCCGGGTAGAGGTGGTAGTAGTGGTAGGCATCTGGCACCCCCATGGCTAAGGGTGGTAGTAGTGGTAGGCATCCAGCCCCCCCTGGGTAGGGGTGGTAGTGGTGGTGCACATCCAGGCCCCTGTGTGTATATGTGGCATTGGTGATGGGCATCCCGCCCCTATGGTGCTGCTGTTGCTGGTGTAAGTAAATTCTGCATCCCTCTGTGTGTGTGTGATGTGTCGTGTACGTGTTGTATGTTTTTGTGGTTGGTGTCTGACTTACCTTCTGCGCCGTACGTGTCCGTGCCTGTTCCGGTAGTAGATGTAGAATATTGGTAGGATCGGAACGAAGGGATTCATGGTTGGTTCGTCTCGTTCGTCTTTCTCGTTGCTTCGCCTCGTCCTCGTCGCTGGCGTGTTCGCCTCGTAGCCCTGGATCGTGTTGTGGCGCGAATCGGAGCTTATGTACAGCTCTACCGGATGCTTTGACGTGCCGTGCGTAGCGACGGGTTCGGCGCGTACGGGAAGCGCATCGTACTTGTCCAGCCGGACGGGGCTGCATTTTCCCTTCCGTGCGACTCGATTCTGCGTTTCCGGATTCGCCTCGGTCGGAGAACAGGACCTGGATTGGGTGAGTCCGACTCGGCCGGATTCTATGCTATTGTGCGCATCGTACTTGGTCGTTCGGAATAATGTGCGGATCGGTCGGGAAACAGGCATTCGCATGGCTTTTTTCCCGACCGAATGGTATTGGGTGCGCCTCCGACCGAGATCGGAATCGGCCCCTTAGTGTTTGGCTTTGACAGTCCCCATACACAGTGAATTTAAAAAACGATTTTCTGTGTTGTTCTTTTACAGATAAACCCCGTCCACTTTTGAGATTTATGTTATCCAATATGGTCCTGATGAAGGTGGTGGAATAATCTTTTCACCAAAACCTGCGTTGGCCACAACCAGATATACGGGGAATCCTTCACAAAGACAAACACATCAGTGGAATATTATGGGATTGAATCATACCACAGAAGAAAGACAGAGTGTTTGTCGTTGACAAAACCTCAGGATTTCTGGCATTATTGGAATTTTTCTTAGTATATGAATGTTAGTATGGGTGAGCTGGCATGATAGATGAGAGTGATGACTTGATGGTTGAGAGTGGGGTTATTTGTGACAACTCATTTGTATATTGATTTTAAGGTTGAATTCTAGGTCTTTGTTCAAAGAACAGTTGCTGACAAAGAAACCGAAAGAATTCGTATCTATGTAAAGGCATTTACTGTCTATGTGTTGTTATAAAATGTCTTGTTTCTGTGAAATCATTACACACAAAGAAGTCAAAAGCTGTGTACTTATGCAATGGTAACTGTCGCGTATCTGTGGAACTGTGATATATATTTGTAAATAATGATCAGATATGAACAAAGAATAGTAGCAAATTAGTATATATATATAAAAAAAGAATTACACATAAAAAATTGTTCTTAAAATCATATAAATAAAATATATTTTTGAATTATTTTTGGTGTATGACACTGGTACTGGGGATTTGTCTTGCATATGAGCCCTAGGAGGCCATATTTGAAAGAAATATAGGTCAGACAGGAGTTCTTCTTTATAGTTTCTGTTCTTCCCCTCACTCTTAGACCTGTAATTTACATAGGGGGTACCTTTTTTCGGTTTGTGAATGAAAGACACAACCTACACAATGGTACATTTAGAGAAGTTAGAACTTCCATTCCGTATAGCTGAAACACCTTCAGCTGCGTAATTATTACACAGTGTTATCTCTTTACCTATTTTAACCTTTCAATTCAAGGTTTGCATGAAACATTTTCTTGTTGGTAGATATGAACCCCTCAGAGGCAGCTTCATTCATGAATTATGGTCACTTCCCTTCTCCTATCGGTGGGCACATGCCAATAAGGATGCTTACCTTACAAGAGACAAATGCTACTCTTCTGTCGGACATTCAGTTGTTTGCAAACATGTTAAGATGCACAGTGTACATAATGTTTCAATGCCAAATTTATCCTGTTATTTAAAAGGAATACCAGTTCCCGCAATTCTTCTACTTATTATGGTCTTTCAAATGGAAGTTAATTAATGCTTAGTGATCAACATTGTTGCAGTATGGGAGTGGAACTTCCCTATATATTGTCGGATTCCCGCTCGTCGCTTGTTGCCACAATGTCCTATTTCCCCCAAGCATGGAATTGTAGATAGCTCATTGTGGCCTTGCATTCCAACTTTGATGGCACATTTCAACAAGTTAAACAGGCTGAAAGCACTATTGTTTCAAAAAGAGGTAGCTCTCACATCTGCTCATGAATCCTTTGAATTGCAGATGGCTAGAACTTTGCCTAGAACTTCCAGTGAAATACAGTCATTGTTAAACACCAATCTTCCACTGCATTTTGGGGAATTAGTGCATTGAATTTCTAATGCCTCTAACACAGCCCGTCTTGCACACTTTTATAAAGTTGTAAGCTCTGGCCTTGTCAATTCCTTCTAGACTATTTTTGGAGTAATACTGGCTTTTATTCATTCCATTTTTCCAGTGTATTCAGAGGATTTCCGATGCTGTTATTCCTCATTTGTGGCATTCTCCTCCTATTTCTGCTTCCCCGCAATGTATATTCCTTTTGCAAGTCCTCTGGAACTACAACCCCTCCAACACTATTGTGAGCACATGCGTCAGATTGATTTTTGGGATATTTTTATCACAAGAGCTGGGTCTCAATTGGTCCTGAACATTCCGGCCTGCCTGGTTTACCTGCACACAACCTGTGTTCCATTGCCTCTGGTGCCCCTTTGAATGGGCACTGGATATTTGCCTGGCTTCACAGACACCACTTACTATGGATATTGAACTGCTAATGAGTCCCTTGGCGACCCATTTCCAGGACTGTCCCCTAGGTTTGCAGCTTCTCCACAATGAAAGCTTTGAGCCACTCAAATTCGAGGAAATATGTTACTGTTCGGGCACCTTATTTCCCATTCATCTACATACGAGTGCAAATTTGGTCCAAGTGCCCCCCACGGTACACCAAAATGACTATTACTGTAAACAGAACAAATTGATTAAAATACATAGCGGTGACTCACATCGGGCCGACCGTTCCACGAAAGTCCTCAACCATAATAATGGCCGTGTGTAGTTGCGTCTGGCAGCAGTCCATCCGGTTGTACAATACGATAGCGCCAATTTCATGTTGCTTCTTCAATTCCACTTTCCACCATGGATTCTTCGCAAGCCCAGTGCGAGTGCAAGGGGCTTTCCTAGGGTCCTGTTGACGGTTTCCATCAATGCCATTTCTAGCGCCATACTTCTGAAAATCTGAATAGGTAGAGATTTGGCTGGCTGTCCCGTACCGTGCTAGGTTCGGTCCTGGAAGAATAAAAGGCATCAAGGTCTGTAAGAAGGAACTGCGCATGCTCCAAGACCCCCATGCAAATTCTAGGCACATTTCATGAAATATTCATATTAAACAAGCATTTGTAATGCGATAGGTCTCGCATTTGTTAAAGTTGGAGCTGTTGGCATTGAAAAGAACAATGTTTTTACTTTTGTTTTTTTATTTGCAGTGGAGTTAGTATATAAAATAAAATAAAAGCGTGCAGCCGTTATAGTTATAGCATGCCGTGCTGCCAAAACATTTAAATGAAAAGATGCAAGCATAGCAGTGCCATTACAGGAAAGCATGCTGTGTCTGCAGGAGGAGAAAACATTAAAGAAAATAGCGCTTATAGACCTAAAAAGACGCACCGTGTAACAACCGAAGTAAAAAGGCCAGTCCTCATGGGAGGATACAAATGAAGACAAGGCGGTACTAAGGAAAGACTAACAAGCCTATTAACGAATCAGAAGCCAGCATTTACGAAGGACAATGACACAAGCCAATGAAAAATATGGGCGGAGAGTGGGCGGGGCTTCTATTCTATAGTCCAATACAGCATGGCTCACAGAGCAGCGCATGCGCTGCCCAGGCTCCACCTAAAAACTTTTAATAAAGGCCTAGCAAGCATTCACTGAATCTGGAAGATGAAGCGCTTTTACATGCTTAAAAAATACACTTTTTTCCAATTTTGAAGGGATTATATATTTTTTTATAATTGTTTACTGCAGGGAGCACATGCCAAACGGGTCAATGGCTCGGCTCAGCCAGATCACTTGCTCGGCTGTTCTCCCTGCTCACTTCTTGACTCGCACACCTCCAATCACAGATATGAGGAGGGACTCATTTTACAAGAGCAGCAGTGTTTTGTATTCTTTGCAGTTCAGTTAGGTGGAGTTCCGGGCAGTCTCCATGTAGGCCACCACCCTTTTCCCCTGAGAAGATAATCTGGGCTCCTACATCTACCTTTTTTTATTTTTTATTTTATTTTATGGAGTTTTATATAGCGCGAACTTGAACCGAAGGTATCGGGTATCAGAGCGCTTTACATACCACCAGTTGCGTTACATGAGGACACATTCATTTTTTTTGTTAGGGACGGGGAGATTATGTGATTTGCCCAGAATCACAGGAAGTTCAGCATCATTGCCGAGACTCAAACCCAGTTCCCCAGACTCGAGGTCAACTCCTCTTCCCTTATGAAACTCTTTAGATAGGAAGAGTGGAAACATGCACAGTAGACAGGAACTTAGACAGTTCTTCATGAGACCATCAATTTGTGTCCACTTGGAAGATGAAGCCCAGCTCAGATGCCACCTGTAAACTTCAAGGGGACACACAGGAGGGGAAACGGGGAGTAAGAAGGTGAGAATCAGTTGAAGGCTGCCAGCAGCCATCCACAAAAATCTGAGTAGGATAACTCAGTATTTCAACATTAATATTAACAAGGAGGTGGCCTCAACAAGGAATGAGCACTTCTGAAAAAGGAGAAATAAAGAAGGGCTTTAAAACCACATCTCAGGCTGAACCAAAACATGACTGGAGCCAGGTCAGAATCAGGTGGAAAGAGTCCGTCGGTGAAGGCCGGGCACATATTTCAGCCACAAGAGCGGAGGATTGGTAACAAAAGGAACAGGACGTAAAAGCAACGACAAGGAACCGGGTGCTGGCATAAAATTAAGCTTCTGTGCCAAGTAATGACTATGGGCACATTCTGAAGGTCTGCGCACACAAGTGGCGTTTCAGTATGAGTGATTTCACAGCATGACTCGGATGTAAAAGCACCTCTCTACTACTCGTACTACCCTTCGGTTCAGGCACGGTCGAGAGGGGTCTGAAGGTCAATCGATACCCTGGAGAGGAGCATCCAGTCCTTCAGTCCATCTCCGCTTGGCTTCCACAGAAGGGCTACTTCACCCTAGGTGGGTAGGACTTCTACCAGAGGCCCTTGACTGAGGAAGGCCAGGACAGAGGATAGGGACCAGAGAGAGAAAGTACACAGGCAAAACAAAATGAAGGGGCCCTCCAGAGATTTACAGAAACTCCACACTTCCCCAGCTGGGTGCAGGTGGAAGAGAAATGTGAACACTGCCCGAGCAGCTCACAATACACAGGAACTGGCCCACCTGCGGCTGGGTGCCCAGGGAGAGAAGGCACACAGAGGCTTGTGGAGTGAGAGTAGCATGTACTTCAAGGTTTCCATCCCTAGGGAGAAACGATGCTCCTCTTCAACTCACTGCATGGTACTTCAGAAGTACTTACACACTACAGCCTTGACATCAAATTATTTTAACAGACAAGTGTTGTGTACTTCCTGGCATGCAAGGGCACTTACCACAGTTGTATAAACTCCTTGGTTTCAAAGCAGATCGTGGGAAATCTGGTTATTGTGAGAGCACAGAAAAGATACAATTGGGGTTGAATTAGTGTAACCAGAAGACAGTTTCAACACACAATGTTCACTAAAAAAAAACACAAAAACGCTGGCTTAGTGAAGTCTTGGCTCACCAGCCCAATCACTGAAGTTTATGATTTTAGATGCACGTGTAAGAACAAAACCCGGTGCAAGAGAACCAATGGCTGAAGTGAGCTGACCCGGTGCCCACACTAGAGTGGGCGGAACCAACATGATAATGACAACTGAACAGACCAATGGACAAGGAGGCTGACAAAGTCCCTCTATGCATGTATGTATTTGTATTTTATGTTTTATTAATGTATGAGGTCGATAATAAAGTTATAACTGCTATGCTTGACTGAAGGCGGCAAGGAACCCATCTAATGGACGCATGAGTAAACAGTGTAAACCGCGTTTATGGTGTTCCATGTCACATTTGCTTTTATGAAACCTCCAAAAAGACTTTCAACCACAAACTGAGGCAGGAAATGGTAAAGGAAAGCGCGACGAGATATAACCTCTCACATAAGAGCGCTTGGTGAAGCACATGGACACCCAAGTTCGCAGCACTACGTTTCGGCAGGGTACCAGGCTTGAAACTGTGATGGGGCAGACAGAAAGCAGCTAGAGGTGAACACCGCCACCATCAGCCACAGAAAAGCAAATGAGGCACAGTCAAGATGCACTCTGCATCATATACGAAAGAGCACATGAAAGTAAAGCGCCGCACGAAGAATAGGCAGAAGTCTGTCCATGAGGGCGCTGCGGCCACTTCAGGAAGGATGCGGCTCGGAGCTTCGGACAAAGGGTCGGGCCAGAGAGTTATTAATAAAAAAAAGATGCTCTGAAGCTGCACCAGGCTTCGGATCCAAGGCAGAGTCCTGGAAGAACTGCCTTCAGTCCCGGGGCTGTCCGTGACCTGGGCTACCAATGCAACACAGTAACCAAGTGGGTGCCCACAGCACCACAAACCCAAAACAAGCTCTACATGGACAAGCCATCTGGACTTGGCAGGCGTCGGGGAGGGGAGAAGGCACGGACAACGGGAGGGAGGGCGGGGGTGTAAAGAAGGCACTAAAGCATGTCGTGCCTCCAGTAAGAGAGACTGGGTAAAGAAAATAGTGCTCACAGTCTAAATAACACGTACCGTGTAACAACCAAAGTAAAGGGGGCAGTCGCCATGGGAGGTGACAAATGAAGAGGAGGCAGTACTAAGGAGGGACTAACAAGCCTATTTTCGAATCAGAAGCCCGCATTTAGGACGGACACAAGCCAGTGACAAATATGGGCGGGGCCTCTATTCGCTACTCCACCACAACAAGTCTCACAGAGCAGTGCATGCGCGCTGCCTCTAAGCTCGACCTAAAAAAAGGACCATTCGGACTAAACATCCATGAAATCATGAGATTGGGGCCGTAGAAGAAGGAAATAGAGGGATCTGGGAAACTTGCTTTCTTGGAAACTCATGAAGCACCACAACCATAAAACTCAAATCTTCTTCCTGTAAAAAGTCAGCTAAAGCTCAACCATACATTTCAAGCAAAGCCAAAACTTGGGAACTAGATCACAGTCAAAAGTAGTGAAGAGCAATGGCTGCCAGAACATGGCAGGCCATGGCTGCAGTCCTGCCAAATACCATGCACCTGGCATTAGACTAACACATTTCAGTGTGTTACTCTGCATTACCACACTAAAATGCATTGTCACGAATATTAGAGTCTCAGCACTGAAAGCTAACCACTCCACACCACCGTCGCTATCAGAACCAGTGCCCTACACCTTCCTGTAGGTGGAGCTGGGTATAATGAAAGCCAGGGTGAAATCTCATTTACGGTCGCACAATGTTGCTTATGTGTCCAGCATTTTGCGTTGTGATTGTCACACAAAATGGGTTAAAATCCTATTATGGCAAAAATGCAAGTGAAGGACTGTTCACATCATGCACAATTCTGCATGTTTTTTTTGCATGAAATGCATCTTTGCATCCAAATTGGACACACATTTTGTGCTAAAAATGAGTGCGAAATTCTGGCTCACATTTGGAATTATGACATGTAATTTTGCATTACCTTTTGTCAGCAAAGGAAAATTTGCAAATTTCAAGCGGGCCAGATTATAATGGAAGTACTTCCTTTAATATTGTTGTATCTGCCATGACTAGTCAATCGCAGAGGCAGTATCCCCGAGTATTAAATGTACATTCACAAACAGGACACTGTTGTAGCTCTCATTCTCTCACCACCATATAGAAACCAGCAGTAGTGCAATAAATGTGCACACCCATAATCTTTCATGACATACCACCCACATTACTACTGCTAACATTAACGCAGAAGCACAGCTTTGATTATTGCAGGGAATGGAAGAGGCAGGAAGTGTAGAGCAGGGATTCTTAACCTGTAGACCAAGGACCTCTGGGGTTCCGTGAGGCCTACCTAGGGAGTCTGCGATTGTTAAAAAATGAAATAATATTAAAATTAATACATTAATATTTATAAACTGCATACAAATAAAGAGGCAACATTTTAAATGGGTAAACATTTTCTATATTTGATTGTGAATTAAACAAAATATTTCACTAATTGAGCATTTGTTTTGTATATACTTGTTTTTGAATATTTGATTTTTATCAAGAAGTTCAAATCATAGTAATTGCTTATGCCAGAGGTCCCCCGCTTCCAATAATGACTCAGTGAGGGTCCCCAGATTCCAGTAATGCTTCACTGGGGGTCCACAGAAGTCGAAACGTTAAGAACCACTGGTGTAGAGCGTATCGTACAGTATTATATTCACATTAATAAAGTGAAGGAGTGACACAAAAAGTGAAAATATAAATGGAGCGTCAGGCATTGTACAATAACCTTTCCAATTGTTTGAAGGAAGATTGGTTTAATTGACTTAGCTTTCAATGTTCCTTATTAAGACTGAATGATGCAGTGTAGGCATTCCAGCAGGCCCTGCTCCAAACATGATTTAAAGATATGAGGCTTAAATATTCTTTGGCCTACATAGTACATATTTTTGCTTTTCACCGCTGAATTGTCAATTATCTGGAAACTCCTGCTTGAAAGACTTCCAAAAATCATTAGCTGCCACTTTGTCAGAAATTGTGGGTACTACAGTGATGCCTTCCGCAACACGTGTAAAATCAGTTACTACTCAACGGATATAAAATTGAAAAAATCATTATAAATTTCACTTTTTTCCCTAAATCACAAACATTAATAAACTATTTTAAATGTCACATCTATTGATTATTTTTCTAAAAACAAAGTCGTTTTAAGGCATTGGCAAAGTGTTCTCTTGCCCAGGGCCCCAGCCTTTCAGGGGGACCCCTGATAGAGTCAGCATTGTTCTGCAGAGAGTCTTGCTCTGATGACCTTGAATATTTCTTAAATAGATTGTTTTAGATACTGTTTTCCTTTATTTTATATTTAATGTTGGTGATGTGTAAGAGTCTAGTACAGACATTTTTCAAAGAAATGAGTTTATGCTTCCTGCAACATCCATACAAAAAGTTTCTCTAGATCAAAACAGGACCTCACATGTGAGAAATAGGAGGGGGTCACAGAGATTATTTGCAGTAGTATTAGGAGCTGCTGCTGTGTTACAATATTAAAAACACACATCACTATCCCTGAATATTAGATAGATTATATAATGTTATACTGGATTTGGACCAATGTGCCTGGGCACTGTCAGTGACCTGGCCAAAGAGGGCATGAAAGAGCGGACGTTGGATCATAAATTCAAAGCTGTTTTGAACAGGAGTTCCCAAAATAAGTTTGGCACAGGGCCCCCAAAGTCCTTATGATGACAAGAATTAAAATTATTCTTTACAGAATAGTTCAAATAAACCTCAGGGGCACAGATAGGGAGGTTCAAAGAGTTTATTTTCAAACAAAAAAGGTGGAGAAAAAGCAAGCAGCACTGTAGGTGGCACAAACCGGGTGGCTCAGCCCAGACCTTGCTATTGAAGACAAGTAATCTGCTCTCGGAGACTCGCAGACTTCCCCAGGGGCCTCCCGTTCCCGAGCACTCAAACAGCGTTGTGACCTCACCTCAGCTGCAGCGGAAAGTGGGTCATTGTCTAGACCGCTGCCAGGTTCTGACACGGGAGGGGAGCGCAGAAGCGCTTGCGGATGACGGGAGTGCCCCTGTGTCCTTCCCCCTCCTACACAAGAGGCAATTGAGCCCAGGCAGTAAATTTGGTTGCTGGGCCATGAAGAATGGAGAAGAATCTCTCCACACCGAGTAAGAGACCCCAGATCTTTTGCTCCTGCTGCAGAGCAGGATAGTCAGCTTACACCGCTGATTGGAGGCCTAGGCCCCAGGTTATATATAACTCTTAAACATAGTTTGCCAAAGTGTCAAAATGGCTGGCTGATGAGTGGTCCCCAAGCCCTCTAACAAGAAAAGAGAGCACTGATAATAGAAAGAGGACCAATCCTCCTCGGATACCAGAGAGAAAATAGGACTTGAGTGGACTATCACAAAAGAAGCAGTCATATTGAAACGTCCTCTAGCAAAGAAAAGAGGGCACTGATCATGAAAAGAGGACCGACGCACCTCAGATAACAGAAATAAAAATAGGGCTTAAGTGGTTACTTCCGTACAAAGAAGCGGCCATCTTGAAACATCCTCCAATACAGGGTATGGAATGTATTATAGGCGCAGCTACACTAGCCATAGTAATTATCTCCGATTAGTGTGAGCCTTTTATAACATCATCACCCCTAGACAGCCCTCTATAAATCTAAGGAAAGGCACAGATGAAGCGGAAAAGAATAATTAATTTTTAAAATCTGCATATGCGCTTTGGCAGTCATGGCAGAAACGTGCTTGAAAGCAGCAGGATGTAACTCCTACTCTATAGTATACTCCCAAACCTCTCCAAAACCGCTACTAAAACCTTTAAACACAACCTTCTGAGAAGATACCCAGAGACTCTGATCTCTGACCCGTACTATAACATGGAAAAGGGCATCATTGTAAATGAACTAATTTTCTTCACCAGGAAAATAGCAATATGGCGAGCAGCCATAATAAAATTATTGAACATTCTTGAAACAAGAAACATTCTGTATGGCACTAAATTACTGATTACTCCTTCACAAAGTCTAAGAGCTGATTTAAATGTTACAATCCATCAGAATGGCACTGTTATGATCCAAGCAGCCAACAAGGATCTAAAAAAATTTGATGACTTCTTTACCACCCTAAAAGATCAGGTCTATGACCATATTCCCTCAAATCACCCTCATGTACAAACCAACACACATCAGAACAGTCCCCATTCCAGATCAAAGTCAGTTTCATGGGGTAGGGGCCCCCTGCTTACGGTGGTCAAGTGAGCTGGTATCACCTTCTGCGCCTTAACTCCTTCCCTCAAAGAAAGGTCCGGCCCTAATCTCCCCAACTTGATGTCCATCCTGCACCGTGCTCAAGGCAGCATACCTCCTAAGTATAATAGAGCTCTGCCCAGCCCACCTTCTCTACATCATAACAATGCAGCACCTGCAACATCATCATCTGTACAATGTCCTCATTCCGTACCCCTTACGTCAAGCACACAGGACAGACAGAGGCCATTACTTACCCCCCCAAAAGGCCCATGGTCACTCCTTTGAGTAGAAAAGGTTTCATGATCACCCGTCCATTTAGAATTTCACATACGAGGAGGTCGAAATCTAGCCCGTCCTCCATGGTCACCGAGCTTAATAGCAATTCTAGCTCAGGTCCCTGGGAGGCCTCGCCGCCTTCTCAGTCAACACTAACATACCTAGAAGCACTGAATCACCAAACAGTCAGATTACCTCAGAACATCCATAACACGATTCTCAAAATGAAGAGCATCTTACACCTCACTGAAAATTCTCTATCTAAAATCAAGCGCATTAAAAAATCAGTACTCAACCTCCAAAACAAGCCAAACCATTAACCCATGTCACTGGCTAATAGGCAATATCGCCCTCGTAAACAGCTTAACTATTTATCGGAGGACAAAACTCTAGCTCTTCTACTATCCTACGAGGCTACTCTCGATCCTTCCAGTCTCCCTGTCAAGGAAGATGAAAACAAAATTCGAACGGTCACAATCAGCACAAATAGAATGTCCACAATCAGAAACAGAAGGGTAAACAGCAATAACCTGAAGAGAATATCTTTAACCACCTCTATGCACAATGCAATCCCGGAGAACTCTGTGACTTCGTTCTCAGGACTTCTACTCAACTGCCGATCAGCAGTAAAGCATGCCTCCGACATCGCCAAACTCATCCTGAGCCTAAAAGTAGATGTTGCGATCTTAACTGAATCGTGGCTCAACAAAGCTTCATCGCCCAGCATAGATCTATTGGTCCCTCCAAACTAGAACATCGTGAGACTAGACAGACAATTGAAAAAAGGGGGAAGTATCGCTTGCATTCACCGCTCCGACCTCTCCGTTACTCAACATCACTCAGATCCTCTTGATTCCCGCGAATACCTCGCACTTTCCATAAGGAATTAATCTAACCAACGGTGCAAATTGCACACCTTTTATCATTCACCTGGTAAGAATGATCCTTTCATTGACCAACTCATGGAAAGCATCACTGCAAACGTTTCCCCCCACTTCAACAATATTTTTGGGGGATTTTAATCTACATTGGAACGACCTTAACGTTAATCAGGTTCACATCTTTAAAGATTTCCTAGCAGACCAAACACTTACACTAGCTGCACTTTGCCAACTCACACGAAAGGCTCTACATTGGATTAGATTATCTTAAAAGAAAAGGCTGTCAGGTTATCTATGATTGCTCCTTGCGACTGGTCAGACCACCACATTATTACCTTCCATATACAGGGTATAATCAAGAAAAGTCCAACGCATTCAGTGAAACTGAAATATTGGGTCAGGGATAAAAAAGCATAGACCATGAGAAACTGGCAGCACAATGTGAGATGGATCTTCCCCACCCGCTAAGGGTTCAAATGTCAGCAAACTTATGGAACACTATAACTCAACAATGTCAGAGATAATTGACTCACTTTCTCCATTAAAATTGAAACGAATCCAGGTTAAAGACAAGAATCCTTGGTTTAACGGTCCCTAAACATGGAAAGGAGAAATCTGAGACTAACAGAACGGAAATGGAGACAACACCCTTCATCCCCCAGCTAAAGCTTCTTAGAAAGACCAGAAAGGCGTACAACAAAAGCATTCTGAATTTAAAAAAAGAATTATTTAGATTGGAGCTGGAGAGTGCTAAAAATAGACCTTGTAAGCTCTTTGAAATGGTAAAACAACAATTGAACAAATTGGCAAAATCCCTAAAGAAACAACAAAATCCCTGTTAAACTGTGATGAGTTCTCATCCTTCTTCTCAGCCAAAATCAATGCATTGGAAATTGATCTGAAAACTGCCACTATCGACCTGTCTCATCCGTCGGCGGCACAAATCAATGAACCTACCCAAAAATGAAGCTCACTGGTCTACCTTCAATCTATGTGATGGTCACAACATCTCCAAAATCCTGTCGTCCATAAACAGTATAACCACTTCAAAGGCCCGCTCCCCTCTAACTGTTTGTCTTCAACCAACCAAGTTATCATACCCATCTGGACCACAATAATCAACGCGCCCTTAACACAAGGCTCCATACCTGACTCTCTAATATGAGACCAAGTCATCCCCATTCTAAAATAACCGACACTGAACCCTGCTGTGTCGGACAATTTCAGATCGGAATCCAATATTCCACTTCTAGCGAAAGTGCTTGAAAAATGCGTGCAGCAACAACAACTTAGCCAACACACTGCAAAATGTAATCTGCTAGATGAATGTCAATCAGGTTTCAGGCCAGATCATAGTACTGAAACCACAATCCTCCATATTTTGGATGATGCCCTACAAGCACTAGACCAAGACAAAACGTGTCTCTTAATTCTTCTGGACCTATCATCGGCGTTCGACACAGTTAACCATGAGAAATTACTAGATCAAAAACAGGATGGGCTTTGGAGGAACTGTTCTCGAATGGTTTAAATCTTTTTTGCGAACCACTCTCGAAGAGTCTTAGTTAATCGAAATCTATCTTCTCCCTCCCCGATTGCGATCAGAGTTCCGCAAGGCTCAACTCTCTCCCCAACTCCTTTTAACCTATATCTGGAACCACTATCTGTAATACTGCATAGCGCTAACATCTCTTTCCATATGTATGCAGATGACACACAGATCTACATCAAAATCTCATCTCTTGAGGAGATGAAGACAATGAATGAGGCACTAAAGCTCACTGTGCAATGGTTAGCCAGTAATCAGCTCAAACTTAAGTAATGCGCAAAAAAACAAATTCTTACTAATATTTCCTCTTAAAAGTTCCACTGAAATTTTAGAATGGACAAACTCAATCACCACGCTGAACTGCACTCCGATCATAGTGGACTCAGCAAAATCACTAGGAATCACGCTGGACAAGAACCTGAACATGCGGTCCGACATCAACACTCTGGCCAAAAACACCAGGTTTCCCCTGAGCTACCTCAGAAAACTTAAACCATTCCTAGATATGTCAGACCTTAAAATGGCATTACAGGCATTAGTCATCTCTAGGATAGAATAAGGATGAAAACTGTTTCAGGTCTGCTGAAAATCTCCCCTAAAAGCCTGTCTCAATGCAGCTGCAAGACTCTTAACAGGTTCTAGAATATTCAACCACATCTCTCTGCACCTGAAGGCACTAGATTGGCTTCCTTACGAAGCCAGAATCCAACTCAAACTGGCCTGTATCACACACAAACAAAAGAAACAATTGATGGACCGAATGCTGGACAATGCAAACATTCACCCCCAGTCACAAGGATCTGCGTTTAATCCATCATTCTTTTGCTCACCACACCACCCCAGTTTGGACCCAGCCATATGCAAATCAGTCTTCACCCTGTTCCTTATGGGAACAGTCCAGCCCGAACTGCCAAGCCAGGTCCTCCCTGGACTGGAAACAAGCAACCTTGGACCGGTTTCAGGGCATCACCCTTTATCAGCCAGGCTAGCTTGAATCCAGTGGTGTAGTGAGCACGGGACCCACGTCTGGGGATACCCTTCACACTTAGGGCGACATATGCAAAAGAAACAATTGATGGACGGAATGCTGGACAATACAAACATTCAATCCCAGTCACAAGGATCTGGGTTTAATCCACCATTCTTTTGCTCACCACACCACCCCAGTTTGGACCCAGCCATATGCAAATCAGTCTTGACCCTGTTCCTTGTGGGAACAGTCCAGCCTGAACTGCCAAGCCAGGTCCTCCCTGGACCGGAAACAAGCATCCTGGGACCAGTTTCAGGGCACCACCCTTCATCAGCCAAGCTAGCTTGAATCCAGTGGTGTAGTGAGCACAGGACCCACATCTGGGCATATCCTTCCCACTTAGGGTGACATATGCAAAAGAAACAATTGATGGACGGAATGCTGGACAATGCAAACATTCACCACCAGTCACAAGGATCTGGGTTTAATCCATCATCATTTTGCTCACCACACTAACCCAGTTTGGACCCAGCCATATGCAAATCAGTCTTGACCCTGTTCCTTATGGGAACAGTCCAGCCCGAACTGCCAAGCCAAGTCCTCCCTGGACCAGAAACAAGCATACTGGTACCGGTTTCAGGGCATCACCCTTCATCAGCCAGGCTAGCTTGAATCCAGTGGTGTAGTGAGCAAGGGACCCACGTCTGGGCATACCCTTCCCACTTAGGATGGCATATGCAAAAGAAACAATTGATGGCCACTGGAGTCAAGCTATCCTGGCTGATGAGGGGTGAAACCCCGAAACCGGTCCTAGGATGCTTGTTTCCAGTCCAGGGAGGTCCTGGCCTGGCAGTTCGGGCTGGACTGTTCCCTTTGGGCGCAGAGTCAAGACTGATTTGCATATGGCTGGGTACAAATTGGAATGGCATGGGGAGAAAACAATTGGGGTAAATTTATGACATTGTTCTGCATTCTGTCCATCAATTGTTGCTTTTGCTGTATCACACACAAAGCGTTACATGCTAAATCACCTTCATATCTAGCTCAGAAAATTGTGGCATCCCAAGGATGTAGGCACTCGCGGAGCGCTAGGGATCTGGTGCTGAAACTACCTTTCTTCCTGAAGAAGAAAACCTACAACAGAGCATTCTTCAGGGCTGCGCCTAGAGTCTGGGACTCGCTGCCACCAAACATTAGAAGAATCCCACACACGTCAAGATTCAAGAAGGAAGCTTAGATTTTTCTAATCGGCAAATTCCTTCCATAACCCTCTTTAAAACCAAACAAACACTGAAATAGCAGCTTAACTTATTCAACAGCTCTCTATGGGGGGCATAACCACTATCCTCGCAAGTCTTCATAAACTTAACTTAAAGGACTATATACCCCCTCTCTCGGAGAGGCTGGCCATAGATCCACCTTGGCTGTTGCCCAATTGTAATTGTAATTTATACTATCATGTGTGGTGTTTAGGATGTTGCAAAACTTGTACTTCAGTGTGACCTTAGAGGGCAGAGGTAGGCGCATTTGCTCTGCTCCTGCTTTGTTTTGTTTTTGTTATGTATATTCTCTCTCAGATGTTAGTTATGATTGCTTGCTCTTTTTCTACCGAAACTTCTATTTCTCTGTGAAGCACTCTGATACCCTAACAGGTCAAGTTTGCGCTCTATAAAACACTAAATAAATAAATAAGTAGAGACATTAAGGTAGTCTGTTGTAATGGGCATCTCCTTTGTTTCTGTTGGCTAAGGCAGTTGAGAAAGTGCATTAGTAAAAAACATCAATGCATTCACATGCATGCTCTCTACATGAGCAAGATGGTGTTATAGGGAGGAAACTGCAAGATAATCCCTAAAGCTATCAGAGCCCACCAGAAACAAGCCTGGGGTGAACTTCTCTGTTGCAATGAAGCTGTCAAAAGACATTGAGAGCCCTAATGCATCTGTGTTCTCATGTTACGCATCCAACTGCTTCTTGGCCTTTGAGGGAAAGGTGAAGAGACAGGTGAATAAAGTTTGGGAGTCAGTGGACTGATGCAACTTAAAGCTGATTCCTTTTACTTTTTGTTCACGGACAGGGTGATTCTCAGGCCCATCATGCAATTATTCTAAATATCCTGTCATAGTTTCATCTAACCTAGAGACTGAACTTCTGGTACTTGTTATTTCTAGCCATTCATCCATAGCATTGTTGACAGAAGCCTGCATTGCCTAACCAAGTCTTGGTGATCTTTGGATTTGGGCTACCATGCCAGCCAGGTGACTCCTTTGGCCACCATTGCCATTCAGATAATGTCATGAATCTTCCATTATTACACTTCATAAAGGGTCCAGTGTCCACCCTGTGTCTGGCTACTCTACACCAGTGTTAAGTGACATTAATGGAGTGCTCCTCTGCATGTATTTGTCAGTGGTATATGCTATGCTACTACACCGGCTACCACACAAATACTCCATTGACTCTAAGATCAGGGGTCTTCTTCCAAGATCAAGGAAAGATATTACCAGAAAGTTATTTTCAACCTGCTTGCGCAGGCATAATAGTATTTCTTTCTAGAACCTTTCTCATTTCATAGAAACTAATTCACAGAATGTTTTTTGTTTTTAATTGGCTTTGCAATGCTTATTCCTTAAGGTGTAGATACAATGGTTGCTCCCATCCATGAACCCTAAAAGCCCACTTTACCCCTACAGCCAACCCATCACTACCTCCAAACTCCACTAATTTCTGAACTCTAAACCCCCCTTTTTACATCTAATCCCCACCCATCTCTGACCACTTGAAACCCCTTACCATACCAAAGCACCACCCATACCTGAACCCTAAAATAAAACCTCACCACCATTAAACACCACCCATCCATGACTCCTAAAAGCCATCACCACCCCTAAACTCTACCCATCCCTGAACCCTAAAAAGCCCTTCTACGTCTAAATTGCACCCATCCCTGAATCCTTAAAACCCTCTCCCCTCTAAACTCCACCCAGTCCTAAACTCCTATAAACTCTTCACCACCCCTAACCTCTATGCATCACTAAACCTTAAAAACCCTCACCAGTCCTAAACTCTGTCCATCCATGAACCTTAAAACCATCAACACCCTTACACTCCACCCATTCCTGAGCCCTAAATCCTTAAAACCCTTCACCACCCAATCCTACCCGAAAAACTCTTCACTGTCCCTAACCTCTACCCATAACTGAACCTTAGAAATCCTCACCTGCCCTAAACTCCACCCATCGAGGAACCCCGAAATCCCTCTACACCACTGCACTCCACCTATACCTGAGCCCCAAAGATACCTCACACCCCTGAAATCCACTCATCCACAAACCCTAAAAAGCCCTCACCACCCCAAACTCCATTCATTCCTGATAGCTAAAAGAACCTTCACCACCCATAAAATCAACCCATCTCTGAACCTAAATACCACTCACTAGTCCTACACTCCACATATATATTCGCTGAAAAAAAGCATAGGTTTCAGGGACGTTATAGTTAGAAATTAGCATTTAAAAAACCTTAGAAATACACTGAAAAAATCACAGGTTTCAGGGACGTTATACTTAGTTGGACATTTCAGTCGTACAAAACCAGAGAAATGCGGCTGCTATAGTTAGTTGAGGTAACTATAACTTGTGCCCCAGCAATGCACTGCTGATGGCGTCACATATTACATAACTCATGACATCACTGATGACATCATCCAGTGACTGAGTGTTTCTAAAAAGTTGAAACATGTTTTATATATATATATATATATATATAAATATATATATATATATATATATGCCAAGGTGTATTGAAGAATGAGTGGGTGTATGAGTGTCTGTATGGATGATTTAGTAGGTGCGTGACTGACTGTATAAGTGAGTGATTAAAAGTGTCTTACTGAATGCATGGGTTAGTGACTAAACTGTGTGAATGTCTGTATCAGTCTGTCAGTTGGTGTGTAAGCAGCTGCATGTGTTGGTGAGTAGATACATGAGTGTCTATATGGGTTATTGATTGATTGTCTGAGTATCTGTCTGGGTGCCTGAGTGTCTGTGTGGGTGGGTGGGGGGTATGTGACTTTGTGCATAGAAGTGTGAGTGGGTGATTCACTGGGTGTATGGGTTGAAGAGTACGTCTGTGAAGGGCAGTATGGGTGGGTGAGTAGGTGTATGGGTGTGTTGCTGAGTGTTTAGATGTCTCAGTGGTACATGTGCGAGTAACTACATATGTGAAAGGCAGTATATGTGAGCGTTGGACTATATAAATGACTATATGTGAGAGTGAGTCATTGTGTGAGTGGCTGTATGGATGAGTGTGTGCTTGTGTCAGTGATTGTATAAGAGAGTAAGTATGTGTTAGTATCTGTATGAATAAGTGTGGTGGTGTGTGAATAATTGTGGATGTGAGTAAATGGGAGTGTTATTGGTTCTTTGCATGACTGACTATGTGTGTGAGTAACTCTATGGGTGAGTGGCAGTGTGTGAGTGTCTGTATAGGTGTATGAGTGCATATGATAGTGCTGTATTGATGAGTGACTGCAGGTATGAGTGACTGTATGGGTAAATGAGTAGATGTGTGTAGACCTAGGAATCAGTGAGTGGGTATGTAGTAAATGGTATTGGTGTGTCTTTGGTTTCGAAAATGGTAGTCTGTTTTTTAGATTGGGTGTATCAAAGTTTATATTAGGGTGTGAGGAGGTGCATCAGATTATCACATGAATGATGTCATCAGTGATGTCATTTGAGATGTCATCAGTGATGTCAACAGTGATGTCACTGACCATGTCATGAGTGATGTAATATGTGACGTCATCAGCAGTGCTTTGCGGGGGCGCGAGTTTTAGTTACCTCAACTAACTATAACAGCCGAATTTCTCTGGTTTTGTACGGCTGAAATGTCCAACTAACTATAACGTCCCTGAAACCTGTGGTTTTTTCAGTGAATTTCTAAGGTTTTTTAAATGCTAATTTCTAACTATAACGTCCCTGAAACCTATGGTTTTTTCAGTGGATTTGAAAAGTTTTTTAAATGCTAATTTCTAACTATAACGTCCCTGAAACCTATTGTTTTTTCAGTGAATTTCCAAGGTTTTCTAAATGCTAATTAATAACTATAAAATCCCTGAAACCTATGGATTTTTCAGTGAATTTCTAAGGTTTTTTAAATGCTAATTTCTAACTATGCCTGCAGAGGTAGGACATGTGAAGAAAGAGGAAGAAAGGCGCAGAAAGAAGCAAGAGAAGTGCAGAAAGAAGCAACAAAAGTCCAAAAAGACGAAGAAAGGTGCAGAAAGAAGCAAGAGATATGCAGAAAGAACCAACAGAGGTGCTCAAAGAGGCCTTGTTGCAAAGTCATTCTGTGCCCCCAACGTTTTGCTGACTGGTACTGGTGGTAACTCAGTCTGACTAACCAGGTCCGGAGCCAGTGCTATGCTAAACGACACTTAGAATACAGTGAAAACACCTACATGCACTAGAGTACACTATGGGTTGGGGTACCCCTGTGATTGGCATGACCTCCCCTGTAAGGCCCTAGTACATAATAGGGTAGGGGGATTAAAACTACCTCTAGGTCAGAGGTGAAGAAAGAAGCAAGAGCAGTGCAGAAAGAACCAACAGAGGTGCAGAAAGAGGCAAGAGGGGTACAGAAAGAGGCAAGAAAAGTACAGAAAGAAGCAAAAGAGGTGCATAAAGAGGCAAGAGAATTGCAGAAAAAGGCAAGAGAGGTGCAGGAAGAGGCATGGGTGGTACACAAAGAGGCAAAAGGGGTACAGACAGAGGCAAGAGGGGTGCAGAAAGAAGCAAGAGAAGTGCAGAAACAAGCAACAGAGGTGCCGAAAGAGGCAAGAGCGGTGCAGAAACAGGCAAGAAAGGTACAGAAAAAGGGAACAGCGGTGCAGAAAGATGTAAGAGGGATATAGGAATTTACAAGAGAGGAGCAGAAAGAAGCAAGAGCAGTGCAGAAAGAAGCAAGAGAAGTGCAGAAAGAAGCAAGAGAGGTGGATAAATAGGGAAGAGGGTGCAGAAAGAGACATGAAGGATGCAGAAATTTGCAAAAGAGGTGCAGAAAGAACTAACAGAGGTGCAGAAAGAGGCAAGAGGGGTGCAGAGAGAGGTAGGAGAGAAGCGCAAATTGGCAAGAGAGGTATAGAAGGAGTCAGGAGGGGTACAGAAAGAGGCAAGAAAAGTACAGAAATAAGCAAAAGAGGTGCAGAAAGAGGCAAGAGAACTGCAGAAAAAGGCAAGAGAAGTGCATAAAGAAGTAACAGAGGTGCTTAAAGAGGCAAGAGGGGTGCAGAAAGAGGCAAGGGAAGTGCAGAAAGAAGCAACAGAGGTGCCGAAAGAGGCAAGAGAGGTGCAGAAATAGGCAAGAAAGGTACAGAAAGAGGGAACAGGGGTGCAGAAAGACATACGAGGGGTATAGAAATTTGCAAGATAGAAGTAGAAAGAAGCAAGAGCAGTGCAGAAAGAAGCAAGAGCAGTGCAGAAAGAACTAACAGAGGTGCAAAAAGAGGCAAGAGGGGTGCAGAAAGAGGTAGGAGAGATGAACAAATTGGCAAGAGAGATACAGGAAGAGGCAGGAGGGGTGCAGAAAAAAGGAAGAGAAGTGCAGAAAGAAGCAACAGAGGTGCTGAAAGAGGCACGAAGGGTGCAGAAAGAGGCAAGAGAAGTGCAGAAAGAAGAAACAGAGGAACAGAAAGAAGCAAGAGAGGGGCAGAAGCAGGCAGGAAAGGTGCAGAAAGAGGGAACAAGTGTGCCCAAAGAGGCAAGAGAGGTGCAGAAAGAGGTAAGAGGGGTGCAGAAAGAAGCAAAAAGGGGTGCAGAAAGAAGCAAGTGAGATGCAAAAAGAGGCAACTGAGGTGCAGAAGGACGCAAGAGAAGTGCAGAAACAAGCAAGAGTAGTGCAGAAAGAGGCAGGAGAATTGCTGAAAGAAGCTACAGAGGTGTAGAAAGAAGCAAGAGAAGTGCAGAAAGAGGCACATGAGGTGCAGAAAGAAGCAAGAGCAGTGCAGAAAGAACCAACAGAGGTGCAAAAAGAGGCAAGAGGGGTGTGGAAAGAGGTAGGAGAGGTGCACAAAGATGCAAGAAAGGTACAGAAAGAGGCAGGAGGGGTAGAAAAAGAAAGAAGAGAAGTGCAGCAAGAGAATTGCTGAAAGAAGTAACAGAGGTTTAGAAAGAAGCAAGAGAAGTGCAGAAAGAGGCAAGTGAGGTGCAGAAGGAGGCAAGAGAACTGCAGAAAGAGGCAAGAGAGTTGCAGAAACAGGTAAAAGGGGTGCAGAAAGAGGGAACAGGTGTGCAGACAGAGGAACAAGAGGTGCATAAAGAGGGAAGAGGGGTACAGAAAGAGGCAAGAGGAATGTAGAAATTTGCAAAAGAGGTGCAGAAAGAGGCAAGAGGGGTACAGAAAAAAGTAGGAGAGGTGCACAAAGAGTCAAGACAAGTACAGAAAGAGGCAGGAGGGGTGCAGAAAGAAGGAAGAGAAGTGCAGAAAGAAGCAACAGAAGTACTGAAAGAGGCGTGAAGGGTGCAGAAAGAGCAAGAAAAGTACAGAAAGAAGCAACAGAGGTACAGAGAGAGGCAAGAGAGGTACAACAACAGGTAGGAAAGGTGCACAAAGAGGGAACAAGGATGCAAAAGAGGCAAGAGAGGTACAGAAAGAGGGAAGAGGGGTGCAGAAAGAAGGAAGAGGGGTGCAGAAAGAGGCAAGAGGGGTGCTGAAAGAAGCAAGTGAGGTCCAGAAAGAGGCAACAGAGCTGCAGAAAGTTGCAAGAGAGGTGCAGAAACAAGCAAGAGAAGTGCAGAAAGAGACAAGAGAATTGCTGAAAGAAGCAACAGAGGTGTGGAGAGAAGCAAGAGAAGTGCAGAAAGAGGCAGGTGAATTGCTGAAAGAAGCTACAAAGGTATAGAAAGAAGCAAGAGAAGTGCAGAAAGAGGCAAGTGAGGTGCAGAAAGAAGCAAGAGCAGTGCAGCAAGAACCAACAGAGGTGCAAAAAGAGGCAATATGGGTGCTGAAAGAGTTAGGAGAGGTGCACAAAGAGGCAAGAGAGGTACAGAAAGAGGCAGGAGTGGTACATAAAGAAGAGAAGTGCAGAAAGAGGCAAGAGAATTGCTGAAAGAAGCAATAGAGGTTTAGAAAGAAGCAAGAGAAGTGCAGAAAGAGGCAAGTGAGGTGCAGAAGGAGGCAAGAGAACTGCACAAAGAGGCAAGAGAGGTACAGAAAGAGGCAGGAGTGGTACATAAAGAAGAGAAGTGCAGAAAGAGGCAAGAGAATTGCTGAAAGAAGCAATAGAGGTTTAGAAAGAAGCAAGAGAAGTGCAGAAAGAGGCAAGTGAGGTGCAGAAGGAGGCAAGAGAACTGCAGACAGAGGCAAGAGAGGTGCAGAAAGAGGCAAGAGGGATACAGAACGAGGCAACAGGGATGTAGAAATTTGCAAAAGAGGTGCAGAAAGAAGCAAGAGCAGTGCAGAAAGAACCAACAGAGGTGCAAAAAGAGGCAAGAGGGGTGCATAAAAAAGTAGGAGAGGTGCACGAAGAGGCAAGACAAGTATAGAAAGAGGCAGGAGGGGTGCAGAAAGAAGGAAGAGAAATGCAGAAAGAAGCAACAGAGGTGCTGAAAGAGGCGTGAAGGATGCAGAAAGAGCAAGAGACATACAGAAAGAAGCAACAGAGGTACAGAAAGAGGCAACAGAGGTGCAAAAACCGGTAGGAAAGGTGCAGATAGAGGGAACAAGATTGCAAAAAGAGGCAAGAGAGGTGCAGAAAGAGGGAAGAGGGGTGCAGAAAGAGGCAATAGGCGTGCACAAAGAAGCAAGTGAAGTACAGAAAGAGGCAACAGAGGTGCAGAAAGATACAAGAGAGGTGCAGAAACAAACAAGAGAAGTGCAGAAAGAGGCAAGAGAATTGCTGAAAGAAGCAACAGAGGTGTGGATAGAAGCAAGAGAAGTGCAGAAAGAGGCAAGTGAGATGCAGAAAGAGGCAAGAGAGGTACAGAAAATGGCAAGAAAACAGCAGTTAGACGCAAGAGGGAGGCAAAAAAGGGAAGAAGGGTGCAGAAAGAAGCAAGAGAGGTGCAGAAAGAAGCACGAGAATTACAGAAAGAAGCAAGAGAGGTGCCGAAAGAGGGAAGAAGAGTGCAGAAAGAGACAACAGGGTTAAAGAAAGAGACAACAGGGGTGCAGAAAGAAGCAAGAGAGGTACAGAAATAGGCAATGAAATTGCAGAAAGAGGCAGGTGAGGTGAGAAGGAGGCAAGAGAACTGCAGAACGAGGCAAGAGAGTTGCAGAAACAGGAAAAAGGGGTGCAGAAAGAGGGTACAGGTATACAAACAGAGGCAAGAGAGGTGCAGAAAGAGGGAAGAGGGGTACAGAAAGAGGCAAGAGGGATGTAGAAATTTGCAAAAGCGATGCAGAAAGAAGCAAGAGCAGTGCAGAAAGAACCAACAGAGCTGCAAAAGGAGGCAAGAAGGGTGCAGAAAAAAGTAGGAGAGGTGCACAAAGAGGCAGGACAAGTACAGAAAGAGGCAGGAGGGGTGCAGAAAGAAGGAAGAGAAGTGCAGAAAGAAGCAACAGAGGTGCTGAAAGAGGCGTGAAGGGTGCAGAAAGAGCAAGAGAAGTACAGAAAGAAGCAACAGAGTTACAGAAAGAGGCAAGAGAGGTGTAAAAACAGGTAGGAAAGGTGCAGCAAGTGGGAACAAAGGTGCAAAAAGAGGCAAGTGAGGTGCAGAAAGAGGGAAGAGGGGTACAGAAAGAGGCAAGAGGGGTGCAGAAAGAAGCAAGTGAGGTACAGAAAGAGGCAACAGAGGTGCAGAAAGATGCAAGAGAGGTGCAGAAACAAGCAAGAGAAGTGCAGAAAGAGGCAAGTGAGGTGCAGAAAGAGGCAAGAGAGGTGTGGAAAATGGCAAGAAAACAGCAGTTAGAGGCAAGAGGGATGCAAAAAAGGGAAGAAGGGTGCACAAAGGAGCAAGAGAGGTACAGAAAGAAGCAAGAGAATTACAGAAAGAAGCAAGAGAGGTGCAGAAAGAGGGAAGAAGAGTGCAGAAAGAGAGAACAGGGTTAAAGAAAGAGACAAAAGCGGTGCAGAAAGAGGCAGGTGAGGTGCAGAAGGAGGCAATAGAACTGCAGAAAGAGGCAAGTGAGTTGCAGAAACAGGCAAAAGGGGTACAGAAAGAGGGACCATTTGTGCAGACAGAGGCAAGAGATGTCCAGTAAGAGGGAAGAGGGGTACAGAAAGAGTAAGAGGGATGCAGAAATTTGCAAAAGAGGTGCATAAAGAAGCAAGAGTAATGCAGGCAAAATCAACAGAGGTGCAAAAAGAGGCAAGAGAGGTGCAGAAATAAGTAGGAGAGGTGCACAAAGAGGCAAGACAAGTACAGAAAGAGGCAGGAGGGTGCGGAAAGAAGGAAGAGAAGTGCAGAAAGAAGCAACAGGGGTGCTGAAAGAGGCGTGAAGGGTGCAGAAAGAGCAAGTGAAGTACAGAAAGAAGCAACAGAGGTACAGAAAGATGCAAGAGAGGTACAGAAACAGGTAGGAAATATGCAGAAAGAGGACACAAGGTTGCAAAAAGAGGCAAGAGAGGTGCAGAAAGAGGGAAAAAGGGTGCAGAAAGAGGCAAAAGGGATGCAGAAAGAAGCAAGTGAGCTGCAGAAAGAGGCAACAGGATGTGCAGAAAGATGCAAGAGAAGTACAGAAACAAGCAAGAGAAGTGCAGAAAGATGCAAGAGAATTGCTGAAAGAGGCAACAGAGTTGTAGAAAGAAGCAAGAGAAGTGCAGAAAGAGGCAAGTGAGGTGCAGAAAGAAGCAAGAGCAGTGCAGAAAGAACCAACAGAGGTGCAAAGAGAGGCAAGAGGGGGGCAGAAAGAGGTAGAAGAGGTGTACAAAGAGGCAAGAAAGGTACAAAAAGAGGCCGGAGGGGTACAGAAAGAAGGAAAGAAGTGCAGATAGAGACAAGTAAGGTGCAGAAAGAAGCAAGAGCAGTGCAGAAAGAACCAACAGAGGTGCAAAAAGAGGCAAGAGGGGAGCATAAAAAAGTAGGAGAGGCACACAAAGAGGCATGACAAGTACAGTAAGAGGCAGGAGGGGTGGAAAAAGAAGGAAGAGAAGTGCAGAAAGAAGCAACAGAGGTGCTAATAGGGGCGCTAAGTGTGCAGAAAGAGCAAGAGAAGTGCAGAAAGAAGCAACAGAGGGCCAGAAAGAGACAAGAAAGGTGCAGAAACTGGCAGGAAAGGTGCAGAAAGAGGGAACAGGGGTGCAGAAAGGTGCAAGAGAGGTGCAGAAAGAGAAAAAAGGGTGCAAAAAGAGGCAAGAGGGGTGCAGAAAGAAGCAAGTGAGGTGCAGAAACAAGCAAGAGAAGCTCAGAAAGAGGCAAAAGAGTTGCTAAAAGAAGCAACAGAGGTGTGGAAAGAAACAAAAGAAGTGCAGAAAGAGGCAAGTGAGGTGCAGAAAGAGGTGAGAGAGGTGCAGAAAATGGCAAGAGAACAGTAGAAATAGGTGAAAGGGTTGCAAAAAATAGGGAAGAAGAGTGCAGAAAGAGACTACAGGGGTGCAGAAAGAGACAACATGGGTGCAGAAAGATGCAAGAGAGGTGCAGAAAGAGGCAATAGAAGTGCAGAAAGAGGAAAGTGAGGTGCAGAAGGAGGCAAAAGAACTGCAGAAAGAGGCAAGAGAGTTGTAGAAATAGGCAAAAGGGGTGCAGACAGAGGGAACCGGTGTGCAGGCAGAGGCAAGAGAGGTGCAGAAAGATGGAAGAGGGGTACAGAAAGAGGCAAGAGGGATGCAGAAATTTGCAAAAGAGGTGCAGAAAGAAGCAAGAGCTGTGCAGACTGAACTGACAGAGCTGAAGAAAGAGGCAAGAGGGGTGCAGAAAGAAGTAGGAGAGGTGCACAAAGAGACAACAGGGATACAGAAAGAGGCAAGAGAGGTATAGATAGTGGGAAGATAAGTGTAGAAAGAGGCAAGAGAAGTGCAGAAAGAGGCACTTGAGGTGCAGAAAGATGCAAGAGAGGTACAGAAAGAGGTTCGAGAAGTATAGAAAGAGGCAAGAGAAGTGCAGAAAGAGGCAAGAGAGGTTCAGAAGGAAGAGAGTGAGGTGCAGAAGGAGGCAAGTGAGGTGCAGAAAGAGGCAAGAGAGGTACAGAAAGAGGCAAGGGAACTGCAGAAACAGGCAAGAGAAATGCACAAAGAGGCATGAGAGGAGCAGAAAGAGGCAAGAAAGGTGCAGAAAGGTGCAGAAAGAGGCAATAGAGGTGCAGACAGAGGCAAGAGATCTACAGAAAAAAGCAACAGTGTTACTGAAAGAGGCAAGTGAGGTGCAGAAAGGGGCAAGAGAAGTGCAGAAAGACACAAGTGAAGTGCAGAAAGAAGACAGTGAGGTGCAGAAAGAGGAAGAAAGGTGCAGAAAGAAGCAAGAGAAATGCAGAAAGAGGCAAGAGAGGCACAGAAAAAGAGAGGTTTGTGCACTATTATTAAAAGTTTAACACCCACATTTTGCAATAAGTAACACATGACCATTCCAGCTTTGCAAAGGGCCTTCCACCACGCTGTAACACTTGGCGCTGCATTTTTGGGAACATTTGAGCAGTTTGAGCTAGAAACAAGGCTTTTTTTGTTCAAATCTGCAGATTAGGCAGCAGATGATGGAATATTTGACAAATGCGGAAAATGTTTAATTATATGAAAATTGGTGCAGCCGAACAGTCACATAATTCCAGTGGCCCTGCTCATACCTCCGACTAGGTCCAGACTAAACCTGAGGTTACCACTCCACAACACAGACTACAATACCACATAACTACTCACCACAACACAAAATCCCACTCCACATAATTCCTATACACTAAATACAACATACTTTCTATTCACATAATTTCACTGCACAATATACCACATAATTCCACTACTGTTAGATCCCATTTCTAACAACTACACACAATGTACATCCATTCTACACCAAAAAACATTAGTAAAAAACTTTTACATTTACAACGCCAATACCTCTAACCCTCGCAAATGCGAAACCTATTACATTGCTAATGCTTCTTTAACTAGTAGTCGCGTTTGCAGAGTGGTGGAGAAAGGGTGCTGGGCCTTTCACCAGCACTCAGGAATTTCGCTGCATAGGCCTTATAGCAGGTACCAGGAGGGCTTCTTGGCCCCCAAAGTCCCTCAGGAATAAAGTGGACTTCATCCCCCATCCCATAGTCTGCCAGGAGGTGTGTTTTCAGAGTGGTGGAGTAAGGGGGCGTGGCCTCCGAAGACGTCTTAGCAATCCCACTGTGTGGGACTTACTGGAGGTAACAAGAGGGGTAGTTGGCCCCAAGTACATCCTTGGGGGGCAACTACCCCATCTATTACCTCCAGTAAGTCCCACACAGCAGGATTGCTAAGTTCTCATAGCAGGCCACGCCCCCTTTGCCCAACACTCTGCAAACGTGCTCCCTGGCACGTTCTTGGATGGGGATTAAAGTCACTTTCGCTGCTGGGGGTCCTTTGGGCCCAACTAGCCTACCTCTTACCTCTAGTAAGACCCACACAGTGGGATTGCTGAGAGGTGGACACAGGCCATGCCCCCTTTCTCTACCACTCTGCAAACGCGCCTCCTGGTGCGCTCTTGGTTGGGAGATGAAGTCTCCCTTGCCTCCAGAGGGTCCCTGGGGGCACACTAGCCCACCAGGTACCTCCAGTAAGCCCCACACAGCTGGATTGCTGAGAGTAGTCTGATGCCATGCCCCCTTTTTACACCACTCTGTAAATGTGCCTCCTGGTGCCCTGCTGCTCGGGGGATGAAGTCCACTTGGGTCCTGAGGTCCTCAGGACACAAGAGGACCTCATCGCCCCACCAGCAGTGCATGCATTTTAAATGAAAAGCCCTGTGGAGGTTGCGGTCCCCAGGGCTTGGGGGGGCCCGCGAGGCCCCCTGAATATAATCAGCAATGCCCCAGGGAGGTGGTGGTTCCCAGGGCTGTGGGGGCCCCACCGGCCCCCACTATATTTAATTATACATTGCCCCCGGGACCTGGCCCACCAGGGGGCTTAAGGAAAACAAAGCGCAGAAGGCAGCGCTTCATTTTTTAAAAATTTTCTCGCCCGGATTCGCGCACCCAGCGTGAATTTGGCTGATTTCTTTTTTTTTTAAATGCTTTTTTTGGCCCTTGGGGTCCTTGTGGGACCCCCTGAGCAGGCCTAGGTGATCAGGGTTGGTTACCAAGTCACACGATGGCTGCCAACACATTCTGCTTTGGAGTGTTGACAGCCAATCAGAAGTTAGCTCGTGCTTGGGAGGAGTCGCGACTCCTCCTCTGTGCTCAGATATGTAAACTTTTATTTTTTGAATTTCTCAGCAACTACTGAACGGATTTACACCATTTAAAGAAAAGGGCACTTTCTGAATCAAGAGCTACCTTTTTGCAAAATTTGGTGTAATTCCATTCTGCAGTTCGGGCTGTAGCCTGTTCCAAAATTTCCTATGGAAATTAACATGGAGAAAATGCATTTTTGGACCCCCTTTTTTCTCATACCCCGCTTGATGAATCACCCCGAAACTTTCAGGACAGGAGCTCACCTGAGTGAACCATTAGTTTTGAAAATTTCGCGAAGATTCGTCAAACGGCGCCAAAGATATTTGCAAAAGAAAAATTGCTTTTTGAATAGAAACAAGGTCCTAACTATAACTACCTACTGGCGACCGCCAGGAGGTAATATATATATATCACTGCTCCTGTGCACCACAAGCCGGATCACTCGTGGACGGGTGCTTTGTGCGTGGTGGTGCCCCAAACGCCAATATCAATGCTCTAAATCTCCTTCACAAATAATCCGAAAGAGAATAGCACTCACGGGAGAAGTTTCAAGTTGCTTTTAATGCGCGACAAACAACCGCGTTTCAGAAAATTCCTTATTCAGTGTTTACACTGAAGAAGGAATTTTCCGAAACGCGCTTGGTTATCGCGCATTAAAAGCAACTTGAAACTTCTCCCGTGAGTGCTATTCTCTTTCGGATTATTTGTGAAGGAGATTTGGAGCATTGATATATATATATATATATATATATATATATATATAAAAATATGTATATACATTTATACGTATATATATATATATATACATATATATTAAATATATATATATATATACATGTACATATATATATATATATATATATATATATATTCACTGAAAAAACCATAGGTTTCAGGCACGTTATAGTTAGAAATTAGCATTTCAAAAACCTTAGAAATTCACTGAAAAAACCATAGGTTTCAGGGACGTAATAGTTAGTTGGACATTTCACTCATACAAAACCATAGAAATTCCACCGTTATAGTTAGTTCAGCTAACTATAACTCGCGCCCCCGTAATGCACTGCTGATGACGTCACATATTACATCATTCATGACATGGTCAGTGACATCACTGATGACATCTCAAATAACATCACTGATGACATCATCCAGTGAATGTAGCTTTTTAAAATTTAAATATGTATTATATATATACCAAGCTGTATTGAAGAATGAATGGGTGTATAAGTGTCTGGATGGAGGATTTAGTAGGTGTGTGACTGACTCTTAGAGTGAATGATTAAATGTATCTTACTGAATACATGGGTTAGTGTCTAAAGTGTGTGAATGTCTGTATCACTCTGTCTGTTGTTGTATAAGATGCTGCATCGGTTGGTCAGTAGCTACATCAATGTCTATATGGGTAATTGATTAGTTGCCTGCATATTTGATTAGGAGACTGAGGGGTCAATTCCGATGTCGGCCGGAAGCACATCTAACAGTATTCGTCCGGAAAAAACACCAGCCGAACGCGTGTTTTACGACCAACTCGAGCACCCGTCCGAACGAACAAGTACGATGCGCATAACAGCCCAGATTCCGAGCGAGCCGTACTTACCCAATCCAGCTCCTGTTCCCCGCCCGAGCCGGATCCGTAAACGCTGAATCGAGTCACACGGAAGCAAATACACAGCACCTTCCGGCCGGACTAGTACGATGCGTCTTCCGTACGCGCCGTACTCGTCGCTACGTTCGGCACGTTTGAGCATCCGGGAGAGCCGCACATAAGCTCTGATTCGCGCCACAAGAAGATCCACGGCTACGAGACAAACAAGCCAGCGACGAGTACGAGTCGAAGACACGCGAAACCCGAACGAGACGACCCAACCATGAATCCCATCGCGCAGGTCCTACCTATACTCTACATCTATTACCGGGACCGGTTCGGACGCATACGGCGCAGACGGTAAGTCAAACACCAACAATACAAACTAACTACACGTACCCAAAATATGTCACACACACATAGGGATGCACAAATGACGTACACTAGCAACAGCACAATCATAGGGGTGGGATGGGCATCACCAATGCCATACACACCCATAGGGGCCTGGATGCCTGCCACTACCACCACCCCTACTCAGGGGGGCCTGGATGCCTATCACTACTACCATCCCCACTCATGGGGGGCTGGATGCCTGCCACTACTACCACCCCTACTCAGGGGGGCCTGGATGCCTATCACTACTACCATCCCCACTCATGGGGGGCTGGATGCCTGCCACTACTACCATCCCCACTCATGGGGGCCTGGATGCCTATCACTACTAACATCCCCACTCAGGGGGGGCTGGATGCCTGCCACTACCACCACCCCTACTCATGGGGGGCTGGATGCCTGCCACTACCACCACCCCTACTCAGGGGGGCCTGCATGCCTATCACTACTACCATCCCCACTCATGGGGGCTGGATGCCTGCCACTACTACCATCCCCACTCATGGGGGCCTGGATGCCTATCACTACTACCATCCCCACTCATGGGGGGCTGGATGCCTATCACTACTACCATCCCCACTCATGGGGGCTGGATGCCTGCCACTACCACCATCCCTACTCATGGGGGCCTGGATGCCTGCCACTACCACCACCCCTACTCAGGGGGGCCTGGATGCCTATCACTACTACCATCCCCACTCATGGGGGACTGGATGCCTATCACTACTACCATCCCCACTCATGGGGGGCTGGATTCCTATCACTACCACAACCCCTACTCAGGGGGGCCTGGATGCCCAGAACTAACACCACCCCTACTCAGGGGGGCTGGGTGCCCATCACTACTACCATCCCACTAATGGGGGGCTGGATGCCTGCCACTACCACCACCCCTACTCATGGGGGGCTGGATGCCTACCACCACCACCACCCCTACTCAGGGGGGCCTGGATGCCCATCACTACCACCACCCCTACTCAGGGGGGCCTGGATGCCCATCACTACCATCCCCACTCATGGGGGGCTGGATGCCTATCACTACCACCACCCCTACTCAGGGGGGCCTGGATGCCCAGAACTACCACCACCCCTACTCAGGGGGGCTGGATGCCCATTGTGAGAAGTTGGCCTGGCATATGCTGTCCACTAATTATAGTGGGCACCTTGCACCAGTCCAAACAACCCCTTATTGGAGATAGGTTAAAGACAACCTTATTGAAAGCTATCCTAGTGGTAGCTATGGAGAGCAGCCTTCAGGCTAAGTCTTGAAGGAATGTAAAGCAGCTTGTTTTACCAGTCTATAATCTCTTGAGTGATCAAATGAAAGAGCACCACACCAGGTATATATTCAAAATATATGTATTTATTGCTAAACACACCCCTCTAGTCTCTTTATGAGGCTAGAGTTCGAAGTACATAAGTTAGAAGTTATTTAAACACAGTAATAGCACAAATACACGTTTGGGCCCTAGGGGCGTACCAAACCATATACCAATAAAGTGGTATGCGAACCACGACTGAACTAGACACTAGGCCTAGAGCCTCTAGAAGTGCTTGGACCACAAGGAACCACCCAAGGTAGTGACACAGGGGACCCACGGGAGACGCGTGCAGTGTAAATACACAACCGCGATACGCCGTTGACTTCTATGGAGAAAGTCGGGATCGGGAAATTAGAGAAAAGGGACACTTAAAAGAGGACTAGGACAAAACCCTTTGAGATCTAGGACTTTGAAGAGTCTCTACCCACGGGAGCACCGGAGTACTCGTGTTACCTCACCCAGGGAAGCCGGGTGCATAGGTGCCTTTCGGGGTCGGGTTTCGTCGTCGATTCGAATGGCGATCTGCTGCAAAGTGCTGCTGGCGGCCAAGAGAAAAGTGTCCGGGTGGATCCAAGAGTGGATCGGAGTTCTGAAGAACCTGAAAGCAGAGGGGACAGAGTCTGGGTCACTAGCCAGTGACCAGGAAGGCGATGGACAGATGCCCACCGATGTCGAGTGCTTCAGGTGCGTTGACGGTCGTCTTGACTCTTCAGCCACGAGGTCCAGGAGGCGTTGTCGGCGACCAGGAGCAGGATTCGGGCTGGTACACGATGTCTGTCGAGTGCTGAGGTGTCGGCGACCAGATTGGACCCAACAAGCCTTGGCAACGGCAAGTCTCGATGCAGAGGACGATTGTCGATGGTGCAGACCAGCAAGGTCTGGGGAACTCACCCAGCGAGGGTATGTGAGGGCACGCTTGGAGCAATCAGGATTCCAAGTTAGGAAAAGATTGGCCTTCGTTAAGGGCTACTAGCCAACGGGCTAGCGACCGCGAAGGAGCCTCGTGACGCCGCACGTGGAGCTGGCTTACAGGACACTCGTGGAGTGGGGGCCAGTGATCTTCGGTGCAGGTGGTGCTGGAGGCTAGGGCTACTCGGAGCCCAAAGCACGACTTCTTGGGAGACCCAGAAGAGGGTGCACTTGCAAATGTGCTCGGTGTCCAGGGGTCACGGTCTCAAGTCACCCACGATAGCCACGGGCCTCAGCTTTGCTGGGGACTCAGGGTAGCCTCGGGGAAGTCTGAGAATCCACCTCTGGTGATGCGATGACCTCGGCGTCCGACGGGAGCTTCAGAAATGCGAACCGGACAGATGCTTCTTTGGTGCCTGCCAAGTAGGGGAGTCACTCCTTGACCCCAAGGGAGATTCTTCTGTCCTCTAATCGTGAGTAGAGCGTCGAAGGTCCAGGATTCAGTTTCAGAGTTTCGTCCAGGTATAATCTAAAGTCCTAAGGACTGGGTTCCTACCTTTATACTAAAGATAGGGGTTGGACTACTCTGTGGCCCCACCTATGGGTGGGTCAGGGCAGAGGGGTGGCTACACCCCTTTCCCTTTGTCCAGTTCGCGCCAAAGCAGGGGCTGGAAGCCCCTGATCCGGTTTGAACTGGGGTATGCACAGGGACACCAAATGTGCCCCCAGTGCAGGACTTCAAAGCACCCTGAAAGTGCTCCCGCCCAGCCCCAATACACACTATCCTGTCTGGGGAGGTGGTCACACCTCCCTGCAACAGGAAACCTATTGTCCAGGCCTCCCCTGCCGGAGTTTCGTCCAGCAGCAGGAGGCCAGACTTGTGTCTGTGGCAGTAGCATCCATTTTGTGATGCCAGGGCTTTAGGAAGAAGTTACCGGGTAGACCAGTGTGAACATGTCTCTCCCTCTAGAAGGGTGGAATGCTACCCCCGCCGCCAGGATTGGCGGGGGGTAGTATTCCAAGATGTTTGACACCAAACACGACATGTTTTGATGCAGTCATTCCAAAGTTAGCATTCTACCGCGAGGATATAATGCACTTTAAGAGTATATGGTTTAACCGCATTTACAAACAGTACCAGAGAATGGACTCTGGGCACTGCAGAGGGGCCCTGCTCATGCAGTGGCACCTTCTCACATAAGAACCAAGCACTCTGCCTTTAGGATTGATAAGGCCTGCTATAGGAGTGACTTATAGGTTTATATATGTGTAAGTATGTAGTGATATAGGTAACCTATATCACAGTAAGGGGTGCTGGCACCACCTTACCCAGGCTGCAGTAGCAGACCTGTGGTGTCAGTTTGGATGGCCTTCCAGGGGTGGCATAATACATGCTGCAGCCCCTGGCAGGCCTCTGAGGTACCTATGCCCTTGGTACATAGTATACCATATACTAGGGACTTATAAGGGCACTCCAGATCCCAATCAGTGATGTGCCTAAGGCACATGGAAACCATTTTAGAGAGGAAGCAGCTAGGCTGGGGTTCTGATTAGCAGGGCCCCAGCCAGACTAATGTCGAAAAACAGTGAAGCATCAGCAAAAAGTGGGGGTACCCATGTGAAGCAGATCCTACTCTCCTACACAACCCCCCCAAACGTAGGGACATTAAACTAACCTTGCCCAGTTAAGTCTTCATGTTCTAAGTGGAAATACCTAGAGAGTCCATCTGCATTCGCATGGTTACTCCCAGGTCTATGTTCCACTGTAAAGTCCATCCCCTGTAGGGAAATGGACCACCTAAGCAGTTTGGGGTTTTCACCCTTCATTTGTTTTAGCCATAAGAGGGGCTTATGGTCTGTCTGAACCAGGAAGTGTGTACCAAACAAGTATGGCCTCAACTTCTTCAGAGCCCAGACCACAGCAAAGGCCTCCCTCTCTATGGCTGACCAACGTTTCTCTCTAGGGGTCAGCCTTCTGCTAATAAAAGCTACTGGCTGATCCTGACCTTCTTCATTCAATTGTGACAGTACAGCCCCTACCCCCAATTCAGATGCATCAGTTTGAACAATGAACTTCTTGGAGTAATCAGGACTCTGCAGAATGGGAGCAGTGCACATGGCCTGCTTCAGGTCATCAAATGCCTTTTGACAGCTAACTGTCCACTGAACCTTTTTGGGCATTTTCTTAGAAGTTAAGTCATTCAGGGGTGTCACTATTGATCCATACCCCTTGACAAATCTCCTATAGTACCCAGTCAGGCCTAAGAAGGCTCTCACCTGAGTCTGGGTAATGGGAGCAGTCCAGTCCATGATGGTCTGGATCTTGCTCTGCAAAGGTTGAACCTGGCCTCCACCCACAAGGTGGCCCAGGTACACAACCTGACTCTGCCCTATCTGGCACTTAGTGGCCTTGATAGTCAGGCCTGCTTTTTGCAGGGCCTGTAAAACATTCCTGAGGTGGACCAGGTGATCCTCCCAGGTGGAGCTAAAGACAGCAATATCATCTAGATAAGCTGCACTATAGGCTTCCAGACCTGTGAGAACTGTATTCACCAACCTCTGGAAAGTGGCAGGTGCATTCTTCAGACCAAAGGGCATCACCAAAAATTGATAATGCCCACTAGGGGTTGAGAATGCTGTTTTTGGCTTTGCATCATCAGCTAGTCTGATCTGCCAGTAGCCAGCTGTCAAGTCAAATGTGCTGAGATATTTGGCTGAGGCCAAAGTATCTATGAGCTCATCTGCCCTTGGTATTGGATGGGCATCAGTCCTAGTGACTGCATTGAGACCCCTGTAGTCCACACAAAACCTCATCTCTCTTTTTCCACCACTGGTGTGAGGTTTTGGTACAAGGACCACTGGACTAGCCCAAGGGCTAACTGAGGGTTCAATAACTCCCAAATCCAACATTTTCTGGACTTCAGTCCTGATACAGTCCCTGACATGGTCAGGTTGCCTATAAATCTTGTTTTTAATAGGCAGACTGTCCCCAGTGTCCACTTCATGAGTGCACCAGGTGGTCTGACTGGGTGTCAGTGAAAACATATGTCTAAACTGATTGAGAACTTGCCTGCAATCAGTTTGTTGCTGGGTAGTGAGGCTGCCTGCCAAGGCTACACCATCAACTGACCCATCGTCAGGGTTCTGTGAGAGCAGGTCAGGGAGTGGGTCACTCTCTTCCTCCTGCCCTTCATCAGTAGCCATGAGCAAGCCCATGTCTGCCCTGTCCACATATGGTTTTAGTCTGTTGACATGGAGAACCCTGTGGGGACTCCTGGGTGTTCCCAGGTCCACTAAGTAAGTGACCTCACCCTTCTGCTCAACAATAGTGTGGGGTCCACTCCATTTGTCTTGGAGAGCTGCTGGGGCCACTGGCTCCAACACCCACACCTTCTGTCCTGGCTGGTAAACAGTCAGAACAGCCTTTTGGTCATGCCAGGCCTTCTGAAGTTCCTGGCTAGCCTCAAGGTTTTTGGTTGCCTTTTTCATGTACTCAGCCATCCTGGAGCGGAGACCAAGTACATAGTCCACTATATCTTGCTTTGGGGGCTTGAGAGGTAACTCCCATCCTTCCTTCACCAAGCACAGTGGACCCCTCACAGGGTGGCCAAACAGAAGTTCAAAAGGGCTGTAACCAACCCCCTTCTGAGGCACCTCCCTATATGCGAATAAAAGGCAGGGCAAGAGTATGTCCCATCTACGCCTAAGCTTTTCTGGGAGCCCTTTAATCATGCCCTTCAAGGTTTTGTTGAATCTCTCAACTAAACCATTGCATTGTGGGTGATAGGGTGTGGTGAACTTATAAGTCACTCCACACTCCTTCCACATTGCCTTTAAGTACCCAGACATGAAGTTAGCACCCCTGTCTGATACTACCTCCTTAGGAAAGCCCACTCTTGAGAAAATTCCCAGGAGGGCCCTTGCCACCACAGGTGCTGTAGTGGTCCTAAGGGGTATAGCCTCTGGATACCTGGTGGCATGATCCACTACCACCAGAATAAATCTGTGCCCAGATGCTGTTTGGGGATCCATGGGACCAACAATGTCAATCCCTACCCTCTCAAAGGGCACCCCCACCACAGGTAGTGGTATCAGGGGGGCCTTTGTAGTGCCACCTGCCTTGCCACTGGCTTGGCAGGTTACACAGGAGCGACAAAACTCCTTACTGTCTTCAGACATGTGGGGCCAGTGAAAGTGAGGGACAATTCTGTCCCAAGTCTTGTTCTGGCCCAGGTGACCTGCTAAGGGAATATCATGGGCTAGGGTCAATAGGAAGCCCCTGAACTTCAGAGGTATAACCAACCTCCTGGTAGCACCAGGCTTGGGGTCTCTACTCTCTGAGTACAGGAGTCCATCATCCCAATACACTGTATGGGGACCACTAGCTTTCCCAGCAGCCTCAGCAGCAGCTTGCTGTCTGAGGGGTTCAAGGGAGGGGCAGCTCTGCTGCTCCTGGCTCAGATCTGCCCTAGAAGGTCCCCCTGTCCCCAAGAACTCAACCTGGTCAGGTTCAAGTTCCTCTGGGACAGTTCCTTCTTCAGGGCTGAGATCATCCCCCTCAAGGGACTGATCTTCCTCCTGAGCCAAGGGGGAAGGCACTGCCTTTACCCTACTACTCCTCCTCTTGGAAGGCACTTGGTCCATTATTCCAGGATCCAAGGCCTGTTCAGTTTTAGACATTTTGGCCTGTGACCTGGTCACAGCAAACACATCTGCAGGGATCCCCAGCATTTCTGCATGGGTCCTGAGCTCCACTTCTGCCCAAGCAGAAGTCTCTAAGTCATTGCCAAGCAAGCATTCGACTGGTAGGTTTGCACTCACCACAACCTTCTTAAGGCCAGTTACCCCTCCCCAGGAGAAGTTAACAACTGCCAGAGGATGGTCTGTTCTGACATTGCTAGCATTGGTCACTTGGTACATCTCACCAAGCATAACTTGCCCAGGATTCACAAGGTCTTGTGTCACCATTGTGACACTTGCCCCTGTGTCCCTAAATGCCAAAGCCTCACGTCCATTGATTAAAGGCTGTTGTCTGTACTTGCCCAGATTACTGGGACTCATAGAGGAGGGCACATCCATGCCTCCATCACAGACTAACACAGCCTGAGTCAGTTCTCTGACTAGGTCAGAGCCCAACTCAGTACCCAGGGTGAACCCTACTAAACCCTTGGCTGGAGCACTCCCACCAACTGTACTAGGGGGAACAGGTGCCTTAGGGGCATTGGTGGGTGCTGGACTGGAGTCTTTGGACTTGGTGCAATCACTGGTCCAGTGGGTCTTTTGCTTACAGACCTTGCACCATGGTTTTCTTTGGCCTTTCCCTTTGGTAGACTGTGAATCCCCACCAGAAGAAGATTTTTGGGGGCCTGATGAAGACTTTTGATCTTTACCCTTCTCCCCACCCTTGTCAGAGTTCTTAGCATCTTGCTTCTTGGTTTCCCCACCTTGGTTCTGTACCTTCTGCTTCACCCTGGTTCTGACCCATTTGTCTGCCTTCTTTCCCAATTCTTGGGGAGAGGTCAGATCAGAGTCTACCAGGTATTGATGCAACAGCTGATTTTGACAGTTATTAAGAATCTGCTCCCTCATTATCAGATTGTACAATCCTGAGAAGTCACACACCTTACTGCCCATCAACCAGCCTTCCAGAGCCTTGGCAGAACAATCCACATAGTCTACCCAGTCTTGAGTCTGTGCTTTTTGGGTATCTCTGAACTTCAACCTGTACTGTTCAGTGGTTAGGCCAAACCCATCAATAAGAGCACTCTTCAAGACCTTGTAATTGTCAGCATCCTCCTCTCTAACAGTGAGGAGCTTATCTCTACCTTTGTCAGCAAAGGAGAGCCACAAGATTGCTGCCCACTGCTCCTGAGGGACCTTCTGTACCTTACAGGCCCTCTCTAATGCAGTCATCCATTTGTGGATGTCATCCCCACTCTGGTAGGGAGGGACAATCTTGTTCAGGTTCCTATGGTCATAGGACCTTTCCCTGTCTCTAGGGACATGGCTGCCACCATGGGACTCTAGTCCCAACTTTCTTCTCTCTCTAAAGAGATCTAGGGACTCCCTGTCTATGGCTAGTTGCTTCTTTTTGAGTTCAAGCTGAGCTTCCTCATATTGCACCAGCCTCTTTCTTCTCTCATGAGAGGATTCCCTCCTATGAGATGAGACAGAGCTCCCTATTGAGGTGCCAGAGTGGTTAGACTCCTGAGAAGGAGATCTAGACTTCCTGGGCACACTCTTAATCCTTCCTGGGGGGACAAAGTGGGGATCATCCTGATCATCCTCATCATCTTCCACAGGAGGGATTGGGTTATCCAGGTCAGGGTCATTGTCACCCTCCTGGCCAGTTTCAGAGGGGGGGCTGGGGTTACTGGTACCCCTGGTACCTTCCTCATCTTCTGCCCCACCCTCAGCTCCTACCCCTTCAGTCCCCAAGGGCTTACTAAGGTCATAAGCCACCAACAACTCCTTGAGGTGTTGGGTGGTGGGGCTTTGGCCTGTCCTTAGTTTTCTCAAGTTACATAAAGCTCTCAATTCCAAGAATGGGAGTGTATCATACTTGGAGGGTGGAAGCTCAATGGCTTCCTGCAAGGATTCTCTGGATCCTGCCCTTAAAGACATTACTAGTGTGGTGTGGTGTATGCACTACCTACTCTAGTGTGGCCTACTAAACTCTCTTGAGTTGTAGAAAGGGTTGTGCTATCCCTTAACACACAACTCTAAGTTCAGTAGAACTTACTGTATTCTAAGCTTAAATTATATGTACCTTAGGTACCTTTAGTGGTTTTCAGTTGATCAATTCAATTGAGATTATCTGGTAAAACAATAGCAAGCTGGAATCCCACACGCTGCACACCAATGTGAGAAGTTGGCCTGGCATATGCTGTCCACTAATTATAGTGGGCACCTTGCACCAGTCCAAACAACCCCTTATTGGAGATAGGTTAAAGACAACCTTATTGAAAGCTATCCTAGTGGTAGCTATGGAGAGCAGCCTTCAGGCTAAGTCTTGAAGGAATGTAAAGCAGCTTGTTTTACCAGTCTATAATCTCTTGAGTGATCAAATGAAAGAGCACCACACCAGGTATATATTCAAAATATATGTATTTATTGCTAAACACACCCCTCTAGTCTCTTTATGAGGCTAGAGTTCGAAGTACATAAGTTAGAAGTTATTTAAACACAGTAATAGCACAAATACACGTTTGGGCCCTAGGGGCGTACCAAACCATATACCAATAAAGTGGTATGCGAACCACGACTGAACTAGACACTAGGCCTAGAGCCTCTAGAAGTGCTTGGACCACAAGGAACCACCCAAGGTAGTGACACAGGGGACCCACGGGAGACGCGTGCAGTGTAAATACACAACCGCGATACGCCGTTGACTTCTATGGAGAAAGTCGGGATCGGGAAATTAGAGAAAAGGGACACTTAAAAGAGGACTAGGACAAAACCCTTTGAGATCTAGGACTTTGAAGAGTCTCTACCCACGGGAGCACCGGAGTACTCGTGTTACCTCACCCAGGGAAGCCGGGTGCATAGGTGCCTTTCGGGGTCGGGTTTCGTCGTCGATTCGAATGGCGATCTGCTGCAAAGTGCTGCTGGCGGCCAAGAGAAAAGTGTCCGGGTGGATCCAAGAGTGGATCGGAGTTCTGAAGAACCTGAAAGCAGAGGGGACAGAGTCTGGGTCACTAGCCAGTGACCAGGAAGGCGATGGACAGATGCCCACCGATGTCGAGTGCTTCAGGTGCGTTGACGGTCGTCTTGACTCTTCAGCCACGAGGTCCAGGAGGCGTTGTCGGCAACCAGGAGCAGGATTCGGGCTGGTACACGATGTTTGTCGAGTGCTGAGGTGTCGGCGACCAGATTGGACCCAACAAGCCTTGGCAACGGCAAGTCTCGATGCAGAGGAAGATCGTCGATGGTGCAGACCAGCAAGGTCTGGGGAACTCACCCAGCGAGGGTAAGTGAGGGCAGGCCTGGAGCAACCAGGATGCCAAGTTAGGAAAAGATTGGCCTTCGTTAAGGGCTACTAGCCAACGGGCTAGCGACCGCAAAGGAGCCTCGTGACGCCGCATGTGGAGCTGGCTTGCAGGACACTCGTGGAGTGGGGGCCAGTGATCTTCGGTGCAGGTGGTGCTGGAGGCTAGGGCTACTCAGAGCCCAAAGCACGTCTTCTTGGGAGATCCAGAAGAGGGTGCACTTGCAAATGTGCTCGGTGTCCAGGGGTCACGGTCTCAAGTCACCCACGATAGCCACGGGCCTCAGCTTTGCTGGGGACTCAGGGTAGCCTCGGGGAAGTCTGAGAATCCACCTCTGGTGATGCGATGACTTCGGCGTCCGACGGGAGCTTCAGAAATGCGAACCGGACAGATGCTTCTTTGGTGCCTGCCAAGCAGGGGAGTCACTCCTTGACCCCAAGGGAGATTCTTCTGTCCTCTAATCGTGAGTAGAGCGTCGAAGGTCCAGGATTCAGTTTCAGAGTTTCGTCCAGGTATAATCTAAAGTCCTAAGGACTGGGTTCCTACCTTTATACTAAAGATAGGGGTTGGACTACTCTGTGGCCCCACCTATGGGTGGGTCAGGGCAGAGGGGTGGCTACACCCCTTTCCCTTTGTCCAGTTCGCGCCAAAGCAGGGGCTGGAAGCCCCTGATCCGGTTTGAACTGGGGTATGCACAGGGACACCAAATGTGCCCCCAGTGCAGGACTTCAAAGCACCAGAAAGTGCTCCCGCCCAGCCCCAATACACACTATCCTGTCTGGGGAGGTGGTCACACCTCCCTGCAACAGGAAACCTATTGTCCAGGCCTCCCCTGCCGGAGTTTCGTCCAGCAGCAGGAGGCCAGACTTGTGTCTGTGGCAGTAGCATCCATTTTGTGATGCCAGGGCTTTAGGAAGAAGTTACCGGGTAGACCAGTGTGAACATGTCTCTCCCTCTAGAAGGGTGGAATGCTACCCCCGCCGCCAGGATTGGCGGGGGGGTAGTATTCCAAGATGTTTGACACCAAACACGACATGTTTTGATGCAGTCATTCCAAAGTTAGCATTCTACCGCGAGGATATAATGCACTTTAAGAGTATATGGTTTAACCGCATTTACAAACAGTACCAGAGAATGGACTCTGGGCACTGCAGAGGGGCCCTGCTCATGCAGTGGCACCTTCTCACATAAGAACCAAGCACTCTGCCTTTAGGATTGATAAGGCCTGCTATAGGAGTGACTTATAGGTTTATATATGTGTAAGTATGTAGTGATATAGGTAACCTATATCACAGTAAGGGGTGCTGGCACCACCTTACCCAGGCTGCAGTAGCAGACCTGTGGTGTCAGTTTGGATGGCCTTCCAGGGGTGGCATAATACATGCTGCAGCCCCTGGCAGGCCTCTGAGGTACCTATGCCCTTGGTACATAGTATACCATATACTAGGGACTTATAAGGGCACTCCAGATCCCAATCAGTGATGTGCCTAAGGCACATGGAAACCATTTTAGAGAGGAAGCAGCTAGGCTGGGGTTCTGATTAGCAGGGCCCCAGCCAGACTAATGTCGAAAAACAGTGACGCATCAGCAAAAAGTGGGGGTACCCATGTGAAGCAGATCCTACTCTCCTACACCCATCTCTACTACCGTCCCCACTCATGGGGGGCTGGATGCCTATCACTACTACCATCCCCACTCATGGGGGGCTGGATGCCTGCCACTACTACCATCCCCACTCAGGGGGGGCTGGATGCCCATCACTACTACCATCCCCACTCATGGGGGCCTGGATGCCTGCCTCTACCACCACCCCTACTCAGGGGGGCCTGGATGCCCATCACTAATACCACCCCTACTCAGGGGTCCTGGATGCCCATCACTACTACCATCCCCACTCATGGGGGCCTGGATGCCTGCCACTACCACCACCCCTACTCAGGGGGGCCTGGATGCCTATCACTACTACCATCCCCACTCAGGGGGGGCTGGTTGCCTATCACTACCACCACCCCTACTCATAGGACGGGTAATGCATGACACAACCAGCATACTCCCACATAAGGAATCACATAAAATTACATCCACCCAAACAACATGACAAGCGTGTGTAGTCTATGTCAAATGCCTACAACACTGAACATGACAATGAACATACAATGTGACCCACTATCACATGTGTCACACATAAATGTGTGTGGCCTCCACAATACAAGCCGACCGTGGCCACTGTGGCAATGGGGCCTAAAGCCCCATCATCACAGTCACAAAAAGGTAAGTGTGGGGTCCATGGCTGATGCACCTTTTGATCAGTGTGGCAATGGGGCCTAAAGCACCATCACCACAGTCACCAAAAGGTAAGTGTGGGGTCCATGGCTGAAGCACCTTTTGATCAGTGTGGCAATGGGGCCTAAAACCCCATCACCACAGTCACCAAAAGGTAAGTGTGGGGTCCATGGCTGATGCACCTTTTGATCAGTGTGCAATGGGGCCTAAAGCCCCATCACCACAGTCACCAAAAGGTAAGTGTGGGGTCCACGGCTGATGCACCTTTTGATCAGTGTGGCAATGGGGCCTAAAGCCCCATCACCACAGTCACCAAAAGGTAAGTGTGGGGTCCATGGCTGATGCACCTTTTGACCAGTGTGGCAATGGGGCCTAAAGCACCATCACCACGGTGATCATAAGGTAAGTGTAGGCATGGTAAAAGCTGCCAAAGACAAACTGTATGGATGAATCCTGGTCATACAACAACTAAAACATCTGTGGCATAGTAGTGCTTGTGTCCAATTGCAACATAGATTGGGCGAGGTTAACAGTGCAGTGTCACAGAAACATCGTTTTGGCCATGTGCATACAAACATCACACATGGGGACCACATTGTCAACATTCAGCCAATAACACAATGACAGAAGTGACCATCATGATGCTGAGCCACATTTCTGCACCAATGGACACACAAATGTTGATATCCTGTGGAGACTGTCGATGTCAGGTGAACAAATACCATACCATGGCAGCAATGGGACATACAAACCATGATCATTGTGCTGACTGATGACCTAGGAGTCCCAGGGAGAGCAGGGGAAAACCACCAAACTACATACAGCCAATGGCACACTACAGAAATGCCAATGCAGTGATGCAAATGCACTAACACAAACAGGCACACTCACACTGCATATCAAACACAACAGGTGATGGGGGGTGTGCCAGTGTTCCCAGGCAACCACACAACACATGAGGAGGCCTGAATCCCAATTACACAGCTGTGTATACAGTGCCACACACAAGTAACTCATGGATTGGATTCCCCTATGTGGGCAATCTGGCATTGTTAGATGAGAGGGAGCCCAAATTACACATGTCACACAAGCTTGTAGGAACAGCAACTAACACAGCAAGAGACAGACCCACCACAGCACTACCCCCAGGGACCCCACATTGTGCTGACACTAGCCTGCATGACAATTCCACTGTGATGACAAAGGTAGATGTCATTCACACTGTGAACCACAGCCATGTGTCTTGAGCAACAAACTACCATCACACCTACACACGCTCCAATCAATCAGCACGGCCTGCCAGCCAAGGCCAATATGGAGGTAGGGGTCTAGCAGTGCAACAACTCACATTTGCACACTCAACACCACACACCCTGATCTCCACCAATGTGCAGCAGTGAAGCTCACACGGACTGGTGACATTGCACATGCACCCATGACAATCCCAGAGGTGGTGGGGGGAACTAAGGTGCAGAAACCCATCACACATGCCCACTCAACATGACCCGTCTATGTCTGACACACAGCACAGTACGCCGTACATGCGCATGATGTGAAATCCACAACAAACAATGGGATCCTGGCCATAGTCACACACCAACGAAGAGCCAAGGTGACACACAAAGGACACACGTACACAACTTCCAACATTGCAGCTCTGACCCTGAGGAGTGGCAGCAGTCACACACACAACGTGTCACAATCACTGAAAGCATACACAAACACTAAATAACATTACTTGTGTAAACAACAAGTGCCAAGGGGAATCCTGAATGTGTCGCATCAGCGTTTGCCCACATCCCCAGCCCTGACAACAAAGACAATCTGGGATGAGAACCTCATGAACATTAGTTTGCCATGCACCCACATCACAGAGAAACCAGGTCCAAGATGCTGGATGAACACATACCAACTCTGCAAGCATCACAAACATGAACATCCCTAGGGACACAGCCTGTGTATGAAAAGGGAAGGGAACATGCACAGACATGTTCACACAACACACAACACGGGCACACGCAATGTCACCAGAATACACACTGCCATGAGGGCACTCCACTCCTGTGGAAGGTCCGCTGTGCCAAACCTTGTCTGTGCACGACTCAAACATGTCAGCAGGACACTCCGTCAGTGAGTCAACAACTACAACACAAAGAAGCCTCTGCTCACATCAGCCTGGGTACGGGAGTGTCACGTCAGTCATCTGCATACACCCAAAACACGTGGCAATTCAGTTGTACTGTATACACAGATGAGTCCTTCAACATTGATGTGCAAAACTGCATGTCCAGTGGAGATGGGCACACAGTCAGGGAAATTGGAACAGTGAACATTGGTAAGCCCACCAGATGTGCATCAGTGTAAGACAAATATGTTCATTTATGAATGCTAAACGTACATCCCTGTGTCAAATGCTGAACATCACACCCTCAGACAGCAGCAAAGGATGCCATAGATCCACACAACAACAGGACACATATCCCATGGACGACATGGAGTCCATCACAGCAACACTTCATTTTCGTGATCTGAACACTATTACAACTGCAAATGTAGGATGCTACTCATCTACATCATGTACATCAAAAGAAATACCACAATTAAACAAAAGGAGGCTTTATTCAGCAAATGGAGTAGAAAAGTCCGAATTCCAAACGAAACTAAGGCCAATGGCCGGTCCAAAAACACAGTCCCAACAGGGTGATAAGTCTCAACTGGTCATCCATTGCTTGCCTGCACTGGTAGGGACAGGGGACATCCCCCTTGGAGGGGCATACAAGGGGCAGGCCAGGCACCACAGGGACAGGATCAGGGGATGGCAGAGTGAAGCAGTGAAGGGGTGGTGGGTGCAGGAGTGTCACCGGCAACTGCAGTGGAGCTGTCTGACTCAGCGGGGGCCAGCACCACTGTGCTACACAAGTCAGTTGGTGTGGGTGGTGCAACCACTGCAGTGGGCTGGTCTGATGAAGTGGACTGGGTCCCCACTGCAGTGCCTGAGTCAGACGGGTTGGTTGTGGACTCCACTGCAGTGCATAACTCCAAGGGAGTGGAAGGGAGGGCAGATGAGGTGGGCAGGACAGAGGGGGGGACCCAGTCCCCACACCAGTGCCACTAACAGGCAGAGCGTCTGGGTGGGGGTGGAAGAGCAAGTGGCAGGGGGGAGGGCCTAAGCAGTCTGGGGATGCGGTATCGGTGTGTGGGGGAACCTGGGGCAGGGTGTGGTGGGGGAACCTGGGGAGTGGTGGCCTGGGGGATGGAGGTGAGAGACTGGGTGGTTGACTTGCTGGGCGGTGGCGGGGTCTTGCTCTTCCAGGACCGGGGGGACTTGCGGGTGGGGGGCTCACTCTGCCTGCACCTGGGGGAGGGTGTCCGGGGGCGAGGGGCACTCCCCTCTGTGTGGGTGGACTTCCTCTTCCCCCAGTATGCTGGATCAGCAGGATCAGAGGGGAAGAGGCCGAGGTCACACAGGAAGATCTTCTGTGTAGGTGTGGTAGCAGGCAAGGGAAGGGGTCTTGGAGGGAGAGGATTTAGAGGACTGCGGAGTGAATGTGGATGCCTGTGTGTGTGTGTCTTCCCCATCCCCTGTGTCTGTGGTATCAGTCCCCTGAGGATGCTTGTGTGCACGTCTTGCCTTTCTCTTGGGTGTGTCTGTGCTGCTCGTGTCTGTGTGCTTGGGTGAATGTGCAGGTGTGCATGTGCTTTGGACAGGTAGGGTGGTAGGAAGTGTGGATGGGGCAGAGGTGGGAGGGGTGAGGGACTGTTGGAGGAGGGACACTGCTGCCGTCAGGGAGGAGTCCATGGACCTATTGCTCCTCTGTAGGGCAGACATACCCGTTGAGATGCCCTCCATGAACGACACCAGCTGTGTCAACAGAGTGGTGTGTGCATGGAGGACAGTCAGCATTGCTGTCTGCCCTACATGGAGCTGCCGAAGGAGGTACACAGACTCCTCACTCAGGGCAGCAGGGGACACAGGGGCAGGGGGTGCGGTGCCTGGCACGAAGGAGACATGCTCCCGAGCACGGGAGCCTCCACGGACCTCAGGAATGGGAGCCAATGGGAGGGCGGTGGTGGTGGTGGCGGGCCAGATAGAGTAGCTGGGGTGTGGTGGCTGCTGACACCCGCCTCCACAAGGGAGACCACAAGCTGTGGTCCTCAGCTGAGGTGGATGGTGCTGAGGACTCCTCGGTGTGGCTCCCCTCGCCCTCCGTGCCACTGGGTCCCTCTGACTACTCGTCGGCCGCTGACCCAGTCTGGCTCCGCTGCTCCTCCTGGCCTGTGGAGCTGTCCCCTCCTGTGGCCGTGGATGTAGCTGTAAACAATTCGGGAAACAGACAAACATCAGTCACCTGCACTGACCGCACACACCACAGTAAATACAGCACATCACAGAGAAAGCCCTGGCATCTTTAGTTGAACATTGCCTAAAGTCCTCACACAGATTCGGGGAAGCCAATTGTCAGTCTGATGGTCAACAATGGGACTCACACCCCTCCTGCACTTGCACACATCTGTCTGGTGCCTGTCTGATGGTAAGACCCCAGTGTGGACACATGCACCACCTACACAGTTGTTGGACATTGCAGGGAACACGGTGCAGTATGTGAACATGCACACAACACATCTCTTGCCACTGAGTCAGTGCAGGTGTCCGGATGAAGGGATGGCCAGAGTCTTAATAGAAATGCATGTGATGCATACCAGCACCAGACACCATGATGCACCCATGTCCGGATAGTCAATGCCACAATGGGGTGCATGTAGCACATGTCACTCCCCTGCAGGATCAGTCTTAGGAAGTTTAATGCCATGACACAGGCATGCGTGCAAAGTCATACATCACTGTCTCCAGTCACATGGCCATGGCAGCCAGCCAACAACAGTCTGCACTGTGTCACAATCCTAGAACATGGGGAATGCAAGTTATGTAACTGACAAGTGCACATGTCCATCCCCCAAAACCACATCATCTGAACTACTATTTGTCCACGTCATACCAATTGGACATATGGGGGACATGAAACACAACTCTCTGAACATGAGCACCTCACAGTGTGCTGTGAATGAAAAACAGCTGCCTGAAAGTCACAGTGGCATACACCTGTCTGCACAGTCATGTGATCAAACACCTATAAGTCACAGAAGTCTTGTCTCACATGGTCCAATAGCAGATGGCATGCTGACCCCTAACTGATAAACATCACAGGAGTCCCAACAACGTAGTCACAGCACAACGACACAGAGGCAGACACCTGAGGGAACATTTCACTGAGCACAGCATGTCAGCTGATACACGGGAGTGGGAGTATAGAGTGTATTGTATGCCCTGGAGTAGGCATGACTGTCCGGCTCCACCTGCAAGATGGATGAGCCCTGGTGAGTAGGCAGGTGGCTAAGCATGTGTGACACACTTGACATACATACTCCTGAGGCCCAAACATTGTACCCACCCGCAGCATGGGGGTGTGGCAAATACCCCAGGGACATGTGGTGGTTCTGATCTGCAAGACGATCACATATCAAAGTTACACCCAGACTACATTGCACGGCTCAGGCATTGTGTGAGCAATTGACCCACCCATGAAGGCTAACACAATATCACGGGAACAAAAGCTGTCACCCACCTTGAGCAAAGCAAAATGCAAGGACCCTGTTCCCAAGTGACACAATTATCCTGAGCGTAAGGAGCACACCGGCCTATCAGATGGGTAGTGGCCATGTCACAATAGAGGGACATGGGTACTGGACAACAAGACTGATGTACTGGGGACGTTTAACCACGCCAGAGGAGGGCGCATAGCATGTTAGACAGAGTTCAAAGTGCAGTCTTTGACTCACCCCCTCCTTGCTGCTGTCTGCCCTTCAGCAGCCCATCCAGCTCCGGGAAGACCACTGGCAGGATCTGGAGCATGTGGGGGGTCAGGGTCCGGTGTCCGCCCCTCCTGCGAGGAGGCGACAGCTTCAGCTGGACCCTTGCGATCCTCCGGGTCCAGCCCGAAGGTCCTGCCACCTCTTCTGGCAGTTGCGGATCCGGCGCTTGTAGACCCCCACAGATCTGACTGCCCGGACGATGGCCAGCCAGATATCCTGCTTCTGATGGGCATCAACCTGTGAGGATGACAAAGTGAAAAGGCCATTACTACACATGCAACATATCCGTGCATCACACAGTTGGAAATACATGTCTCAATCATAGGGGCATATGATGTACACAGGCAGTGCAACGAGGGTTATGGACAGTTTGCCAGCAGTTACTACATGGTATCATTGCATGGGAAGTGAACCTTGTTTGAATGCTCTGTTACTCCACTGTACCTGTTCAGTGCATGTGACTACACACTTTGGGGGTGCGAACTACTCAGTGAGACTGCTAGCCAGTGGTGTGCACACTGTAAATCCTGCTAGTCAGACAACATGCACAATTAGTAAGGCAGTGGACAGCACACTCACCTGCTCCCCTGGTGTCCCATACAGCTTGCTGTACTGTGGAAGGAGGTTGTCCACCAGGGCCTGGTTCTCCTCATGGGTGAAGGCTGGGGCTCTCTCCACAGTACCTGCCATTGCAGTAGCCAGAGGATGCAGAGACAGCAGCAGTGTAGTGGCAGATGTCGTCCTGGAGCATGTAGTGCAGGCAAGTGAGCCCTCAGGGGAACAGCCAGCATTATATGTGTGCTGCAGAGGCAGATACTGTGCCATGTGTCCAAGGTGATAGGTACAAGTTGTATGCATCTTATGAATCTGACCAATCCATGGAATTGCAGCACCAAGACACGCCCACAGCATCCTTCAAAAATTTCAACTTCATGACACACATGAATTTGCAACATTGTTGTGGCTGGCCAACTGAATTCACTGCATCAGACTCGTTGAAGCTTCAAAAACGCGTCCGTTGCCATGCCAGGCCCCAGCCAATGCATGCGCACCGATCGGACCATAGCTGTACAACGCGTACCCGCTCACATTCAATGCAATGGTCCGTGCGGGCACACCGATCGGACCATTGCTGTACAACGCGTACCCGCGATACAACACGTACCTGCTCACATTCAATGCAATGGTCCGTGCGGGCACACCGATCGGACCATTGCTGTACAACGCATACCCGCTCACATTCAATGCAATGGTCCGTGCGGGCACACCGATCGGACCATTGCTGTACAACGCGTACCTGCGATACAACACGTACCCGCTCACATTCAATGCAATGGTCCGTGCGGGCACACCGATCGGACCATTGCTGTACAACGCGTACCTGCGATACAACACGTACCCGCTCACATTCAATGCAATGGTCCGTGCGGGCACACCGATCGGACCATTGCTGTACAACGCGTCCCTGGACAGGCCACACGCATATGTCACCATGCTGGTCACTGGTGAACCTATGCCAGCCACATATACTTTCCAGGGTCTCAGGGGCACACCTACTACACCACACCCAGTCCACACTTTATCTAAGGCATGTGTGGCAGCCTAACCTTATCTGTGTATGGGGGTGTACATGTTGTTTTTGGGGTGGCACTTGGGGGCAGACACACCCAGGCTGTGCACGTGTTCATGGGGACAGGGTCCTTTGTGTGTTGTACACATGACCACTGTGATGTGCAAATGTTCATTTTGAAGCATGTGGCATGGTCACATTTCCAGGTTGTGTATGACATGTCACATACCACAGGCTCACGTGGTAAGGCATGTACGTCACAGGGTGGCCCATTGCCACAATAGTCATCTCCCTCCGCAGTCTGTGTGCATGTTGTGTTTCACATGTCTGACTCCATGTGCACAATGGGAGACAGTATCCACATCCACGTTGTTTGTGCATCGACTTAGATGTGTGTGTGTGTCACAGACGTCCATGTCTGTCCTGCAGAGGCTACAGGGGCCACCACCTGTGGGTGTCATGTTTGTTTTTCTGATGTGTACATGATACGCCATGTCATGCCAGTGTCCATGTGGCAAGACAGGGTCCCTGGGAATCTACCTGTGGATCAATGACTGCGTCAACACCCTCGCCCCAATCAAGAAACCCTCCAACAGTCACACCAACAAAAAAGCCAGCTGGTTCACTGAAGACCTCCGGGCCTCCAAGCAAACCTGCCGAAAGCTGGAGAAGATCTGGCTCCGTGAACGAACACTGGACAGCCACGCAGCCCACAAGAACGCCACCCGCAGACACCATCACCTCATCAGATCCGCCAAAAGGGCCTCCTTCAAAGACCGCCTAGACAACAACGCGCACAACAGCAAAGAGCTCTTCAACATCGTGAAGGAACTCTCCAACCCCAGCTCCAACACCAACGACGTCCCACCCTCGCAAGACCTGTGCGACTCGCTGGCCACCTTCTTCCACCGCAAGATCGCAGACATCCATGACAGCTTCAATGCCACGACCGCCCGACAACCACTGAGACCTCCGCCCCCATGACCACCATCCGCACCTACCGCCTGCTCTCCTGGACCAACATCAACGACGACGACACCATCAAGATCATGAACACCATCCACTCTGGATCTCCGTCAGACCCATGCCCACACCACATCTTCAACAAAGCCAGCACAGCCATCGCACCCCATCTCCGGAAAGTCATCAACACCTCCTTCGAGACAGCAACCTTCCCAGAGAGCTGGAAGCAAGCCGAGATCAACGCCTTACTCAAGAAACCCAAGGCGGACCCCAAGGACCTCAAGAACTTCCGGCCCATCTCCCTGCTCCCGTTCCCGGCAAAGGCCATCGAAAAGACCGTCAACGAACAACTGACCCGCTACCTCGAGGAGAACAACATCCTGGACCCTTCCCAGTCCGGGTTCCGCAGCAAACACAGCACCGAGACTGCCCTCATCGCCGCCACCGATGACATCAAGTCCCTGCTGGACAACGGAGAAACGGCGGCCCTCATCCTCCTGGACCTGTCAGCCGCCTTCAACATGGTCTGCCACCACACACTACGAACACGCCTCCACAACGCCGGGATCCAAGAGAAGGCCCTGGACTGGACCACCTCCTTCCTCTCCGGCAGAACACAGAGCATCCGCCTTCCCCCCTTCCGCTCCGAAGCCACCGAGATCATCTGCAGCGTACCCCAGGGATCTTCCCTCAGCCCAACTCTGTTTAACATCTACATGGCACCGCTCGCCCACGTCACCCGTCGGCACAACCTCAACATCATCTCCTACGCCGATGACACCCAGCTGATCCTCTCCCTCACCAAGGACCCCCACACCGCCAAAACCAACCTTCACGAAGGAATGAAGGCCGTCGCTGAATGGATGAGGAACAGCCGACTGAAGCTGAACTCGGACAAGACAGAGGTCCTCATCCTCTGAACAACCCCTTCGGCCTGGGACGACTCCTGGTGGCTGACCGCACTGGGAACCGCCCCAACACCCACCGACCACACACGCAACCTAGTGGTCATCCTCGACTCCACCCTCTCCATGAATAAACAGGTCAACGCCGTCTCCTCCGCCTGCTTCAACACCCTCCGCATGCTCCGCAAGATCTACAAGTGGATCCCCACTGAAACGAGAAGAACGGTCACCCAGGCCCTCGTCAGCAGCAGGTTGGACTACGGAAACGCCCTCTACGCAGGAGCCTCGGCCAAACTCCTGAGATGGCTCCAACGCATCCAGAACGCCTCTGCATTCCTGATCCTCGACATCCCTCGCCGCAGCCACATCACACCCCACCTAAGAGACCTGCACTGGCTCCCAGTCAACAAGAGGATAACCTTCAAGCTCCTCACCCACGCACACAAGGCACTCCACAACACCAGACCAACGTACCTCAACAGACGACTCAGCTTCTACACCCCCACCCGCCAGCTCTGCTCCGCCGACCTCGCCCTCGCCACAGTCCCCCGCTTCCGAAGAGCGACCTCCGGTGGCAGATCGTTCTCCCACCTCGCCGCCAAGACCTGGAACACCCTCCCCATCCACCTACGGCAGACCCAAGACCTGCTGACCTTCAGAAAACTCCTCAAGACCTGGCTTTTCGAGCAGTAGCAGCATTCCCCACCCCAGCGCCTTGAGACCCTCACGGGTGAGTAGTGCGCTTTACAAATGATATGATTGATTGATTGATTGATTGATTGATTGATTGATTGACCTGTCAATGAGTTGTGATGCCTGTGGCGCATCTGTCCAGACATGTCACTGTGGTATGTGTGTGGAATGTGAGAGCAGTAAATGGGTACTGTGACACATCCAAATGGTTTCACATTGCACACCCTGGGACCTGTTGTCCACACTTGTTGAACAGAGATGTTAGATGATGTCCTTGTAGGTGCCATATATGTCCAAACAGAACGAGACACACATCAAGTACTTGTATTTGGTAATGATGTATCATGTGAAATTGAGTATGGTGAACGGAACATATGTGGGGTGACTGGCAATCTTGCTTTCTTCACCTCTGCACTGCAGGGCTCCTGCTGTCCATAGACCATTCCCAGACCTGGCAACGATGGTGGAACGTGACAGCATCCGACGGTACCGCTTCACCAGGCAGCTGATTGAGGATTTGGCAGTGCGGTTGGACCCACATTTGCAGCCTGGCCGGCCGTATCCTACAGTGCTGACCCCCAAGGTGAAGGTGATGGCAGCCCTACACTTCTTTGCCACTGGTACCTTTCAACACACTGTGGCATCTACTGGTGGTATGTCACAGACTATGTTCAGCCGTGTGCTACGCAATGTTTTGGTGGCAATGTTGAGATGCCTTAACCAGTACATCTATTTCCCACCACGTCAATGACTCACTGACGTCAAGAGTGACTTCTATGCCCTGGGGAGGATGCCACATGTCATTGGCTCCATTGATGGGACACATGTGGCTTTGGTACCACCACAGGCACATGAGCAGGCATACAGGAACCGTAAACAATACCATTCTATAAATGCTCTGCTGGTATGTCTTGCAGATATGACCATCACACATGTGTGTGCCCGTATCCCCGGTTCGGCACACGATGCCTACGTGATGAGGAGTAGTCGCATCCCGAGGATGATGTCACAGATGCAGAACCAGCGTGCCTGGCTTGTCGGTGTGTACTGACTTTGTACCATTGTGTGTGTTCTGCTATGTTGCTTTCCGCACACTTTTCCAAATCGGCTAATGTGCAATTGTCTGTCTGTAGGTGACTCGGGATACCCCAACATGCCGTGGTTGCTGACACCCCTCAGGAACCCTGTGACACCAGCCCAGATGCGCTACAATGAGGCACATGGTCAGACGAGGAGGGTGATTGAGCGGACCTTTGGTCTCCTGAAGAGCCGCTTCCGCTGCCTGGACAAGACAGGAGGATCCCTCCCATATGCCCCAGCAAAGGTGTGCAAGATTGTCATTGTCTGCTGCATGCTACACAACCTGGCAGTGCGGAAGGAGTTGCCTCTCATCTTGGATGACGATGACCAACATCCGCCACCTGTGGAGGATCCTGGCCTGGGCCACGATGCCAGTGATGATGATGGTGATGTCCGCACACAGCTCATCACCAACTTCTTTAGCTGAATGTGAGTATCCAGAGGGTTGTGATGTCAATGATTTAGATTTGCATGATATTTGTGTGTGGTGCTCTGGTGCTGTTTGAGTGTGGCCATGTGCAACTTGACTGGATGCGTGCAGGAATGTGTCCTTGCAGGTGGTCTGTACTGCCCAACAGTGTTGACCTGCTAACTTGCTTTTGTGTAGTTATCTTGTGACAGGTATTAGACATGAGTATTGCCGTTCTGTGCTGTTCTTCAGTGATTCTGACTGTGTTTCATGTCTGTCCTTCACAGGGTGCTGCCGGAGTTGTTTGATCAACTTGGATCCCCCGAATCCATGATTCAACTTCCAAGGTGGCAGCAGTTGTTTACCTACAGGTGATGTGCCACACACCCCTCGACTTTCTATCTTCTGCATTGTTTGACTTTGGGGCCACAGCCAGGTGGGATTAGCTTGCATTTGTAGTGGAAACAACATGTTGCAAATGTGTAATAAACCTGTGCTTCACTTTGGGATGTGCGTTGTCTGTAGTAACACATCTGAGTGACATTTGCTTACTGCACCTGTAGTCTAGTTGACACAGACTGTGAATAGGTGTGGTATCTGTGCATTGCACTGTATTTCCTGGCAACATCAGTGTAGGGGACGAGTCTGATGGCCCTGGTGTGTATGTGTTGTGTGGCCCTAGTGGTGTGTCTCCCTCATATGTGTCACGTCGCCATGACTGACATGACGGTGTTGGAGTTGCTGTAGCAGTTAGCATGCACAGTGTAATTGTTCTGATAACCATCTCCATGACAGACACCATGTTGGAATCACAACAGAGGCAGATATGGTGTATTGGTGAGTTTATTTACAAAAGGTGTGGGGATGGTGCACAGGATGGTGGGTGCTGTACATAGAATTTGGAATCCAAAGTTCCCAAGTGATTTGGAAGTCTTGGTAGCTGAAATGTCCAGAGTTCAGTCCACAGTCATCTGATGAATGTGGACAACAAGAGCTCCCCATGTCATGTGGGCAAGTTGGGTTGCCTTCGACAGGGCGTGCAGTTTGCACACAGAGGAAAAGTTCCAGAACAGGTGTTGGCTTCCTGGGGGATGTAGCTGGCCATCGGCCTCTCAGTTTGGCCTCCTCGGAAGGCCCCTCTTCTTGGAGGGGGACCCTCAGGTGCAGGCTGCCGCGGTGCAGGGGACTCTCCGCCAGAGTCCTCCGCCCTCCCTGTGGCATTTGTAGTTGTTTCAGCAGCAGATGTTGTGGGCACACAGGGAGGTGAGGCCATGTTGGTGCTAATCTGGCGGAGGCATGTAAGTATGTCCCTATGCACCGCTGTTAGTTGTTCCAATGTGTCCCACTTGGACTCTATGCCAGACATGTGTGTATCAACATGTGACATGTGTGTCTCGACACGTGACATGTGTGTCTTGACACGGGACATGTGGGAGTCCAAGCGGGCATGATGGGCAGCCTGCTGCTGTTGTATGTCCTTGAGGATCCCCACTACCTGGCTGACCTCTCCGGTGCTAGTCTGGTACGCATCCGCGATGCGTGCCAATTGTGGGTCATCATGCAGTCCCGACCCCTCTGCAAAGAGTGACCTGTGTCTACCACCCCTCCCACCACCCCTGGTGACATGTGCCGGACCTGCGGTGGCACGCACAGGTGACCGTGTGCCCACTTGGGTGTTGTTCGTGGGCTCGTTGTCAGCAGCTCCAGTTTGGGCCTGGGTCCCTGCGCTGTTGTCACCTGTGGTCCTTGGTGTGTCCGTGTTGGCAGGGGTGGCCTGTGTGTTGCCAGTTGTTGGAGGGGTGGGTGCAGGGGGTGCAGATGTTGGTCCTGCTGGTGCTGCATGATGACTGACACCGGAGGGTCCAGCTAGTTCTTCGCCATCCGAGGAGTGCAGAGGCTGATCCACACCAGTGAGCTCAGTGTCCCCGGAGCCTGGGACAGGGACTCCTCCTGGTCTGCTGCAGAGTCCCCATCATCACCTGTTTTGGGGAGAGACACAGATTGTATGGTATGTTTCTACAGGCATCAATTGTTCAAACACCTGACAGTTGTGACTGTACCTCTGGATGCGGGCCTGGACATAGCATTCTCCTAAATTGTGACAGTCAGAGAGTGATATTGGTGTAGCACATTGTCCTGCCAACCTGTGGCATGTCAATGTGAATGTTGAGGTGTGTGCCTGACCAGCATTGGTGCTATTTGGTTGCCATCCGGGCCTCCTTCTCCCCCAGCCCAGATATCCCACCATGGAACGTGCTTCCATTGCAGGGAGTGCAAGTTGTCTTTCAGGATGTCAGTCAGTGGTGTCCTGCTGTTGGTTGTTGCACAGTTCCCAGCAGGGACTTGTGCTCCCCACAGCAGTTCCCAGTGTCAGCCATCTTGTGAGTCCTTTTCCACTCCCTGTGATGTGTGCATGGTTCAGGGTGGTGTTGATGGGCCACTTGTGAGGGTGAGCAATATCTGTGACTTCGACTCCCATCATGCTATTGCCTCCACCACCCTTCCCAGCATGTCCATCCTTCCTTCCTTTTGACTCTGCTTCCCTGTGGGGTGGGGTGCCTGTGCTGACAGGATGACTGTGAGTGTTCTCCTTGTGGTTGTTTGGCTACAAGTCCCAAAAGTGTCCCTGTGCTTCGCACAGCATGACCCAGGGTGGTGGTTCTTTGTAGGATCTTCAGTTAGAATGTGAGGCATTGCATTCTCCCAGGTGGGTTATGTGGAGTTAGTGTTGAGGGGGTGTGTGAGGAGAAGTGCTTGTAACTATGGTCAGAGCTGTGAGTCCTCCTTCCCACCCAGCCAGATATCCCACCATGCTCCGTGCTTCCATTGCAGGGAGTGCAAGTTGTCTTTCAGGATGTCAGTCAGTGGTGTCCTGCTGTTGGTTGTTGCCCAGTTCCCAGCAGGGCCTTGTGCTTCCCCCAGCAGTACCCAGTGTCAGCCATCTTGTGAGTCCTTTTCCACTCCCTGTGATGTGTGCATGGTTCAGGGTGGTGTTGATGGACCAATTGTGAGGGTGACCAATATCTGTGACTACCACTCCCATCATGCTATTGCCTCCACCCCCCTTCCCAGCATGCCCATCCTTCCTTCCTTTTGAGTGGACTTCAGTGTGTGTGAGTGTGACAGCAATGGCAAGATGGCTGACAATGTGGTTGTGTTGTTTGTTGGTGCCCAGTTCCCAGCAGGGCCTTGTGCTCCCCACAGCTGAGGCCAGTGTCAGACATCTTTGAAGTGGCTTTTCACTCCCTGTGAGGTGTGCATACTTCAGTGGTAGCTTGCTGGGCCATGTGGGTGGGAGATGTTGAGCTGTGACTACCACTCCCATCATGCTATTGCCTCCGCCCCCCTTCCCAGAATGCTAATCCTTCCTTCCTTTTGAGTGGACTTCAGTGTGTGTGAGTGTGACAGCAATGGCAAGATGGCTGACAATGTGGTTGTGTTGTTTGTTGGTGCCCAGTTCCCAGCAGGGCCTTGTGCTCCCCACAGCTGAGGCCAGTGTCAGACATCTTTGAAGTGGCTTTTCACTCCCTGTGAGGTGTGCATACTTCAGTGGTAGCTTGCTGGGCCATGTGGGTGGGGGATGTTGAGCTGTGACTACCCCTCCCATCATGCTATTGCCTCCACCCCCCTTCCCAGAATGCCCATCCTTCCTTCCTTTTGAGTGGACTTCAGTGTGTGTGAGTGTGACAGCAATGGCAAGATGGCTGACAATGTGGTCGTGTTGTTTGTTGGTGCCCAGTTCCCAGCAGGGCCTTGTGCTCCCCACAGCTGAGGCCAGTGTCAGACATCTTTGAAGTGGCTTTTGACTCCCTGTGAGGTGTGCATGCTTTAGTGGTAGCTTGCTGGGCCATGTGGGTGGGGGATGTTGAGCTGTGACTACCACTCCCATCATGCTATTGCCTCCACCCCCCTTCCCAGCATGCCCATCCTTCCTTCCTTTTGACTCTGCTTCCCTGTGGGGTGGGGTGCCTGTGCTGACAGGATGGCTGTGAGTGTTCTCCTTGCGGTTGTTTTGCTACAAGTCCCAAGAGTGTCCCTGTGCTTCACACAGCATGACCCAGGGTGGTGGTTCTTTGTGGGATCTTCAGTTAGAATGTGAGGCATTGCATTCTCCCAGGTGGGTTATGTGGAGTTAGTGTTGAGGGGGTGTGTGAGGAGAAGTGCTTGTAACTATGGTCAGAGCTGTGAGTCCTCCTTCCCACCCAGGCAGATATCCCACCGTCGACCGTGCTTCCATTGCAGGGAGTGCAAGTTGTCTTTCAGGATGTCAGTCAGTGGTGTCCTGCTGTTGGTTGTTGCACAGTTCCCAGCAGGGCCTTGTGCTTCCCCCAGCAGTACCCAGTGTCAGCCATCTTGTGAGTCCTTTTCCACTCCCTGTGATGTGAGCATGTTTCAGGGTGGTGTTGATGGGCCAATTGTGAGGCTGAGCAATATCTATGACTCCAACTCCCATCATGCTATTGGCTACACTGACTTGACCAGCATACACAGAATTCCTTCCTTTCAGTGATCTTCCCTGTGAGGTGGTGTTCTAGTGGTGTCAAACTATCTGAGAGTGTTTGTTTGTTCTATTTGTGCCACTGCCTTGCTGTATTTGTTGTTAGGTTTGTACATGTCATGACACAGTTAGATATCACTATGAGATGGCAGGTATTTTGTTTGTCTGACTAGCATTCACATCTTGGGATGAATATGTTTTGGTTGCTGTGTATTTGCTAAGAGTGCATGGTTTGCCTATCCCTTTGAGAGTGCTGTGTGTGTGTTGTCACACCATATTGTGTATATTAGTTGTGTACTCACCAGGCTCTGGGATGTCTGTTAGTCCGTATACGCTCACTGGTGGTAGGATGGCCCGCACCTTCTCCTCCCAGGGCCTGAGGTATACTGGTTTTGCAGGAGGGCCACTGCCGGTGTGCTGGCTGAGGAGGTAATCCTTTTTAAGTAGGTCCCGGACCCTCCTGCGCACATCATACCACCTGTTCTACATGTCTTCCTTTGTGCGCAAACATGGTGATTGTGCGTTCACCCTGTCGACAATCCTCGCCCACATCTTGGTTTTCTGTGACATGGGGGTCTGTTGTACCAATGTACCAAACAACTGTGGCTCTACCCTGAGGATCTCATCTACCATGACTTCCAATTCACTATCTAGGAACTTTGGATTCTTCTTTAGGGGCATGGTGGTGGTGGTGATTGATGTGTGTGTGTGTGCAAGTGGGGGTGTGTGAGTGTAGATTTGGCTGGGTGTGTGTGAGGGTGCTATTTGTAGGTGTGGTAATGGTGTGTGGCTTGTGTGATGTATGAGCTGTGAGTGTGTCTTGTTGCTGTGTGATGGTGTTGTTTGCTGGCAGGTCAGTGGAATTTGCAAAGGATCATGGTAGGGATTTGTGGCCTTTATGTAGGTGGAGTTGGAGGTGTGTCCTTGTTCCATTCCCCCCCCTAGTATTTATTGGCTTAGTGGTTGCTTGTTTGGCCCTTTTTTTAAAACTTTTTTCCCTTGGTGCTTTTGGTGCATGTAGGAGTCGTTCTTCTGTCCGAGTCGGACGCTGCTGTTGTCTGGTGCGATGTTGTCCGACTCGTTCCCGCTGTGTGTCAGCTATATTTCATATGCGGCGTACGAGTCGGTCGCAGAGTATTGGGTTGCTTTGGCTGGGTTTTGTATGCGTGTCGGTCGTACGGCTTGAGCTCCGTGCGAGTCGTCGTGTTTTGCACGCACAGCATCGTACTACACGGGTCGGAGTTCGCGGGTACGTTTCGTTCGGGTTCAATCTGGGAGCGTGTCGGTCGGTTCGTTTAGAGAGATTTTCCAGCCGGATGGCTTGTTTCCGTCCGGCTCGGTCGTTCGTTTTGTATTCTGTCTGAGTCGGTCGGGTTTCACATGCATTTCATCGTACTACCCGGGTCGTACGGCGCCGGTCCGAGTCGGTCGGACTAAAATCCCGCACTGAGTCGGTCGGTACGTTTTCCGGCCCGAATCGGATTCGGCTCCGGAGTGTGTGTGTGGTTGGGTGGGGGGTGTGTGACTCTCTGCATAGATGTGTGAGCGGTTGATTGACAGGGTGTATGAGTTTAAGAGTGCATGTGGAAACAGTTGTATGGGTGGGTAAGTGTGTGTATGGGCGTCTTGGTGAGTGAATCGATGTCTCAGTGCACATGTCCAACTAAGTACATATATAAAAGGCAGTGTATGTGAGAGTTGGTGTATAGAAATGACTATACGTGAGAGTCAGTGATTGTGAGAGTGGCTGTATGTATGAGTGTATACTTGTATTAGTGATTATATAAGACACTAAGTATGTGTTACTATCTGTATGAATAAACGAGGTGGTGTGTGTATAACTGTGTAGGTGAGTAAATGGAACTGTGATTGATTCTTTGCATGAGTGACTAGGATGAGTACATAACTGACTAGGATGAGTGCTGGTGTGTCAATGTCTATATAGGTGTATGAGTGCATTTGATAGTGTTCTATTGATCAGTGACTGCATGTATGACTGATTGTATGGGTGAATGGGTAGATGTGTGTGTAGACCTAGGAATCACTGAGTGGGTATGTAGTAACTGGTATTAGTGTGTCAATGGTATCGAAAATGGTAGTCTGTATTTCACAGTGAGTGTAACAAAGGTTATATTAGTGTGTGACAAGGTACATTAGATTGTCACATGGATGATGTCATCAGTGATGTCATTTGAGATGTCATCAGTTATGTCATCAGTGATGTCACTGACCATGTCATGAATGATGTAATATGTGACGTCATCAGCAGTGCATTGCGGGGGCGGGAGTTATAGTTAGCTGAACTAACTATAAAGGTGGAATTTCTATGGTTTTGTATGAGTGAAATGGCAAACTAACTATAACATCCCTGAAACCTATGGTTTTTTCAGTGAATTTCTAAGGTTTTTGAAATGCTAATTTCTAACTATAACGTGCCTGAAACCTATGGTTTTTTCAGTGAATTTCAAAGGTTTTTTTAAATGCCAATTTATAACTATATTGTGCCTGAAACCTATGGTTTTTTCAGTGAATTTCAAATGCTTTTTAAATACTAATTTCTATCTATAACGTCCCTGAAACGTATGGTTTTTCCAGTGAATTTCAATGTTTTTTTTAATGCTAACTTCTAATTGTAATGTTTATTTAACCTATAGCTTTTTCCGACACCAAAGAAGGACACAACACCCACTGCCACAACCCTCAGGACCTGCCCCCCGTACCACCCCTCTCCCTACTGTAATTTTTTAAATTTGTTATTTAAACTATATAATGTCTTCTTGTTTTTTAAATATTAAACAACTACATACAGTATGAAAGGGAGCCCAGCCCAGAGCCACATCTGAAGACCAACACATGTCACAGACCTACTGATCAAGCAGCTCCGACACCCAAGAACGCCACAACACCCACCACCTCCCCCAGGCCCCCCCCTCTACCACCGAGGTAGCGCAGAACAAGACAGCGAACTTTCCGAAAACGGCATGGTCCCTCAGCCACACAATAGCTGATTATTGGGACAGGTGTGAACAAACTATATGTGAAGGAAGGAATTCACCCATGTTTAACAATGCACACAATGCAAAGTGTAGCGGTGATGTGCTGGACACATCTCAGTATGCAGAACACACCCCTCTGCATGTGCACAAATACTACTGGTGCTTGTAGTGTTGTGGACAGTGGACCCAACCATGTTACGTCAAACACTAAGGAAGATCTCAGTCATGTAGCTGTGTCGTCCCCCTTGTAAGCATAAGCGTAACCGGGAGTGGGCTGGTCCAACGTACGCCACTTCAGCGTAGGAGTGTGAATAACAATAGGCCGGAGCTCTGGGCGTGGTTCACTTGTGGGAACGCCAAAGCGTCTGCCAGGCGGCGCCCCTCATCCTGCCACGAGGCCGCCAACATGACCGCCAGCCTCCTCAGCCGATCACTGGCTTCCGCCACACAGGCCCCCAGCGGCAGAGCACCGCGGACTTATGTCTGTACAAACTACTGCCTTCGATATACACTGCAGACAGCAAGGCTCACAATTCAGATCGAGTCGCGATTGCAGATGACGCAGTCCAGTAGGCAAGAGACATTGCTCAAGTCAACAACACATGGCTGTGGGCCCTTCCTGACCGCTGCCTCCGGCCTACACTGCAGTCAGTAGGGCTCACAATTCAGATGGAGTTGAGATTGCAGATGACGCAGTCCAGTAGGCAAGAGACATAGCGCAAGTCAACAACACGTGCCTGTGGGCCCTTCCTCACCGCTGCCTCCTACCTCCACTGCGGTGAGTAGGGCTCACAATTCAGAGCGACTCGCGACTGCAGATGACGCAGTCCAGTAGGCAACAGACATTGCTACCAGTGCGGCCAGCCCGGACCACGCAGCATCGCTGACTGCGCACACGCTAAGTGCTTCAAGTACCAGTAACTCTGTGCAGCTCAAGTCAATGCCACGTGGCTGTGGGCCCTTGATGACCGCTGCCTCCGGCCTACAATGCGGTTAGCAGGGCTAACAATTCAAGATTAGTGCTGATGCAAATTGTGTAAAAGAGTATAATCGGTTAAGAAGACTGTATGCTCCCAATTTGTGCAGCTCAAGTCAACGTCACGTGGCTGTGGGCCCTTGCTGACCACTACCTCTGGCCTACACTGCGGTCATCAGGGCTCACAATTAAAATTAAGTCTTGATTCATTAATTGCAGAGTCCAGTAGGCAAGTAACTATCACAGGCCTAAAATCTACATAATATCCTTTTAGTATCCTTGTGAGAAGTTGGCCTGGTATATGCTGTTCACTAGTTAAAGTGGACACCTTGCACCAGTACAATTCGACTCTTATGGTAGGTAGGTTTAAGACAACCTTTATAGAAAGCTATCCTAGTGGTAGCTGTGGAGAGCAGCCTTCAGGCTAAGTCTTGGAGGAATGTAAAGCAGCTTGTTTTACCACACAATCTCTTGAATCACCAAATGAAAAGACACCACACAGGTATATATATCAAATATATATGTATTTATTACTAAACAACTCTCTACTAATCTCTTTATGAGATTAGAAGTCAGGAACATATGCACAAATCAACGTTTCACGATAAATTAAGCACAATATGGCTGGGGCCCTAGGGGCGTACCAGACCATGTACTAAAAAAGAGACTTAAGAACAACGACTTGCAAAGGGACAAGGCCTAGGGCCTTCAGAAGTGTTGGGGCCTCACAAAACCACCCAAGGTAGGTAAGTAAAGGACCTACGGGGGACGCGTGCAGTGCGTGAACACAGGCGCGGATCGCCGTAGACTTCAATGGGGCAAGTCGCGGTTGGAAATTAAGAGTTTAAGGGCACTTCGGGAGTAGCTACAAGCAAGTCACTTACAGGGTAAGTAGTTATAGGGCCAACACCCACAGGAGCACCATAGTGCTGGAGTTACCTCACCCAGGGAAGCCGGGTGCATAGGTGTCCTTTGGTGTAGGGTCGCAGCATCGTTTTCAATGGGAGCCAATGAAGACTTGCTGCTTGTGAAGACAGGAGAAGTGTCCGGTGGAATCCAAGCATGGATTCGGAAGGAGGAAGACCTGAAAGCAGAGGGGACAGTGTTCAAAGTCACTTGGCAGTGACCCGGGGCAAGGAAGATGAATGCCCACCGTTGTCGACAGATTCAGGTCGTTCACAGGTGTCTTGACTCTTCAACCACGAGGTCCAGGAGGCGTCGATGACAACCAGGAGCTGGATTCAGCGTGTCCCACAAAGTCTGCAGCTGACTGCCATGTCAGCAACCTGATTGGAGCCAACAAGCCTTGGTAGCAGCAAGTCTTGTGGAAAGCGTAAAAAGTCAATGGTGCAGACCAGCAAGATCTGGGGAACTCACCCAGCGAGGGTAAGTCAGGGCAGGCCTGGAGAAACCAGGGGATCCCTTTGGTTTGGTTGAAAAGTCTTCAGGGGACCCACAAGCCGGCTGGCAAGGGATCGCAAAGATGCCTCAGGAGGATTCCTTCAACAGGGGCCCATGGTCACTCGGGATGGGGTAGGCTGCTGATCTTCAGAGGGATTCCTGCTAAAGGCTAGGAACACATGTGGTCCAAAGCACAGGTTCGTAGAACATCGTGAAGGGGTTGCACCCGACAATGGTGCATGGTACACAGGGACTGCGGTTCCTCATCACTCGTGGGGTCCACTGGCCTCAGCTTTGCTGGGGACTCATGATGGTCTTGGAGAAGTCAGGAAATTCTTGTCTTGGAGTGCAGGGACCTCGGGCTCTGGCAGGAGCAGCATAGTTTGCGACCGTCATTTCAGTTTTTGGTGCCTGCCAAGCAGGGGAGTCACTCCTTGACTCCAAGGGAGATTCTTCAGTCTTCCAGAGGTAGTGGAACGTTGAAGGTCCAGGATTCTTCTTCAGAGCGTCATCCAGGGAAATCTAGTTTGCAAGTTCAAGGGTTCCCTACCTTATACTAAAAAGGAAGGGAGGGACTAGCTCTAAGACCCCACCTATGGGCGGGTCAGGGGAGTGGGTGGCTACACCCACTTCCCTTTGTCCAGTTTTGCACCAGGGCAGGGGCAGGTAGCCCCTGAGCCGGTTTGAACTGGTGTATGCACAGAGGAGCCTTCTGCTCCCCAGTGCAGGATTTCAAAGCACTCTAGAGTGCACCCACCCAGCCCCAATACACTAAACCCTGTCTGGAAGGTGGTCACACCCTCCTGTGACAGGATACCTATTGTTGGGCTTCCTCCACTGCGAGTTTCGGTCATCAGCAGGAGGGCAGCCCAGTGTCTGTGACTGGTGGCATCCATTTTGTGATGCAAGGGCTCTTCAGGATTCTACCGCGTTTCCACAGTAGGTACATGTCTATCCCTCTAGAAGGGTGGAATGCTACCCCCGCCACCAGAACTGGCGGGGGGAGTAGTATTCCAAGATGTTTGACACCATACACGACATGTTTCCGTGCAGCCATCCCAAAGTTAGCATTTAACGCAAGGTTATAATGCGCTTAAGAGTATATGGTCAGGCTGCACTACAAACAGCCTCAGAGAAGGTTCTCCGAAGGCTGCAGAGGGGCTCTGCTCATGCAGGGGCACCCTCTCACATAGGAACCAAGCACTCTGCCTTCAGGATTGATAAGGCCTGCCATAGGAGTGACTTATAGGTTTATATGTGTGTATCTATGTAGTGATATAGGTAGCCTATATCACAGTAAGGGGTGCATGCAGCACCTTACCCAGGCTGCAGTAGCAGACCTGTGGTGTCAGATTTAGTCTGCTTCCCAGGGGTGGCATAATACATGCTTCAGCCCCTGGTAGGCCTGTGAAGTACCTATGACCTTGGTACATAAGGTACCATATACTAGGGACTCATAAGGTACCACAGTATCCAATCACTAGTGCACCTAGAGTGCACTCCAAGTCGTTTAGAGAGAACAGAGAGGCTGGGGCCCTGATTGGCAGGGTCCCAGCCTGACTATAGCCAGAAACCAGTGTAAACATCAGAAAAAGTGGGGAAACATAAGAGGCAGATCCTACTCTCCTACACAACCCCCCAAATGCAGGGACACTAAACTAACCTTGACCAGTTGAGTCTTCGTGCTCTAAGTGAAAATACCTTGAGAGTCCATCTGCATTGGCATGTTGGGTCCCAGGCCTATGTTCCACTGTATAGTCCATCCCCTGTAGGGAAATGGACCACCTCAAAAGTTTGGGGTTTTCACCTTTCATCTGCTTAAGCCATAGGAGGGGCTTGTGGTCAGTCTGAACTATGAAGTGAGTGCCAAACAAGTATGGCCTCAGCTTCTTCAGGGCCCACACCACAGCAAAGGCCTCCCTCTCTATAGCTGACCAACGTTTCTCTCTAGGGGTCAGCCTTCTGCTAATAAAAGCTACTGGCTGGTCTTGACCTTCATCATTCAGTTGAGACAGTACAGCTCCCACACCCAGCTCAGAAGCATCTGTTTGGACAATGAACTTTTTGGTGTAGTCTGGACTCTGTAAGATCGGGGCAGTGCACATGGCCTGCTTTAGGTCTTCAAATGCCTTCTGACAGCTAGCTGTCCACTGAACCTTTTTGGCATTTTCTTTGAGGTCAGATCATTCAAGGGGGTCACTATAGATCCATATCCCTTGACAAACCTCCTATAGTACCCAGTCAGGCCTAAGAAGGCTCTCACCTGTGTCTGGGTGGTAGGAGCAACCCATTCCATTATGGTTTGGATTTTACTCTGTAAAGGCTGAACCTGGCCTCCACCCACAAGGTGGCCCAGGTACACAACCTGACTCTGCCCTATCTGGCACTTAGTGGCCTTGATAGTGAGGCCTGCTTTCTGCAGGGCCTCCAAAACATTTCTGAGGTGGACCAGGTGATCCTGCCAGGAGGAACTAAAGACAGCAATATCATCTAGATAAGCTGAGCAATAAGTTTCCATCCCTGCCAGAACTTTGTTCACCAACCTCTGAAAAGTGGCAGGTGCATTTTTCAATCCAAAGGGCATCACCACAAAGTGGTAGTACTCCACCAGGGGTCGAAAATGCTGTTTTGGCTTTTGCATCATCAGCTAACCTGATCTGCCAGTAGCCAGCTGTTAGGTCAAATGTACTCAGATACTTGGCTGAGGCCAAAGTATCAATCAGCTCATCTGCCCTTGGTATGGGATAGGCATCAGTCCTGGTGACTGCATTGAGGCCTCTGTAGTCTACACAAAACCTCATTTCTTTCTTACCACCCTGGGTATGAGGCTTGGGTACTAGGAACACTGGGCTAGCCCAAGGGCTGTCCGAAGGCTCAATCACACCTAACTCCAACATTTTCTGGACTTCAGTCCTGATACAGTCCCTGACATGGTCAGGTTGCCTGTAGATTTTACTCTTGACAGGCAGACTGTCTCCAGTGTCCACCTCATGGGTGCACCAAGTAGTCTGACTAGGGGTCAGGCTAAACATATGTCTGTACTGTTGCAGAACTTGTCTGCACTCAGTTTGCTGATGGTCAGTGAGGCTGCTTGCCAAAGCAACACCATCTACTGACCCATCATCAGGGTTCTGTGAGAGCAGGTCAGGAGAGGGCCACTCTCCTCCTCCTGGTCCTCATCAGCTGCCATGAGCAAGCCCATGTCAGCCCTGTCAACATATGGCTTTAATCTGTTGACATGGAGCACCCTCAGGGGGCTCCTGGGAGTTCCAAGATTCACCAGATAGGTGACTTCTCCCTTTGCTCAACTATTGTATGGGGGCCACTCCACTTGTCTTGGAGGGCTGCTGGGGCCACAGGCTCCAACACCCACACTTTCTGTCCTGGCTGGTACACAGTCAGCACAGCCTTTTGGTCATGCCAAGCTTTTTGTAATTCTTGTCTGGCCTCCAGGTTTTTGGTTGCCTTTTTCATGTATTCGGCCATCCTGGAGCGGAGACCAAGTACATAGTCCATCACATCCTGTTTGGGGTTTTGAGAGGTAACTCCCAGCCCTCTTTTACCAAACATAATGGACCTCTTACAGGATGCCCAAACAGAAGCTCAAATGGGCTGTAACCAACCCCCTTCTGTGGAACCTCTCTGTATGCAAACAACAGGCAGGAAGAAGAAGGTCCTATTTCCGCCTAAGCTTCTCTGGGAGTCCTTTAATCATTCCCTTCAGGGTTTTGTTGAAACGTTCAACCAACCCATTGCATTGTGGGTGATAGGGGGTGGTGAACTTATAAGTTACACCACACTCCTTCCACATTGCTTTCAGATATCCTGACATGAAGTTTGTTCCTCTGTCAGAGATGACCTCCTTTGGGAAACCCACTCTGGAGAAAACTCCAATGAGGGCTCTTGCCACCACAGGGCTGTGGTGGTCCTCAGGGGAATTGCCGCTGGGTACCTGGTGGCATGATACACTACCACCAGGATAAATCTGTGCCCAGATACAGTTTGAGGGTCAAGGGGACCAACAATGTCAATCCCTACCCTTTCAAAGGGTACCCCCACCACAGGTAGTGGTATCAGGGGGCCTTTGTGGTGCCACCTGCCTTGCCACTGGCTTGGCATGTGACACAGGAGCGACAAAACTCCTTTGTGTCCTCTGACATATGTGGCCAATGAAAATGTGGAACAAGCCTGTCCCAGGTCTTGTTTTGGCCAAAGTGACCTGCTAAAGGGATGTCATGTGCTAGGGTCAAGAGGAACCCCCTAAACTTCTGAGGTATTACCAACCTCCTGGTGGCTCCAGGGGCTGGATCTCTACCCTCAGAATATAGGAGTCCCTCATCCCAATAAACTTTATGGGACCCACTAGCACTCCCAGCAGCTTCAGCAGCAGCCTGCTGTCTGAGGGGTTCAAGAGAGGGGCAGCACTGTTGCTCCTTACTCAGATCTTCCTTAGAAGGGCCCCCTGCCCCCAAGAACTCAACCTGATCAGGCTCAAGTCCCTCTGGGGCAGTTCCTTCTTCAGGACCTGCTCCTCCTCCCTCAAGAGTGGAATCAATGATCTGAGACAGAGGGGAAGGCGCTGCCTTAACCCTACTGCTCCTCTTCTTGGGAAGCATCTGGTCCATTGTTTCAGGATCCAGAGCTGGTTCAGTGTCATACATTTTGGCCTGTGACCTGGTCACAGCAAATACCTCTGCAGGGATGCCTAACATCTCAGCATGAGTCCATTACTCTACTTCAGGCCAGGCTGAAGTTTCTAGATCATTGCCCAATCGACATTCGACAGGGAGGTCTGCACTGACTACAACCTTCTTGAGGCCAATTACCCCTCCCCAGGAGAAATTCACAACTGCCAGACTATGGTTGGTCCTGACATTGCTTGCATTGGTCACCTGATACATTTCGCCCAGGATGATCTGTCCAGGGTCCACAAGATCCTAGCACCTGTGTCCCTAAATGCCAAAGACTGTTTGCCATTTATTACAGGCTGCTGTTTGTATTTGCCCAGATTACTGGGGCTCTCAAGGAAGGACATGTCCATGTCTCCATCACAAATCAGCATTGCCTGAGTGGGTACTCTGACTAGGCCAGAGTCCACTTCAGAACCCAGGGTCAACCCTACTACACCCTTATTCTGAGTACCACCTCCACCAGTAGCTGAACTAGGGGGAACAGTTGCCTTAGGGGCAGGAGTGGTGCTGGTTTGGTCTTTGGACTTGTTACAATCAGAAGTCCAGTGCCCTTTCTGTTTACAGAATTTGCACCAGGGCTTCTTTTGACCTTTTCCCTTGTTGGATTGTGACTCCCCACCAGATGCAGATTTTTGGGGCCCTTGTGAAGACTTCTGGTCTTTTGACTTATCCCCACTTTTCTCAGAGCCCTTAGGATCCTGCTTCTTGGTGTCACCCCCTTGGTTCTGGGTTTTCTGCCTCACCCTGGTTCTGACCCACTTGTCTGCCTTCTTTCCCAATTCTTGGGAGAGGTCAGATCTGGAGTCCACCAGGTATTGATGCAACAACTGGTTCTGGCAATTATTAAGGATCTGTTCTCTCATCATTAGATTATACAATCCCTTGAAATCAGTAACCCTACTGCCAACCAGCCAACCCTCCTGAGCCTTGGTTGCACAATCTACAAAGTCAGTCCAGTCCTGAGTCTGTGCCTTCTGGGTGTCTCTGAACTTCAACCTGTACTGCTCAGTGGTTAAGCCAAACCCATCTATCAGTGCATTCTTCAGGACTTCATAGTCATCAGCATCCTCTTCTCTAACAGTGAGGAGCTTGTCTCTACCTTTATCTGAAAAGGAGAGCCACAAGATTGCTACCCACTGCTTTTGGGGGACCTGTTGTACTCTACAGGCCCTTTCCATAGCAGTTACCCACTTATGGATATCATCCCCACTCTGGTAGGGAGGAACAACATTGCTCAGGTTCCTATGGTCTGGAATATATTCTCTGCCTCTAGGGACACTGTGGCTGCCACCAGGGGGTTCTAACCCCTCTTTTCTAGAAGCTCTCTGGCGCTCCAGGGCTTCCTTATCTAATGCCAACTGCTTGGTTTTGAGGGCAAATCTTGCTTCCTCATACTGCAGCAGTTTGTACATTCTGTCAGAGGAGGTCTTTCTTCTTGGGTAGTAGGAGTTCCTCTGGTAGACAGATTCTCTGCCAGAGTGATAGGAGTGTTCAAATTCCCTAGAAAGGGACCTAGGCCTCTCATCCACTCTGTCAGTTCTCTTAGGGAGAATTCCTCTGTCCTTTTTAGGTTCCTTGGAACCTTGCCCTTCAATCACAGAGTCTGGATCATCCTGATGTTCATCATCTGACCCAGACACTGTAATTGACCCACCCACTGATTCAGACCCATTAGCTCCTAGAGCTAATCTAAGATCATCTGCTGTCAGCAGATCTATCAGGTGTAGAATGGAGGGACTCTGTCCTAGCTTCAGGTGCCTTACAGCACACATGGCTCTCAGTTCAGAGAAAACCATGTCCTTATACTGAGGCTGAGTGGATCCACTGGGTCCACCCTTTAAGGACATTCTAGTGTTGTGCAGTGTTGTACTACCTACACTAGTTTGTGGCCTACTGATACTAGCTTGAGCTATAGAAAGGGTGTGCTATCCCTTGGCACACAGTTCTAAGTTCAGTAGAACTTATTGATACTAAGCTTGACTTTATATGTACCTTAAGTACCTATAGTGGTTTTCAGTTAGTAATTCAAATAGAGATTTTCTGGTTAAACAATAGCAAGCTGGAATCCCACCGTTGCCACCAATGTGAGAAGTTGGCCTGGTATATGCTGTTCACTAGTTAAAGTGGACACCTTGTGAAAAGTCTTCATGAATCAGGAAACAGGAGAAGAGGTTGAACTCACAAGTTTATTAGAAACACCTCATCCATCGGTCACCAGGGAGCAACTGCCTGATCAACCGCCAGATGTATTCTCCGTTCTAAGTTCTATAGAACTTACATGTTAATGAGGAGTAGAAAGAGGACACCACACATCTCCCTTCCAATAATAAGATACACTTAAAACTGATAACAATATGAACATAAATATGTTACAATGTGATGTATAAAACTTACACAAATACAAGCTATAATAATTTTTGAGACACTAACAAAATAGCACATTTTAACTTAACTAAAGTTAAACAACATAATCTTTCAGATATTTAGGTACTGTTGTTCTGCGATCACTACGTCTCATGTAAGTGTTGGTTGAGACATTAGTGCGAACAGACATGTTATCATTGACTCTATTCATATCAGTATTGTTCTTGAGAACAACAACGCGGCTTAAATTCCAAATCCTTCCATTCTCTAACTTGACTGCATTTCTGAAACATTTTATTACACGCATGGGAGCAGTGAATTTGGACCAAGACAAAGTTCCTACGGGAGCTTTTACATGTACTAAATCACCTACCTTCACATCAACTTCTTTAACATTTTTCCTTTTATCAAAATTCAATTTGTTATTTTTTTGAAGCCTTTCCTCTCTTTATCTCCAACTACCAATGCTGTTGTCCTTCACACCTTTTCCCCAAGTCATCCAACTAGGGCATAATCTAGTATTAGGAACCCTACCTTTGAATAACTCAAAGGGCGTTTTACGAGTAGAAGTGTGAGGAGAAAAACGATGAGGTAAAATACACTTTTGCAACTCTTCTTTCCAATTCAAAGAGTTCACCCTAGAGAGTTGAATATTTTCCTTTATTACTCTATTGAACCTTTCAACTGCTCCATTGGACTCAGGATGGGAAACTGCACATCTTTTATGTATAATGCCACAGGATAATAGAAAATCACTCATTAGACTAGAAGAAAATTGAGGACCATTGTCAGATAAAAGAGTTTTTGAAAAACCTTCTCTCTTAAACACATCTTGTAAGAATGAAATCACACAATTAGACGTTACCTCTGATACACATGAAACCTCAACCCATCTAGAGTAAAGATCAATTAGAACTATTAAATAAGGAGTGCGATTCTCACCATTGAGTGGACCAACAATATCGATGGCAATATCTTCCCAGGGACCATCGGGTAGTCTTCTACAAACCATCGGCACAGTTCGAGGAGTAAGTATCTTATCACTTATCTTGCATTGCAAGCACTCTCTTACCTCTCGCTCAATTTCCACGTCCATTCCTGGCCACCAGAATGAAGCTCTCAGTCTTTCTTTGGTTTTAACTATACCTAGGTGACCCTGATGAGCCTCCTCCATTAATCTTTTCCTAAGAGAGAAAGGAGGTACTAACTTGGTGCCCCTTAACAATATCTCCTTATCAACAGATAGTTCGTTAGCAATCGTACACCAAACTTTAGGCAAAGAATTATCAAATGCAACTTCAGATTTAATCATCTCTATAACTTTTATCAGCTCACTATCTTTTTGAATCTCCTCTTTCCACTCATCTTCTTTTATTATACCTGAAGTTATTTCACAAATGCTAACTTCTTCTTCAATAACATCATCCATAAACTCATCCTCCTCAATGTCACATACAAGGCGAGACAGACAATCTGCCGTTACATTATCAACACCGGGAAGGTGTTCCACAACAAAATTGAAATCTTGAAGACCAACAACCCATCTTCTTATCCGAGAAGAAATGAAATCTAAACCTTTTTTTGAAAATATTTCTTTCAACGGTTTGTGATCAGAACAGACTTTAAAATGAGTACCCCAAACAAAGTTCCGAAACTTATTTAGTGCCCAGAAAATAGCTAAAGCCTCTTTTTCAATTACCGAATAATTTAATTCTGCCCCACGTAGACTTCTAGAAGCACAAGCAATCAAAAGTTCTTTACCATCCCTGTTTTGTTTTAAAATTGCACCCAAACCTTTTGAGCTTGCGTCGGTTACTATAGTGGTTTTCTCACCCGGAATAAAGGCTTGCAAACTTGGAGCATTTTTAAAATTCTCTTTCAAATCAATAAACTCATTCTCACACTCATTTGACCAGATAAATTCCTTGTTCTTACTAAGCAACTGCCTCGTATTACTTGATTTGCTTGGTAAGTTAGTTACAAATTTTCCATAATATTCAATCATTCCTAAGAATGAAACAACTTCTTCTTTACTTTTCGGGATGATAAATTTACAATGGTATCAACTAATTCTTTCTTAGGAACAACACCTGAAGCAGTGATGCGATGACCTAAATAATTCACTTCCTGAACCGAAAACTTACACTTTTCAAATTTCAATGTGAGACCTTCTTTTTCTACTTTTTCCAAAACTATTCTCACATTTTTATCATGTTCCTGTTGATTTAAACCAAATATTAAAAGATCATCCTGGTAACATTTTACTCCTTTTACACCTTTCAGAATTGAAGACATTACTCTTTGAAAAACTGACGCAGCAGATACTAGTCCGAACGGCATTCTTTTGTATTTGAAAGCACCCATGGGGGTGATGAATGACGTCAGTTCCTGTGAATCCTGCGTCAGTTCTATTTGATGATATGCCTGCATAAGGTCAAGTGTTGTAAAAAAATTTGCACCACTTAAAGTAGACATTATTTCATCAATATTTGGCAGGGGAAATTTGTCAACTACTACCTCCTTGTTGAGAGACCTTAAGTCAATGCAAAGTCTTATGTCTCCATTGGGTTTGCTCTGCGACAACGACTGGTGCCAACCACTCAGATGCTTCTACAGGGGTAATGACGTCTTGTTGTAATAATTTTTCTAACTCCAACTCAACTTTTCCTTGTAGTGCAATGGGAATTCTCCTCACTTTAGCTACTGATGGTACCGCTCCATTCTTTAATTTGATGCAATGTTTGTATCCTTTTAAGCATCCCAATTCTTCTTTGAACAAACATGGAAATTCTTTCACAAAGTCATTCCCTTTGCCTTCAATCTTTTGTATCTGAACTTGAGGATCAGCATTAGGGTTCAAAATAACCCCTAACAAACGTTGATGTGGCCACCCCAGTAAACTATCACCTGCTTTGGATACATACATTTTCTATACATGCGTTGAAATACCCCAACATACTAATGGGTTGCCCACCATACCCTCCTGAATTGACATCCATCTTAAGTAGCTTATTTTTCCTTTGAAACCATTTACAGAAAGTATCTTTTGAAATTATTGAGATATGAGAGCAAGAGTCAAATTTCATATCAAGATCAATATCATCAACCCTTACCTTTCCAATGGGATGCTCATTACATTTGTTCTCAACAACTTGACAAATTATTTCTTTTATATCTTTGTTTAGATATTTTTTTTGTTTAGATCGGCAAAACTTAATAAAATGACCCTTTTTACCACAGCCATGACAAACAAAACTCAAAGCAGGACAAAATTTAGAATTGGCCTTGTGACCTGATCTGCCACAACGAAAACATTCAACAACAACCTTAGAAAGATCCTCCTTGGCAAATTCTTTGGTTGAAGTTTTTTCCTTTTCATTCTTAACCATATATACTGTTTCTTGCACCTCTTCTACAGAAGGTTGAGCTTTAGCTTTTTCACCCTTTAATTCATTAACACATTTTAACATGTGTTCAACTCTTTTAGCTATGCTAATTACTTCCTCCAAAGGAGGTTCGTCTTTAAGCCAAAGCTCTTCACGAACTTTGCCTTCTCTGCATTTCAAAACAAACTGACCCCGAATTCTCTCCTCATTAGTTGCCCCAAACTTGCACTTAGACGCTAACTTTCTCAAACCTGTTAAATAATCTTCCACTGTTTCCTCTTTTCCTTGCTCCCTTAGACCAAAATGATATCTCTCCATTATTGTGCTGACACGTGGTAAGTAATGCTTATCTAATTCTAAAATGCAAATTTCATATTCATTTAACCCTCTCTGTTCTTCTGTAGAAAGTTCCGGTAAATTTTCTAATACTTCCTGTCCCTCACCACCTAGGCAGTGTAAGAGTAAAGAACATTTTCTTTCTGCACTTAGATTTGTTCCGCAAACTCTTGCATAATGTGCAAAAATCTTTTTCCATTTGCTCCATATAATAGGCGGCTCTCCTGGATTACTTAAAAAAACGGAGGAGCAGTTACATTTTGCATGACAAACCTACTTTTTAAAAATGTTTAAAATATAAAAAAAAAAGTATATATATATATATATATATATATATATATATATATATATATATATATCTTATCCTTTTTCTTTTATTAAGTATAAGAATATTTTCGTGACACTAAATACTGAATATAATTGTAAATAAACACTAAAAAACCAACAGTACAATTGTTTTGTATTTTCTTGAGAATGAATAAAGTTTCATTGAAAACAGAGTCTTAAAGGTTATTGGTGTGCGAGTCACCGAAGTATGGAATGAAGGAATCTAGTGACACACACTTTCCCTCGTTCTTTCCTCAAAACAAAGTCATTTCCTGGTATGCTTGTCACCGTGTAGATGTCACGTGATAGACACCGAAAACCAATTAGATGCCTGTTACGTTGGTGAGACAGTAAAACTTCTTTAGAAGACCGCAAAACAGGTAAGCTCCTTTTCCAATATATAATATTTTCACTTTGAAATGTACACGACTGTTTTCCAGTTTAATAACAAAACAGACCTCTTCTTTCAGATCACGCGCTTCTCAAAATGCACACAAGGGCTTTGCTCGCAGCGAACCTCTTCACTCGGGTCACACGCTGGAGCTTCACGCGCCGTGCATATTTCCGTTGTACTAAGATTGACTGACTTGAAATACTATTGATTATTTCACCTTACATAAGCTCCATAAACAAAATCTTCACTTGCCGTGATGAAGTGTTGTTAACACGTTAATCCGCAACAACTGAATCAAGAATGCAGATCGACGTGTGATTAACACAGGGCGATCGCACCGCTCTGACAGTGCCGAGCCTTCAAAACTGGTAAAGAAAAACAAAAAAAATAGATGAAATTAACAGTACCTCGCGGGACCGATCCACCCGCAGTGTTCAACTTGTAATCACAAGTCACAGGTACAACTCACAGGGCAGACTACTTTCCAACTCCGATTCTATGAATGACATAACCAGATGTTGAGGTGTAGTTTCATAGTTCCTGTTTCTGTCCTTTCCCTCTGTTCTCCAATCCCATCCTTCGTCGCCAGTGAAAAGTCTTCATGAATCAGGAAACAGGAGAAGAGGTTGAACTCACAGGTTTATTAGAAACACCTCATCCATCGGTCACCAGGGAGCAACTGCCTGATCAACCGCCAGATGTATTCTCCGTTCTAAGTTCTATAGAACTTACATGTTAATGAGGAGTAGAAAGAGGACACCACACCTTGCACCAGTACAATTCGACTCTTATGGTAGGTAGGTTTAAGACGCTATCCTAGTGGTAGCTGTGGAGAGCAGCCTTCAGGCTAAGTCTTGGAGGAATGTAAAGCAGCTTGTTTTACCACACAATCTCTTGAATCACCAAATGAAAAGACACCACACAGGTATATATATCAAATATATATGTATTTATTACTAAACAACTCTCTACTAATCTCTTTATGAGATTAGAAGTCAGGAACATATGCACAAATCAACGTTTCACGATAAATTAAGCACAATATGGCTGGGGCCCTAGGGGCGTACCAGACCATATACTAAAAGAGACTTAAGAACAACGACTTGCAAAGGGACAAGGCCTAGGGCCTTCAGAAGTGTTGGGGCCTCACGAAACCACCCAAGGTAGGTAAGTAAAGAACCTACGGGGGACGCGTGCAGTGCGTGAACACAGGCGCGGATCGCCGTAGACTTCAATGGGGCAAGTCGCGGTTGGTAATTAAGAGTTTAAGGGCACTTCGGGAGTAGCTACAAGCAAGTCACTTACAGGGTAAGTAGTTCTAGGGCCAACACCCACAGGAGCACCGTAGTGCTGGAGTTACCTCACGCAGGGAAGCTGGGTGCATAGGTGTCCTTTGGTGTTGGGTCGCGGCATCGTTTTCAATGGGAGCCAATGAAGACTTGCTGCTTGTGAAGACAGGAGAAGTGTCCGGTGGAATCCAAGCCTGGATTCGGAAGGAGGAAGACCTGAAAGCAGAGGGGACAGTGTTCAAAGTCACTTGGCCGTGACCCAGGGCAAGGAAGATGAATGCCCACCGTCGTCGACAGATTCAGGTCATTCACAGGTGTCTTGACTCTTCGACCATGAGGTCCAGGAGGCGTCGATGACAATCAGGAGCTGGATTCAGTGTGTGCCATAAAGTTTGCAGCTGACTGCTGTGTCGGCGACCCGATTGGAGCCAACAAGCCTTGGTAGCAGCAAGTCTTGTGGAAAGCGTAAAAGTCAATGGTGCAGACCAGTAAGGTCTGGGGAACTCACCCAGCAAGGGTAAGTCAGGGCAGGCCTGGAGCAACCAGGGGAGCCCTTTGGTGTGGTAGAAAAGTCTTCAGTGGATCCACAAGCCAGCTGGAAAGGGATCGCAAAGACGCCTCTGGAGGATTCCTTCAACAGGGGCCCACGGTCACTCGGGATGGGGTAGGCCTCTGATCTTCAGAGGGATTCCTGCTAGAGGCTGGGACCACACGTGGTCCAAAGCATAGGTTCTTAGAATGTAGTGAAAGGGTTGCAACCGACAACAGTGCACCATACCCAGGGACTGCGGTTCCTCATCACTCGTGGGGTCCACTGGCCTCAGCTTCACTGAGGACTCACGATGTCCTTGGAGAAGTCAGGAAATCCTTGTCTTGGGCTACATAGACCTCGGGCTCCAACGGGAGCAGCATAGTTTGTGACTGTCGTTTCAGTTTTTGGTGCCTGCCAAGCAGGGGAGTCACTCCTTGACTCCAAGGGAGATTCTTCAGTCTTCCAGAGGTAGTGGAACGTCGAAGGTCCAGGATTCTTCTTCAGAGCGTCATCCAGGGAAATCTAGTTTGCAAGTTCAAGGGTTTCCTACCTTATACTAAAAAGGAAGGGAGGGACTAGCTCTAAGACCCCACCTATGGGAGGGTCAGGGGAGTGGGTAGCTACACCCACTTCCCTTTGTCCAGTTTCACACCAGAGCAGGGGCAGGTAGCCCCTGAGCCGGTTTGAACTGGTGTATGCACAGAGGAGCCTTCTGCTCCCCCAGTGCAGGACTTCAAAGCACTCTAGAAGTGCACCCACCCAGCCCCAATACACTAAACCCTGTCTGGAAGGTGGTCACACCCTCCTGTGACAGGATACCTATTGTTGGGCTTCCTCCACTGCGAGTTTCGGTCATCAGCAGGAGGGCAGCCCAGTGTCTGTGACTGGTGGCATCCATTTTGTGATGCCAGGGCTCTTCAGGATTCTACCGCGTTTCCACAGTAGGTACATGTCTATCCCTCTAGAAGGGTGGAATGCTACCCCGCCGCCAGAACTGGCGGCGGGGTAGTATTCCAAGATGTTTGACACCAAACACGACATGTTTCCGTGCAGCCATCCCAAAGTTAGCATTTAACGCGAGGTTATAATGTGCTTAAGAGTATATGGTCAGGCTGCACTACAAACAGCCTCAGAGAAGGTTCTCCGAAGGCTGCAGAGGGGCTCTGCTCATGCAGGGGCACCCTCTCACATAGGAACCAAGTACTCTGCCTTCAGGATTGATAAGGCCTGCCATAGGAGTGACTTATAGGTTTATATGTGTGTATCTATGTAGTGATATAGGTAGCCTATATCTCAGTAAGGGGTGCATGCACCACCTTACCCAGGCTGCAGTAGCAGACCTGAGGTGTCAGATTTAGTCTGCTTCCATGGGGTGGCATAATACATGCTTCAGCCCCTGGTAGGCCTGTGAAGTACCTATGCCCTTGGCACCTAAGGTACCATATACTAGGGACTCATAAGGTACCACAGTATCCAATCACTAGTGCACCTAGAGTGCACTCCAAGTCGTTTAGAGAGAACAGAGAGGCTGGGGCCCTGATTGGCAGGGTCCCAGCCTGACTATAGCCAGAAACCAGTGTAAACATCAGAAAAAAAGTGAGGGCAACATAAGAGGCAGATCCTACTCTCCTACAATCCTTGCTTCAAGAACTTTTTTTTATATCAGTTATAGCTTTAGTACAATCACCAAATTCATCTTCAAGTGCAAATGAACACTCATTAGCAGTCTACACTGCGGGCAGCAGAGCTTGCAATTCAAATTTTAGACATGTGGTGCCACTAACCCTGTTCAACACAAGCCGCGACACGTGGTGCCACTAACCCTGTTCAACACAAGCCGATCCCACATGTGGAACTGTGTCCTGAGTCCTGAATGGCAGTGACCCCAAGTCCGTGGCAGCGACCACAGCACCAGACTCCCTTCGATCATTGAGGCATATTTCCATATGCAAGGACGGCTACAGGTGGTGCCACTAACCCTGTACAACACAAGGTGCGACACGTGGTGCCACTAACCCTGTTCAACACAAGCCGATCCCACATGTGGAACTGTGTCCTGAGTCCTGAATGGCAGTGACCCCAAGTCCGTGGCAGTGACCACAGCACCAGACTCCCTTAGATCAGTTAGGTATATTTCCATATGCAAGGCCGGTGACACGTGGTGCCACTAACCCTGTACAACACAAGGCGCGACACGTGGTGCCACTAACCCTGTTCAATACAAGCCGATCCCACATGTGGGACTGTGTCCTGAGTCCTGAATGGCAGTGACCCCAAGTCCGTGGCAGTGACCACAGCACCAGACTCCCTTCGATCAGTTAGGCATATTTCCATATGCAAGGCCGGCGACACGTGGTGCCACTAACCCTGTACAACACAAGGCGCGACACGTGGTGCCACTAACCCTGTTCAATACGAGCCGATCCCACATGTGGAACTGTGTCCTGAGCCCTGAATTGCAGTGACCTCAACTTCGTGGCAGCGACCACAGCACCAGACTCCCTTCAGGTTTATTTGTTGTTGTTTTCTTTAAATAAAATGTTTTATATGTAAACCTATACATGACTAAGATTCTTGTTTGTCGAACCGCACAAGGACACTTCCGTGCCCAAGAAAGTTGTTGGGGGTATGTTGGTAATGTGGGAAGAGGGTGCGTTACTTGCTGATGTGGGGAGAGGCAGCGTGAAAGGGGTATCTCTCACAGAAATAACTCCGATATGTTTTCAGAAATACCTCGGACAGATGACAGCCGACGGACTGAATCACAAAATGGTTTTTCAATGCTTATGTAGTGTGAGTTATGAACAGTTCGCACCCAGGCTTACAGAGGGACAACTGTGGCCTGTCAGCTCGACTCACACACGCAATACTACGACCCGTCCGCTCCCAAAGGAACAGCAGCGTAGTACCTCGCAGAGGTACAGGCACAGTAGCGTACTAGCTCGCAAACGTAGAGAGCTGCGAGCCGACGGACTGGCTTCTAACAGCATAGCTGCGAATGTTGGGCAGACGGAGCGTGAAATAGTTATCTTGCAGAAACAGAGCTCCGGTATATTAAATTGCCACCGAGACCTTTCTTTTATATTTTCACTCAATGCGAGAAAGCGCGCTTTCTGGACCAAGACCTTTCTCCCTGCCAAATTTGGCATAATTCCGTTCAGCAGTTTCACCTGTAGCCTTGTCTAAAGTTTCCTATGGAAAATCCATTGAGAATTTTTTTTTCACCCCCCCACATAGCTACCTGTAGTAGGCGTACTCGCTGTTGGTGTGCAGGTCAGTGGTCTAGTTGTCAACATGTCACAGCCACTCCCTGAGGGCAGGTTTGCACACACACCACACCCATCCGGCACATGCGTCACAGGCCATGTGACTAAGCAAATATAATAGATCCACAACCTCACATCCTTTATTGCCGGTGGATGACGGACGCTCCACGGGTCTCAATCATAAAGACTCCATGAAAAGTCGCACCCTGAGCTCTATGGCCGTCAGGGGCCTACTACCACGTGGCGCGGACTTGAGTTCCACAGGGTTATTGCCACCCGAAGCTGATGTGGCCGTCAGGAGCCTACCACCACGTGGCATGGACTTGAGTTGCATAGGGTTACTGCCATCTGAAGCTAATGTGGCCGTCAGGGGCCTACCACCACGTGGCGCGAACTTGAGTTGCACAGGGTTAGTGCCACCTGAAGCTGATGTGGCCGTCAAGGGCCTTCGACCACGTGGCGCGGACTTGAGTTGCACAGGGTTAGTCACACCCTAAGTTGTATGGCCGTCAGTGGCCTACTACCACGTGGTGCTGACTTGCGTTGCACAGGGTTAGCGGCACCAAAAGCTGATGAGATCTCCGCCATTGATGACTCAGGACTCAGCGACATGTGTGAGATCTGCCAGGCCGCGGAGAAGCTGATGTGGTCTCTGCCATTCATGACTCAGGACTCAGCGACATCTGTGAGATCTGCCGGGCCACGGAGCTTTGACGGGCACGTGGAGTGCCCACTGGTAGACATTCCGGTGGCCGCAGGTAATTATTTGGTCATGGATGTGCAGGGGCGGCAGTATCTCTCTCTCTCTCTCAATTCTCTCTCTTCACTCTCTCTCTCACTCTCTTCCTTCCTTTTCTTCTCTTCTCTTTCTCTATCTCCCTTCTCCCTTTCTCACTCCCTTTCTTTCCTTCCCTCTTTTTTTCTCTCTGGCTTTTTTTTCCTTCTCTGTGTCTCACTCCTTTGATATGCGCATCACACACGTCCTTATTTTGTGCTATATTTTCCAGGCTGTGTCGTCGTCATTCATGGTCCCGACAGGAGTCTCCCGTCTTGTTTTTTTGTGTTCAGTTTCTTAAATTTAGTTTATCCTTTATATATACATTTACGAAAAAAGAAAGTTTGATTAAAAAAAAAAAAATTCAATAAAGTTTTTGGTTGTTACTTAAGTGCTGTGTGACTCTTTCTCGTTCTTATTACTGTTATTTCGTGGTGTCCACCATGGTGTTAAATTTTGGGGCAGTTGATGTCTGCAGTTTGCACCAGCTTCTGAATAGTGTGTTATATTTATCTCAACTTCAGTTGCATTAAAGTGCTGATAATGAAATACAGAGTAGGCGTTCCCGTGCAAAAAGGCACGAGGTGCACCTTTGCGATTTATTCTAAATACTAAAATCCTGTATTGAATTGCACTGTGGTAGTGCGTGCACTTAAAGTGTACACACAAAATCAGTCAAGAAATGTTATTGTATTTATATTGATTGGGAATAGTGGGTCAGGTGCTGGATCTTGACGGGATACACTGCCCAGTTCGTTTATTTTTCTGTACACGAAAAAACCACATCACAACTTTCACAACAACTGCGATGCGAAACAAATTCCGGCAATAAGCTGCGTTAGCACCAAGGATTTTACACCTGCTTTCTGCTGTTGTTAAGCAGGACGACTACCTGCAGCATGAAAGGGAACACAGCCAAGAGCCACACCGAAACACCCACAGGTGCCATACAGTCAATGAGCATCATACACGGATACCCATGAGGTCCACAACACTCATCGCAACAACCCCAGGACCGCCAACACCCCCCGAACCCGCATCTGAGCAAGTGTGTCCGTGTGGTCATTGTGTTAGCATGACAGGCACGGGCCCTGTAACATCACAGTGTCAGCGGACGTTACCATGTCACCTCAGTGTTGGAAGTGAACCTGGACATGTAGCTATGCACGCATCTTCCTGCATGCACAAGCGGCGTGTGCTGGTCCGGCGTACACAGGTCAGCGCAGGGATCTGCCTATCCGGCAAGGGGAATGGGGTGTCTCGGACATGTCCGTGTTCTGGAAGTGCGGTAAGTGTGTCTCTGTGTTCTGGTGTGGCCGCCACAAGGGTCGCAGCAGTCGATGTAGTACAGTGGCATGCACCACCTCCAAACTGCAGTCTCACAGTGTGGTTGGAATGCCGCAGGACATGCTCGAATAGGCATTACAATGGTCTGCCGTAGGAGTGCATGGGATACAACAGTGCACCGTACAAAAGTGTGGGGGCTCGTGGGAGGGAGGAGCAGCTGTTTGGCAACGTAACACACAGTGAACCCACCCATGTGCCACGTGCTGGGCATCTCATCCATGATGGACCAAGGTCGCAGACATCCCACAACACCCACGACCGGCCTTTGTACACATCCTGTATGAATGCAGTTGGAGAACTTACTGTAGGGATGAAAGGTTCTTTGTCTGAGCTATCTTGCAGTAGCACATCTGCTGCTCCGACAAGGAACTTGCAAGTGGCCAGCCCCCCCTGACAGATACGATAATATTTGCATCCGTCTCCCACACTACGCACTGCCCGATTTGAGAACAACGAGTACACATCCCACACTCAAAAGTCCTTCGTCGTAGTTAGCGTGCGTGAAATGGCCTTCACACGTACTCCCACCACACCCCTGCCCTGCACCCATTGCACACAGACCCGGCTCATTGCACCAAGCTGTGCCATTTCATCCACAAGACTGGCACACGGCAAGCCAGTGCAGCTAGAAGCAGAGCCACTGACGCAATGGCAGAGCATCCCGAACACATGGTCGACTCCATGCACGTCCACCTATACCTTGCACATCTGCTGCTTGTCCTGGGTGCACTGCCTTTGGCAGTACTGCGGATCACTTACCGGCTGTGCTTCCGCATTGCGGACGTCACCTGCGTTCAACCTGTATTGCAATGTCGCACGTGCCTATCTGAGTGGTGCATGGACGTGTGCCTCTCCAATGAGAGGGTAGCTGACATGGATTACGACAGGTGTGTGCACCCCCTGTTGGCCCACGACCAGGACTGTCATGGTGATGCCCATTTATGGCATGCATGGATGTTTGGCATGCATGTTGGGAACTGGGCCTGGGAGATTGCACGTGTCGTAGTATGCAGTGAGCAAATTGACCCACTTCCCGATTCTGCTTTGGTGCACATTGGGTATAGTGGTTGGAGTCAGCACATCTGTCCCGGTCAGCTGATGGATTACGTCGACGACATGTCAAATATTGTGGCCAACCATCGCTCATTAGAGATAGTGGCTTACACAGCTGCACTCACGTTCATGGACGAGTGACAAGGTACCTGCAACCACGATTCGATGTGCCACATTGCACGTGTCCCTCCGCATCATTGCACGTTGTACATCTGGTCACATGTCCCAAAACAATAGTGGACATGGCTGCATTGGCATTGAATCATGTCCGAAGCGCGGACAACCAATGCTGCTTGACACTGACGTGTGTTGGTGATGGACTACTCCGAGGTGAACATGGACGTTTTCCTAAGTTCCTTATTCAGGCATGCTGCTGCATTTCTCTGCATATCGTGGCACTACTCTTGGCCGTACTGACATGCACTTTTTTTTAATAAAGTTTCCACATTTTCACTTGTCTCCAAATGTGTAGTGTCTTCATTTGTATGCCAATGTGTGTGTCAAGGACTTTCTGGCTGCCCGCCATACGTGAATTGCTACCCCATCTGGACTGTGGGTTTGTACTTATGCGTTCTCATGTGCCTGTTTCGTACTGACGCTTTTGGACGCTTATCCGCCTCAGGCGAGTGCATTTGTGTCCTGTGTTCGATTGTGCGAATCTTTGTGTTTGGACAACATAGTGTTGGATGTTGGTGTACTCTGCTTCCTATGTGTGTGTGCTGCATTGTGTGTGAGATATCCCTTCATGTGAGCTTTTGTTCATCCTTCTCTCTTTCCGGCAGTGTGGTTTTCACTTCTATGCTTGTTCAGTGGTGTGATATTGGCGGGTTGTGTGACTTGTGCTCCTTGTTGGTGTGTTTCATTTTGGCCCTGGTTTGTCTATAGTTGTGCTGTACTTAATTGTGCATGTGTACCATTGTGGCCATCTTCCCCCGTCCCCCCACTCCCTGCTTCTTCCTGTTCCTGGTGCTGTTGTGTCTGTAATTTTGTTGCTCCACACATAAATACATGCAATGAACAAATTAGAATAGTTCCTTGATTCTTTTAGGTTTCAAAACTTCTCTCTATTGTTTTTTTTAAATTTTCCATGTAAACAGTTTTTTTAATATTCAAGGACACATAGAAGTAACAAGTGCAACATATTCTATCAACACACTTTCTAGAACATTCTACAACACGTGCAGGTTAAAAGTTCATCAATTTTTTTTAAACCTAACGATATTTTTTTTGCAACATTTTCTCAAACATTTAACGGCATGTGCAGGTTAAAAGATCATGATTGTTTTAAGTTCGAACAGTGCCTTCCAAATGCAAGTAGCAGGTGTGGTTGAGTTGAGCACATTTTATCCTATGATATGTACTCCACGTTTAAACTGCTTTTTCTTAACCAATCACAAAGATGCTTTTCCCCCAAACGAATGTGCACCGTACTTTTAAAAAACAATGCTTTTCATCTGCCAATCAGGTATCGTTTTGTATGGCAAAAAAAAGTAGTTCCGTGTCTTTAAATATATCTCTTATTCTACGAACGGACTGCATGAGCTACAGACATCTATCCATTCCTCCCAGCCATACCTTCAAAATGCTAGTGTGGATCGTAGGACATAGCTATGTTTTCTGGTGCAAGAGGTATGCAGAACAGAGACGTATTGACTTAGACCTAGGTTTACAAAATGTGGACATTAAATGGTTTGGACAAAGAGGATTGAAGTGGCACCAATTGTTGCCTTTGGTTAAAACCTGTTTGCATCTCCAACACCCTTACCTCATGATTGTGCACTGTGGTGGAAACGACCTAGGCACATTGACTGCGGTAGGTTTGGAAATGCTAATGAAGGACACCTTTCGACAATTGATATTGTTTTTGCCTCAAACTGTCTTTGTATATTCCAATATATGCCAAAGACAGAAGTGGAAATGGTCAAACCAATTTTGTCCTCAGATTGAAAAATCTAGGAAGAATGTCAACAAAGCTGTGTCTGCATACCTCAGAGACCATAGAATGGGGTCGATCTACAACAATAACATACGTTTTCATATGGCTGATATCTACAGAAGTGATGGAGTACACTTCACAGATCAGGGAAATAGAGTTTTTCTGAATAACCTGAAGCTGTGCATCCGCACTTATATGTGGCTCCAACTAATAAACACAAGGGCTCTTTTTAGAGCCGCCTAATATTCCCAATATCGGTTCGCAGAGTGACAGCTGCGATCCAGCTAGCACAGGGAGACATGCGGGCCATCGAGCAGCCTCGCAGAGGGACACCTGCGGCCCGTGGGCTCAGCTCGCACAGGGAGAGCTACGGGCCGTCGGCTCGGCTCGCACAGTGTGAGCTACGGGCCGTCGGCTTGCAAACGCACACCAGCATGCTGGCTCGCAGAGGGAGAGCTCCGGTCTAACTTGCCAACGGGCCAACAGCCCCGCTAGAAGACACACACCTATCACCTAATGGACTCACTCGGACATGTACAGCTAGGGACACGATGGCTCGCAGACGCACAGCTGCAAGCCGATGGACTGCTACTGTTTTATGCTTTAGGGTAGTGCAGTAGTGTTTGGGTAGGGGGTCGTGCTGGGGGTAGATTTAGGGTTTAGGGTAGTGCACTGGTGTTTGGGTAGTGTAGGGGATCGTGCTGGGGTAGTGTTTTCGAGTTTACGACAGTGCAGTGGTGTTTGGGTAGTCTTTGGGTAGTATAGGGGGTCGTGCCGACAGACTGACTCACAGAGCTCCGAGCTGACGGACGGGCTTCTAAAGACATAGCCGCGACCTGGTGATATCAGGAGAGGCAGCCTGAAAGGCATATCTCACACAGACACAGAAGCCACTGTTGCCTCGCACAGGTAAAACTACAAACCCGATGGCTTCTACACAGAGAGATGCGAGCTGACGGAGTAAATCACAAAATGGCTGCCAACACTTCCTGGTTTCAACCATTCACAGCCAATATGCCGCAAGCTGCTGCTTGTAACCCCTCAGCCAATCACGTCAGAATTCTCAAATATCGATATCTGTAAAATGTGATATTTCTCAAAAACTACTGAATGGATTTACACCATTTAAACAAAAGCGTGCTTTCTGGACCATCACCTTTCTCCCTGCCAAATTTGGCGTAATTCCCTTCAGCAGTTTCATCTGTAGTCTTCTGTAAAGTTTCGTATGGAAATTGCATGGAGAAAACACGTTTTAAGACCCTCTTTTTTCTCAGCCCCTCCTACACCATTCACCCCCAAACTTTCAATATAAGAGCTAATCCAAAAAAGAGAAACTTTTTGGATAATTTCATAAAGATTCGTCAAACGACACCAAAGTTACAAGCACATACAAGGCTCCACAAAGGGGGCAGTGCAACCCCCTCCCAACATAAGTGAAGCCCCGGGGCTGCGCGGACCCCAGCGGCCCCCCGCCACCCCTGCTATTATTTTTTAAGAAATACTCCCGCAACCTAGCCCACCCAAGGGCCTCATTACAATAAAACGCGAGAACCCGCGACCCCAGCGCAAATTTTTCCAATTTTTTTTTTTTTTTTTTAAAATGATTTTTTTGGCCCTTGGGGTCCTCCTGGGTCCCCCTGAGTAGACCTAGTAGGCCAGGGTTTTTCTACCCTGCCCCCTTCTCTTGTTTTATACCTTTGTTTCTCTGTTTTTGGGTGACTCGCTTCTACTGAACCACAAGATGGCTGTCAACACTTCCTGGTTTGGAGTGCTAGCAGCCAATCACATTGAAGCTCGCGCACGCGACTTCAGGCTCCGCCCAGATATCAAAACTATTATTTTTCGAATTTCTCAGCAACTACTGAACGGATTTACACCATTTTTAAGAAGGTCGCTTTCTGACCCAAGCACTACCTTTCTACCAAATTTGGAGTAATTCCATTCAGTAGTTTCGGCTGTAGCCCTGCACAAAGTTTCCTATGGGAAATTGATTTTTGACTCTTATTTTTGAATTTCTCAAAAACTACTGAACGGATTTACACCATTTAAAAAAGGTCGCTTTCTGAATCAAGCTCTACCTTTCTGCCAAATTTGGGGTAATTCCGTTCAGCAGTTCGAGCTGTAGCTCATCGCAAAATTTCCTATTGAAATTAACATGGAGAAAACGAGTTTTGGGACCCCCTTTTTTCTCAGCCCCAGCTTGACGAATCACCCCCAAACTTTCAGGATAGGAGCTGACCTGGATAGACATTTTTGGGGAGAATTTCAGGAACATTCGTCAAATTACACCAAAGTTATTAGCAAATCAAAAAATGCTTTTCCTATGGAAACTAGGTTCTAACTATAACTACCTACTGGCGACCGCCAGTAGGTAATATATATATATATATATATATATATATATATATATATACATATATATATATATATACATACTGTCTTCTGGAGTGCGCTTTCAATGGTGGGATACCTCTTTGTAGTTATATGTAACCGGCCAGTCCCGGTCGAGGAAGCTGCACCGCCTTTATCGGAATAAAGGTCTGCTGTATGGAGACTGGACTTCAACACAGAACAGCGGAAGAAGCAGTATAATTTAAATGAACCGGAGGTCACAGCCTGTAGCTCACTGGAGAGCTTTAAATATGCTAAAATTACAATGTTAAGGCGGCAGAACCCACTGAAGGGTGTAATTATTGTGCAAGTGTACCACGAGTCCCAGAATGCCTTTGTGAAAATACGCCCACTGGAGGGCTGGCCACCAGAGGATTTAAAAACAGTTTGACTCGGACATTGCTTCATTCTGCCTCATTAACATGCAACTGCCCGTGATCAAGGAATAAGTGATTCCGAAACGCGTAGGGCTTTAATTATGAAGGTTGCTGCTTGCCGGTTTTTGTAAATAAAGAAATCTACTGAAATAGAGTGGAATTCGACTGTCTTCTGGAGTGCGCTTTCAATGGTGGGATACCTCTTTGTTGTTATATATATATATATATATATATATATAAATATATTCAACCACAGTGCCGCATTGAGTCGATTCCCTCCTTTCGACACCGGTGCCTGCGGCGGCAGCGGTGGCCGCTATTCATAAATCCACATAGCTATTTGAGTAATCCCAAAATCAGCAAAGCAGCACACCAAAGGACATCACAATTACTTTATTGTGTATACAAACGACGCGTTTCGGCGAAGCCTTTGTCAAGTTACTGACCTGCGCCCTACTCCCCATAGAAATACAGGTCACGGTTAACAAACAGAGAAAAAATACTTTGTTATGCTGCATTTCAATGCAATACCATTCATGAATTCATGGCAAATCAAATTAAATAAATATATAACATTCATAAATCGAAACTCAGGATTTACAGTTCTAGGACATTATAAGCGGAAGAATTCCTTTGTAGCCATAATGCATTGTAATCATGTGTGGTACTATCAACACGTTATGTCCCAGTCATGTACTGTTTGAGTAAATATTTCTGGTCATGGCATGATAAACAATTAAATACATGTGTACAATATAGATCGGTAATGTACCATCTCTATTACTAATGGTGGCCTAATGCGTGCCAATCTTAGTCATGTATAAATAAATTAATAAGGAGCTCCATTTGACCACACAATGATGGATGCATGTGGACTATACAATTAATATCCTAGGTAATGTACCTTAATGTCCAACAATCCTATCAGTGTAAGCAGGACCGCAATCTAATAGATTCAAAACAGGGGAGTATCTGGCTAGCAGTGTTTAGTGATACAGTGTGAAAAAGAGAATGAAAAAAGTGAATGAATATTAGATATGTACATGTGCGTTCGAAATAATAGGAGACTTGAGGGTCAATGCTCCCCCCCGACAGCCGTCATGGGTGAAGTCATCTAACCATGTGTGATATCGGAACCTCTACCATCATGGATTCCCAACCAATGAATTAAGCATCTTCCCTGCACTGAAAAACAATGCCAAGGAAGGACTCTCCACTATATGATCCAAGTCTTCCTAATTTTAATGACTAAAAAGTGTGGTCCCAAAAGAGGAAAAGGCAGAGGAACAAAACCAGACGAAGAGTAAAGAATAGAAGAGGAGGCAGAACAGCTTATACCTGGGACAATCAAAGTAGTCAGCATAACCAAAACAAGTCTGTTGTTAATCTGTCCTCCAGAATACTTACTAAGGAGGAGGAATCACTCCTGCAACTAGGGTTATCTTTTTGTCCAACTGAAGATATAGATGTGACTTCCACTCGGATTGACCTTTTTCTCTACATAAGAAAATTAAAACTAATGAAAATATACAAAATGGGATCAGAACAAAAGAAAACAAGATCTGGTTGTCAATTGGCGGAGGATGCCACGGATTTCAGAATTGAAGATGTCGACTTTATTTTGGATCTACATCAACTAGAGGAAAATATCACTGATTTATCCAATAAAAACAATGGGAAAATGCTAATTGAATTGGGTTTCCGACCAGATGCTACATGTCACATTACCGATCTATATTGTACACATGTATTTAATTGTTTATCATGCCATGACCAGAAATCGTTGGTTCTAATATTTACTCAAACAGTACATGACTGGGACATAACGTGTTGATAGTACCACACATGATTACAAAGCATTATGGCTACAAAGGAATTCTTCCGCTTATAATGTCCTAGAACTGTAAATCCTGAGTTTCGATTTATGAATGTTATATATTTATTTCATTTGATTTGCCATGAATTCATGAATGGTATTGCATCGAAATGCAGCATAACAAAGTATTTTTTCTCTGTTTGTTAACCGCTACCTATATTTCTATGGGCAGTAGGGCGCAGGTCAGTAACTTGACAAAGGCTTCGCCGAAACGCGTCGTTTGTATACACAATAAAGTAATTGTGTTGTCCTTTGGTGTGCCACTTTGTTGATTTTGGGATTACTCAAATAGCTACGTGGATTTATATATATTATTACAAAACCTCAAGAACTATGAGACTCTCATCTTTAAACCCTCTGACAAAGGAGGAAATATTGTCATCCTGGACAAAGAGCACTGTCACAAAGAAGCTATGAGACAGCTCAACAATCAGGATTGCTATATTGTCATACCAAAGTCTGAATACCTACAATGCATTGATGCCTTTTACCAATTATTGTCGCAGTGGAGAACGGAAGGAATGATCACACAGGATGAATATTCATTTTTATATTGCGATAGTCCTGTCCTGCCTACTTTTACCACCTTCCCAAGGTGCACAAAGATCTACGGGATCCCCGGGGAGGCCTATAGTGGCATCGATACAAAGCCTCCTAGAGAATTGCTCTATATACATAGACTTGTTTTTGTCACCGTTGGTGAGGATCTCCCTTCGTATGTCCAAGACTCTCAGGATTTTTGAGACTCATTGATGGCATCATCATTGATAAGGAAATGCTTTTAATAACTTTGGACATAACAAGTCTATACACTTATATCCAACATTCCCAGGGCCTAAATGCCATAAAATGGTTCCTGGAAAAAAGGGCACTGAAATTTCAGCAACATAATTGTATGCTCCTGAATATGATACAATTCTGTCTGGAAAATAACATTTTTATCTTTTCAGGACAGATTTTCAGACAACAACGGGGGACCGCGATGGGCACGTGCTTCACCCCCAGTTATGCAAATCTTTTCGTTGGCTGGTGGAAGAAGCACGTGGCCTGGGCGGGCACTAATGAACAATGGTTAGAGAACATCATGATGTGGGCCAGGTATATCGACGATCTTTTTATCATTTGGAGAGGTGACCGCTCCTCGGCTGAGGAGTATGTCAGTTCGCTCAATGATAACAATCTTAATCTGATTTTCACTGCCACAATAAGTAATAAGTCAGTCTGCTACTTGGATCTCACCGTATATGTTGAAAAAGATCGTCTTCTCACAAAACTATACAGGAAGCCGACCTCCGGTAACACTACTCTCCATGCAGATAGTTACCATCCTAAGAGCCAGATTGCCAATATACCCTATGGAGAGTTATTACGTCTTAAACGTAACTGTACTAAAGACACTGAGTACCAAGTAGCAAAGAAAGAGGCATTTGAACGATTCACTGCACGAGGTTACTCGAATAACAACCTGCATACAGCAGAACAAAAAGCAAGCAGGATACCTAGAGCTGATCTCCTAACATCTAAATCCATTGCAAAAAATCAAAGGCAGGTTGTTAGTGACACCAGAAGAGAACCTGTCAGGATGATCACACAATACAATAGCAAATCCACCAAGGTGATGCAGATTTTCAAAAATAACTGGAAAATCTTAAAAACAGACCGAATACTGAGTAAAGAACTGCCCCATAGACCTGTGATTACATACAGGAGATGTAAATCTATTGGCGACCATCTTGTTCATAGTCACTTTCAGTCCCAACCTGCACGAAAGGAGCCTATCACTGGCTTCTTTCCTTGTATGCACTGCAAGGCCTGTAAATATAGTAAAAAGGTGACAAATTACAGGATTAACAATCAAGATCCCAAAAGTGTATGGAGAATAAATCGGCTGCTCAACTGTAACTCAGAATATACCGTCTATTGCCTGGTTTGTCCATGCGGTAGACGGTATATAGGCAGCACCATACACCCTGCCAAGCGGCGGATTTTAGAGCACATGAGGGCAATTAGCAATAAGGATGTCAACTACCCAGTTGCCCGACATTTCGAAGAAGCTCACTAAAGTAATAGAGATCCATTGAGCTTCTTTTGTATTGATCAGGTACAAAGAAATGAGAGAGGGGGAGATAGGACCAAATAACTGCGAGTCCGAGAATCGAAATTTATTATTAAATTGCAGACAATGACCCCTAATGGTTTGAACAGGGACGAGGAAATGTGGGTACATCTTCAATTCTCAAATAGTCTTCATTTAATTTTCTTGTCCAACTAGACAAACAATATCACTTTATATCCCACATTTCTATCCTTTTCCCTCACTCTTTGAAATCCGACTCCTCAATAATCTCCTGCCTCGCAGTATCGTTTTCTATTTCTATTTTTCAACTGAGAAAATTAGTGCTCTCTGTATGAATCAACTGCTCTATTAAGTAAGATATATGCAGTATCATCAAACATGTTTATAAGTCAGGCCTGTCAGGATCGCTTCTGTTTTCTATAATCAACTCGAAACTAGCTTCCATATGAAGTGTAGCTTATGTATTTTCGAATTGGATGTTAAAAATGAATTATCTCGCAGCACTACAAGTTCAATAGACCTGGTTGATCATTGCCCATTCAGGGCACAATTATGTTATAGGGAAATAATGGATGTATTAAGTTAATGAAATTTGGAAAAGTGCTTTTTAAACCTTATATCGACAATTATGTCTGTACTTGGCTGAAAATATCAAAGCACTCTCCACTTATTGTTTTTCCCTAACAAACTGTATATACCTTATTCATTATATTCACATTTTATGGTTTGAAATTGTTTTATATTTTTATATTATTATTTGACATCGTTAAAAAATGTTCTGCACTTTAGAAGATGGCCGAAAAGAATGAAGCCAAATATCCTCTTTTGATTTCCTTTACACTGCTATCACGTGCACCAATGAAATAGCACTTAAGGAAATGCTGGGCAAAATGTCATCGACATTGAAGAAGGCGTTTTACGCCGAAACGCGTCTGTCGGTGCAGGGGGAGGGGTCCGCACAATAAACAACTTGCTGAAGTAACCTGTGAATGCGTCCTTTTTAGTACCACTGTACTATTGTGAAAGAATATATATATATATATATAAAACACAGTCAAACACAGGCCTGGCTCCCCACTGATTATTACTGTGGCCAATCAGGTACAGACCACTTCACGTTCTTTGAGTTTCAATAAATGCTTTTAATCAGGCAAAGTTTCTCCAATAAAACAAATAGTCAAGGCAAATGCCATCAATGACGCGTTTCGACCGCTACATCACTGTCTTGATCACATGACACACTGCGTACTTTGCATTCTTTTTGTACTGTTTCACTAATCACTAGTGCACAATTAAATAAAATAAAACAAAGAATACAGACTACAACAACAACCTTCATTCATTGACAGTCTACTCATAGCAACATAAAGATTATATAACACCACAAACAACAAATTGCTCTAGACATGCCAATTTTTTTCATTCAACTTTATCTCTACCAGTCCTTTTATATTCTGTTAAATAACCTCGATCTATACATAAAGTGTTTTTTTATTTGGTGTACAGCAACATCTTTATCAGTCCTCATAGCACTGGCATTACTGCAGTATTGTTAACTTGTTGCTACCTAATTAAACAGAAAGTCTGATGACAATATATTAATATATTAATTTAAAAAGGAGGAAGGGACATATCATGAGTATTTGTGGTTGTTGCAATAATAGAATTAATGATGGTTAAGCCTATTTGCTTATTACTTAATCTACTGTGCCTATACACACCTTTAAAAGTGCTTTGTGCATAACATTGCATTTACCCAGTAAAGTGCCAAGTGCTTACAAAAGTGCTATTGTGCAATAAAGTGGTTATGCAAGAATCTGAACAACAAAATGCCACCATGAAGCCTCATGTAAACTGATAATGTTGCACTGCACATTGTAAAAATACTATGCATAAAAAATAATTAGAGTGTTAAAGTGCTTATGTAAGGGAAAATAGGATAAGATAAGATATAGCAGTTCAATTTATATACACATAATCATATCATCAAACGGGAGATAGAAGATGCAACCTAAATGTTCTGGATGGTCTTTATACCTGCCCAGTCCGATTTAATAGGGATTGACCAGTCAAATGCATATAACAAGTTCTCAGATGGCACTGTTTGGTCGTTAGTTCTAAAAATAATACAGTGCAACTGACCATACGCTATTATAGGATGTTGTGCAAATCCTCACTAGTGTTAAACCTGTTCGCATTTTAGTGTCAAGTTCTATTATAAATTGTGATACGAACTGTCGCACTGATGTTGTTCTGGTGCACCAATTTGAAATGCCTGGCCACCGGGTAATTTGGGTCAGAATTCACCACCGCTCTCAAGTGCTGCAGGATTCTATTAAAAACTTCTAAGGTTTTTTAAATGCTAATTCTAAACTATAACGTCCCTGAAACCTCTGGTTTTTTCAGTGAATTTCTAAGGTTTTTAAAATGCTAATTCCTAACTATGACATCCCTGAAACCTCTGTTTTTTCAGTGAATTTCTAAGGTTTTTTAAATGCTAATTTCTAATTATGCCTACATAGGTAGGACATGTGCAGAAAGAGGAAGAAAGGCACAGAAAGAAGCAAGAGAAGTGCAGAAAGAGGCAAGAGAGGTGCATAAAGAAGCAAGAGAAATTCAGAAAGAGGCAACAGAAGTCCAGAAAGAGGCAACAGAAGTCCAGAAACAGGAAGAAAGGAGCAGAAAGAAGCAAGAGATGTGCAGAAAGAACTAATAGTGGTGCATAAAGAGGCCTACTTTGAATGTACCTTACAACAGACTCATACAAAGTAGTCTTATCACTAATCCTTTTCCCAAGATGTTTTAAACCTCACTTTTCTTTTGAAGGTTTACTATTAATCGACTGCTCAGAATGTTAGGCGTACCAAATATAAAACAGCAATCCTAAGCATATCACTATTGTAAGTCTGACCAAGTTTGTGAAGGTATGCATGCGTGTCTCTGCTTTTACCTAGTGACATATTACATAACAATAAACATACTTGAATACTTGTGTTTCAAACAGCATACTCTGTACATTTGTGGCAAAAAGGTGTATGCATTTCTTTCTGCTCACAATACAGGGCACATGGGTATTCAATAGTATATTTGAGGAGCTCTATAACACATATATACATAAGACATGTCTACCTGTGCAACCGAATGACAGAGCAGAACTGAGAAGATTTGACAACCTATAGGAGAAGATACCCGCTTTTTAAGCTACCATCTTCAGATGCATAACACATGTAAGAATACATGTACAAGTAGACATATACCTCAGTCACGAGAGCATGCACACCTTTAAACGTGACAGCTTGCACTTCCCATTTGAGTACAGAAAGAGGCAAGAGAAGTATATAAAGAAGCAAGAGAGTTGCAGAAACAGGCAAAAGAGGTGCAGAAGGAGAGAAGAGGGGTACAGAAAGAGGCAAGGGGGTGTAGAAATTTGCAAGAGAGATGCAGAAAGAAGCAGGAGCAGTGCAGAAAGAACCAACAGAGGTGCAGAAAGAGGAAAGAGAAGTGCAAAAAGAAGCAAAAGAGGTGGAGAAATGGGCAAGAGGGGTACATAAAGAGGCAAGAGAGGTGTAGAAAGAGGGAAGAGAGGTACAGAAAGAGGCAAGAGGGGTGTAGAAAGAAGCAAGATAGGTGCATAAAGAAGCAAGAGAAGTACAGAAAGAAGCAACAGGGGTGCAGAAAGAGGCGAGAGGGGTGCAGAAAGAGGCAAGAGAAGTGCACAAAGAAGCAACAGAGGTACAGAAGGAGGCAAGAGAACTGCAGAAAGAGGCAAGAAAGTTGCAGAAACAGACAAAAGAGATGCAGAAAGGGGGAACAGGGGGCAGACAGAGGCAAGAGAGGTACACAAAGAGTTAAGAGGGGTGCAGAAAGAGGCAGAAGGGGTGTAGAAATTTGCAAGAGAGGAGCAGAAAGAAGCAAGAGCAGTGCAGAAAGAACCAACAGAGGTGTAGAAAGAGGCAAGAGTGGTACAGAAAGAGGCAAGTGAAGTACAGAAATAAGCAAAAGAGGTGCTGAAACTGGCAAGACAACTGCAGAGAGGCAGGAAAGGTGCAGAGAGAGGCAAGAGAGGTGCACAAAGAGGGGAGAAGGGTGCAGAAAGATGCAAGAGAGGTGCAGAAAGAATAAAAATAAATGCAGAAATAAGCAATAGAGGTGAGGAAAGAAGGAAGAACAGTGCACAAACAACCAACAGAGGTGCAGAAACAGACAAGAGGGGTGCAGAGAGAGGCAAGAGAACTGCAGAAGGAGACAAGAGAACTGCAGAAAGACAGGTGCAGAAAAGGGGAACAGGGGTGCAGAAAGAGGGAAGGAAGAAGGTTGCAGAAAGAGGCAAGAGGGGTACAGAAAAAAGCAATAGTGGTGCAGAAAGATGCAAGAGAGGTACAGAAAGTAGCAACAGAGGTGAAGAAAGAGGCAAGGGGGTGCAGTAAAAGGCAAGAGAAGTGTAGAAAGAGGCAAGAGAGTTGCAGAAACAGGCAAAAGAGGTGCAGAAAGAAGCAAGAGCAGTGCAGAAAGAACAAACAGAGGTACAGAAGGAGGAAAGGGGGATTCAGAAAGAGGCAAGAAAGGTCCTGAAAGATGCAAGAGCAGTGCAGAAAGAACCAACAGAGGTACAGAAAGAGTCAAGAGAGGTACAGAAAGAGGATGAAAGGTGCTGATAGAAGCAACAGAAATGAAGAAAAAGGCAACAGAAGTCCAGAAACAGGAAGAAGGGTGAAGAAAGAAGCAGGAGCAGTGCAGAAAAAAACCACCAGAGGTGCAGAAAGAGGCAAGAGGGGTACAGAAAGAGGCAAGAGAAGTGTAAAAAGAAGCAAAAGAGGATAGAGGAAGAGGCAAGAGGGGTGCAAACGGAGGCAAGAGAGGTGCAGAAATAGGGAAGAGGGGTGCAGAAAGAGGCAAGAGGGGTACAGAAAGAAGCAAGAGAGGGGCATAAAGAGGCAAGAGAAGTGCAGAAAGAAGCAAGAGAAGTACAGAAAGAGTCAAGAGAGGTACAGAAAGAGGAGGAAAGGTACTGATAGAAGCAACAGAAATGAAGAAAAAGGCAACAGAAGTCCAGAAACAGGAAGAAGGGTACAGAAAGAAGCAGGAGCAGTGCAGAAAGAACCACCAGAGGTGGAGAAAGAAGCAAGAGGGGTACAGAAAGAGGCAAGGGAAGTACAAAAAGAAGCAAATGAGGATAGAGAAAGAAGCAAGAGGGGTGCAAACAGAGGTAAGAGAGGTGGAGAAAGAGGGAAGATGGGTGCAGAAAGAGGCAAGAGGGGTACAGAAAGAAGCAAGAGAGGTGCAGAAAGAAGCAAGAGAAGTAAAGAAAAAAGCAAAAGGGGTGCAGATAGAGGCAAGAGGAGTGAATAAACAGACAAGAAAAGCGAAGAAAGACGCAATAGAGGTGCAAAGGTAGACAAGAGAACTGCAGAAAGAGGCAAGAGAGTTGTAGAAACAGGCAAAAGAGGTGCAGAAAGAGGGAACAGGGGTGCAGACAGAGGCAAGAGAAGTACAGAAAGAGTTAAGAGGGGTGTAGAAGGAGGCAGGAGGGGTACATAAATTTGCAAGAGAGGAGCAGAAAGAAGCAAGAGCAGTACAGAAAGAACCAACACAGGTGTAGGAAGAGGCAAGAGGGATGCAGAGAAAGAAGCAAGAGAAGTACAGAAAGAACCAAAATAGGTGCAGAAAAAGGGAAGAGAACTACAGAAAGAGGCAAGGGAGGTACAGAAACAGGCAAGATAGTTGCAGAAACAGGCAAGACAAGTGCAGAAAAAGGGAAAAGGTGTGCAGAAAGAGACAATAGTGGTGCAGAGAGATGGAAGAAGGGTACAGAAAGAGGCAAGAGGGGTACAGAAAGAAGCAAAAGAGGTGCATAAAGAAGCAAGAGAGGTGTAGAAAGAAGCAACCGAGGTGCAGAAAGAGGAAAGAGGGGTGCAGAAAAGGCAAGAGAGATACAGAAAGAAGGAAGAGAGGTGCAGAAAGAAGCAACCGCGGTGCAGAAAGAGGCAAGAGGGGTGCAGAAAAAGGCAAGAGAGATACAGAAAGAAGCAAGAGCAATGGAGAAATAACCAACAGAGGTGCAGAAACAGACAAGAGGGGTGCAGAAAGAGGCAAAAGAAGTGTAGTAAGAAGCAACTGAGGTGCAGAATGAGGCAAGAGAACTGCAGAAAGATGCAAGAGAGTTGCAGAAACAGGCTCTATAGGTGCAGAAAGAGGGAACAGGGGTGCAGATAGAGGCAAGAGAGGTACAGAAAGAGTTAAGAAGGGTGCGGAAAGAGGCAAGAGAAGTGCAGAAATAGGCAAGAGAAGTGCACAAAGAGGAAAGAGAAGTGCTGAAAGAAGCAACAGAGGTGCAGAAGGAGACAAGAGATCTGCAGAAAGATGCAAGATAGTTGTAGAAACAGGCAAGAGAGGTGCAGAAAGAGGGAACAGGGATGCAGAGGCACGAGAGGTACAGAAAGAGGCAAGAGGAGTGCATAAACAACAAGAGTAGTGCAGAAAAAAGCAACAGAGGTACAAAAGGAGGCAGGAGAACTGCAGAAAGAGGCAAGAGAGTTCTAGAAACAGGCAAAAGAGATGCAGAAAGAGGGAACAGGGGTGCAGACAGAGGCAAGAGAGGTACATAAATAATTAAGAGGGGTGTAGAAAGAGGCAGGAGGGGTGCAGAAATTTGCAAGAGTGGAGCAGAAAGAAGCAAGAGCAGTGCAGAAAGAACCAACAAAGGTGCAGAAAGAGGCAAGAGGGATGCAGAGAAAGAGGCAAACGAATTGCAGAAAGAACCAAAAGAGGTGCAGAAAGAGGCAAGAGAGGAGCAGAAAGAGGCAAGAGAGGTGCAGAAAGAGGCAAGAGAGTTATAGAAACAGGCAAGACGGTTGCAGAAAAAGGGAACAGGGGTGCAGAAAGAGTCAAGAGAGGTGCAGAGAGAGGGAGGAAGGGTACAGAAAGAGGCAAGAGGGGTGCAGAAAGAAGCAAACGTGGTGCAGAAAGAATCAAGAGACGAGCAGAAACAAGCAACCGAGGTGCAGAAAAAGGCAAGAGGGGTGCAGAAAAAGGCAAGAGAGATACAGAAAGAAGCAAGAGAGGTGCAGAAAGAAGCAACCAAGGTGCAGAAAGCAGCAAGAGGTGTGCAGAAAAAGGCAAGAGAGATACAGAAAGAAGCAAGAGCAATGGAGAAAGAACCAACAGAGGTGCAGAAACAGACAAGAGGGGTGCAGAAAGAGGCAAGAGAAGTATAGAAAGAAGCAACAGAGGTGCAGAAGGAGGCAAGAGAACTGCAGAAAGATGCAAGAGAGTTGCAGAAACAGGAAAGAGAGGTGCAGAAAGAGGGAACATGGCTGCAGACAGAGGCAAGAGAGGAACAGAAAGAGTTAAGAAGGGTGCGGAAAGAGGCAAGAGGGGAGCAGAAAGAAGCAAAAGAGATACAGAAAGAGGCAAGAGAAGTGATAAAAGAGGCAAGAGAAGTGCAGAAAGAGTCAAGAGAGGTACAGAAAAAGGAAAAAAGGGGCTGATAGAAGCAACAGAAATGAAGAAAGAGGCAACAGAAGTCCAGAAACAGGAAGAAGGGTACAGAAAGAAGCGGGAGCAGTGCAGAAAGAACCACCAGAGGTGCAGAAGGAGGTAAGAGGGGTACAGAAAGAGGCTGGAGAAGTACAAAAAGAAGCAAAAGAGGATAGAGAAAGAAGCAAGAGGGGTGCATACAGAGGCAAGAGAGGTGCAGAAAGAGGGAAGAGGGATGCAGAAAGAAGCATGAGGGGTACAGAAAGAAGCAAGAGAGCTTCAGAAAGAAGCAAGAGAAGTGCAGAAAGAAGCAAAAGGGATGCAGAAAGAGGCAAGAGGAGTGAATAAACAGACAGGAGAAGTGCAGACAGAAGCAAAAGAGGTGCAAAAGGAGGCAAGAGAACAGCAGAAAGAGGCAAGAGAGTTGTAGAAACAGGCAAAAGAGGTGCACAAGGAGGGAACAGGGGTGCAGACAGAGGCAAGAGAGGTACACAAAGAATTAAGAGGGGTGTAGAAGGAGGCAGGAGGGGTGCAGAAATTTGCAAGAGAGGAGCAGAAAGAAGCAAGAGAGGTGTAGAAAGAACCAAGAAAGGTGTAGGAAGAGGCAAGAGGGATGCAGAGAAAGAGGCAAGAGAAGTGCAGAAAGCACCAAAAGAGGTGCAGAAAAAGGCAAGAGAACTGCAGAAAGAGGCATGAGATGTGCAGAAAGAGGCAAGAGAGGTGCAAAAACAGGCAAGAGAGTTGCAGGAACAGGCAAGACAAGTGCAGAAAAATGGAACAGGGGTGTAGAAAGAGGCAAGAGGGGTGCAGAGAGAGGGAAGAAGGGTACAGAAAGAGGCAAGAGGGGCGCAGAAAGAAGCAAAAGAGGTGCAGAAAGAAGCAAGAGAGGTGCAGAAAGAAGAAAGAGGGGTGCAGAAAAAGGCATAAGAGAGACAGAAAGAAGCAAGAGAGGTGCATAAAGAAGCAAAAGAGGGGCAGAAAGAGGCAAGAGGGGTGCAGAAAAAGTCAAGAGAGATACAGAAAGAAGCAAGAGCAATGGGGAAATAACCAACGGAGGTGCAGAAACAGACAAGAGGGGTGCAGAAAGAGGGAACAGGGGTGCAGACAGAGGCAAGAGAGGTACAGAAAGACTTAAGAAGGGTACGGAAAGAGGCAAGAGGGGAGCAGAAAGAAGCAAGAGAGATACAGAAAGAAACAAGAGAAGTGCAGAAAGAGGCTAGGGAAGTGCAGAAAGAGGCAAGAGAAGTGCTAAAAGAAGCAACATAGGTGCAGAAGGAGACAAGAGATCTATAGAAAGATGCAAGAGAGTTGCAGAAACAGGCAAGAGAGGTGCAGAAAGAGGGAACAGGGACGCAGACAGAGGCACGAGAGGTACAGAAAGAGGCAAGAGGAGTGCAGAAAGAAGCAACAGAGGTGCAAAAGGAGGCAGGAGAACTGCAGAAAGAGGCAAGCAAGTTCTAGAATCAGGCAAAAGAGATGCAGAAAGAGTGAACAGGGGTGCAGACAGAGGCAATAGAGGTACATAAAGAATTAAGAGGGGTGTAGAAAGAGGCAGGAGGGGTGCAGAGAAAGAGGCAAAAGAATTGCAGAAAGAACCAAAAGAGGTACAGAAAGAGGCAAGAGAACTGCAGAAAGAGGCAAGAGATGTGCAGAAAGAGGCAAGAGAGGTGCAGAAAGAGGCAAGAGAGTTGCAGAAACAGGCAAGACAGGTGCAGAAAAGGGAACAGTGGTGCAGAAAGAGGCAAGAGAGGTGCAGAGAGAGGGAAGAAGGGTACAGAAAGAGGCAAGAGGGGTGCAGAAAGAAGCAAAAGCAGTGCAGAAAGAAGCAAGAGAGGTGCAGAAAGAAGCAAGAGAAGTGCAGAAAGAGGCAAGAGAATTGCTGAAAGAAGCAACAGAGGTGCAGAAGGAGACAAGAGATCTGTAGAAAGATGCAAGAGAGTTGCAGAAACAGGCAAGAGAGATGCAGAAAGAGGGAACAGGGATGCAGACAGAGGCACGAGAGGTACAGAAAGAGGCAAGAGGAGTGCATAAACAGGCAACAGTAGTGCAGAAAGAAGCAACAGAGGTGCAAAAGGATGCAGGAGAACTGCAGAAAGAGGCAAGCGAGTTCTAGAAACAGGCAAAAGAGATGGAGAAAGAGGCAAGAGGAGTGAGTAAACAGATAGGAGAAGTGCAGAAAGAAGCAATAGAGGTGCAAAAGGAGGCAATAGAACTGCAGAAAGAGGCAAGAGAGTTGTAGAAACTGGCAAAAGAGGTGCAGAAGGAGGGAACAGGGGTGCAGACAGAGGCAAGAGAGGTACAGAAAGAATTAAGAGGGGTGTAGAAGGAGGCAGGAGGGGTGCAGAAATGTGCAAGTGAGGAGCGGAAAGAAGCAAGAGAGGTGTAGAAAGAACCAACAAAGGTGTAGGAAGAGGCAAGAGGGATGCAGAGAAAGAGGCAAGAGAAGTGCAGAAAGCACCAAAAGAGGTGCAGAAAAAGCCAAGAGAACTGCAGAAAGATGCAAGAGATGTGCAGAAAGCGGCAAGAGAGGTGCAGAAACAGGCAAGAGAGTTGCAGAAACAGGCAAGACAAGTGCAGAAAAAGGGAACAGGGGAGTAGAAAGAGGCGAGAGTGGTGCAGAGAGAGGGAAGTAGGGTACAGAAAGAGGCAAGAGGGGCGCAGAAAGAAGCAAAAGAGGTGCAGAAAGAAGCAAGAGAGGTGCAGAAAGAAGCAACTGAGGTGCCGAAAGAGGAAAGAGGGGTGCAGAAAAAGGCAAGAGAGAGACAGAAAGAAGCAAGAGAGGTGCATAAAGAAGCAACCAAGGAGCAGAAAGAGGCAAGAGGGGTGCAGAAAAAGCCAAGAGAGATACAGAAAGAAGCAAGAGCAATGGAGAAATAACCAACAGCAGTGCAGAAACAGACAAGAGGGGTGCAGAAAGAGGCAAAAGAAGTGTAGAAAGAAGCAACTGAGGTGCAGAAGGAGGCAAGAGAACTGCAGAAAGATGCAAGAGAGTTGCAGAAACAGGCTAGAGAGGTGCAGAAAGAGGGAACAGGGGTGCAGACAGAGGCAAGAGATGTACAGAAAGAGTTAAGAAGGGTGCGGAAAGAGGCAAGAGTGGAGCAGAAAGAAGCAAGAGAGATACAGAAAGAAGCAAGAGAATTGCAGAAAGAGGCAAGGGAAGTGCAGAAAGAGGCAAGAGAATTGCTGAAAGAAGCAACATAGGTGCAGAAGGAGGCAAGAGAACTGCAGAAAGATACAAGAGAGTTGCAGAAAAGGCAAGAGAGGTGCAGAAAGAGGGAACAGGCACACAGACAGAGGCACAAGAGGTACAGAAAGAGGCAAGAGGAGTGATAAACAGGCAACAGTAGTGCAGAAAGAAGCAACAGAGGTGCAAAAGTAGGCAGGAGAACTGCAGAAAGAGGCAAGCGAGTTCTAGAAACAGGCAAAAGAGATGCAGAAAGAGGGAACAGGGGTGCAGACAGATGCAAGAGAGGTGCATAAAGAATTAAGAGGGGTGTAGAAAGAGGCAGGAGGGGTGCAGAAATTTGCAAGAGAGGAGCTGAAAGAAGCAAAAGTAGTGCAGAAAGAACCAACAGAGGTGCAGAAAGAGGCAAGAGGGTTGCAGAGAAAGAGGCAAAAGAATTGCAGAAAGAACCAGAAGAGGTGCAGAAAGAGGCAAGAGAGTTGCAGAAACAGGCAAGACAGGTGCATAAAAGGGAACAGTGGTGCAGAAAGAGGCAAGAGACTTGCAGAGAGAGGGAAGAAGGGTACAGAAAGAGGCAAGAGGGGTGCAGAAATAAGCAAAAGCAGTGCAAAAAGAAGCAAGAGAGGTGCAGAAAGAAGTAATCGAGGTGCAGAAAGAGGCAAGATGGATGCAGAAAAAGGGAAGAGAGATACAGAAAGAAGCAAGGGAGGTGCAGAAAGAAGCAACCGAGGTGCAGAAAGAGGCAAGAGGGGTGCAGAAAAAGGCATGAGAGATACAGAAAGAAGCAAGAGCAATGTAGAAAGAACCAACAGAGGTGCAGAAACAGACAAGAGGGATGCAGAAAGAGGCAAGAGAAGAGTAGAAAGAAGCAACAGAGGTGCAGAAGGAGGCAAGAGAACTGCAGAAATATGCAAGAGAGTTGCAGAAACAGGCAAGAGAGGTACAGAAAGAGGGAACAGGGGTGCAGACAGAGGCAAAAGAGGTACAGAAAGAGTTAAGAAGGGTGCGGAAAGAGGCAGAGGGGAGCATAAAGAAGCAAAAGAGATACAGAAAGAAGCAAGAGAAGTACAGAAAGAGGCAAGAGAAGTGCAGAAAGAGTCAAGAGAGGTACAGAAAGACGAAGAAAGGGGCTGATAGAAGCAACAGAAATTAAGAAAGAGGCAACAGAGGTCCAGAAACAGGAAGAAGGGTACAGAAAGAAGCAGGAGCAGTGCAGAAAGAACCATCAGAGGTGCAGAAAGAAGCAAGAGGGGTACAGAAAGAGGCAAGAGAAGTGCAAAAAGAAGCAAAAGAGGATAGAGAAAGAAGCAAGAGGGGTGCATACAAAGGCAAGAGAGGTGCAGAAAGAGGGAAGTGGAATGCAGAAAGATGCAAGAGGGGTACAGAAAGAAGCAAGAGAGGTGCAGAAAGAAGCAAGAGAAGTGCAGAAAGAGGCAAGATAAGTGCTGAAAGAAGTAACAGAGGTGCAGAAGGAGACAAGAGATCTGTAGAAAGATGCAAGAGAGTTGCAGAAACAGGCAAGAGAGGTGCAGAAAGAGGGAACAGGGATGCAGACAGAGGCACGAGAGGTACAGAAAGAGGCAAGAGGAGTGCATAAACAGGCAACAGTAGTGCAGAAAGAAGCAACAGAGGTGCAAAAGGATGCAGGAGAACTGCAGAAAGAGGCGAGCGAGTTCCAGAAACAGGCAAAAGAGATGCAGAAAGAGGCAAGAGGAGTGAGTAAACAGATAGGAGAAGTGCAGAAAGAAGCAATAGAGGTGCAAAAGGAGGCAAGAGAACTGCAGAAAGAGGCAAGAGAGTTGTAGAAACTGGCAAAAGAGGTGCAGAAGGAGGGAACAGGCGTGCAGACAGAGGCAAGAGAGGTACAGAAAGAATTAAGAGGGGTGTAGAACGAGGCAGGAGGGGTGCAGAATTTTGCTAGTGAGGAGCAGAAAGAAGCAAGAGTGGTGTAGAAAGAACCAACAAAGGTGTAGGAAGAGGCAAGAGGGATGCAGAGAAAGAGGCAAGAGAAGTGCAGAAAGCACCAAAAGAGGTGCAGAAAAAGCCAAGAGTACTGCAGAAAGATGCAAGAGATGTGCAGAAAGAGGCAAGAGAGGTGCAGAAACACACAAGAGAGTTGCAGAAACAGGCAAGACAAGTGCAGAAAAAGGAAACAGGGGTGTAGAAAGAGGCAAGAGTGGTGCAGAGAGAGGGAAGAAGGGTACAGAAAGAGGCAAGAGGGGCGCAGAAAGAAGCAAAAGAGGTGCAGAAAGAAGCAAGAGAGGTGCAGAAAGAAGCAACTGAGGTGCAGAAAGAGGAAAGAGGGGTGTAGAAAAAGGCAAGTGAGATGCAGAAACAGACAAGAGGGGTGCAGAAAGAGGCAAAAGAAGTGTAGAAAGAAGCAACTGAGGTGCAGAAGGAGGCAAGAGAACTGCAGAAAGATGCAAGAGAGTTGTAGAAACAGGCTAGAGAGGTGCAGAAAGGGGGAACAGGGGTGCAGACAGAGGCAAGAGAGGTACAGAAAGAGTTAAGAAGGGTGCGGAAAGATGCAAGAGGGGAGCAGAAAGAAGCAAGAAAGATACAGAAAGAAGCAAGAGAATTGCAGAAAGAGGCAAGGGAAGTGCAGAAAGAGGCAAGAGAAGTGCTGAAAGAAGCAACAGAGGTGCAGAAGGAGGCAAGAGAACTGCAGAAAGATGCAAAGAGAGTTGCAGAAATAGGCAAGAGAGGTGCAGAAAGAGGGAACAGGGATGCAGACAGAGGCACGAGAGGTACAGAAAGAGGCAAGAGGAGTGCATAAACAGGCAACAGTAGTGCAGAAAGAAGCAACAGAGGTGCAAAAGGAGGCAGGAGAACTGAAGAAAGAGGCAAGCAAGTTCTAGAAACAGGCAAAAGAGATGCAGAAAGAGGGAACAGGGGTGCAGACAGATGCAAGAGAGGTGCATAAAGAATTAAGAGGGGTGTAGGAAGAGGCAGGAGGGGTGCAGAAATTTGCAAGAGAGGAGCAGAAAGAAGCAAAAATGGTGCAGAAAGAACCAACAGAGGTGCAGAAAGAGGCAAGAGGGATGCAGAGAAAGAGGCAAAAGAATTGCAGAAAGAACCAGAAGAGGTGCAGAAAGAGGCAAGAGAACTGCAGAAAGAGGCAAGAAATGTGCAGAAAGAGGCAAGAGAGGTGCAGAAACAGGCAAGACAGGTGCATAAAAGGGAACAGTGGTGCAGAAAGAGGCAAGAGACTTGCAGAGAGAGGGAAGAAGGGTACAGAAAGAGGCAAAGAGGGTGCAGAAATAAGCAAAAGTAGTGCAAAAAGAAGCAAGAGAGGTGCAGAAAGAAGTAATCGAGGTGCAGAAAGAGGCAAGATGGATGCAGAAAAAGGGAAGAGAGATACAGAAAGAAGCAAGAGAAGTGCAAAAAGAAGCAAAAGAGGATAGAGAAAGAAGCAAGAGGGGTGCATACAAAGGCAAGAGAAGAGAGGTGCAGAAAGAGGAAGTGGAATGCAGAAAGATGCAAGAGGGGTACAGAAAGAGGCAAGAGAGGTGCAGAAAGAAGCAAGAGAAGTGCAGAAAGAGGCAAGATAAGTGCTGAAAGAAGTAACAGAGGTGCAGAAGGAGACAAGAGATCTGTAGAAAGATGCAAGAGAGTTGCAGAAACAGGCAAGAGAGGTGCAGAAAGAGGGAACAGGGATGCAGACAGAGGCACGAGAGGTACAGAAAGAGGCAAGAGGAGTGCAAAAACAGGCAACAGTAGTGCAGAAAGAAGCAACAGAGGTGCAAAAGGATGCAGGAGAACTGCATAAAGAGGCAAGCGAGTTCCAGAAACAGGCAAAAGAGATGCAGAAAGAGGCAAGAGGAGTGAGTAAACAGATAGGAGAAGTGCAGAAAGAAGCAATAGAGGTGCAAAAGGAGGCAAGAGAACTGCAGAAAGAGGCAAGAGAGTTGTAGAAACTGGCAAAAGAGGTGCAGAAGGAGGGAACAGGCGTGCAGACAGAGGCAAGAGAGGTACAGAAAGAATTAAGAGGGGTGTAGAACGAGGCAGGAGGGGTGCAGAATTTTGCTAGTGAGGAGCAGAAAGAAGCAAGAGTGGTGTAGAAAGAACCAACAAAGGTGTAGGAAGAGGCAAGAGGGATGCAGAGAAAGAGGCAAGAGAAGTGCAGAAAGCACCAAAAGAGGTGCAGAAAAAGCCAAGAGTACTGCAGAAAGATGCAAGAGATGTGCAGAAAGAGGCAAGAGAGGTGCAGAAACACGCAAGAGAGTTGCAGAAACAGGCAAGACAAGTGCAGAAAAAGGAAACAGGGGTGTAGAAAGAGGCAAGAGTGGTGCAGAGAGAGGGAAGAAGGGTACAGAAAGAGGCAAGAGGGGGGCAGAAAGAAGCAAAAGACGTGCAGAAAGAAGCAAGAGAGGTGCAGAAAGAAGCAACTGAGGTGCAGAAAGAGGAAAGAGGGGTGTAGAAAAAGGCAAGTGAGATGCAGAAACAGACAAGAGGGGTGCAGAAAGAGGCAAAAGAAGTGTAGAAAGAAGCAACTGAGGTGCAGAAGGAGGCAAGAGAACTGCAGAAAGATGCAAGAGAGTTGTAGAAACAGGCTAGAGAGGTGCAGAAAGGGGGAACAGGGGTGCAGACAGAGGCAAGAGAGGTACAGAAAGAGTTAAGAAGGGTGCGGAAAGATGCAAGAGGGGAGCAGAAAGAAGCAAGAAAGATACAGAAAGAAGCAAGAGAATTGCAGAAAGAGGCAAGGGAAGTGCAGAAAGAGGCAAGAGAAGTGCTGAAAGAAGCAACAGAGGTGCAGAAGGAGGCAAGAGAACTGCAGAAAGATGCAAGAGAGTTGCAGAAATAGGCAAGAGAGGTGCAGAAAGAGGGAACAGGGATGCAGACAGAGGCACGAGAGGTACAGAAAGAGGCAAGAGGAGTGCATAAACAGGCAACAGTAGTGCAGAAAGAAGCAACAGAGGTGCAAAAGGAGGCAGGAGAACTGAAGAAAGAGGCAAGCAAGTTCTAGAAACAGGCAAAAGAGATGCAGAAAGAGGGAACAGGGGTGCAGACAGATGCAAGAGAGGTGCATAAAGAATTAAGAGGGGTGTAGGAAGAGGCAGGAGGGGTGCAGAAATTTGCAAGAGAGGAGCAGAAAGAAGCAAAAGTGGTGCAGAAAGAACCAACAGAGGTGCAGAAAGAGGCAAGAGGGATGCAGAGAAAGAGGCAAAAGAATTGCAGAAAGAACCAGAAGAGGTGCAGAAAGAGGCAAGAGAACTGCAGAAAGAGGCAAGAAATGTGCAGAAAGAGGCAAGAGAGGTGCAGAAAGAGGCAAGAGAGTTGCAGAAACAGGCAAGACAGGTGCATAAAAGGGAACAGTGGTGCAGAAAGAGGCAAGAGACTTGCAGAGAGAGGGAAGAAGGGTACAGAAAGAGGCAAGAGGGGTGCAGAAATAAGCAAAAGCAGTGCAAAAAGAAGCAAGAGAGGTGCAGAAAGAAGTAATCGAGGTGCAGAAAGAGGCAAGATGGATGCAGAAAAAGGGAAGAGAGATACAGAAAGAAGCAAGAGAGGTGCAGAAAGAAGCAACCGAGGTGCAGAAAGAGGCAAGAGGGGTGCAGACAAAGGGATGAGAGATACAGAAAGAAGCAAGAGCAATGTAGAAAGAACCAACAGAGGTGCAGAAACATATGAGAGGGGTTCAGAAAGAGGCAAGAGAAGTGTAGAAAGAAGCAACAGGGGTGCAGGAGGAGGCAAGAGAACTGCAGAAAGATGCACGAGAGTTGCAGAAACAGGCAAGAGAGGTACAGAATGAGTTAAGAAGGGTGCGGAAAGAGGCAAGAGTAGAGCAGAAAGAAGCAAGAGAACTGCAGAAAGAGGTAAGAGAGTTGCAGAAACAGGCAAGAGAGGTGCAGAAAGAGGGAACAGGGGTGCAGACAGAGGCAATAGAGGTACAGAAAGAGTTAAGAAGGGTGCAGAAAGAGGCAAAAGGGGTGCAGAAAGACGCAACAGAAGTGCAGAAAGAAGCAAGAGAGTTACAGAAAGAAACAACAGAGGTGCAGAAAGAGGCAAGAGGGGTGCAGAAAGAAGCAACAGAGGTGGAGAAGGAGGCAAGAGAGTGCAGAAAGAGTCGAGAGAAGTGTAGAAAGTTGCAAGAGGGATGCAGAAATTAGCAAGAGATGTGCACAAAGTAGCAACAGCGGTGCATAAAGGGGGATGAGGAGTGCAGAAAGAGGCAAGAAGGGTGCAGAAATTTGCAAGAGAGGTGCAGAAAGAGGCAAGAGGGGTGCAGAAAGAAGCAATTGAAGTGCAGAAAGAAGCAACAGAGGCGCAGAAAGAGGCAAGAGGGGTGCAGAAAGAAGCAACAGAGGTGCAGAAGGAGGCAAGAGAGTACAGGAAGAGGTGAGAGAAGTGCAGAAAGAAGCAAAAGAGGTGCAGAAAGTGGCAGGAGAGGTGCAGAAAGATGCAATAGAGGTGCAGAAAGTTGCAAGAGGGGTACAGCAATTTGCAAGAGATGTGCACAAAGAAGCAAAAGAGGTGCAGAAAGGGGGAAGAGAAGTGCAGAAAGAGGCAAGAAGGGTGCAGAAATTTGCAAGAGATTTGCAAAAAGAAGCAAGAGCAGTGCAGAAAGAACCAACAGAGGTGCAGAAAGAGACAAAACATCAAAATTGCCCGGAAGACCTTCATCGCTTTGCAGTTAACCCAGGCAGGGAGCGCCCCAAAAGTACTGTACCAGATCCTTAAAGCTTTCATGAACCCTAAAGGGTGTGATCTGGAAGAACCCCCCTCCCAAGCCTTATGTGACACCATTGGGGAATACTTTGAGCAGAAAATCGAGGTTATCTATGACAAGATTCTGACAGCTGGTAGCACGAGATCTGCCACAACATATAAACACCTCCCTGACATAAAGGGGACACCTTTGATGAGTTCCCCCCCTGACTTCTGAAGAGGTGGAAATCTTATTACATACTGTTAGATCAGGCTCTCCTCTAGATGTTGTACCAGCCAAAATATTGGCAAGCCTCGCAAAACAACTGTCTGCCCCTTTCTGCTCCCTTTTGAATGCATCACTAAAGGAAGGTCATTTACCTTCTGAATGGAAGGCAGCACAGGTCATCCCATTACGAAAAAACACTAAGGCCTCTATGAAAGATCTAGCTAATTTGCGACCTATATCCCTACTACCGCTTCTGAGCAAAATGCTGGAAAAACACATTATTAAGCATCTATCAGCTTATGTCGAAGCGTCAGATTGTCTGGATATGTCACAATCAGGCTTCAGGCCGAAATATAGTACGCAGACAGCCCTAGTGGCAGTCACGGACAATATCAGGCTAGCACTAGATAGAGGTCAAGCCACTCTACTGGTGCTGTTAGATCTCTCGGCGGCGTTCGACACCGTCAACCACCGAATTCTGCTCAGGAGATTAGAGGAATCAGGGTTAAAAGAAAAGGCCTTGCAGTGGATGACCAGCTTCCTTTCTGACCACTCCCAGACAGTTAGTCTGGGTCCTTATAGGTCTAAGTCCAAGAAGTTGTCCAAGGAAGTCCCACAGGGATCTTGTTTAAGCCCTACCTTATTCAACATCTATGTAGCTCCCTTGGCCAATCTTATGAGGACATATGGATTTGTTCCAATATCCTATGCGGATGACACCCAGCTTACCTTCTCCTTTGATAAACACTCCACAACAGCCTAGACCAACTTCTCAACTGGCATGCTAGCAATATCTCAGTGGATGTGTACTAGCTATCTCCAACTAAATGCCGGGAAAACAGAGATTATGTTTTTTGGAGAGTCCACCGTGCTGTAGACACCAGAAAGGTGGCCTGGGGAGTTGGGTGCCCCTCCCACCTCGAAGGGATCAGTAAAGAATCTAGGGGTGCGCATTGAGCAGAGTCTAAACATGAAGGAGCAGGTGTCTCAAACGGTAAGTTCATGTTTTCATGTATTGAGTCTGCTGAGACGAGTATTTCCGTTTCTTCCAGACCATACACGGAAAACTCTCATTCAGACATTAGTCCTGAGTCGTTTTGACTACTGCAATGCTCTACTGATATCAGCCAATGAGGCCTTGTTAGATCGCTTGCAGGTAGTTCAAAACACAGCAGCGCGTTTAGTACTGAATGCTCCCTATAGATCTCCGTCGAACCCGCTATTGCGGCAGCTGCACTGGCTTCCGGTGCGCAAGCGAATAAAATTCAAGATTTGCTGCATCACCCATAAGGCAGTACATGGAAACGGCCCAACATATTTGGCGGAGAAGCTTAGTGAATACACTCCCCTTAGAGACCTGCGATCCAGCTCTAAATCCCTTCTTAAAGTCCCTCGCATCAACAAGGCCAGGACCGGGGGGAAGGCTTTTTCCTACCTTGCCCCACGGAACTGGAATTCGCTCCCGCTTACATTGAGGCAGTGTACGGACCATATCCTTTTTAGAAAGTCCTTGAAAACATTCCTGTTCTAGATGTCTCATACAGTATCAGCACTCTCTTATTCGTCCGCAAGCACAGAGATACCCCTACGGGGCTGATTCAGGTGCTATATAAATAAATAAATAAAAATAAATAAAATGCAGAAAGAGGCAAGAGAAGTACAGAAAGAAGAAAAAAGGGTGCAGAAAGAGGCAAGAGGTGTGCAGAAATAGGCAGGAGAGGTGCAGAAAGAGCCAAGAGGGGTGCAGAAATTTGCAAGAGAGGTTCTGAAAGAAGCAAGAGAAGTGCAGAAAAAAGCAAGAGAAGTGCAGAAAGAAGCAACAGAGTTGCAGAAAGAGGCAAGAGGGGTGAAGAAAGAGGCAAGAGAAGTAAAGAAAAAAGCTACAGAGGTGCAGAATGAGGTACAAGAGGTGCAGAAAGAAGCAAGAGAGATACAGAAAGAAGCAAGAGAAGTGCAGAAAAAGGCAAGAGAGGTTCAGAAAGAGGCAAAGGGGTGAAGACATTTGCAAGAGAGGTTCAGAAATAAGCAAGAGAGGTACAGAAAGAAGCAAGAGATATGCAGAAGGAGGCAAGAGACCTGCAGAGAGGCAAGAGAGTTGCAGAAACAACAGGCAAGAGAGGTGCAGAAAGAGGGAACAGGGGTGCAGACAGAGGCAAGAGAGGAACATAAAGAGTTAAGAAGGGTGCAGAAAGAGGCAAGAGGGGTGCAGAAAGAAGATATAAAAGTGCAGAAAGAAGCAAGAGAAGTGCTGAAAGAAACAACAGAGGTGCAGAAAGAGGCAAGGGGGTGCAGAAAGAAGAAGCAACAGAGGTGCAGAAGGAGGCAAAAGAGTCGCAGAACAGTCAAAAGAGATACAGAAAAAAGCAAGAGCAGTGTAGAAAGAACCAACTGAGGTAGAGAAAGAGGCAAGAGGGGTGGTGAAAGAGGTTAGAGAAGTGCAGAAAGAAGCAAAAGAGGTGCAGAAAGAGGCAAGAGGTGTGTAGAAAGAGGCAAGACAGGTGCAGAAAGATGCAATAGGGGTATATAAATTTGCAGGAGAGGTGCAGAAAGAAGCAAGAGAGCTGCAGAAAGAAGCAAGAGAAGTGCACAAGGAAGCAACAGAGGTGCAGATAGAGGGAAGAAGAGTGTAGAACGAAGCAACCGAGGTGCAGAAGGAAGCAGGAGAACTGCAGAAAGATGCAAGAGAGTTGTAGAAACAGGCTAGAGAGGTGCAGAAAGAGGGAACAGGGGTGCAGACCGAGGCAAGACAGGTACAGAAAAAGTTAAGAAGGGTGCGGAAATAGGCAAGAGGGGAGCAGAAAGAAGCAAGAGAGATACAGAAAGAAGCAAGAGAAGTGCAGAAAGAGGCAAGGGAAGTGCAGAAAGAGGCAAGAGAAGTGCTGAAAGAAGCAACAGAGGTGTAGAAGGAGACAAGAGATCTGCAGAAAGATGAAAGAGAGTTGCAGAAACAGGCAAGAGAGGTGCAGAAAGAAGGAACAGGGATGCAGACAGAGGCACAAGAGGTAAAGAAAGAGGCAAAAGGAGTGCATAAACAGGCAAGAGTAGTGCAGAAAGAAGCAACAGAGGTGCAAAAGAAGGCAGGAGAACTGCAGAAAGAGGCAAGCGAGTGCTAGAAACAGGCAAAAGAGATGCAGAAAGAGGGAACAGGGGTGCAGACAGAGGCAAGAGAGGTACATAAAGAATTAAGAGGGGTGTAGAAAGAGGCAGGAGGGGTGCAGAAATTTGCAAGAGAGGAGCAGAAAGAAGTAAGAGTAGTGCAGAAAGAACCAACAGAGGTGCAGAAAGAGGCAAGAGGGATGCAGAGAAAGAGGCAAAAGAATTGCAGAAAGAACCAAAAGAGGTGCAGAAAGAGGCAAGAGAACTGCAGAAAGAGCAAGAGATGTGCAGAAAGAGGCAAGAGAGGTGCAGAAAGAGGCAAGAGAGTTGCAGAAACAGCCAAGACAGGTGCAGAAAAGGGAACAGGGGTGGGCAAGAGAGGTGCAGAGAGAGGGAAGAAGGGAACAGAAAGAGGCAAGAGGGGTGCAGAAAGAAGCAAAAGCAGTGCAGAAAGAAGCAAGAGAGGTGCAGAAAGAAGCAATCGAGGTGCAGAAAGAGGCAAGAGGGGTGCAGAAAAAGGGAAGAGAATTACAGAAAGAAGCAAGAGAGGTGCAGAAAGAAGCAACCGAGGTGCAGAAAGAGGCAAGAGGGGTGCAGAAAAAGGCAAGAGAGATACAGAAAGAAGCAAGAGCAAAGGAGAAAGAACCAACAGAGGTGCAGAAACAGACAGGAGGGATGCAGAAAGAGGCAAGAGAAGTGTAGAAAGAAGCAACAGAGGTGCAGAAGGAGGCAAGAGAACTGCAGAAAGATGCAAGAGAGTTGCAGAAACAGGCAAGAGAGGTACAGAAAGAAGGAACAGGTGTGCAGACAGAGGCAAGAGAGGTACAGAAAGATTTAAGAAGGGTGCGTAAAGAGGCAAGAGTGGAGCAGAAAGAAGCAAGAGAGATACAGAAAGAAGCAAGAGAACTTCAGAAAGAGGCAAGAGAGTTGCAGAAACAGGCAAGAGGGGTACAAAGAGACGCAAAAGAGGTACAGAAAGAGTTAGGAAGGGTGTGGAAAGAGGCAAGAGGGGTGCAGAATGATGCAACAGAAGTGCAGAAAGAAGCAAGAGAGGTGCAGAAAGAAACAACAGAAGTGCAGAAAGAGGCAAGAGGGGTGCAGAAAGAAGCAACAGAGGTGGAGAAGGAGGCAAGAGAGTGCAGAAAGAGGCGAGAGAAGTACAGAAAGTCGCAAGAGGGGTGCAGAAATTTGCTAGAGATGAGCACAAAGAAGCAACAGAGGTGCATAAAGGGGGATGTGGAGTGCATAAATAGGCAAGAAGGGTGCAGACATTTGCAAGAGAGGTACAGAAAGAGGCAAGAGGGGTACAGAAAGAAGCAAGAGAACTGCAGAAAGAAGCAACAGAGGCGCAGAAAGAGGCAAGAGGGGTGCAGAAAGAAGCAACAGAGGTGCAGAAGGAGGAAAGAGAGTACAGGAAGAGGTGAGAGAAGTGCAGAAAGAAGCAAAAGAGGTGAGGAAAGTGGCAAGAGAGGTGCAGAAAGATGCAAGAGAGGTATAGAAAGTTGCAAGAGGGGTACAGCAATTTGCAAGAGATGTGCACAAAATAGCGAAAGAGGTGCAGAAAGGGGAAGAGGAGTGCAGAAAGAGGCAAGAAGGGTGCAGAAATTTGCAAGAGATGTGCAAAAAGAAGCAAGAGCAGTGCAGAAAGAACCAACAGAGCTGCAGAAAGAGGCAAAAGTCATGCAGAAATAGGCAAGAGAAGTACAGAAAGAAGACAAAAAGGGTGCAGAAAGAGGCAAGAGGTGTGCAGAAATAGGCAGGAGAGGTTCAGAAAGAGCCAAGAGGGGTGCAGAAACTTGCAAGAGAGGTTCTTAAAGAAGCAAGAGAAGTGCAGAAAGAAGCAAGAGAAGTGCAGAAAGAAGCAACAGAGTTGCAGAAAGAGGCAAGAGGGGTGAAGAAAGAGGCTAGAGAAGTACAGAAAAAAGCTACAGAGCTGCAGAAAGAAGTACAATAGGTGCAGAAAGAAGCAAGAGAGATACAGAAAGAAGCGAGAGAAGTACAGAAAAAGGCAAGAGAGGTGCAGAAAGAGGCAAAAGGGGTGAAGACATTTGCAAGAGAGGTTCAGAAATAAGCAAGAGAGGTACAGAAAGAAGCAAGAGATGTGCAGAAGAAGGCAAGAGAACTGCAGAGAGGCAAGAGAGTTGCAGAAACAGGCAAGAGAGGTGCAGAAAGAGGGAACAGGGGTGCAGACAGAGGCAAGAGAGGAACAGAAAGAGTTAAGAAGGGTGCAGAAAGAGGCAAGAGGGGTGCAGAAAGAAGACATAGAAGTGCAGAAAGAAGCAAGAGAAGTGTGAAAAGAAACAACAGAGGTGCAGAAAGAGGCAAAGGGGTGCAGAAAGAAGAAGCAACAGAGGTACAGAAGGAGGCAAGAGAGTCGCAGAACAGTCAAAAGAGGTACAGAAAAAAGCAAGAGCAGTGTAGAAAGAACCAACTGAGGTGGAGAAAGAGACAAGAGGGGTACCGAAAGAGGTTAGAGAAGTACAGAAAGAAGCAAAAGAGGTGCAGAAAGAGGCAAGAGGTGTGCAGAAAGAGGCAAGACAGGTGCAGAAAGATGCAATAGGGGTACATAAATTTCCAAGAGAGGTGCAGAAAGAAGCAAGAGAGGTGCAGCAAGAGAAGAGCACAAGGAAGCAACAGTGGTGCAGATAGAGGGAAGAGGAGTGCAGAAAGAGGCAAGAGGGGTGCAAAAATGTGCAAGAAAGATGCAGAAAGAAGGAAGAGCAGTGCAGAAAGAACCAACAGAGATGCAGAAAGAGGCAAGAGTCATGCTTAAAGAGGCAAGAGAAGTGCAGAAAGAAGTAAGAGAGGTGCAGAAAGAGGCAAGAGGGGTGCAGAAATAGGTAGGAGAGGAGCAGAAAGAGCCAAGAGCAGTACAGAAATGTGCAAAAGAGGTGCTGAAAGAAGCAAGAGAGGTGCAGAAAGAAGCAAGAGAAGTGCAGAAAGAAGCAACAGAGTTGCAGAACAAGGCAAGAGGGGTGCAGAAAGAGGCAAGAGAAGTGCAGAAAGAAGCAACAGAGGTGCAGAAAGAGGTATAAGAGGTGCATAAAGAAGCAAGTGTGATACAGAAAGAAGCAAGAGAATTGGAGAAAGAAGCAAGAGAGGTGCATAAAGAGGCAAGAGAGGTACAGAAAGAAGCAAGAGAGTTGCAGAAACAGGCAACAGTGGTGCAGAAAGAGGTGAGAGGGGTGCAAAAAGAAGCAAGAGAGGTGCAGAAAGAGGCATGAGAGGTGCACAAAGAGGGAGGAAGGGTGCAAAAAGAAGCAAAAGGGGTGCAGAAATAGGCAAGAAAACTGCAGAAATAGACAAGAGAGTTGCAGAAACAGGCAAAAGAAGTGCAGACGGAGGGAACAGGGATGCAGAAAGAGGCAAGAGGGGTACAGAATGACGGAAGATGGGTGCAGAAAGAGGCAAGAGGGGTACAGAAAGAAGCAACAGAAGTGGAGAAAGAGGCAAGAGAGTTGCAGAAACAGGCACGAGAGGTGCATTAAAAGGGAACAGGGGTGCAGAAAGAGGCTAGAGAGATGCAGAAAGAGGAAGAAGGGTGAAGAAAGAGGCAATGGGGTGCAGAAAGAAGCAAGAGAAGTGCAGACAAAAGCAAGAGAAGTGCAGAAAGAAGCAACAGATGTGCAGAAAGAGGCAAGAGGGGTACAGAAAGTGGCAAGAGAAGTGTAGAAAGAAGTAGAAGATGTGCAAAAGGAGGCAAGAGAAGTGCAGAAAGAGGCAAGAGAGTTGCAGAAACCATGAAAAGAGGTGCAGAAAGAAGCAAGAGCAGTGCAGAAAGAACCAACAGAGGTGGAAAAAGAGGCAAGAGGGGTACAAAAAGAGGCAAGAGAAGTACAGAAAGAAGCAAAAGAGGTGCAGAAAGAGGCAAGAGGGTTGCAGAAAGAGGCAAGAGAGGTGCAGAAAGATGCAAGAGGGGTGCAGAAATTTGCAAGAGAGATACCTAAAGAAGCAAGAGAGATACAGAAAGAAGCAAGAGAAGTGTACAAAGAAGCAACAGAGGTGCATAAAGAGGGAAGAAGAGTGCAGAAAAAGGCAAGAGGGGTGCAGACATTTGCAAGAGAGGTGCAGAAAGACTCAAGAGCAGTGCAGAAAGAACCAACAGAGGTGCAGAAAGAGGCAAGAGGGATGCAGAAAGTGGCAAGAGGGGTTCAGAAATTTGCAAGAAAGGCCCCTAAATAAGCAAGAGCAGTGCAGAAAGAACCAACAGAGGTGCAGAAACAGACAAGAGGGGTGCAGAAAGAGGCAAGAGAAGTGCTGAAAGAAGCAAAAGAAGTGCAGAAAGAGTAAAGAGAGGTACAGAAAGAGGAAGAAAGATGCTGATAGAAGCAACAGAAATGAAGAAAGAGGTAACAGAAGTCCAAAAACAGGAAGAAAGGTACGGAAAGAAGCAAGAGCAGTAAAGAAAGAACCAACAGAGGTGGAAAAAGAGGCACGAGGGGTGCAAAAAGAGGCAAGAGAAGTACAGAAAGAAGCAAAAGAGGTGCAGAAAGAGGCAAGAGGGGTGCAGAAAGAGGCAAGAGAGGTGCAGAAAGATGCAAGAGGGGGCAGAAATTTGCAAGAGTATTGACAGGATACCTGCATATGCGAGAGCGGGAGATCGTGAACACAAGCTGAGGCGCATGGAGTCCGAATACATCATCCGACTTCAAAGAAAAATTCGCTGTGGCCTCAACCATGATGAGAATCTCCATGTGCACCTAGGGTAGTGGATACGTACAATACCTATGGCGACCTTCTATGCTTTGGACACTAACTGTTTCCTTTGTCATATAAAGTGCGGCGCAGCAGGAATAGAGAGTGAACTTCGAATGATAACACCCTGGTTTTTTAGGTCTCGCCTGAGCCAGCGCATGCGCTGCTCTGCGAGACATTTAGAAAGCGGGTTTTCAAAGTGCTACCACAGGCATTTTGGTGGCCTCAAGCTTGCGTGCCATCTGTCTTTCCTCCTGTCACGGGTCATTAAGTGGATCGCGATCGCGATGCCCTTTCACTTTTGCGGCGTGCGTGCGTGCATACAACTCCTGGTTTCCTTTTGCCGTCACGCGTGCCTCGCTTCAATGCCCCTCCCCCTCCCCCACCACAGAGCACGTCTCGCAGCTTGTTTTTTTTTTTTTTTAACTTTGAGATTATCCCACTTCTGCAACCCACCCTGCAGTTTCTTTTCTTTTGCATGGCTCGCCAAACTCAATTTTTTAATATTCAATTTTTTTAAGTAGCGCAGCACGCCTCTCTTAATCTTAAACAATGGCGGCCGCGCGGCTCTCCCAACTCGGATTTTTCATTATTTTAATTTTTTTTGAGCAGCGCAGCATGCCGTTTTTCTTTTCTTGTTTTCCATTTGATGCCACTAAAATAAAAAAAACATCACTGTTAGCCATTTCTAATTCTACATATCACTGCTGCTTCATTTCTCTTGGACATGGAAACAGCTGAGTTAAAGTGCGTTTCTCAGCGTGTTGCCTTTTAAGTAAAAACCCTGGATACCGTCCAGATTTGCGGGGTGTGAACAGCAAAGCGCATCCCGACTGGTATTTCTAATTACAGTCTCTGATGCGGCGGCACACTTCCTCTCTCGCCAACAGCTTGGAGTAGAAGCGCCTCTGAGTCGTTCAATCAGTCCCGCAACCATTAAGCAAGTGTTAAAATCCGGAGCAAGATCAATTACCAAATAAACAATGACAGCTTCCAGTGAGTTATTTTAGGTTAAACTACTCGCCTTTACCTTCTTCCGCAGTCATTCTCTGAACTCAGTAATCTCATCCTTTACACCCCACAAAATGTAAGTGCTAGGATCTGACAGGTTTAAACCCCGAGCTTTATCTCAGTTTATGCTCTCTGTACTTAAATGTATCAACCTCAATGAAACTTTCTGTACATAAACCAATCAACATCCCTGTGCTTTTCGTTTGGCAATTTATTTGCACCAGGGCACAAGTTCTAAACAAGCATTGGCATAGCCAATAGGTCTCGCCTTTGGGACCTTATAAGTGTTTAGGCATGCAACAGTTGATGTTGTTGCACCAAGGATATTGTGCTGCATAACTAAATACTTATAAGGTCCCAAAAGCGAGACCTATTGGCTATGCCAATGCTTGTATTAATGTTTTGCTTTATTTTCTATTAGTTGATTTAATTATGGGAATATTATTATTATCACTTATTCACGGGGAGAGGAGTAAGATGAGAGATCAGCAGGGATTACAGGGACACGACTTTGCAGTGTATTGTCCAGAAATTATGCCACTAGGCAGATGACACAAGAAGTCAACAAGATGCCTCCTACCTGAAATGTGCAGTTCAAAAAGCACTGTTATTACAGCAACACTGTTGGTTGTCATGCTCACTGGAGCAAGTATGGAGAAATTACAGGTTCGCGGCATAATTGTTGTCTTTTGAATCATCAACATACCAGTAATAGGACAGGCACTGGCCTCAAGCACATGTGAGATGAAGTTATATGCTAACAATCACATGAATTATAATTCCATTATACGTTTTTTCTGAAAATGTTTCCTGAAAATGTTTATCAATTGCTATCTACAATTGCATTTGAAACTGTGTATTTACTGTGTTAAAAATAAGCGTGTGGTTAAAACCAAATGGTAGTCTGTTTTCCCGTGCTATCTATGAACTGAAAGTATCTCATGCTCCTGAAAGTAGGTCTTTTATGTTTATTATCATTTGGATGCATTGAAAATGAAGCACTTCCGGGTGTAGGAAGTGACTTTGACAAAGACCGTTCAGGTTGAAATGCGTCAGTCAATAAACTAACTTTTTCTTCATGAAACCCCCGAGTGCGGCTTTTCCTTGTGCAGAGATGTAAGGACTTCTTGATTTATACCCTGGTCCTGCGCCCGCCTTGCCAGCACCAACCCCGTATGGTGGATGCGGCGAGAGGTAACAGCAGGAGCTGTTTGCAGTGATATATATATATATATATATATATATATATATATATATATATATATATATATATATCGCAGCTCCATCCAAAAGGATACGATGCACTCACGGGGTTAAAACCAATATTTATCAAACGCAGTCATCTCAGACATGTTTCGGCATGATGCCTTTCTCAATTATTAAACTGCTAAAATATGTCTTATAGTGTTTGGTTGGCTTATGAGCCATGTCACCACTTCTCATTGGTGGGCTCACAGCCAATGGGAGGACTACAGTCCTTCTGGCTGCTATTCCCCAGCTGCGTTGTGTCCCGGCATCCACATTGTACCGGCGATCACATAAGTCAAGAATTCATCCATGATGGGAAATATCATTAATCCCCGATGGGCCAATTCTGATAACAGTGTAAAGGCCTTAGACACACCGCTGGCCGTTTCCTTAATGCAGTCCCTCCTTGCCCCCCGTTGGAGGCCAAAGTTCTAATAACACCAGATGAGCCCCTCGCCAACCGCTAGGTGTAACAAGTGACTTGCCTGCAGGCGTCGGTCGAATGGCTCGGCGTCCTCGGGCATCATTTACTCTGTAGACCAAGGGGGACGCTACGTGGTAGGACATTTGTGCTGACACAGTGATCCCACACAAAAAATGCATTTGAGGTTTGCAGGGGATTCTGGGTAGGAAAACGTTGGGGGATCCACGCAAGCCATACCTCACTAGATGTCCCAGCATTTTTAGTTTTCAGAAATGTGTGGGTTTGGAAGGTTTCCCAAGATGGCCGCGAGCCCCGGGCCAAAAAACCAAGCCCTCCCCTGCAAAACCAGGTAGTTTTATGATAGATAATTTTGAAGACTCCACAGTATGATTTGGGCCATTTCCTATTGCAGCCACTATGCCTACCCACAAAAGTGAGGAACCATTTTTATCAGGAGACCTGGGGGAACGCTTGGTGGTAGGAAATTTGTGTCAGCCCGGTGGTAAAGAAAATTAGATTTCTTTTAGCTAAATTTGAAATTTGCAGGAGATTCTGGGTAGGGAATCTTTGGGGGATCCACGCAAGCCATACCTCACTGGAATCCCCAGGGTGTCTATATTTCAGAAATGTGTGGGTTTGGTAGGTTTCCCTGAATGGCTGCTGAGCCCGGGGCCAAAAACAGAGGTGCCCCCCCCCTTGCAAAACCAGGTAATTTTGTGATAGGTAATTTTGAACTCTCCACAATACTTTTAGGGACTTGCCTGTCGCGGGCACTAGACCTACCCATACAAGTGAGGTAACATTTTTCTCGGAAGACTTTGGGGAATGCGGGGTGATTGGAATTTTGTGGATCCACACAGATCCCAGAACTTTCCATCACTGAATTTATTTTTACAAAGTTTGAGGTTTGCAAGGAATTCTGGGTAACAGAACCTGGTGAGAGTCAGACAAGTCACCCCATCCTGAATTCCCCTGCGTGTCTAGTTTTCAAAAATGTATAGGTTTGCTAGGTTTCCCTAGGTGCCAGCAGAGCTAGGGTTCAAAATCTACATCTAGGCACTTTGCAAACAAGCATTTGCAATGCAATCGGTCTCGCCTTTGGGACCTTATATGTATTTAGCTATGCAGCACATTAGCCTGGGTGCTGAAACATCTACTGTTCTTTAACATGGAGGGAAAGTAAACACCAAACTGCGTGACATGCCAGGTATAGGAACACATGGAGAGCAATATTGCCTTTCAGCGGGAAATGGTATAATCCAAAGCTCTGTTTTTAATATAAAATCATGGCCTTTGGTGGTCATATCACTGAAAATACAAGATTTGAAAAAAATATTATTGTCTACGGGTGCTCGTGGAAGGCAATTTCTATGGACTGGAATCTAGAGAATGCTAAAGTGATTCTGGTATTTTACTGACCTCTGCTGGTTGTTTTCTATCAAGAAAGTTAAATAGAGGCAGTTGCCAGAAAAATAAGAAAAGGAAAGTCCCTCAGCAGAAAGCAATTCTGGTATTTTACTGACCCCTACTGGTCGTTTTCTATCAAGACAGTTAAATAGAGGCAGTTGAACAGAAAAAAAAGTCCATAAGCGGAAGCAGACAAGTCCTAGGGCTGATCTCCAGAGCCCACAAAGTACATACACATATAAGTATAAACTAAAGTATATACAAGAGGACTTGAATGATAAGAAATGGGCTGGCTTAAAGCCCACACTAAGTAAAATTACTGTATACAATATGTCTTTGACAACAAATGACTAAAGTCTGGGGGAGCGACCTAAAAAGGTACACAATCAAAACAAAATCCTTCTGCTTTGAACATGGTTGCCTGTTAAGATTATATTATGGCTTACCAATTCTGACCTATCATACAATCTCACCTTTTGAGGAAAAAGCCTTACTATGAATCTCACAGACCATCACATTAGCCAACTTTCACCTACTGCCCACAGGTAACATGTCAGCTGCCCAGTCCAATGTTTTGCCACACAAGCTGCCCAGCCTATGGAACCACAGCTGATCTTGTCAGTTGAAACAAAAATAAAAAGAATTCCTCTTTACAAACCTATGGAATAAAGTCAAAAAGTCAAAAACCTATTGTTCAGCGAGGATGTGTGACACAAATAGTTCAAGCTATCACTTTAGAAAAAAAAATAATAGGATGGGCACCAAAGCATTAAATTGAAAGTATTGTAAAGGTTATATGGAACATTGTAAAACCACACTGGTCTGCTTTGCACTGTTATGGTGAAGCTTCATCTTGCCTTTCTGAAGGGAACCTGAGCCTTATGTAAGTCTCATAGTACCAGGCAACAGGCATTGTTGGATGGAATCTTTCCAGCACTTGCATGTTTTCCTCATTTTATTTTACCTGGGTTTTTGTAATGCGCTTAAATGTCTATGAGGGTTTCAGTGGTCCCTTTACCCAAGAATTCACGCTTAGAAAGGACATGAATGGCCATTTGGAAACCACGCTTTCCATTTGATCTTGCAATGGATTCAGTCAGGTGTTTGTATAGGACGTTGGGGTTAAGAGGCTCAGCCCATGCAAGTCATGCTGGCATTCCCCACTAAACAAAGTGATAAACGTGATAAACACTCTAATTGCCACATTGTTCAATTTATAAATAAAGGTAATCCATTATCAGTCAGATTAAAACATTATTAAACACAACAGAATATTGGTGTACTTTTAGTTTCAACAACTGACAGCATCATGAATCAACACTACCATCTGACTAAAACACAGACCAAAAGCACCGAGTACTCACACTTGGAACAACCGAGGATGAGCAGGAGTTCATCCCATGACGAGGTTGTACATGTTAATTCGCTACAACACAACATGGAATATTTGCAGCTCTTTATTGAACTCTCCAAGTATTTGCGTTATGATTACAGTTTACAAGATCATTCAGGACAGCATCGAAACCCCTCAAATATGTGCACATGCAAACTGCTTGCACCCAAATGACTGCAATTTACAAATTAGCTGTAAAGTGGCCAAATCATAATCCCTCACGTCACCATATTTTGTACTAGAATGCGATACCTTTCTACTCACGCTAGCAAAGAGACCTTCCTCCACCAGCTTCCAATGTAGACTCACCGGGTAATGACAATACAGCAATGGCAGCCTCCAAAATTACTTAACATTCCCTGAAGTGGTGTCCTCAAATGTATACTACACCATGTACTATATATGTACTATACAATGAGCAGCAGCGACTAGGAGTACTACCGAATAGGAAGCAGCAGCGCTGTGCAGAATGTTTACTCTTACATCTTTTCTGCAGTCGCCTTTCTGGCTGCAGAGGAGGCACAGGCAGGTGTTATAGGGGAGATGACTAAAGGATAACTAGCTGTACATCTGGAAGATAATCTTTCTGCTTTAATCCATTTCTACGGTCCAAAGAGAACCAGAAAATCAAGTTTTTAAAAAGTAGCCAACACCCATAGTTGGAGTCACTGCCACGATAAGAGCGTTCCCATAGTCCAGGCGGGAGGTTACCAACGCATGGACTAGAGTTTTCCTGGCGGCTACGGGGAGCACATCCAAGATCTTCCGAAGGCCTTTCATTATTCCGAAGCATTTTCCGGCCACCGTCCTAGTGTGGTGATCAAACGAGAACTTAGAATCCAGCCATATCCCCAGGTTCTTAACCTGGTTACTGGGGGTGGGAGTAGTGCCTAGAGTCTGCGGCCACCACCTTGATGACCATATTGAGGAGCCTTCCCTACAATCAGGACTTCCGTCTTACTGCCGTTCAATTTTAGACAGTTATTTGACATCCAGGCTGCCAGCTCCTGTAAACAGGAGACGAAAGTAGTGGCTGCCTCTATGTGGGACTGAGATAGAGACACTACTAGTTGCGTGTCATCTGCATATGACACAACACTGATACCATATTTCCTGATGATATCTGCCAGAGGTGCCATATAAAGTTTAAAAAGAGTGGGGCTGAGTATGGAGCCCTGGGGAACCCCCTGAGCCAGCCTAATGCTCTTGGAGAAGTGCGGTCGTTGAGACACTTGGAAACTTCAGTTGTGACAGAAAAAGTCTCAGCCACTTCAAAGCCAGATTATCCAGCCCTCCTTCCTTGAGGCGCTGTATGAGTATTGGGTGGGTGACGGTGTCAAATGCGGCACTAAGGTCCAACAGGACCAATGCCACCGTCTGCCCTTCATCTACATGCCTGCGAATGGTTTCTGTAGACAGAAGCAGAGCTGACTCCGTGGAGTACGTGGCCCTAAAGCCCGATTGTATCGGATGGAGTAAGCCGTGCTGGTCCATGTGCATAGTCAGTTGAGTGTTGACCACTTTTTCTGCTATTTTAGCAAAATAAGGCAGAAGCGAGACTGGTCGTAGGTTCTCCAGCTGACTCGCACTTACACCCGGATTTTTTTTAATAGGGATAACCACCGCTTCTTTCCACTTTTGTGGGACCACCCCTGAATCAAAGGAAAGTTTTAAGAGGCGTCTAATATAAGGTATTAGTACCTCCATACTTTCCTTCAGCGTTTTTGGAGTCGTAGGGTCCCTAGGAGAGCCGGACTTAATACTCAAGGCCGTCTTTTTGAGATCGTCGCAAGTGGGGAGGTTAAATCTGGAGAGGCGTAATGCCTCCCCCATAATGCATATTCCTGTCCTCTCCGACCTCCCATCGCGTGCCTCCTCCGGGAAGGTGTTATATATCTTTCCCACCTTCTCAGAGAAAAAGTCGGCTATCTGGTTGCAAGACTCCACTGAGTCGCTGCTAGGAGCTGTGGTTCTGGCCAGTGATGATAGGTCCTTAAAAATCATAAATAACGCTCTAGAGGAGTTTTCGGCTTGCTCTATCTTCATGTTATAGTACGCTGCCCGAGTTTTCCTAATGAGCGTGTGGTATTGTTTAAGGCTGGTTTTATATGTGGCCCTCCTTTGATCTGAAAAATCTCTTCTCCAGCTTCTTTCCCAGCGCTTACATGACGACTTAACCGCCCTAAGTTCTTCGTTGAACCAAGGGGCAGAATTAGACTGTCTCCTCGGTGCACTCGTGGCCCATGGGGCAGCTCTGTCTAGCGCCTCAGTTATCCTTTCGTCAAGCAAGTTGCAGGCGGATTCTGCATCACTTCTCTGTTGAAACCCTATACCATGGGTACTCACATACATTTGCCCAGGGGCCACAAACTACAGTCTGTGGTGTGACCGAGGGCCGCACGCATTCCAGGAGGGTTGTGGTAGTGGGTCTGGGTGGGTCAGGTATTGTGTAAGGAGGTCTAACAAAAAATTAAATAAACGGGCAAGCATTTATTTGCAGGTTAATAAATGCTTGCCCGTTTATTTAACATTTCTTTCTGAATATTAGTGCTCAGCAACTAGACAGCAGCTGGAGCTGCTGTTCACCAGGAGGGCCGCATGTAAAGGTCAAGAGGGCCGCAAGCGGCCCCGGGGCCATACGTTGAGTATCACTGCCCTTTACCCTAATTACCCTCCTGGCACACGTCAACAGTAAGTTCTACCTTGATACGGTTCACAGTAAGTACCTGCATGTGTAACAACATCTACACTCTCTGCTAACCCCCATGCTTATTCACAATATTAGGTGCACTATGCTTCCACCACGTTGTTCAAACCATATTAAATATGTCCCATTTAGGCCAAGTTACAAACCAAGCACTCTAAATAGCACGCTGGAATCCAATACAAATCAGAGGACTTCACAACCTCACCAGAGGTATTGAAAGAGCAACAAAAATAATACAAAAAAATAAGGTACATTCATTACCGTACTGACACCATATCTCAACAAACGTACCCAGACTCCAAAACTTGATGGAAATATCAGAACTGCTTAGAAACCAAACACCTGGACTACCAGATATGTTGTGATGCCATGCTAACTGCAACAGTGGGCCATAGGCGTGTCAAACAGCATAGCATCAGAGAGGCAGAAACAATGAGCCTTGACAAACAAGATAAATGCAGATTTGCCTACCAGAAGGGGTTCTTTACTTCTATCACCGGCATCACTATTTCCCATCCAGGTGTCCCACTGCTTTGGCAGAAAGGCAGTAGGTTGTGGCGGCAGCAAACAGAACAAGAAGGAAAGTAGTCCCAAAATCACCAAACACTAAATTTGAACAAAGTATAGTTTTGGAAAAAGCTATGATTAAGAATGTGCCAAAATAGAATTGTAACTGGCAAATGTCTGCAAAGAAGACAAAATGGAAGCTTGGCCTACACGCAAAAGTCCTGCAAATGAAGGTATGCAGGAAATTTTACCTTCAGAAAGATATTTTTTCTGGTAATTCCAACAGCCCAAAAAAGTTTTGTGTTTTTTTCTCCTACATGAGCAATATTGTGTGCAATTTTTTCTCAGCTTTTTCACAAAGCTGGTGAAGTTAACAATACACACCTTAATGAAACTTAAAAGGTCTTTCTTTTTTAACAAGAAAAATGTACCCTTGTCTCTCACTGAAGCAAGAATGCAGTTCAGATGCAGTACATCTGATCAACTTACCTGCAATACTGTTAATAAGATGCAGTCTTTGCAATGCCTTCACCATTAATATTGTCAAACACCTTGGCGTGTAATCTATTTTGAAGACGACTTAGGGGCATATTTACAAGCCCCTTGCGCCACTTTTGTGCCGCCGTTGCGTCACGCATGTGACGCAGCGGCGACGCAAACCATGCGCCGCGTTGCGCTATATTTACAACGTGACGCATCTAGGGAGATGCGTCACGTAGTAAACCCCTGCGCCACATGAAACCTGCGTCAGGTTTCATGTGGGCGTACCGGCGCAGGGGGGTGCGTTCCGGCGCAGGTACGCCTCGGAAAAGTGACGTAGTGAAATCTACAAGATTTCACGCAGTCACTTTTCCGGCAGCTGGTGCGTCAAATCCTTACGCCTGCTTCAAGCAGGCGTAAGGATTGACGCACCATGTTGGGGATAGGGAAGGTTGGAACAGTGCTGGAGTTGCATCGCGCTTGCGACACAACTTCAGCACTGCGCCAACCTTCCGCCGGCAGATGCGTCACGCATCTGCTTATCCTTGCGCCACGATGCGCCGCATTGTAAATGCGGCGCATCGGACGTGGCGCAAGGGTAAACTTGCGTGACGCATTTTCCCTGGCGCATCCCTGCTGATATGCAGGGATGCGCCAGGGAACGTAAATATGCCCCTTAGTGTTATAGGAGCATCCCAAAAAGCAAATTGTGTGTTTGCCAATATGACTGGAGACACAAGCAGCAAATAGTTAACTGATACACGATTATAGCTCATGTTTAGAAGAAAACTTCAGACAAGGTGTATGACATGCAGTTATGTCATAGCCAGACATATATAACAAATCAGCTGCTTAATTGAATTCCATAGTATTCATTGTACGTTGGTGTGGGCTAGAGAAGTCAAGACGGGGGGGGGGCATATGCTTTCTGAAAAAATCTCAATTAAAAAAATTTAACATCCAACCATCCTGCTGAAATTTAGTGGCATTTGTAGCAGTGACATAGTAGCGACTGAAAAAGTGGAGCATTTACTTTACCCTCATTCAAGGCTAGAGAGCACATGATGACTAACACTTCACAAAAACACGTGGTTATTGCACAAAGCAGACAGAGCGTACTGGTAATTCAACTTCTATAACATTTATAAGAACAATACAATTAAGACGCTGTATAAAACACAAACGTCAATTCTGGGAGATATTAAAAAAAAAAAGCACAGCCTTATACTTAGATTCAAATAGTGTTTTGTGGTGATAAGTTCCTCTGCACCTGTGCTGTACTGTTATTCTGCAGGAGTTTAGTGCACACACAAAGCAGATGGCGGTTCGAATTTCTTAAGAAACAACATCCAATATAAAATGTTTGTGTTGTCCTGAAAAATGTAGGAGTTGAAAACGCCATACTTGGATTTATAAGCCCTCGGCTTATAAATCCAATGTTTTTGTTAACATTTAACAACTGCTTGGAGTACTGTTAAATTGAGGAACATTAAAACAGATTAATTACAGCTCTGCGAGGCAGCTAAACAATATAATAAAAACCACCCTGATGATGACTGAAATAACACGGAGGCAAAATGAGCAGCCGCGTACTTAATATAGAAGGTCAGGAGTGGGTCAGAGCAGCCTGGAATCCCATTATAACACATCCTAACTGTGACTGCGCCGAGGTGATGCCATGCACTTACGATGTAAAATGGTTATTTAGTTTACTTTAATATTTGGTAAAAGGGTGCGGTCACCGACATCGGTACGTGCAGCGGTACTTGTGCCCACCCTCCTCATCTCTGGCCAGCTGGTTCTGTGGAAAGTTTGTCGCCGTATTGAGCATCTCCTAAAGTGCTTCCCTGTCCCTCAGCGCTTCCCCTCTCTGCCTCTTACACACCCGTGGCTGGGCCCGTACGGGGCAGCGCTGCCTGGCGCCCTCTCCTGTGTGTTTTCCGTGCAGCTCAGTCTGCAAATTCAAGGGAGTGCCAGAAGGACTGGACTCCCCGGGACAGAGCCCTGTAGGTGGTGATGCGTGACGCCATCTTGAAATAACGACCTTACCCCTCACAGTGCAAAGCGTGGAAACCAAGAGTCGGGCAAGTCAGCAGCATGTACATTTAATAAGTGTATAGATTAGAAATGTGAGAAAATACGTTTTGTATTTTGCTTAACAGCTTATTTATGCGTATAACCTACACCTCACCAAACAGTCACAGAGGTGCCTTGGATGCTGTGTTTTTTTTAAAGGTTATATAATTCCAAAATACAAGCACGATGTGAGAGCTCTTCCTTGCTCAGCTCGTTTCTCCTCCGTCCCAGCGTTACTGCAGCTCAAACAAGCACTGAGGGGCCAACGGCCACATTGTCCCGGCTGCTTCAGAGTGAAAGCGGGCGTGGCCCGCTAACTGTAAGCACAACACTTCATCCTGCTTGAGGAGGTAGGAGAAACTTGTACGTCACAGAAAGGATTTTATAAGCAAGCATTGGAAATGCAATAGGACTAGCATTTACGCGAGACCTATTGCATTAGAATCGGAAGCGTGGGTGGGAAGAAGGCACGAACTGGAGGGGGGGCTGGTGTGGTCTGAGAAGTCACGGACTGCGGGAGGGGAGGGGGGAATGCAGGGGAAGAAAAATACTGTTGGAAGTAAAGGGGCAGGTAGCCGTGGAAGGATACAAATGATGAATGAGGAGGGTCTAACAAGCCTCAAACCAATGGTAAGGCAGCATTTAAGACAAAAGCCAATGGGCAGAGAGTGGGCAAAGCTTCCACGAAGCTTCCACGCTTCAGAATATACTGCATGCCTCGCAAAGGGATGGCTGCTGCAAAAACAATAGTTGATGGACAGAATGCAGAACAATGTCATACATTCACCCCAGTACAGAGATCTGGGCCTAAACCATAGTTTTTTCGCTCACCATGCCATTCCAGTTTGAACCCAGCCATATGCAAATCAGTCTTGACCCTGTGCCTCATGGGAACTGCCAAGCCAGGTCCTCCCTGCAACTCTAGGCGAGACCTAAAAAGGGGTCAGTTTTCTCTGTAAAAATGTGGTGTGTCCACGTTGCATTTTGGGCTGTTTCCTGACGCGGGCCCTAGGCCTACCCACACAAGTGAGGGACCGTTTTTATCAGAAGACTTTGGGGAATGCGGGGTGGGTGGAACTTTGTGGATCCACGCAGATTCCAGATCTTTCCATCACAGAAATGTGAGGAAAATGTTTTTTTTTTACAAACTTTGAGGTTTGCAAGGGATTCTGGGTAACAGAACCTGGTGAGAGCCAGACAAATCACCCCATCCTGGATTCCCCTGGGTGTCAAGTTTTCAAAAATGTATAGGTTTGCTAGGTTTCCCTAGATGCCGGCAGAGCTAGGGTTCAAAATCTCCAGCAAGGCACTTTGCAAAAAAGGGGTCAGTATTCACTGTAAAAATGTGTTGTGTCCACGTTGCAATTTGGGCTGTTTCTTGTCGTGGGCCCTAGGCCTACCCACACAAGTGAGGTACCATTTTTATCGGAAGACTTTGAGGAATGCGCGTTGGGTGGAATTTTGTGGATCCACACAGATCCCAGAACTCTCCATCACAGAAATATGAGGAAAATGTGTTTTTTAATAACTAAGGGGCCCATTAGGATGGCGGGCGGATCGCCCCCGCCGGCCCGGCGGGGAAGATCCGCCCGCCATCCATGCCTGATTGACCTCCTGCCATATTAGGATGGCTGAGGGGTCCGCGGCGGACGGAAAGACCGTCCGCCACTTTTCCGCCGGTCGACTCGTCGACTGGGCGGAAAACGGGCACAATATGGTGGCAGTGTCTGCAAGACACCGCCATCCATATTGTGATGCAGGCGGTGATTCGCGTTGCTGCCATGAAAAGGCATACGGTTCCTTCTGTTGGGGGCCCGTTGCGGGCCCCCAGGGTGTTGGGGGAGTGGAGGGTGCACATGGGGGGTACCTATGGTACCCCCCTCTTTGCCATGCACTACGTGGCAGGCGCCACGTGGTGCCTTCCATGTAGTGCATGGCAATGCTGTGCACAGTTCTTTCACATTGCGAGTGGGTCTGCAGCCAGCAGATCCACCCACAATGTATAAGGGCTAGTATGCGCCCGCCAGTGTGGCGGGCACATCCTAATTCACATGGCGGGACCGCCGCAACTTCAGCGGTCGGTCCCTGGCTCCCTTGCGATGCCCGCCCGCCCGCCATCGTAATAGACACCTAAGTTTGAGGTTTGCAAGGGATTCTGGGTAACAGAACCTGGTGAGAGGCACACAAGTCACCCCATCCTAGATTCCTCTTGGTGTCTAGTTTCTAAAAAAATTTGCAGGTTTGCTAGGTTTCCCTATGTGCCGGCTGCGCTACGGCAAAAAATCCACAGGTAGGAACATTGCTAAAAACAAGTGCATGCCTAGTGGGCTTTCTGCCGCCTTGGGGGGATTTGGGGGGGTTTGCCCCTATATGCCCCCAAAGGGGGGGCAGAAAGAGTGTGGCTATTTGTTTGGGGGTGGGGGCATTGATATGCCCATTCTGGGCAACGGCAACCCCCACCCCCACGCATGAAGAAAGCCAGCGTAATCGCTGGCACCTAGTGGGCTCCATCTGCCTCCTGGACAGGACAGAAAGACTGTGGCATTTTTTTGGGAGGGTGTGGGGGCATTGGCATGCCCATTGTGGGCAGCCCCTACCCCTACGTATAAAAAAAACAAACCCTGGTGCCAAGTGAGCTTTCTGCCCCCCGGGGGTCAGATCAGGGGCTATTGCCCCATAGGCCTCCTGGGGGGGCAGAAAGTCTTGTGCCATCTTTGGGGGGGGTAGGGTGGGGGCATTGGGACACCCATTCTGGGCAGCCCCCACCCCTAGCCTACAAAAAAAGAATCCCTGGCATATAAGGTGCTTTCTGCCCCCCGGTGGGGGGGCAAATTAGGGGCTACTGCCCCATCTGCCTCCCAGGGGGGTAGAAAGACTGTAGCATTATTTGGGGGGTGGGTGTAGTGATATGCTCATTCTGGGCAGCCCCCACCCCTATGTATATAAAAAAAATCCCTGGTGCTTAGTGGGCTTGCTGCCCCCCCCCAGGGGGCAGATCAGGGGATTTTCCCCCCATCTGCCTCCTGGTAGGGCAGAAAGTCTTTTGTTTTCTTTTGGGGGTAGGGTGGGGGCATTTGCATGCCCTTTCTGAGCAACCACCCCTTGCCTATAAAAAAAATCCCTGGTGTCTAGGGTGCTTTCTGCCCCCCGGGGGCAGATTGGGGGCTAATGCTTTTGCTGTGTTTTGTCTTTGTTGGACAGCATAAACTCTGATGCGTTTTCGTACGTTGATGATATTTATCTGACGGACGATGAACTGATGCCACATCTATTCCGAGTCAACCGCATTATTCTGTCCTTTGCTGACTATGGATACAAATTCAATTTTGCAAAATCACTTCGCACATTTGGCGGTGCTTTATTTGGGCTACGAGCTCAACAATGAAGGTAGGGGGTTAGCCCCCCACTTTCTGGAGGAATGTGCACATTTGCGACCTCCATCTGCACTGAAAAAGCTTCAGTCTTTGCTGGGATTTTTGAATTTCGGATGGACTTATATCCCCTATAATGCCCAGCGTATCAAACCGCTTTATGCATTGATACAACCAACATTTTCATCTGCCAGCTGGCTTCCGGAACACACCTCAATTCTGCAATCTTTGCAAACAGATTTGATTGCTACTAACTACTTGTTGACGCGTGATAACACCACAAACCTGGTGATCCGTATAGTACTGGGCACAGTGGGTTTCACTTACTTAATGTTCAAGAGGGGGACACAGTACCGATTGCATACAAATCACATTTATACACATCGGCTGAAATGCGCTTTTGAAATGTTGAAAAAATGTTGACGGCGGTCCAAACGGCGATTCTGAAAGAACGTTTTCTGGCACAGGGAAAACGCATTCTTATGGTCACGCCTCTCCCTGCTTTAGAAGCAGTGACTAAGGCAAGTGTGCCAAACTCTAAGGCACTACATCCCTGTTGAATACAATGGGCTACTTCTTTGACATCGGCTGCTGTCACGTTTATCTTTGATCCTGCTCTTCAGACACAGGAGTTTTTACAGTATGAACATGTTCATCCTCCTCCGTTGTCGTTGCTTCCTTTAGATGAGTACAAATGTATCATTTATACCGATGGCTCGGCTCAACCGGCCACCTGTTCCAGACACGCTTATTCAGCGGCTTGCGCTATTGTGGATGGTTCAATTGTCAATGGAAATTTAGGTCTTCAATAGTGCATACACAGGCACTTGGGGACTGTACAGTGCAATTGGCGGAGCTGCGTGCTCTTGTTCTTGCTCTCAAGTTTGCTGACCCTAACGTGAATACTCTTATTGTATGTGATTCTTACTACTGTGTTCAGTCTTTTAATGACAACTTATTCTTTTGGTCACAAAATGACTATCGAGATTCTGAAGGCAGTGCAATAAAGCACAAAATGCTTTGGGTTCGAATGGCGAAACTTAAAAAAAGTCTCCCACTCACACAGGTTATACATACTCTTGGCCATCAGCGTGTGGGAGCACATGCTGTTGGTAATTCTTTGGCTGATGAAGCGGCCAAATCTGCAGTAGCCACGGGTTCCGTTGCAGCAGTTACAAGGTCCATGACTAAGAGCGATAATGAAATTTTGGCAGCAATTGCCGTTACGAAGGATGGAGCGGCTTACCCGCAGGGCTTCCCTTCGAAGTAATCTTATCATCTATCTCCTGAACAAGTTCCTTATGCTAAAATTCCATCAGTTGGGGATCGGCTGATTCCCCACAAGGACCACAGGCTTCCTTTTATCATTGCCGCACACAAAGGCATGGCCTCTGCACATGCCGGAGTGTCATCGACAGTCTCTGTATTAAAGCAACGTTACTCGTGGCGTGGTTTATATAAACAGACCCTAATTATGTACTTTCTTGTGACATTTGTCAACAAATCAAATCATCTATGGTCACACACCCACCACAAACACAGCTATGTATTTCTAACCAGCCATTCGGATGTGTGTATCTTGATCACTGCGGTCCATTCTCTGCTGATACTGCATATAAATAAATTTTTGTTGCAGTTGATCCGTGCCTTAGATTCCTTTGGGTTTGGCCACAACGCAGTGCTGATGCTCGAAATGTCATTAGAGAATTGCGTGTTTTTGTCAGGATGTTTGCCTGTGGCACCTTCCATTCAGACCAAGGTCCAGCGCTCGCCTCTAAGGTGTACAAGGACGCGATGACGTCCATGGAGATGCTGGTGCAGTTTTCGTCTCCATAAAGGCCTGGCGGCAATTCTATAGTGGAGCGAATGAACCATGACTTAAAGCAATCTTTGACAGCTAGAGTCTTAGGTACTGGCAGGAACTGGCTGGCCCATTTGTATGGTGTTCAATGTGCACTCAATAATCTCCCTAGAAGATCTCTGGGTGGGCGGACCCCATACGAAATGCTCTTTGGCATTAAAATGTTTGTACCAGACCTGGATGGTCTAGACGTTGTGGCGGCTGCCGCAACCTTTGATGTTGATAATCAGTCTACTATGTTACAGGATCTACAAAAGACCTGTGACAGCTACGCAACTGAACATTTACCCTCTTCCAATGATGCAGCACTGCTGATTCCTGTTGCCGGCTGGCTTCCTAAGATTGGAGATCTGGTACGAGAAAGGCTGGAGAACAAAAAATAATTTGGTCCCTCTTATCGTGCACCTGTTCCAGTACTTGGATTGAAGGGTACTCGTACAGTCATTTTACCACCTTTACCTGTCGCAAAGAAAACAGATACATCTCAGTGAACAATGTCAAGTTACACTGTCTGGACAATTCTGAATAGTGTAACACCTGCAGTTTCTTGAAACGCTGTCTCTTTAAATCCGGTAACCTCTACTACTACGACTAATGCCTGTACCGGTGGGGACGAGATGGAAACTACTATTGACCTTTCGCCTGTTCTGCCTTCTTCCTCTTCCACCGCAGATGTCGAGTATACCTACCCCACAGATGAGTCCCAAAGGGAAATGTCGAACAGTCCTCGCCAACATCGCGCTGATACATTGCAACCACCTCTAATACCCATGGGTGCAAATGGTTATTTTGGGGACCATGCCAGCTTCTCTTATGACTCATCCTCCTCGTCTTCCAGTTTGCCACTACCACCGACAAAATTAAGTATTTTTATCTCTTGTTTCAAAAAGACTTACCTGGTCCCCCCATGGACCTACATCTGGTTGGTGCTTATCCTGATTTTCCTCTTCATGTCGATTGGATTTGTGACAGTGTTCTTCTTACTCATCAATGGTCATTATTTGCCAGAACGCTCTGCTGTGAACTTGGTTGATGGAATTCTGGCCCCTCACACATCATCCCATATCATGAAACGTGATCAGACTCTTGTGAACATTTCGGCTTTCCCGATGCTTTTGATGCTGAGGATTTATATTTAAATTCTGCCAACTATGCTGATTTATTCTGTTACCAACACTATGGGCATCATTTCTTGCATAAAACAAACACTTTAAGACCTGTTTTTAATTACACTCAATGGGAACATTGTCGTACTCCAGTACAAGGGAGTTCTATATCTCTTAGAGATAAATTCACCTATTTCACAGATTATGACACGTCTAATCCGGAATCCTACTTCTTTAGACTGCATTTATCATTCCAATCCAAATTTATCATGACCCACACTAAATTGATGTATTCCAATTCTTTTAGAACTACATTGGCCACTTGGGGTTATGATCATTGGAAAGATACCATTGCTTTAAAATCAATTTGGGGCATTAAGCCGTGGCAGGTTCAGGGAACTGAAGCCTTGCATCAGGCCTGCCTGATCCCAACACAAATTTTATTTTTAAATGATACAGTGTACCAAACCACTTGCTTTGGCTTGGCAACTGCGAAAAATTTGAATATCCCATCCATCCCGTCATTAGCGGAATATGACAACTGGTGTGCTCAGACAAATTATTCTATCGATGCATAGCAAGCTTTGTTTCGAAATGACACTTTCAATGTCTCTGAAATTAATTCATCCATGTGGTTGGTGTGGCAAACAAATTCAAATGCATGTCAATTGCGTTTTTATAATGTAACACCTGGTTTCACACAGACTAGACCAGATCCTCGTTATCCATATTGACATTCGGTCACCACATACTCCGTGGGTAAATTTTGCCAACAATGGTTGGAACACTCCACTTTGTCTCAGTAAAACAACACCTGTCTCTCTTGTCGAACGACATTAATTTGGCTGATTTTGTCTTGGGGCCTAGGATTCCTAGACCTAAGAGGTTTATTTATGCAGCTTACAATGAAGTTTGGAAACTTTCGCAGATGGAAGCAGCGCATCGTCTGCACCAAATTGATCAAGCTAATTTAGAAAAAGTCCTTGCTGTGGTCGACAATAGCATCAATACACTTTCTTCATGCATCTATACATTGGATAATATTGTTTCTTCGGTTATTAATATTGTTCAGAGTGATGTATATGTGTTATATCATAGTTAAAATCAATTACGATCAGTTATGCAGTTTGCATGGACGTTACAGACTCTCAAAATGGGAAAAGTACATTGGGATTATTTGAATGTTTCTGCTTTGTTTTTACCATTCAATCTGACTGATAAACAGAGATTTATGTCCATAAAAGATGCTACATACACACTGTAGCACATTGAACAATTGGAGCCCTTGCCATTCTCCGTGGCGGAGACAGATTCAGCTGTTTGGTGAATTCCTGGGGTTATCTCTCTCCCATTCTCGCTGTTTCAATTTAAATCATGTATGCAACATTTTCCGATTGGCCACTTTGAACCCCTGGGTAGTGCATTTCTCCATGAATTATGGTCCCTACCTTTCACTTACAGATGTCAACGGAAGGAGAAGGAAGTTTTCCTAACTGGGGAGGACTGCGATTCCACAGTATGACATTTACTGGTTTGTAAACACGTTAAGTTGCATGGCGCTTGTAAAGTATCTGCGCCTAATCTTGCTTGTTTTTTGAAAGGGACTCCCGTCCCATCAATAATTCCCGCTTTTGCCTTGCTTACTAACGACAGTTATCTTATTTTGAACAACCACGACTGCTGTGGTTTAGGGGCGGGAATCCCATATTTAGTAACTGTTTCACAACTTGTTACTTGTTGTAGCAATGTGCTTTATCCAACCCCGCATGGGAAAGTAGATAGTTCCATATAGCCTTCCATTCCAACTTTGACAACAGATTTCAACAAATTGAGCAGGCTCAAAGTGCTATTGTTCCAACAAGAAGTGGCTCTCACTTCAGCTCAAGAGACCTTCGAGTTGCAGGTGGCCAGAAAATCTAGCGAGATTCAGTCACTTCTGCCTCCCACTTCACTTTGGGGAGCTTATCCATCAAATATTTGATGTGTCTGACACTAAAGGCCTTGGACATTTTTTTAAACATGTGGGATCCGGCCTTGTGACTTCTTTTCAGACGATATTTGGAGTAATACCGGCTTTTATCCATTCTATATTTTCCAGCGTCTTCGGAGGATTCCCTGTATTACTGGTGCTAGCTGGTGGAATCCTGCTTCTTCTGTTCCTGCTGCGCAATGGCTGCTCATCTTGTGGTAATGTACAGACCAGGCCAATTGCAACTGTACCATGATCGAATGCAACAATGGATTAACTTTTCGCTTTGCCTACTTCACTTGCGTGCAACCTGTTTTCTACTGTCAACGGTGCCCCTTCTATTGGGCTATGGATTTATGCTTCTCCAACATGTCATGTCCTGTCAAGGATTTTAAACAGTTAATGGGTCCCTTAGAGGCCCATGACCAGGCTTGTTCTGGGAATGGCCGTATGGTGCTTGCTGCTGCACTTGGAATCTTGGCTCGATGGGATATCTGTGGGGCTGCGCAGAATATCTTACACTGGAGTATCACGCAAGTTGCCCGGTTATGCTCTTGGGAGCATTAGATTACGAGGAGCATGTCTGTTCCTTCGACCTACTTCATTGGATGGCATCCCTTTTTTCTACTAATGATAGGGATGACCTTTTGGAGGGAATTGCATTCTTAAGTTCACGTACTTTGATGGATTTACCACCTCCTTCATATAACATTTTCCCAGAGACGACACTCTTGCGATAGACAAAAAACTATATATATATATATATATATATATATATATATATATATATATATATATATTCACTGATAAAACCATAGGTTTCAAGGACGTTATAGTTAGTTGGACATTTCACTAGTACAAATCCAGAGAAATTCGCCCGTTATAGTTAGTTGAGCTAACTATAACTCGCGCCCCCGCAATGCACTGCTGATGACGTCACATATTACATCATTCATGACATGGTCAGTGACATCACTGATGACATCACTGCTGACATCTCAAATGACATCACTGATGACATCACTGATGACATCATCCACGTGATAATCTGATGCACCTCCTCACACCCTAATATAACCTTTGATACACCCACTCTAAAATGCAGACTACCATTTTCGAAACCGTAGACACACCAATACCAGTTACTACATACCCACTCACTGATTCCTAGGTCTACACACATGTCCACTCATTCATCCATCCAGTTACTCATACATGTAGTCACTCATCAATACAGCACTATCATATGCACTCATACACCTATACAGACACTCACACACCACCACTCACCCATAGAGTTACTCACACACCTAGTCAGTCATGCAAAGAATCAATCATGCTCCCATCTACTCACCTATACAGTTATACACTTCACTTATTCATACAGATACTAACGCATACTTACTCTCTTCTACAATCACTGACACAAGCACACACTCATCCATACAGCCACTCTCACAATCACTCACTCTCACATATAGTCATTTATATACTCCAACACTCACATATACTTCCTTTCACATATGTAGTTACTCACACATGTACCACTGAGACATCCATTCACTCACCAACACACCCATATACACACTCACCCACCCATACAGCCCTTCACAGATGCACTCTTGAACCCATACACCCAGTGAATCACCTACTCACACATCTATGCACAGAGTTACACACCCCCCACCCACCCACAGAGACACTCAGGCATCCATACAGATACTCAGACAACCAATCAATAACCCATATAGACACTCACGTAGCTACTCACCAATCCATGCAGCCGCTTACACACCAACTGACAGACTAATACAGACATTCACACAGTTTAGTCACTAACCCATGCATTCAGTAAGACACGATTAATCACTCACTTATAAAGTCAGTCACGCACCTACTAAATCATCTATTCAGACACTTATACACCCACTCATTCTTCAATACACCTTGGCATATATATATATATATATATATATATATATATAACACATATTTAAACTTTACAGAAACACATAGTCACTGGATGATGTCATCAGTGATGTCATTTGAGACGTCATCAGTGATGTCATCAGTGATGTCACTGACCATGTCATGAATGATGTAATATGTGACGTCATCAGCAGTGCATTTCGGGGCGCGAGTTATAGTTAGCTCAACTAACTATAGCAGGCGAATTTCTCTTGTTTTGAACTAGTGAAATGTCAAACTAACTATAACGTCCCTGAAACCTATGGTTTTTTCAGTGAATGTCAAAGGTTTTTTAAATGCTAATTTCTAACTACACCTAGATAGGTAAGACATGTGCAGAAAGAGAAAGAAAGAAGCAAGAGAAGTGCAGAAAGAAGCAAGAGAGGTGCAAAAAGAGGAAGAAAGGTGCAGAAAGAAGCAGGAGAAGTGATGAAAGAGGCAAGAGAGGTAAAGAAAGAAGCAAGAGAAGTGCGGAAAGAAGCAAGAGAGGCACAGAAAGAAGCAAGAGAGTTGCAAAAAGAAGAGAGTGAGGTGCAGAAAGAGGAAGAAAGATGCAGAAAGAGGCAACTGAGGTGCAGAAAGAGGCAAGAGAGGTGCAGAAAGAGGCAAGAGAGGTCCAGAAAGAGGAAGAAAGGTACAGAAAGAGGCAAGAAAAATGCAGAAAAAGGAAGAAAGGTGCAGAAAGAAGCAAGAGAAATGCAGAAAGAAGCAAGAGAGGTGCAGAAAGAAGCAAGAGAGGTGCAGAAAGAAGAGATTGAGGTGCAAAAAGAAGCAAGAGAGGTGCAGAAAGAGGCAAGAGAGGTACAGAAAGAGGCAAAAGACGTGCAGAAAGAGGCAAGAGAGGGGCAGAGAGAGCCAAGTGTGGAGTAGAAAGCCAAGAGAGGTGCAAATAAAGGCAAGAGAGGTGAAGAAAGAGGCAAGAGAGGTGAAGAAATAGGCAATAGAGGTGCAGAAAGAGGCAAGAGAGGTACAGAAATAGGCATGAAAGGTGTAGAAAGAGACAAGACTGGTGCAGAAAGAGGCAAGAGGGGTCCAGCAAGAAGAGAGTGAGCTGCAGAAAGAGGGAAGAGAGGTATAGAAAGAGGCAAAAGAGGTGCAGAATGAGGCAAGATAGGTGCAGAAAGAGGTAAGAGGTATAGAAAGAGTCAAGAGAGGTACAGAAAGAGGAAGAAAGGTGCAGAAAGAAGCAAGTGAGCTGCAGAAAGAGACAAGAGAAGAGCAGAAAGAGTCAAGAGAGGTGCATCAAGAGGCAAGAGAGGTGCAGAAAGAGGAAGAAATGTTCAGAAAGAGGCAAGAGAGGTGCAGAAAGAGACAGGAGAGGTGCAGAAAGAAGAGAGTGAGCTGTAGAAAGAGGCAAGAGAGGTGCAGAAAGAGGCAAGAGAGGTACAGAAAGAGGCAAGAGAGGTACAGAAAGAAGAGAGTGAGCTACAGAAAGAACAAAGAGAGGTGCAGAAAGAGGCATGAGAGGTGCAGAAAGAGGCAAGAGAGGTGCAGAAAGAAGAGTAAGCTGCAGAAAGAGGCAAGAGAGGTGCATAAAGAGGCAAGAGAGGTGCATAAAGAAGAGAGAGCTGCAGAAAGAAGCAAGAGAAGTGCAGACAGAGGCAAGAGAGGTGCATAAAGAGGCAAGAGAGGTGCAGAAACAGGCACGAGAGGTGCAGAAAGAAGAGAGGTGCAGAAAGAAGCAAGAGAGGTGCAGAAAGATGCAAGAGAGGTGCAGAAAGATGCAAGAGAGGTGTAGAAAGAGGCAAGAGTGGTGCAGAAAGAGGCAAGAGATGTGCAGAAAGAGGCAAGAGAGGTGCAAAAGAGGCAAGAGAGGTACAGATAGAAGAGAGTGAGCTGCAGAATGAGGGAAGAGGTGCAGAAAGAGGCAAGAGAGGTGCAGAAAGAAGAGAGTGGGCTGCAGAAAGAGGCAAGAGAGGTGCAGAAATTGGCAAGAGATGTGCAGAAAGAGACAAAAGACAACTAGATTGCTAACATTCTATATTTATTACAAAGTGTGGCACGCCTGACGTCATCTTGATGTAATCAAAACTGTAATACCTAAAGCATTTGCTTTAGAAATTATAGAAATGAGAGGGTTTTATTTGCATAGAAATTATGGTTAGTGCTCTAAAAAACTAAAATGAGGACATATTTTCTGAGTTCTCCAATAGCGACAAAGCACTTTTAAATTATTTGTTATCTTAATGTTTTTTATCCAGTTGACCACTTGATTAAATGTTATGCTCAGGGGAGAGAATGCGGTGTTACTTCCAGAGCTGCAGACTTTGCAACTGGGGAACCAAGTTAGAGTTTCTGCTTCAGCTCGGCATTCTGGGATTCTGGTCAAATCACTTAGGCCCAGATGTAGGAAGCCAATTTGCGCTCGCAAACGCTGAAATTCGCAGAATTTCAGCGTTTGCGATCGCAAATTAGCAGTGTGCAATGTAGCACACAATGAGCCCCTCGCAAAATAAGGAATCGCATAATTTGCGATTCCCTATTTTGCGATTGCATTTAAGGAATCGCAAATTGCGATTCCTTAAATGCAATGTAAGTAGCACAAAAGAAAGTGCACTTTAGCCTTAAGGAATCGCTAATTACCAATAACTTCAAGTTGGTGGTAATTAGCGATTTCCTTTAAAAAAGCACTTTTTTGCTTTTTTAAAAGTGCCATGTGGCACACATTCATGCCCTTAGGGCATGAATGTCCGCCACATGTGCACACATGCACATTTCAGGGGTGCAACAGGGTGTCCCTCTGGAACCCTTGCACCCTTGAAATTGCGCATGCAATTTGCGAGTACCTATTGGGTACTCGCAAATTGCGTGCGCATTTCACATTCATTCCTATGGGCCTCTAGGCCCATAGGTATGAATGGGAAGGTATTCCTTGATTGCGATTCGCAATTTGCGATTCGCAATTAAAGAATATTGAGGAATCTCAAAAAATATTGTGATTCTTACCTACATGGCATTTATTTTGTGAGTCCGTAATAGCGATTCCCTAAAAATCGCTATTAAAGAATCGCAAAAATGCTTTTACCTACATCTGGCCCTTAATCTCCCCATGCCTACAACCAAAATGAGTTTGTCCTTGTATGATGTAACCAATGCTCATGTAAATCACTCCAATATCTGACTAGCCTGACTATATAAAACTGCAAAAAAACAAAGGATAATAAGTGTTTTCCACACTTCTGTCATTGGGCTATACGTGGGCTACATCTGGGTGATATTTGTGCTACATTTGGGCTCCTTTTTCTCTGGTGGCCATCTTGGGAGACTTAAATTAAATTCATTAAGCTTTATTCGATCTGATTTAGAAACATAGATCATAAAAGTGTACATAAAAACAGTAAATCCTCTTTCTTAATACAATGCAGTGAGAATTAATTAAAACCAGTAGGTAAAAACGGGTGTTACAAAGCCCGGTTCAGAGCAACTTCAGGTTAACAGAATAGTAAAGTTCAATGTTTTGCAAGTTCAATCTCATGTACTTTGTGCAAAATACGCAATAAGGGGTCCAAGTAAGATGCAACGCTCCAATACCTGACCAGTCTGCACTATATAAAACTGCAAAAAAACAAAAAATAAAAAGTGTTTTGCACACTTCTGTCATTGGGCTATATGTGGGCTACATCTGGGTGATATTTGTGCTACAATTGGGCTCTTTTTTCTCTGGTGGCCATCTTGGGAGACTTATTTGTTATGAAGTTTCCTAATTTCCTCATTTAATGTAGTCTCCTCAGTAGGAAATGCTTTCAGTTTTTTACTTTGATTCCATCAAGAATGCATTCAGATGTGTCACAAATTTGCCATAAATTCAGAATGTTAGCACTCTAGGTGCTCATTAGATCACTGTAGTAAAGCTACTGCTCACCAGGGAGTTAACTGGAAGTCTACTGCTGGTATTGAAAGTGATTGTTTCAGTCTGCATGTCAGAATTTTCTAATGAAATGAAGAGGATTTGAGATCTCACTTAAAACATGTCCTAATTTTTCTTTCTACAGCACTAACCATAATTTATATGACAAAATGAACCCCCTCATTTTGTTCCTTCTTAAATTAAATATTTTAAGTGTTATCAGTTTATTCCAATCAAGATGGCTCCAGGTGTGCCATAAATTTGTCTTAAGTAAGACTGTTAGCGCTCTAGTTGTTCTTTAGAACACTCTGGGAAGCTGCAGTAGAACACAAAGGAATCAAGTGACAGTCTCGACCTTGTTGGATGTACATGTTTTACTGAGAATGTCAGACTTCATTCTCACATGCTTGAGAAAGATAATGTGAATTTACAGAAAATATGCTCTCATTTTAGCTTCTGGAGCACCTTCCAAACCTCTATGGAACAAGCATGAGAAAATAGTTTTCTCTCAAACATGATTCATGATATCCCAGCAGAAGGTTTTTCACAGGGTAAAATCACCTTAGAACACACCACAATTCCTAAAATTAGTATGGTATCATCAACAATTGAAATTAATGTAACTAAAGTCTGTTATCACCCTTTATAGTTCTCCTTTTGGTGACCCTCAAAATCTTCTATTCACTACAATGTATTTCAATGGGGTGCTATCATGTATATTGGTCCCAAGATGGCTGCCAGCAATTCCAGGATGAAGTGCTGACAGCCAATCAGCTCTCACCATGAGATGTGTGGTTAGGCTCTGCCCAGATAACAATATTATTTCTCAGCAACTACTGAACGGATTTACGCCATTTAACAAAAAGGACTCTTTCTGATCCAAGACCTACCTTTTTGCCAAATTCAGTTCAGCAGTTCGGGCTGTAGCTTTGTCTAAAGTTTCCTATGGAAAAATACATGGGGAAAACACGTTTTGTGACCCCCCTTTTTTCTCAGCCCCCGCTTGGCGAATCACCCGGAAACTTTCAAGACAGGAGCTGACCGGAGCTGATCACTAGTTTTGAAAATTTTGCAAAGATTCGTCAACCGGCCAAAGTTATTCGGAAAACAAAAAACGCTTTTCCTATGGAAACTAGGTCCTAACTATAACTACCTACTGGCAACCGCCAGTAGGTAATATAAATATATATATATATATATATATATATTATCTACTGGCGGTCGCCAGTAGATAGTTATAGTTAGGACCTAGTTTCCATAGGAAAGCGTTTTTATTTTCCCAAAAACTTTGGCGCCGGATGACCATCTTCGTGAAATTTTCAAAACTCGTAGCCCGCTCCGCTCAGCTCCTATCCTGAAAGTTTCAAGGTGGTTCGGCAAGCGGGGCCGAGAAAAGGGGGTCCCAAACGTGTTTTCTCATGTTAATCCCATAGGAAACTTTAGACACGGCTTAGCCCGAACTGCTGAACGGAATTACACCAAATTTGGCAAAAGGTAGCCCTTGTTTCAGAAAGAGACCTTTTGTTAAATGGTGTAAATCCGTTCAGTAGTTCCTGAAAATTAAAAAAAGGAGGGAAAAAATGAATTTCCCATAGGAAACTTTAGACACGGCTACAGCTCGAACTGCTGAACGGAATTACACCAAATTTGGCAAAAGGTAGTGCTTGGTTCAGAAAGCGCCCTTTTTTTAAATGGTGTAAATCCGTTTAGTAGTTGCTGAGAAAATCAAAAAATAAAAGTTTCGATATATAGAGGCACGGAGGATCCGCGGACCCTCCTGACCCCGAGCTTTATTCTAATTGGCTGTCAACACTCCAAACCAGGAAGTGTTGGTAGCCATCTTGTGACTCGGTAGAACCGAGTCACAAGAAAACAGGGAAACAAAGGTGAAAAAAAAAGAAAAGGGGGCAGGGTAGAAACACCCTGACCCCCTGGGACTGCTCAGGGGTTCCACAAGGACCCCCAGGGCCAAATAAAGCATTTTTTTTTTTTAAAACGGCAAAATCCGCGGAGGATCCGCGGATCCTGCCGTGAAGATAAAAAAAACAAAGCGCGCGCTTCGTTGTATTGAAGCCGCCGGGTGGGCCAGGTCCCGGGGGCACTGATAAAATGCTTGGGGGGGCCCAAACCCCCCACACTGCCCCGGGGATCGCCACCTCCCCAGGGTTTGATTTATGAGTTGCGGGGGGCACGCAGCCCCCCGCAGCCCTGGGAACCGCCACCCCTCGGGGCTAATTTTTAAATGCCCAAGCCCCGGGGACCACCACCCCCCGGGGGTTTCATTAATTATTTGCGGGGGGCACACGGCCCCCCCGCAGCCCCGGGGACCACCACCCCCCGGGGCTTGTTTTAAAAAAAAATAAAATGAACCTGTGTGGGGGGCTTGAGCCCCCCCACATGCCCCGGGTACCGCCACCTCCCTGGGGCACTAAAATGTAAATTTGGGGGTCCGTGACGGACCCCCGAGCCCCGGGGACCACCACCTCCCCGGGGCTTTAATCACATAGGGAGAGGGACCGTGGGGGCATTGGGGCTCCCCCCACGGTCCCCAACAGAGAGGCCAGGCCCCGGGGGATGAGGTCCCCGGGGCCAGAAGTAGCCCAGGAGGGGGCCACATGGCCCTCCTCCCCCAAAAAAAGAATAAAAAAAAGGAAGTGAGTGGGTATGTACTAACTGGTATTGGTGTGTTTATGGTTTCGAAAATGATAGTCTGTATTTTAGAGTGGGTGTATCAAGGGTTATATTAGGGTGTGATGAGGTGCATCAGATTTTCACGTGGATGATGTCATCAGTGATGTCATCAGTGATGTCATTTGAGATGTCATCAGTGATGTCATCAGTGATGTCACTGACCATGTCATGAATGATGTAATATGTGACGTCATCAGCAGTGCATTGCGGGTGCGCGAGTTATAGTTAGCTGAACTAACTATAACGCCGGAATTTCTATGGTTTTGTACGAGCGAAATGTCCAACTAACTATAACGTTCCTGAAACCTATGATTTTTTCAGTGAATTTCTAAGGTTTTTTAAATGCTAATTTCTAACTATAACGTGCCTGAAACCTATGGTTTTTTCAGTGAATATATATATATATATATTTTCTTTTTTCCAATTTGGCGTTTGAACTCTGCTTGGCTTTTGAACTCTGTTTTGGTCCTTTGTCTACATACTATGACCTTACCAAGGGGAGAGTGTTATATGGCCGTTAGGGTCATTGTCGACATTGCTAAGTTAGCATGAGCTTTGCTTCCATGATGCTGCTTTATGCGCACGTTACTACATGACTATATTTTGCAAGACTCTGTTTATGCCTTTCACATGAGAACCGTCTGCCTTTCGCGTTCTCTGTTAATTCCTGGAGTATTGCCTGAACACGATGTGCAAGGTCGATAAACAATGCCCCTTGTTATTCTGTTCTGGTCAGTCCCTAGCACCTAGACAAAACATGCTAAACACAGCTACACTGCTGGAAACATGTGCTTTGATATTACGGGGATGCATGTTATTCACACATGCACTTGGAGCGAGCCCTTTCCATGGAGAAGAGCTATCCTGTTCCTATGATGCAAACCTTCCATCTAGGCTTTAAGGTATGGGGTCTGCTGACAAAGCCCAGAGATCTTCTTTTATATAATAAAACTTCTTCCAGCCAAGGGGAGGGTGGTTAGGCCTTATAGGCCTTTTTCCACTGTCTGTTTATATAATGACATCCCCATTTATATTCTATGGAACTGTAACAATGCTAATTGTTCTGAGTTTATGCATTTTGCTGCTAGTAGTGGCTCGTATGCTGCATTATAGAGCACAATCGTTAAAATAAACATTTTGAACTATTACAGTGACTCTGCCAATTCTTATTGTGGACAGGTACTAGTGAGTGAACGAAAGGGTATGTCTTGCTACCGCAATTCCTGCGAGAGTCGGGAGTGTTGTGTTCTGGGTTGTCTAATCATTTGTAGCTTCGTGATTATGTAGGAGAACGAAAGAGACACTATAGCTTGTCGGTTTTGGGATTTTGGGTACTAAGGTGGTAGGAAGGTACAATCTCTATACACTGAGGTCCCGTTTTCCTGCGCATAGTTCTGTGTATGTGCAGAATCCCCACAACAATCTATCATATCACTCAAGAGATCGTTCACAGCGGGCTGGTTGCAATTGAAGGAAACACCAACAAATGACTAAATTGACCGGGCAGCTGTCTAAACAAAACGATTCCCTTAGTCACATGCAGATATGCAAGATGTATATACCCCAAAGGGTGCCTGAGGGTAGGAAAAATACACACAACACAAACTCCATTGTAGCAATCATCAATAGGTAGATGAGATGGTAATGCACTACCAGAATAATGATCCCCATATGAGAAATTATCCACCAGCCGGCTTAAGAAATCTATAAAAACCCATCTGACTATTGAGAAACCTGGGTTGTCTCTAGACCATCTTTGTATGCTATATTAAGTAATATCATTATTCTAGTAGGAACAAAAGTAATCACTCGCCCACTCCAATATGGCCACCAAAGAGTGGTCCTCTGAACTTAGCAATGCGCATGCCGGTGCCGACCTTTAACACGTGACCCACTTCTGGGTGAGGGGCCAGGACCGATGCACCGCAACCATGGCAATGGATTTCATAAAATCCCCTCTCCCATGATGTCCAGGAAGGCAGGGAGAGCGGTAGGTCTAACGCAACACACCACGTACAAGACTGTGAGTATAATATGAGCACCGAGGGCCCAAACAGTACATGAGTACTATGTGAGCAATACTACAAGCTTAGCGCCATGATTTTACATTCTCTTTTCCAGACAGAAACTGCAGTACCCATGCGGTCCTCTGCCTTGACATAAGGCACATGTAGGAATGTTATTAAGGGTAATAGATACCACTACCCTTATCTAGGCTACACCAATATGAGCACAAGTGCATTACATTGAGAAAATAATAACGCTTGTGTTTTTTTGTCTTTTTATATGTTCTACATTGATCTTATATATATAGGGTGATGTCACAATTGAAACATTGGCACAGGTGGCACTTGCTGATAGCAGAGCTATCCTTAATGCACTGAGAACACAACATTGCACTGTATGATGCGATGATATGCAGAAACCAGGTTCTTTCTGGCTGCACCGACTGCATTAAACTGTTCTAACAGAATAATTTGTTCTGTGTTCATTTTTTTCATTTGTTTTTCTCTCTATCTTCTTTCCCTCCACCTCCAAGGTTGGTTTATGAATACATAATAGGGTGAGCATAATCCAGGTACGTTTTGATCTAATGCTTCACCACTACGGAATGTTACATAGAAATATACTCTGACATCCGCCCTGATAAAGGGAAGGGTATTTATTTACTCCTGGTCCTAAAGAAATGCAGTGGATCCCTCCTGCAACAATAGGGTGTGAAACATGCCGAGCTAACTTATAAAGCCTAAACAGTTTTTTGCACTACCCATATCAGATAGTTGGGTTCCATAACCTTGCACTTACTGTCCATATTTTGATTGCTTTTAACCCTACCAAAGGGACCCCTGAATAAAATGTAGTTGGATACCCTTTAGGTAGTTTTAGACCACTTACAACATCACTCACTAGCTCCACACACCTGCATGCACCATCATGGCTGATATCTATAAAAATATCTCCGCTGAAGAGCTCTCTTGTTGGGCCCGAGGGGCACTGCAGTGCCGGCCCCACGAGGAGCAAAAAGCCTAATGATGAAGCATCACACCCGCATGGGTGTGTGAGGACACCACTTCCTAATAAGGAAGATCCCCCTCAGAGCTATCTATTCCAACCTTTCCTCATACCTTTACCACATAGGTACCCCATTCTGGTTATATACATTCCCTTACTAAGGAGCATGGGTACTGGACCTTGATGTTGCTTCTTGTACCTCCCTCTACGTGATATATGACACATACCTTTGTGCCATGCCTACAGACACTGCCTGAGATATAAGTAAGTCACCCCTACAGCAGGCCTTACAGCCCTAAGGCAGAGTGCACTATATTCCATGTGTGGACATATCTGCCTGTGCAAATATGACACTGCAATATCTAAGTCCATTCTTAGACATTGTAAGTGACGGGGAAGCCATAAAGAGTACATGGGCTGGACACTCATCATTACGAGTCCCCAGCTCTATGATGGCTTCACTGTACCCCGGGTGTTTGTTACCAAATATCATAAAAAACCTAGACTGATGCTAGTGTCAGATTTATTAATAAGTGCACCCAGAGTGCACCTGAACAAGCATGCTTTGGGCAGAGATGTTCACACCTCCTCTAAGCAGGAATTGCCTTCCAGGGAGGGAAGCTTGAAAGGCCATGCCGCCTTTGAGATGCGACCCATGCCTCTCCAGTTAGTGGAGAGGCATGGGTGGAGGACAGGTGTTAAAATCCAGGAAAGTTGTAACTAATGGTGTTAAGTCCCCATTACTCCTTTAGAGGAGGTTGAGCATTGAGGGGGCGACCTTAGGGCAAGCAAAATGATTCGACTACCTAGGTGTAAGAGTGGCTGACACCATGTCATGGACTCCTCCATTGGGGAAAAACAGAACTATTTTGATTCAAAGGGCATCATCAATAGCCAGGAAATATAAGGCTACCTCAAGTGGAGCAGTAGTGCTATCCCTTGAGGTATACAGAGACACAGCTGTTTTATGGGGTATATATGGTGCTCAAACCTGGGGCTGCAGTGATGTGGCAATGCTTACCTGTATGGAAACAAATTTATCAGGTCACTTTTTAATTTACCCGCAAGCACCCCTATTTTACCTTTACGATTTGATTTAGCACTTAAGAGTATTGATCAGGTGATTAAACTAAAACTCTTTATATACTCGGTGCATCTGTGGACGACATCTGAATTGGGGCCCTATACAAAAGTGTTGGCAGAGATGGTAACTATTGACAAAGGAGCCTGCATCCCATGGCTAAAGAAAATAAAAACTTTGTTTGAGCTTCTTAAAATAGAGGAAGTTTGGAACTCTCCCTCCAAAATGACAAAAGGTATTCTTAGAAAATTGAAGCAAGCCTATTGGGATACTATGATGGAAATGGTCTGGAAAGATCAAAACGTGGGTAGTATCTCTGAGAAATTCCTCACTTACAAATCTTCCCCCAGATTCAAATACTACTTGGCTAGAATTCCTCCACTCCAAGCCAAATGTCTGTATATAAAGTTTAGGATTGGCACTTTACCTCTCAAATCCTTCACATGTAAATTGGACAAAGAGGGTTCAGTGTTCCCTCAATATCCCTTCTGCCCACAGAGAGAAAAATAAGTGTATCATTTTCTTTTTCTTTTTTGTCCAAACTATGCCTTGCCTCGGAAAAGATGGATTAGTCTGGTGTGCAAAACAAGGGGTATGACACATTACTGGGAAGCTGCCAGGATACTTGGATGTGGCACTAAGGAGCTTACTGTGTTCGCAATTTCCAAATTCCTTATGTGGGCATGGAGAATTAGATCAAACAAGCTTACTGTGATAATCTAGACAGTAGGCTTTGTGCGTGCTGTCCTGCCCCATATGTTGGATCTCCAGGGACAGTATTGCCACATACTGGTTTTATCTTTATTGCTGCTGGTTACTTTTTATAATATTGTTGGATATTTTTAGGTTATTAGGAACCAAGTATCCCATTGACAAAAAGCAGAAGTATTTTTAAGTTTTAACCATTATGTATGCACTTTATTGTTCTTAGAGCTTATCATGTAATTTTGGCTTATTGCATCAGCCACTTTAAAATAGGTTCAAGCCTATAGTATTGTGCTAAAAGAGACTTGCATGCAACTAACAGTCTTTGACAGAGCGAATATGTATCATGAATTGTGACTCAATCTGAATGTTTACTTGGCAGTAGGTATAAGCGTTGGGCACTTGACTTCATGGACCATCACTGCTATTACTTGACATTTTACTAATCATGTTTTTAATATACCTTAATGGCTGCACATTTTAACCAAAATAAAGTATTGATTGAACAGTAGTAAGATTAGGAGGTGTGCCCACATCCAGCAAGCACCTCTCCTAAGGAGGAACAGCTGATATGGACCCCACTTTTCAAATTCCTCCATCTTGTTTTGGAAAACATTAGCATTCTAGGGTCAGGGTTATGCCCACTTCCCGCAGGGAGTGTTCATATTGAGGGCATAGACAACCTAAAGGTAGGCAGCCCAGTGGCTACTGCCTATCTCTCCCCGTATCACCCCTACATTGAGTATTTAGGTGGCCCCCTTGAACCCAAGACCTTAGATTTGAGGGACCTAAAGCTGAAGACGACAAAGAAGAGCTGCTGACCCAAGAACTGATGACCAGCTGTGGAGTTTTGGCATGAAACCCTTCCTGCACCTAGCCTCGACAATCGTGGTGAACGGTCTCATCTTGCTGCTTTGTGACCTCTAAGAACCACAGGACTACCAGACTTTCACAAATAACCTAAGAACTCCCTTGGAGTAGAGGAGCTACTCCCCTGCAGCCCACAGGCACCAAAACGCAGAGTTCAGTCCACTGACTTGCAGATCTCTGGCCCGACTGGCGCAGCAAACCAACCAGGAAGAGGTACCTGTGCTCTGGGAGGACAAGTCCATCTCCCCACAGAGCATGGAGGCACCAGGATCCGCCAGAGCCGTGCAACACCCATACCTGGGGTACAGGATGCCATGCAATAAGCACCAACAATGAAGAGTACAGTCAGGACTCCAATTGCCCAGAAAGCAAGGAGCCATCAAAGAACATCAGCACCCCTGAGACCCACCCCAAGAGCGGGCCAGCAGTCCTTATTTTGCCCCTGCTAGCACTTTGCCCCTGACCACGAGGAACACCTTTACGCACAGAGCCCAGCCGACCTACCTGCTCTGTACTCAGCCCACCTGGCCGGTGTAATGATGAACTGGCTGTGCCCCCTTGTCCCAAAGGCCCTTGCAACCTCAGCCCCCATTTGTGACCTTTAGGATGTGCTCCAAGTCCCCCTGTGCAGCCTGTTTTTTAGTTGGCCCCTCCTTCTTCATAGTGCGCCAGCTACCAACTCCACCAGCACCTTGCTCCCCGGCGAATCCGGGATGCTCCGGACAAACTGCTGGTAGATCTTTGGACCTTGGCTTACTACTATCCAAAATACAGAAGGCGAACCCCTGAAACCATCTGTACTGTCTTTTAGGCATACTTGTTTTTTCTCCCATAGGATTCCATTGTGTGTAAAAACACACGACTTTGAACTATTTACTTACCTGTGATAATTCATAAGAAAAACAGTACTTACCCTTTAACGAAGTTCTTGGTTTGAAAATATATGTAAAAAGAAGGGTTATTTTTCTAAATTGGTTATTTGTTTTTTGAGTGTGTGTCTCATTTATTGCCTCTGTGAGTACATTGAATGCTTAGCACTACCCTCAGATAAGTCTAACGGCTCACCCACACTACCACAAAAGAGAACATTAGTATTATCTACTCTAGCCTCTGTAAACCAATTTGGGATGCACTGAACTCTGTGCACTAAAGCAGGGTCTAGTTTTACCATATAGTGCTCGAGGCTCATTCTGTCTTCATCTGGAGCATGAGAGTCTCAAATGTCCCTGCCAGCCCATAAGACAGGGTCATGCTAAATTGTCTACACTGTCTTATACGTCCACAGAGGCAGTAGGCCTCATGCTTTCTGTAACCTGTATGATGCATTTCTCATGAAAGGGCCACTAACCTCAGGTCACTGCCTTTCTGATAAATAAGTCCCCAAGCCTCTGTCCTCGGAGTGCACATCTTACTGTACATCACAATCATGAAGAAATAACAGGATGCATCAGTCATCTAGAAGAACAAGGTGGGGAAAGAGTCAAAGTGCGGGCTAACAGCAACCTTCTGCAACTTTTCACCTGATGTTTTGCAGCTTTGGAACTTAAGACAGTGATGGAGCAGGGTAAATGAAAAATGTTAACCTCCTAATATTTACGTTAAAATAAATTAATACACAGGTTCGTCTTAGTGAATAACAAACCACGTATGTTACATATAAAGGGTTGGGTAACAAGCTATATATGTGCAAACTAATTTACTTACAATTGTTAACGTGGATAACATAAGTCTGACAAATGCGTACTAATTAGAATAATAAATGCATGATTTGTGCTTAAAATTTAAACTGTGTAGTGGCAAAAAGAAGCTTTGGTAAGTAAGGAATAGCTTAATATGTCGCTTTTGCTAGGTAATACCTAATTGGGGTTCGTAGAATGACGGGAGGGAAACGAAAAGGCTTATATTCTTTATTCTTAACTATGTTTTGTTTATCTTTATAATAGTGCGCTTAGGCCTGTTGAGCAGCGAAATAAAATGGCCGCCATGAATTAGAGTACGCAGGCGCGAGAGGGGTTACGAAAGAGAGAAAAGCCGTGAACAAGAGGGATCACGTGATCGTTCCCAAAGCTTCGGATGGAAGCATGGTCAAGGCCGTGGTGACCTTATCACATCAACATGTGCCAAAGAATGACTGAGCGAGAGGCATGAGAAGTCGCAGTGAATAAATGAATGGACAATAAACTAACTAATGGACTGAAAAGTATCAGAAAAAGATACAGTTTGAAACCCATGAACTAAGGGGTAATGTCATGAACCCGTGAGAAACGACAAAAATATGAACTGGCCACAAAGAACTGGTTGGAACAAGGATATTCATAATGAGATGTATACTGACCCGAATGGACCAATTAGAGAGAATCTTGCCATAAAGATGTAACATTTTCACTTAGTAAGCTAGTATTAGGGTATAAGAAGACCTACTCTTAGAGGGGAGGGGGTTAGCTGCCATTATTGCTGCTGCTGTTACGACAGATGCTGCGGCTGCTGCTGCTATTATATTTATATTTTTGATTGAGCAAGAGACGCTGCTATTGAAGAACCTTTTAAATCCTAATAGATTTTTTCCATTTAAACTATTAGACTTTTATTCTTAAATACTAAAAGGAAAGGAACGAGAAGGCCTGTTTTCCAGGACAGATAGATAGATCCTTCAGGAGTTCTTGCTGTGACGAACTTTATTTTTCCATCTAATAGGTATACATTGCAATTTCGATTTATTCTTATAATAATGCTAAATGTAATAACCTGAATAATAAATTTGAAACTTATTCATGCTTCTAAACTTTATATAAACTTTATTGTCTTTAAAACAAATGAGTCAGTGGTTCTTTAGCTCAATGATAAATGTAAATGTTTTAAAAGGTTTATAGTGATTGAGCTGGTCTTAATCACCATTAACTGAGTCCTATTAGTTGGTCCATCGACCAATGAGCGGAATACCTTAGAAACTTGAGAAGTATTATGTCATTTTTATAATAAGGTATCCCGTCTCCTTCCAGCAAATCGTTCGATTGTTTTTCTCCTGGGTAGGAACGGATGAAATCCAGGGAATAAAAGAGTGAGTGAATGTATATGCGGTGTTATGGGCCCCACCGCCATATGTATATAGTTGTGTTTAAGAGGGATATTTGCACCTGGACGTCCAAAGATATCTAGGAGAAGAAATTTTATTGATAGCGCTGGATCAGATTTCTTGGTAGCAGAGTTATGGTTACTATAGATTAGTTTGGTGATTATTGATTATTGATTATTTTAAGTCTAACATTTTATGTTGAGTCACGTTACGTTATATGTAAGTCAAAGTTTTAACGCTTCCGGGAAGTAGGAAGTGGAACACGTGTGGCAAGAGAAGTCACATGGAATAGTGCATTGTCTGAGTTCATATTGGTGATAACACAGGTTGTGTTATGATAGGGACATTTTCTGTATAAAAGACGTATGAGTGAAATAGCAGCCGGTTTTCTTGTGAAACTCTGGCCTTAATTCTCAATAGCAGTGTAGTATCCACATGTGTTTTATCCCCAGAGAAACGGGTTTACTCCTTGCTTGAAAGAAGGGTAAGGTAGAGGGAAGTGCTACACTTATCGAACGAAACTGTATTCTTGCGAGCTAGAATAGACTGTCACTTTTGTTTAGCGAAATCAGACAATGGAAATGTGTTTTTAATGTTGTAATTAACAAAGAACTGTTGAAAAGTAAATTGCTGACAAATTTTGTAAAGGAGGGGTCAGGAGCAAAACTGACGTAGACAAAAGCCGCGCTGGCATTGGACAGTGCACTAGTCATACAAAACTGACGTAGACAAAAGCCGCGCTGGGATTGGACAGTGCGCTGTTATACAGAAGCAGCTCTGATTGGAGCATTGGTGTGAGCCGCGCTGGGATAGGTCCGAATAACGCATAGAGAACAGTGTTGAGTCGTGGACTTTTGAGAAGGGAAAGAAATTGTGAATCATGGCTTATTATGAGTATGGTAGAGAGAAAACGTCGTGGATGTCAAAAATTAAGAACTTTTTTAAGAAAGACAAAAAGGTAGTGACTAGAGAGGGACAAGTAATTCCTCCACCGAAGTCACAAGCTTCGCACATGATGTTGAAGTACGGATATCATACCTGCAGATGGTTAGAAAATTGGACAAAGTATACTAAAAATGATGGAGCATTGGCTTTTCCTGAGAATGGTTTATTTAGTGTAGCTGTACTTCGGAATTTGAGAGAAAAAATGACAATGCTTGAACCTAAACCTAGACCGACACAGTTTGAAGCATTAAGTGAATGGGAAGATGAGATGTATGAACGAGAAAGATTCAGAGGATTAAGAAATCATGAGTTTGTACCCGGAAGGTTGTGGGAGTGAATCATGAGGACAGAATAAAGCGTTGGAGATATGCTAATATGACAGGAGGTTTGTTTCCGGCTTTTACAGTTGAGGAAGAAGCAAAGAGAAAGTGTACAGAGAAAAAGAAACATGTGGTTAGTGAAAAGTATGGGTATGGTGGTAGTGAGACAGAAGATGAAATGCTGGAAGATATTCTAAACAGAAACCCACCTCCAAACCAACAGAATTCTGCGGTGGTGACACCTAATGCACCGCCAATGGAAACTAGGAGGAATAAAAATCCCGAACGAGAATATGAGATAAATAGGTCACAAGATCAGTTGAAAACTCCACAAAACGAGAAAGTTGAAAGTGACAATACAACTGAATTAGCAAAAACCACGAGAGAACTGACTGACAAGATAAGAGAACTAACAATGAATATGGAAGCTGTAACTGTACCGGTAACAATAGGTCCAGTAATACCAGTTTTTGAGAATAAGATAGAAGAGCATTCTTTAGTCATTCCCATGAATTTGAATTTACAAAGAAGGAGAGAAGGGATGGAATTAAACAATGAAGGTGCAAGAAACTTGGCTAGTACCTATAGACCAAGCCCACCTACTAATCTAACGATAAATGAGAATGAGTGTAGGAGTATACCTATGGTAACTGAGTCTGCATCAGAGACACCAGAAAGAAGTAAAAATTGGATAGAATTAAATAGTACGCCTGTAGGTCCGACTCCAGATGAATTGAATGAATGGATGAAAACTTTAAAAATGAAAGAGACAGAAACAAAACCATTAGATGTAATTAGATTAAAAATAGACATGGAAGAATTGATCTTAGGGACAATTGGCACAGAAAAACTAAAAACTTATCAGGATGACGAGATTATGTTCTTATGCAAGAGCATTACATGGAGAGCTAGAAATTTACATGACAAATTAGAAGAAACAGCAAATGAACTAGGAGTGGAATTTGTAAAAGTGAGAACGTTACAGAAACCATATAGAGTAGATTTTTGTGAAAAAGACATAGAGAATTTGAACACATCCGGAAGATTAACCCAAATAAAAGAATTAATTGTTTTACTGAGGAAATGGGGTGATGTGGATAGATGGAGAAGTAGATGGACTAAAAGGAATGAGAAAGTGACAGACAAAGCGTCTTTGGCTTTTGCGGTGACAGACAAGGAATCGATGGTAAGGGAGTACCCGATGAGAGAAACTCCAGGAGGTAGTTATGTGCATGTTCCATGGTCTAGACAGGATATATTGTCATTTACAAATGACTTCCCAAAATTGCGAGAGAAGCCAGTAGAATGGTACAGACAAGTGGAGAGATTTGTTAAAGTTTCAAAGGTGTTGTGGATAGATTTGGATGGGTTGTTTGACATAGTAGTACCAGCTGATTTATGGACAGAATGTAAGATTACTATTGATTGGCCAACTGTAGAATATCCAAGGGATGCAAAAACAGGAGCGCCAGGACCAGAAGTGATGAGGAAATATGATCAAGTAATTACCTTCTTGAAGAATAAGATTCCGCCCAAAGAAACGGATTGGGTAAAAATAGACAGAACAACACAAGAGAGTAAAGAGTCAGTACACGCATACTATGAGAGGCTACTGTTAGTTTTCAAACAGTATAGTGGCTATGAGACACTAAATGAGAAGGATATGAGTCATTTTGTATATAGATTTGTTTATGGTTTGAAACCAGAGATAAGTGAAATGATTAAACAGCATATGATTTGTTGGCAGAATAGCACAGTGGACGAAGTTTTGAGATATGCCAAATATTGTAGTGATGACATTGAGAGTAGACAGCGTAAATTGAAGGAGAAAGCAATGTGGGCACAAGTGAAAGTTGCAGAGAAACAAGAAGCTCAATTGAATAATCCCGATAATGAGGCAGGACCTACTAGATTTAAACCAAATATAGGTAAAGGAAAAGGTCAAATAAGCATAGAAGAGGCAAAGAAAAAGTGGCCATGTCACAACTGCGGAAAGTTAGGGCATTGGAGAAACGAGTGTAAATTTCCTCCAAAACCTAATACGGAAAATCAATCATTAAATCCACAGGTGCAGAGTGAAGTAGTTACCCAACAATGTCAGGTGCCACAACCACCACTTCCCAAGAGTGTTAATCAACAGAAATACAGTGCAGAAACAGGATTCTACGGAGGAGAGCAGGTAACACAATTGCTGCGCGAAGCTGCCATATCTCAGTACTGGCTGCGACAGGATGGTGATGAGTCGGATGAAAGTTTATGACGGTGCCTAGGAGAGGAGGAAGAGTGCGTGCTTGGCGCAACTCTAGAGGTAGATCAAGCAGGTCCATTTGTGGATGGAGAAGTGAATGGTGCAAATGTAACATTCCTTGTGGACACTGGAGCTACCCGTTCTACTGTTAGGTCAGTGGAAATTCCAAACCTTCCTCTCTCAGATGAACATATCCAAGTAGTGGGTGTTTCGAATCAGCAAATTAAAGCGCCTCTTAAAAAATTAGTGGAGGTAAAAATTGGTCCATTTAGTGAAATGCACCGATTTGTGGTCTGTGATTGCAGTCCTGTGAACCTATTAGGACACGATTTGCTTTGCAAGATGAACTGCACCATCTATTGTACGCCAGATGGAATTGCATTTCAGACCCCAGATGAAGATGTATTGTATAAAATGACAATGGTAAAGTTAGAATCAGAAGTGAACGATTTATTTCCCATATTTGATGCAGAGAAAATCCCAAGTGAACTGAAAGAAACAGTGAATCAGGAAGTGTGGGACTTCACGGGAGAAGATATAGGGTTAATGAAAGAAGTAGACCCTGTTAAAATTTCTGTTAAAGAAGGAACAAGTTACCCAAATACGCCACAGTATAAATTGACACCAGAAATAATTGAAGGAATAACACCAGTAATAAACAAAATGATTGAACAAGGGATTCTGAGAGAAACAATGAGCAGTCCATGTAATTTGCCGATAATGGGACTGAAAAAGCCGAATGGAACATATAGAATTGTACAGGATTTGAGAAAGGTAAACAAAATTGTTGTGCCTCGTTGCCAAACCCTGCTGTAATTCTATATCAGATTCCACACGAAGCAGAATGGTACACAGTTATTGATTTGTGCCATGCATTTTTCTCTATTCCATTACATCCAGATAGCCAGCCATTATTTGCATTCAGGTTCGGAGAGCGTATTTTGGCATGGTGCCGAATTCCTCAGGGGTATACAGAAAGCCCCTCGATTTTTAATCAGATTCTAAAGAAATCATTGGAAGATTTGAAAATGCCAGAGAAGTCAGTGATGGTTCAGTACATTGATGACCTACTGGTGGCATCAAAAACAAAGGAAGCATGTATGAATGATACAATTGCTTTGATGAACCATTTAGCAAAAGGAGGACATAAGGTATCCCCATCAAAGTTGCAGTTTTGTCAACAAGAGGTCCAGTATCTAGGGCATAAGATTGAAAAGGGAGTGTGAAAGGTAACGACAGAAAGAATAAAAATAATCCAAGGAATGAGAGCTCCAATGACACAAAGAGAGGTAAGAATGTTCCTAGGAATGGTTGGATATTGTCGACACTGGATAAGTGGATTTACATTAATTGCAAAACCATTACAGAGATTAACAAAGAAGATCAACATCATTGCCAGATGAAGAGAGTGTGATTGCAATGGATGAAGTTGATCATGATTGTCTGAATGTACTCGAGTATTGTACAAAACCGAGACCTGACATACGGGATGAGCCTTTAAAGGAATCAGATTATATTCTATTCGTGGATGGCTCATGTTTGAGAACGGATGATGGAGTTCTAAGTGCAGCATATGCAGTTTGCACAGTAGCTGCTGTAATGGAAGCATCTTGTTTGAAAGGGATACGTTCTGCCCAAGTAGCGGAGTTGATAGCTCTAATTCAAGCATGCAAGTTGGGAAAGAATGTTCAAATAACAGTTGTCACGGATAGCCTATATGGCTTTGGAGTGGTGCACGACTTTGGGCAGATCTGGTCTCAGAGAGGTTTCTTGACGTCTGCAGGAACACCGATAAGAAATGGTGAATTTGTGAAAAAGTTGCTTGAGGCGATACAGCTGCCTAAACAGATTGCGGTAGTGAAGTGCAATGCACATAAAAATGGGGAAGACTACATAACTGTTGGCAATAAGTTTGCGGATGAAATAGCACAGTATTGTGCTAAAAATGTTGTCTCATTGAACCGGAACCAAGAAAGAGAGCATATTTCATGTCCTTTGCTTTTTACTAACCCTGTTGAGACATGGGATGAGGTGAGACAATTACAGGAAGCAGCAGATGATGAGGAAAAAGATAACTGGATAAAAGCAGGATGTAGAAAACATGAGGAAAATGATGTTTGGGTTTACAGGGATGATAGACCAGTTATGCCTGATAGCATGATTTCTGACATGGCACGGATGTACCATGGACAAGCTCATATTGGGAGAGACTCAATGATCATACTTTTTAGACAAACATGGTATAATCCAAAATTCAGAGCCATAGCTGAGAATCTTTGTCAAAGGTGTCTTGTTTGTCAACAGTTAAATCCAGGAAGAAAGACAGTAGTGAGTCTAGGAACAATAGGACGAGAGGGAGGTCCTTTCACGAGAATGCAAATGGATTTTATAGAAATGCCCCCAAGCAATAGACTAAGATACGTTCTTGTGATTGTCTGTTTGTTTTCCCATTGGGTGGAAGCATACCCAACACGCAGGAATGATGGAATTACAGTAGCTAAATTAATGCTGCGAGAATTCATTCCAAGGTATGGTTTTCCAGTAATGATTGAAACAGATAGAGGAACACATTTTCAAAATGAATTGGTTCAATTGATTTGTGAAGCACTTAGTATTAAACAGAAACTGCATTGTGCATACAGACCAGAGGCTTCTGGAATAGTAGAGCAAGTGAATGGAACAATTAAGAACAGATTAGGTAAAATGTGTCAAGCCACAGGACTCAAATGGCCAGATGCCTTGCCATTAGTATTAATGACAATCAGAAGTATACCGGAAACAAAGACAGGACTCAGTCCCCATGAGATAATTATGGGACGAGCAATGAGACAAGCACATGTACCTGTCAACAAACTGCTGACTATAACTAATGATCTCGTGTTGGATTACTGCAAAGGATTGGCTGATGTGGTACGTTCTGTGTTTCATCAGGTTGGACCGGATGCGACCACTCTTGAAAGAAAACCAGCTCATGACCTGAATCCAGGAGATTGGGTCCGCATCAAAGTCCACTGAAGAAGAAACTGTTTGGTTCCTCGCTGGGATCAACCATGACAAGTGATCCTGGTAACAACAACTGCAGTCAAATGTGCAGGAGTAAAACACTGGGTACATGCCAGCCGCACCATCAGAGTTCCAGATCCTGAAGCTCGACCTGTAAGTCGACATCTGGAAATATCAGATACCAGTTCAGCATCTGATACAGAGTATTCGGATTGTGAGGAAAATCTGAAAAGAAATTGGAAATTTGATAATATAAAAGAAAAAACTGAGCAAAAAGACAGTAACAGTGAAAACACTTCAGAGACAATATTAATAGACGAAGAAGGGAGAGTTTCAAATAGAAAGTTAGAAGAATCGGAAGATCCCCGAGGAGCAATAGGGACAGATCGACGAACAAAAGAACAGGGAAAATTAGAGACAGATAGAGAGATTGACACAAATTCGGAAGAACCTCGAGGAGGGACAGAAGTAAGTGATCAAAAGAAAACACGAAAAGCCCCACAAACAGATGAAAGAAATGAAATTATAAAATTTAAGATAAGAGACAATAAAGGAAGAACTGAAACAGAATCAGAAGAAAGTAGAGAAGAGGGAGAAGAGGGAAACCAGAAATTAAAGTCGAGAAAGAGAACTTGGAGAACAGAAAGAGAGGAAAAAGAAAGTGAACCAAAAAGGCCAAGAAAAGGAGTCAATTGGCCCAACGAAGTTAGAAAATTGAGATACAAGATCATAAGGCTAGATGGAAAAAGTGCAGAACAAGTAAATGAAATAACAAGTCAAAAAGAACCAGAAAAACAAGGAGGAAAACACTTGCAGAAAACAAAAAGAGTAAAGAAAGCTAATCTGAAGTATAAATCGCCTGAATGGCTATACATTGCATTAAGTGATATCAAAGAAGAAGAGAACACTCACGAGAACGTGGACCAAAACTACAACCTAATGGGTGAAAGTAAAGTGCAACAGGTTTAAAAGAAATTTGAACAAATTTCTACTGGACTGGACAAAACACTGGATTTGACAAGAAAGAGTTCTGAAAGGAATTAAAGAAAGTACCAAACAAGACAAAGAGAGAACGTAGGGTGGCTAGGAAGTCATTTCTGAGGTGTGGTGACACATTTTCTGTACATACTATATAATAGGTAATAGAACAAAATGGAAGATACTAAAAATAGAACATGTAGATGTGAGTTCTTACGTAGATGGTGTAAGATGTGCTTCTTTTGTACAGGATTATTAATGACCATATGGGTTATCTTAGCAATCACCATTCCAATTAGTTTAGCTGTAGAGGAAACGTCTAACAACACAGAGAAAGAAAAAGGAGCTAGTGTGCATGAAACAGCTATATTTAAAAGTAGTGCAGAATTGCATAAAGACAAATCAATAACAGATTTTTCAAAGAATGTTTTTACTAAATTATAATATGAATATGTAGAAACAATGGATGTAAGAGATTGTTATGTTTGTATGCAATTACCTGCGTCTGTTGCAGAAGGTGTAACCTATCATCACCTTCCTTTGACGTATGGAATAACACGTAGTGTTTTAGCAAGTCTATTTTACAAGACAGGCAGATTAGAATACTATTATACTGACATGGATAAGATTTTTGCAGAAATTCCTATAATTTCTGAACTAAACAAAGTAAAAGAAGCAAGGATGTTTGGCGAATACTTTTTAGAAGATAAAGTTCTAACATTAGATGATATAGTTAAAAACATCCTTACCTGTGAGCTAAGAAATGAAGAAAAGGCGTTTTTAGAAATGGTTGAAGATAGAAGAGTGAAATTTCAAATAAAAGTGATAGAAGAAACAAAAACACCTCTTTGGGCGTTTGAGGAAGAAAGTCATGACAAGAAAAAGACAAATGCAGCTATGTCTCTGGATTGGCCCCAACAGGGAAGGTTGTGCATTAGAAGAAATAGAACAAGATATGACCATTATTTCGTGGGTTCCAGCGAATGCCAAGACAGTTATAACATTTTAGGAGGTTGGGGATTCAAAGGGGGAAAAGATCCAATATTTCCTGGGATCTATTATATTTGCGGTAACAGAGCTTATTACAGGTTGCCGGACCATTGGTATGGATTATGTTACTTAGGCCTAGTCTTTCCAAAGATTTTTCATGTAGATAGAGCAGAAAAGGAAACACACGAAATGATAAAGACATTTACACATAGAAAAAGGGAGAGCTTTTCAGAAATAGTAGGTGATGTTTTTGGAGCATTGATACCAGCAGTGGGAATATCTTTGAATGCATTTAAAATTCGGAAATTATCCACAGTAGTAGATCGTTTATCTACAGATACTGCTGGAGGGTTCTTGATAGTAAATACTGAAATGGTTGCCATGAGAGCTATGGTGATGCAAAATTGACTTGCCCTTGACATTCTTTTGGCAAAAGAGGGTGGAGTTTGTGGAATGCTGAAAGTTCAACATTGTTGCACTTACATTCCAGATAAAAGTGAAAATATACAAAAGTATATTAAGAATATTACAAATTTGCACAAAGAACTTGTTCCACTGGAGGTTGAAAATGCATTGGGAAAACTTGGTAAGAGTTTTTCCTCAGTAATACATTGGTTTACTAGAATGAGTAGATTAGTAATAGGGAAAATAATAATAGTAGCGACCATGATAATCATAATAGTTTTAGTACTGAAACTAATCATTACATGTATAAAGAGAAGAAGAAGGCAGAGCAAAATAGAAATAGAAAATAAGATAAACAAAGAAAGAGAAAGAGAAATTGGTGAAATAGAACTAGAAGAAATAAAAGAAAACATGTATAAGAAGACAAAGAGACAAGTTGAAAGGGATACAGTTGTGTAAAACTAACAAAAACAAACGGACAAAGAAATATGCTTTCTGATAGAATTGTATAACATGGGTTTTTGTGGTGATATTAAAAATCACCAAAGGGGGAGTTGATGGAGCAGGGTAAATGAAAAATGTTAACCTCCTAATATTTACGTTAAAATAAATTAACACACAGGTTCGTCTTAGCGAATAACCAACCACGTATGTTACATATAAAGGGTTAAAGGTAACAAGCTATATATGTGCAAACTAATTTACTTACAATTGTTAACGTGGATAACATAAGTCTGACAAATGCGTACTAATTAGAATAATAAATGCATGATTTGTGCTTAAAATTTAAACTGTCTAGTGGCAAAAAGAAGCTTTGGTAAGTAAGGAATAGCTTTATATGTCGCTTTTGCTAGGTAATACCTAATTGGGGTACGTAGAATGATGGGAGGGAAACGAAAAGGCTTATATTCTTTATTCTTAACTATGTTTTGTTTATCTTTATAATAGTGCGCTTAGGCCTGTTGAGCAGCGAAATAAAATAGCAGGCGCGAGAGGGGTTACGAAAGAGAGAAAAGCCGTGAACAAGAGGGATCACGTGATCGTTCCCAAAGCTTCGGATGGAAGCATGGTCAAGGCCGTGGTGACCTTATCACATCAACATGTGCCAAAGAATGACTGAGCGAGAGGCGTGAGAAGTCGCAGTGAATAAATGAATGGACAATAAACTAACTAATGGACTGAAAAGTATCAGAAAAAGATACAGTTTGAAACCCATGAACTAAGGGGTAATGTCATGAACCTGTGAGAAGCAACAAAAATATGAACTGGCCACAAAGAACTGGTTGGAACAAGGATATTCATAATGAGATGTATACTGACCCGAATGGACCAATTAGAGAGAATCTTGCCATAAAGATGTAACATTTTCTCTTAGTAAGCTAGTATTAGGGTATAAGAAGACCTACTCTTAGAGGGGAGGGGGTTGGCTGCCATTATTGCTGCTGCTGTTACGACAGATGCTGCGGCTGCTATTATTTTTATATTTTTGATTGAGCAAGAGACGCTGCTATTGAAGAACCTTTTAAATCCTAATAGATTTTTTTCCATTTAAACTATTAGACTTTTATTCTTAAATACTAAAAGGAAAGGAACGAGAAGGCCTGTTTTCCAGGAAAGATAGATAGATCCTTCCGGAGTTCTTGCTGTGATGAACTTTATTTTTCCATCTAATAGGTATGCATTGCAATTTCGATTTATTCTTATAATAATGCTAAATGTAATAACCTGAATAATAAATTTGAAACGTATTCATGCTTCTAAACTTTATATAAACTTTATTGTCTTTAAAACAAATGAGTCAGTGGTTCTTTAGCTCAATGATAAATGTAAATGTTTTAAAAGTTTTATAGTGATTGAGCTGGTCTTAATCACCATTAACTGATTCCTACTAGTTGGTCCATCGACCAATGAGCGGAATACCTTAGAAACTTGAGAAGTATTATATCGTTTTTATAATAAGGTATCCCGTCTCCTTCCAGCAAATCGTTCTATTGTTTTTCTCCTGGGTAGCAACGGATGAAATCCAGGGAATAAAAGAGTGAGTGAATGTATATGCGGTGTTATGGGCCCCACCGTCATATGGATATAGTTGTGTTTAAGAGGGATATTTGCACCTGGACGTCCAAAGATATCTAGGAGAAGAAATTTTATTGATAGCGCTGGATCAACAGCGACATGGCTCAAAAATAAACTGTAACCTTTTAATTCACTTTGTACCTTACTGTAAGTTCTGCTTTCGGAATTTTCTGAGAAGTGATGCAGAATTGTTTTCATTCAATGTCCAGCTTTTGTTATGTTCTGTGGTCAAACACATGCTAATGTTTTGATTCAACGGTTACCAGTTCCTCATTAAAACTGGACTGTACACTGACCAGCTCTCTCATCACCTCATACAGTGTAATACACAACGAGGTGCTCCCAGCTAGCTGATTAATTTATTGAGTGATTTAGCACTGGATAAGGTTTAACTGCCTCATTGCTTTTTGCTATTTAATTTCTCTCTCTCTCACTCTCTCTCTTTGAATTGCTGTGATTTAATATTTGCAAGATTGCGTGTTTTTATTCTTGATTAACGATGTGTCTTTGACACTTGTTACTTGCTTGTCTGAATAAAGTGCCACTCTCGACTTGATTTCTGCTTCTCAGAGTGTATCTTGTTATTTCTGATAACACATTCAGTGTTCATTCCTGTAGGGCAAAAACCACCCTCTAACATTTTCCGACCAGCAAAGGGACGTGCATAAGTATCTCCAGTCTCTAGAGAGAAGGACTTCCCCTGCGGCTGCAGTACGGGTCTGACCATCGCCAGCTCTTGCTGCCTGGACCAGGCGATGCACCCAGGTAAGTCAAAGAGCTTTTAGTTTTTCTCTTTGTCTTGCCCTAGTGTGGTGTGGGTCCTGGGATTTTTTGTTGGGTCCTGTGGGTGTCATACTCTTGTCCCCCCTTCCTCTTACAGACTGTCACCATGCCACATCAAAAATCCCTTTTTTAAACACACACAAGCAAGCACCGAGCCAGGACTTGTTGTAGGACTTCTGTTACCTCGACGTTTGTGGTTTGTGGTTTGTGGTTTGTGGTTTGGGGTCTCCCGTGCAGCAAGATAGCACTTAGCATTTCAGTATTTTGTATTTTTCTTAATATTGCCTGTCTAGAAAAGATAGGGATCGCCTTCCTGCGTCTGTCCGAAGGTTACTCATGCTCTAGGGCATGCCAGTGTTTATTAAAGTAATCACTGATGCAATGATTTGTGCGCCTGTCTGGTTAGTTATAGATAGGAAATGGAAGGCACATAGTATTGTGAACTTAAGCTTTTGTAGATGTAAAGGGTTAAGGTTCCGAACTCTGACACAGGGAAAAGTCCGCTCCCCCACTGGCTGTTGCATTTCCCACTAATCTTGCAGTGCTTCTGTCTTCATAATGAAAAAAGAGGAAATGCTTCAGTTTCGAAAAGTTCCCTTGCAAAGCAGAACAGCTTTTTGTGGTTTCCTGTTCTTTTCAAAAGTTCAAGAGAAAGTTATTTTAGTGCTTTTTTTTACTCCTCAGGACGTATCAATTCTTTCTTTTCATTCTGTCTCTGAAAAATAATGACACTTGTGAAGGTTGAAAATACTTGCCTTTTTAAATAAGTTGTGGCCTTTTAAATAAGCTGATGTCTTCTCTTTGGGTAGCTCATGCTTTTTCTGTCTCTGCGTTTTCATGTAACTCTATTGTATTTCCTTGTAAGATCGGTGTCTTGTGCAATAACAGTGTTGCACTGCTTGTGTTAAAATATTTTGGTTCACACTAGAGAGAAATAATCTAGCCATGTAAAAAGGTGTATATATTTTGTGAATACTATTAGAGAAATTATAATGAAGGCCTGCAAAAATGTGTGTATATATTGTGTGAATTTTGGAGTACTCCACCCTGTTAGTGTTTATGTGTGTGTATCCTATTGAGCTGCATATTCATTTAAAATGATTTATCGGCCTCAGTTTCACGATGATACATAATTAGGTAAATAACTGTGTGAGCAGGTCTCAAAATACCCTCTGTCACCTCACCCTCTAAGCCTTGATAAAAGAGTCTAAATATTAAAATATCAGAGCGTTGCAGCCATTAGCTTAAATACCCACTTCCTTTCAAAGAAGCCCTCTAGACAAACATTAAATAGGCTCACAAATTGGCACGTTAGACTGTGAATTAAATAAAGCCCTTTTACATAAAAAAGCAAAAATAAAAAGCTACTTCTAAATACACCCTAAACTTGCTTCTCTATAATAATTCTCTGCAAATTATAGCAGGCAAACTGCACTAAAAATAATTTCACATGAGTAATGAAGGCAGAGAGGGACGAATAATTCTGCACATATTACACAACACATATTACACAACAGACCTGTTGCGTTCTTTAACAGTCAAACAGACACGGTATCACCAATTACCGCACATCAAAGTGACATTCTGTCAATGACCTGGGGTATCCTAGGGATAGGCCTATCTATACCCCGAGTAGCAAGTGTGTCATTCCTCACTTTGACAGGGCTACAGGTACATTGCACTAACCATACATACCTGAGTGCAAGTCCAGTATTGCCGGTTTCTACCTGCCCAGACCTACTTCGGCCAAGTAGACTCCTAGTATTCCCTCGCTTCCCCAACTGGGTCCCAAAATTGGTGGAATTCTCCAACAGGATCCTACTATTTGGAGGGGGCAGTGCAGGAAGCTCACCACTCAGACAGCACATCCTCTGATATACAATCTATACCTACATTCTACTCCGACAATACAGTAGACCAAACAGACTCCCAGGAATCCAACTCACCAGAATCAAGAGGTCAGCCGCAGGGAGAGGAACACTCGCCGGCCCCAGAGTTAGACTACACCTACCCAGAAAGCCTGGTTAACTATCTCACCTCCCGCCCTCTAGCATCACCTGCAGAGCAGAACACAGTGCGTGACATAGAAACAGCTCTACAGCACCTGAACAACTAGGGAATGAATGTGACATCAGCAGAATCCCTAGCACCTAGGCAGAAAAATTACAGAAACATGATGCTCAGTAAACAAACTGCATTACAGGGCAAAGACGTAACACCCAATGAAATAGTTACTCGCGGGGAGGGTTCTGACTTCTATGTCAACTCCTTCACTAATGATTTGGCGGGTTGGACGGGAAGTCTTACACCACAGAGATGTGGCCACAAGATGGATCCTTTGATCCACAGAACATGGCAACTGCAGAAGACTGTATTTTAGATAGGGATGGGTATGAAGAGTGTGACTACCCTTACATGACGGCAAGCGAAAATATCTGGCAGAAATATTCACATCAATTCAACCTCACATGACCCACAGCAACATTTACCCCAGTGACACTTCAGATGCCCCTACTGTTCAAAGACCCAAAAGCTGCCCCTCAATATGCCCCATGGCCCCAAATGGACAAGGAAAACTTGAAAAAACAACTACCGCCACTAACAGAGGATGATGTAAATGGATAGCAGCCTTAGAAAAACATTGAGCTGGTATCACCCTAACGGTAGGTGACATTAACAGCCTACTCAGCTACCTGATTGGGGTGGAAGCAGCAGACATACTAAAAGGAGGAATACAAGCAATATCTGAAGCAAAATATGATTGCTGCATTTAACAAAATATGCACCATCATATGGTCCCAGTTACACCGCAAGTTCCTTGATATCCCAGACATCGGGTCCCTCACATCACAGACAATGCAACCAAATGAAGACCCAGCACAATACCTCTCATGACTGAAGGAAAAATGGCATCAAGAATTAGGAGAGAAATGAAATGCAACAGGAGGGAACTTTAGATTTTTCTCTCAAACAGTAAAAAAGAGGTTGCCCATAGAAGTGCAGGAAAAGCTAGATGGAATTGTCGCCATGGAATCCAAGCCGTGGCCTGAAATCCAAGAACATATTCATTTTTGTAAAAAAAGCAAGAGCAGGACAGGAACAGGCAGGTAGCAATTGAAAATGCCGCTGCCAAGCTGGCCCAGCAGAAGCTTAATAAGAAATAAGAAAAAAGATGCACTGGAAACAGTCATGCTTGCAGCGCCAGTCAACCAGATGACTGCTGTTGCAGGGTTTTCCCAAAATGCATTGAATGCATTAGCAGGGAACCCACAGGGTGCTGTACCTCACATGCAGCCGCACCTCCCCTTCAACTATCAGCCACAACAGCCATACAATGAAGGTCCCCAAAATTGGGTTAGAAACACAGAAATGCAGGGAAGGCGCAGGGGGCTTGGACAAGCAAGGGCCAGAGAACAATCAGGGCCTCAAGTATGCTACTATTGTCAGAAACCTGACTACTTTCAAAAGGACTGTCACACTAAGATGCAGAATGAGGGAAGAGCATTAGTTACAGGAGCACCACAGCAGAATTATAGCCAGCCTCCACAGCCCCAAATAATTTACTTCTACTTACCTCCAATACAACAGTAACCCATACAGCAAACAATGCCCCACCTCCAGGCACTCGAGTAGCCCAAATGCAGGCTACCATTCAACAGGTACAGGACCTGTGCAACAACAACAGACACCCATTTACCAGATGATGCCCCAAGCACCAGCATTTCAAGTGACATCACAGCAACTTGCACCTCAAGGAGGCAACGTGATTCCTTCCAATAGCCCATTTGCGCAGGGCACCACCCAGCAATACCAAACAGGAGGGTATAGTTGCTAGGACAGTCCACAGACAACTCTTGTGTGCCCAGTTTTGTTGTGTACTAGTGATGTTGAGGAGGACCCCATTTTCTCTGTCATGATAAACAAGACTTACAGCTTTCTTATTGGCACAGGTGCTACTTACTCCTGTAGTACAGGAGGAACACTGCCCATTTTAGTCCAAATAGTGGACACACAGGGATTCTCTGACGCAATAGCTAGGGTACCTTTCACCAAGCCAGTACCAATAGAGATAGGAGGTCACTATGTGGAGCAAAGACTGCTCTACTTGTCACACTCTCCAGTGAATCTCCTGGGACGTGATCTCATGGCAAAACTCAACATGACCATGACATGATGAAGACGGTATCACGACCTGCTCCATTCCAGGCACACTTTGGTCCAGGATGATGGCAGAGACTGTGGACTCCTCCTTGGGCAATTAGATCAGGGCCCGCCCGGTGGATGAACAAGCATTCTCCACTGCGGTACACATCATTGTTGCCACAACACCAGAGCTAAAAGGCCGTACAGTCCAGCTACCGAAAGAGTTTCTTTTTCGGCAACAGTCACAGGATTTCCGCATGCCTAAGAAACAAATGATCTTAGATATCCAAAGTCTCAAAATAATGCCCATATAGGAATCCCTCCAGGCATTTGATGGCAGTGCCCACACCTGGGCCTGCATCATTTTCATCAAACCGTGAAGGTCAGTGAGGGACATTCTAGATGACCAACTGTTTGGGCCTCCTGAAAATTATTCAAAAAGTGAGATTGTCTATGAAAATGCAATTTCCCTCTCAGGAACAGTATAAATAAGAACACCAACTCCAGGTAAATCATTTGACCCCTTGCACCACAATGTTTTGGCTCAATTACCTGTCATCATCTGGACCACTGGCCCCAATGATGTGGGCCTCATCCACTTTGCAGCCCCATTCAGAATAACACTAAAACAGGGCGCTATACTTCTAAGGGTATGCCAGTACCGCTTGTCCAAGGAAGCAGAGGAGGGCATTTTCCCCACCATACAAGCATTACTGGACCAGGGAGTAAAATACCCCTGCACATCCCCCTGCAACACCTGTCTGTTTCCTGTGCGCAGGCAAAGACTAATTAATGGCGTTTGGTACAAGACCTGTGTCCCCTTAATAACATTGTCAGACCACAATTCCCAATTGCCCAGACTCATCAGTGATTCTCCCGAACATTCCCACTGACACTCAGTACTTCTTCGTGATTGACCTAAAGAATGCCTTCTTTAGTGTCCCACTGCATCCAGACAGGCATTATCGAACAAGTTTCATTTTTCGAGGTACACAAATGTGTTACTCTAGGTTACATCAGGGATATTGTGAGTACGCATGTGTCTTTAACAGAATTGTGAAAGCCGATTTGTCCAACTTTCAATGTGATAGCACCCTTCTGCAATATGTCGACGACATTCTGATTTGCAGCCCCCCAGAACAACAATGCAGAAAAGACACCTTTTCCCTATTGACCACCTTAGCACAGAGGGGATACAAAGTAGACAAAGAGAAACTTCAAAACTGCCAGATAGAAGTACACTACCATGGCCAATTGCTCTCCGGAACAGGTAGATGAGTTACCTCAGATTGAGTTGAGACAATTAAGCGCACACCTGAACCACAAACAGTGAAAGAAATGCAGGAATTTCTCAGTTTAGTCAACTATGTCCATCAGTGGGTCCTTGATTTCTCCACCATCACTGTGCCATTGCTGAAAGCTGTGAGAATGGCTATGGTCAGATATGATAAGCTGGATTGGACATCTGAAATGAGGACAGTTTTTAGCACAGCTAAAAAATGAAATAACAAATGCACCAGTAATGGGAACCCCTGACTACACTAAATAATTTTACTTGTTCACTCACTTTGAAGGCCAAGTCATGACAGTAGTCCTCACCCAAAAATACCCCATGGGCCACAAGCCCATTGCTTACTTCAGTGGCATGCTGGATTCTGTAATGAAAGGACACTACTCTTGCGAGCAAGCCCTGGCCACTGCAGCATTCGCTGTTGAGAAAAGCATCCCCATAGTCATGGGTTTCCCTTTGACACTATACACTGAGCATGCTTTGTTTGCAATAATACAAAAGGCTAAGGCCACTAAGGTCACTTTTACCAGACAGGGAGTATCAGGCAACAAAGTCATACTTTCATTGCCATCACTGAAGGTTGTTAAGTGCCACACAGTAAACCCAGCAACATTCTTTGCCCACCCCATTGTCACCACAGATGATGATTCCCATTATTGTGCCACATATGCATCAGATGAGTCAGGAACAGTAAAAGAGGACCTTTTGCCAGGCAGTACAACATACTTTGTTGACGGGTCTTCTACAATTGATCAAGAAACAGGGATCAGGTACACAGTAGCTGCAGTAGTTAGAGCATGACAAAATGACTCCTCTGACTCCCTAGACATTGTACAGCAGATTACATTACCTTCACACTACTCAGCGCAAGCAGCAGAATTAGTGGCGCCGATTGCTGCCTTGGAAAGCAGGACAGGTAAACTCATCACAGTTTACTCAGACTCTGCATATGTCACAACAACAACGCACTCCAGCATCCTGCGCTGGAAAAGACGAGGTTTCCTCAAATCAGATGGCACACCTGTCATGCACAGACACTTACTTGAAGAAACACGGACCCTACCAGCTGAGGTAGCCGTAGTCAAAGGTGCAGCCCAAAAGAATGGCCAAGATTTTGTCTCCAGAGGCAATGCTCTGGCAGACTGGGCAGCGAAAACCGCTGCCAGGGGGCCTCTGCCTGCGGTGCCATCAGCACGCCCCCATCCTGCATGCTGCTTGCCCAAAACGTACACATAGCAGAACAGCAGAGTAACGAATGTGAAGAAAAAAACATGCCTTATTGTTCACTTTCACATACCATTGATCACACAGAGACATATGATCACACTGCAGGCTTACACCTTAGAGAAATACAGGAAAGTGCACCAGATCAAGAGAAAGAGCTCTGGAAGAAGAGGGGAGTACAACTAGATCCCTCAGATTGTATCTATAGATAAACTGTGCAAGGAAAACCTGTCATGCCACAGGCCCTACAGCAAGTGTCATTAGACCAGTTACATTTTTCCTCACATGTTTCATAAGATAATATGTCTACACCATACAAACAGACTGGTTTTTCCCAAATGCCCATGAGTTAATACAACTTTTTGTTAACAAATGCCTTATTTGCCAACAATACTCACCAGACCCAACTATGAAAACCATTGCCTCCACAATTCCAAAACCACAAGGCCCTTTTAATGAATTCCACATCGACTTTGTCGAAATGATTGACAAATGCCAAAACTACGGATAATTGTAGAGCTTTGTCCATTCTCATGTTGGATCAAAGCTGGACCATGTGTCCACTGTGATGCCAAAGCAGCAGCCAATTTCCTGCTCAGAGAAGTCATTTCACGCTGGGACTTGCCAGACACGATCCGGTCAGACAATGGCAGCCATTTTTCTAACACCACTTTCTCCTTTCTAACCACCATGTTAGGGATTAAAATAAATTAACATCAGCGTACCACCCACAAAGCAATGGTGCCTGTGAACATCTGAATGGTCTGCTCAAAAATAAAATAAGCAAGATAAGTGCCACAATCGGCAAAAAGTGGCTTTATTGCCTACCGTTTGCCCTATAAGCATTTCGGAATACACCAAGTTCCGACCACCACTTAACGCCCCATCATCTTGTCACAGACGATCAGTAAATGTATCAGTCTCAACAACTAGACCTAAAACTGATACTGAAAATTCTTCTGAAATTGTAAAAGCTGAAATGTATGAGTATCTTTGTGAATTAACACAAGATGCGCAGTTCCTTTCTACTCAGCTATCCAAGCCGAAGGAGAAGGGCGCCATCGATCCTGAGCTCCCACTGATTCCTTCCGGAACACAGATCTTTGTCATGAAGGCGGTCCTTCGATGGAAGGACCCAAAGTTTGAAGGACCTTTTAAAGTCACAGACTCCTCACCAACAGCTGTTTGCATTGCAGGAAGAAGAACATGTATACATCAGAGCGACATCAGGGTCAACCCTGCACCCCCGCAGCACTGATCAAGAACAAGCGGAGGGCATCTTGTTCCCAATGACTATCAGAGAACAAGACGATGATCATTTTGTAATCTACAGATACAGCCGCAACACCAGCAGCAAGAAGAATCCTTGCAACAAGATATGTTTCTTTGTTTTATGTATTTATCTTAATTTCGGAGTGGCACTAGCAATATTTATTTGGTTTGCTTTTCTTTCTTATTGCCTTGATAAAAAGACATGTATTCCTCAAGCAGTTGAAGTTGCCTATACTACTGTTCACCCCATATCTTTTTCCCCTTTCCTTTCTGACACCTGTACTGATGGTAATGGCATCCTTAGTAACACAACATGTTCCAATGCTTCTATTGCCTGTAATAGTACCACTAACCCTACCATATGTCCTCCTAAGTTGTGCCATCATCATAGAGATCCCCAGTAGACATCCAGCATAGTACCCATGACTCTCTCCAAGACAACAAGTGGTAAAGCGATATGGCAATAGCAGGGAGGCAGAAGACTAATGAATCCTGTTATGTGTGCTCATACATTCCCCATGCAGTAGACGCAGATAGACGGATTTTGCTTAGGGAAGTACCACCACGCACTGCAAAATGTCTCCTACACCAGTTCCTTTGGAGAATACGGGGCAAATCCAGATTACTGAGGCCAACATCTCTGAAGTGTTTGCAAATACCACAATATTTGACCACAGCCCAATAATGCACGAGGTTATCACTAACCCTGGACGTAGTACTACGTTACGCTCACGGAGCATGCACAGTTTGTGCTACTACGCGCTACGCAAATTGCACGTAGCACAGGGCAATAACTGTGCTAATTGACGTAGCGTAGCAGCAAAATCATCAACACCTACAAATGCTTTGATAAAGCAATTTTACATGCTAAAAAACATCAAACCAGTTCACAAAAATGAACTTTGAGACTGAAAATATCAGGCAATGAGAGAGGTGATGATTTTGGGGTCCCCCCTAACCTAGGGGGAGGACCAAGCAGATGCCTTGAACACTAAGAGCATATCATGCTGAAGGAATCAGTGGTGGTCCCTTCCTCCTAGGACCACACCAAGCACAGTTATGGGCAAAAATACAATCCCAACCAAAGGCCCTGCAAAGCATTATGGGACGAGATTAGTAGTGGGCAGTGACTATTATAGTGTCCAATATCAAAATAATTCTACAAAGAGCTGCAGTTCTAGATGTCCCTCACGAGTCAAATGCAAAAGCATTGAAATTATTAATACATCAAGCTGCAGTTCCACTAGTCGTTACTAGATGTCCCTCACGAGTCAAATGCAAAAGCATTGAAACCCTTTCATGAAGCTTTTGCATTTGACTCGTGAGGGACATCTAGTAACGACTAGTGGAACTGCAGCTTGATGTAATAATAATTTCATTGCTTTGCATTTGACTCGTAAGAGCCATCTAGTAACGACTAGTTGAACTGCAGCTCTTTGTAGAATTATTTTGATATTGGATACTATAATATTCACTGCCCACTGCTAATCTCGTCCCATAATGCTTTGCAGAGCCTTTGGTTGGGATTGTATTTTTGCCATTAACTGTGCTTGGAGGTGGGACCACCACCGAATGGATCAATAAGATGAGCTTTTTGTTTTCAAGGCATCTGCTTGGTTCTCTCCCTAGGTTAGGGAGGATCCCAAAATCATCACCTCTCTCACTGCTTGTTAATTTTTCATTTTCACTTTTGTGAAATGACTATATGCATTTTAGCATATAAAGACAGAGATACTTATTTTATCTTAATTTGCACTGTGCAAGATGTCCTTGGCAATTATTGCACAGTGCAGACAAGCACACAGCTACGCACTACGCAATTTGCGTAGCTACGTGTAGTTCAAAGTGTACTTTGCGTAGCTACGTGTAGTGCTACTACGCAAACTATGCCCAGGGTTAGTTATCACTGACAATACAAGAATAGAGGAGGAGATGACAAAGATGCATAAGATAGGAGTTCCTGATTTAGACCATAGGGCAGCCTTCTTTAGGAAAAATGGGTTTATGATAGTAAGATTACCCTCAACAGACTATGATGATGCTATACCCCACAACATGCCCATGCCAAAATAGAGCAGCTCTACGTCTATTTGCATGAATTTACATCCATGACAAATGGAGTGCCCCAGGCTATGTAAAGTGTAGAGCAGCATCCTTAGGGCCACTTTGGGTAGACTCAGATTATGAAGATGAGGTTGACTGGGAAGTTGTGGATGAGTGTCACCAAATATGGTCTCAGGAGGGTGGGAGGTACACTTGGGGTGGGGAGAAAATGTCCGAACCTAAAAAGCTTTCAAACTAAAGTCACTGCTTCTCTGTTTTCTAGGAAATGGCACAGTACCTATTAAGTGCAAGTCTAGAAGCAATAGGCGATATACAATCAGGACATGCAATATGGCACCTCCAGCCTAATGGATTTCTACTGGGCTTTCGGAGAACATCTCTATCTCCAACTGCTTCCTAGATGGAATGGATTGCCCATCCAATGACTGTCTCTGTTACCTTGCTCCACCGACATCAACAGTATGCTGAGTATTTTAGGTGGACAACATTTAAAGACATACCCCTGGAATTCCGCCTATTCAATGATGGTCAGCTGATTTTCAGCAGCATTATTCCGATGTTCCAGATAAAGGTGAATGCCCGCTGGCTACAAGTCACCCGCTATGAGTTCATGTGGGCCATCAACAGTACTAAGGATGGACTGAACGCTATAAGAGAGGAACTGCGTCCCTTGAGAATTATGGTAAGGCAGCATAGGTATATTCTCGACATGCTAACAGCCATGGAAGGTAGGGTATGCCACAAATTGGGAGTTTGTGCTGCACATTCGTGCCTGCCAGCGATTAAGAAAATGGCTACATCACAAGTCCATCGAGGACTTGAGCAGTATAGAAAATATAATGATTGCTGAAGGAGGTGCCAGGGCAGACATAGCCACTGATTGGTTGGACTTTAGCTGGATGCTGCCATGGCTGTCTGCCCTTCTAAAAATTCTATTACCGGTTTTTGGTGTGCTGTTGCTCCTCTGTTGTGCCGTACAGATGTTCTGTCATTGTGCTAAAAATACTGGTAGTAAATTAGTAGGTACGAACTATGCAGGAACAGGGAACGTCAGAAAGCCTATACACAAGAAGAGGGGTAGAACAGGGAATGGGGACATTTAGCACTCCTAGAAGTTGTAGAGATAACAAGCCCAGGACCACACTCAATGCAGCCCACTACCATTACCCAGTGCAAGGTTAACTGCCCCCAACTCTGCACAAATAAATACAAAGTAAGAGAATATCTAAACTTATGTTCGCCATCACCAACACCCTATATATCCCTTGTTGACATACCTGAAGGAGAGTACATAGAGTTAAGGAAGCTGTAGGAGAGCCAATGTTCCTATGTGAATGACACCCCTTGGATACCTCAACTGAGAGAAGGGCCTGCAAAGTGTGCTGTAAGAGTTTTGTTCAAGAATGAACAAGAGGAGGGAAATGAAGCAGGGTCTACTTTTTCCATGTAGTGCTCCAGGCTTATTCTGTCTACATCTGAAGCATGAGAGCCTCAAATGTCCCCGCAAGTCCATAAGACAGGGCCATGCTAAATTGTCTACACTGCCGTGAGTGTCCACAGTGGCAGTAGGCCTTATGCCTTCTATAACTTTAGACGTATCTCTCCTGTAAAGGCCACTAACCTCAGGTCACTGCCTTTCTGATAAACAAGTCCCTGAGCCCCTGTCCTCTGCATACACATCTTACTGTACATCACAAGCATGAAGAAATAACAGGATGCGTCTGTCATCTAGAAGAACAAGATGGGTTAAGAGTAGAAGTGGGGGCTGACCGCAACCTTCCGCAACTTCTCACCTGATGTTTTGCTAGCTTTGGAAACTAAGACAGCAAAATGGCCAAAAAATAAACTATAACCTTTTGATAAACGTTGTACCTTACTGTAAGTTATGCTTTCTTAATTTTCCAAGAAGTGACGCAAAATTGTTTTCAATAAAATGTCCAGCATTTGTTTTGCTCTGTGGTCAAACACCTGCAAATGTTTTGATTTTGCTGTCATCAGATCCTCATTAAAACTGTATAAAAGAACTGTCCACTGACCAGTTCATTAATTGCCTCATACAATGTAATCCATGATGAGTTGCTCCCATCTAGCTGATTGATTTATTGATAGATTTAGCATTAGATAAGGTTATACTGCCTCATTGCATTTTGATATTCAATTTCTCTCTCTCTCACTTTCTCTCGAATTGTCGTGATTTAATATTTGCAAGATTACGTGTTTTTATTCTTGATTAACAAGGTGTATCGTGTTATTTCAGATAACACATTCAGTGTTCGTTCCTGTGGGCAAACCCCTCCCTAACACACAGTGTACTTCTTTTAGGACACTCTATATAGAGCCAGCTTCCTACATTGGTGGATCAGCTGCGAGGGGTCTACGACTTTTCATTTGCTGATACCACTCTGTCAATAAATGACTACACAAGTAAATCCCAAAATTGCCTTTAGCTAAAACTAGATTTTTTTCAATTAGTCGATTTTTCTAACATTCTAAAACTAACTATTAGGGCCTTGGTGAAGTCTCTGAGTATGAATTAATTAATTAAATTAAAAGACTTACTATACTTAGGACGAAAAGTATTTATTAAACATTTTATCTACCACTCCAAAAAGGTCCCAAATTTTAGAAAAATAATGAGTAACCCAGAGGTTGAGGCTCAGGAGCTCGACCTGACTCCTTATTTCTAGTTTACCTACTCACAGTTAAGAACCATCTGTAAGGGATACAAAATTAAAACTGGCTCACACCCAACCCCTGCAAAGATAGAGAATCTGTTAGCAGAGTATGAGCTGGCTCATCCTACGGATGAGACCCCTCACTCGGAAGATCAGGGTGGAGAGAGAGTGATAATGAGGATGATCCTCCTAGACTCGATAGAGAGGTTGTGGTACCTGTACCAAACAACCCAGTGCCAAAGTCCCTGCCTCTAACTAGGATAGTCCAGGACATTCTAGGTATGATGAAGAACTCTCTGAGGAAGAGAAACAGCTTGCGGGATTGGCCTGAAGAATTGCCCTAGAGAACAGGATACTGGCCATAGAAAGGGAAAGGGCAGACATGGGTTTACCACTCATGAATGGTAGCAGCAATATAACACCTAGGGACAGAGAGAACGCTTCTGACACAAAAATCCCCAAAGTGTTTACAGCGTTTAAGAGGGCTTATCAACTTAGGGAACTCAATTGAAAAATTACTGGGGCTCTCGGCTCTGGGATGTGTTCTCAGGAAAGTCTAGGAATATGCTCATGACCTGAGGCAAATGGTGGGTCTTATGACCTCACAAAGAATACCCTAAATTAGGTCTTTGGACTCACCACTGAGGAATACAGGCATACTTTAAAAACCCAGAGTCAGTCCTGGGCAGATTTTGTAGACTTCTCAGTGAAGACACTAGGTGGCTGGTTGAAATTATGATTGGCTTTCTAATTTAATTATGAAAGAGCAGCTTTTGAGTAATTTTTATCAAGTGGAATTATATCAGTACATGGTAGACCTAGGTCCACATTCTTCTCAATAATTGGGGAAGAAGGCAGGCCACTGGGTCAGAACAAGGGTGACCAAATTACCACTGGTGGGGGTGACCAAAAGAAAGGGGTTGCTAAGCCACCCCCAAGAGAAAGATGATGAGCAAAACAAAGATAAAAGCAAAGAGTCTTCTAAAAGCCCCCAAAAAACTGTCCAGATGTGTGGTCCCCAAAACTCTTCACAGTCTAAAGATCGGTACCAGGGTAAGTACTGGGATCCCAAAAAGGGTTGGTGTATTGACTGTAAGGCTCTTGGACACCGAACTGGAGACGTTAGCTGTCCACCAAAAAGAATGCCTCTAGTGCACCTGCAGCAAATGTAGTGGTAAGTCTCTAGATTGGATCACAGGTGAGCCTGGACCATGCCAGAGAGCTCCTTAGAATGGGGAGGGGTTACTGGCCACAAGAGAGTGGTGGTATCTTCTGCAATTCCTGTCCAGTGTCTGCTAGGCAATGATATGGAGTGCTCAGCATGGGCTAAAGTTGGAAAAAAAACTCATGAAGCAATGCTGGGCATACCTGAATGGGTGTGTGTAAAAAAAAGAGCTCAGTGTAGAGCCCCACGAGAAAGAGACGTGCTGGAGTCTGGAATAATGTCCCAGCCATCCAAGAGAAATGCCAAGAAGTCTGGGAAACCAGCTTCAGAATAGATACCAGATCAGGTCCCCTTTCCTGAAGGAAGAGGACCTGGCATGGCCCAGAGGGAATTGAAACCCAGGAGCATGGGCCTTACATGGCAGAGCTCTTGGACCCAAGGGGACCCACTAGGGAAGATCTGTGCCGGTAGCAGAGGACCTGTCACACTCTTGAAAGTGTGAGACAGCTAGCTGCTGATCAGGAAAAGGGAGATGTCAATTTCTCTCACAGGACCTATATTGAGGAGGGACTTATTTACACCGAGGGCAAAGCCCCCAAACCTGGTGCCACTAGGAGAGTGGTAGTGCCAAAGCAGTTTAGAGAATTTCTCCTCATATTGGCATGACATCCCCCTAGCTGGGCATCTAGGCCAAAAGTGCATTAGTCAACCACTTCTACTGGCAGGTATGTCCCAGAAGGTGAAGGCATTTTGTAACTCCTGTGCCACCTGTCAAGCCTGTGGCAAGACAAATGGCCACCGAAAGACCCCCTTAATTCTACTTCCAGTGGTTGGGGAGACCCTTTGAGATCATGTCACAAAAGAACAGCAACGCTGAAGTGAGCCAGATGCTGGAATTAGGAGTCATTGAACCCTCTGAGAGCCCCTGGGCCAGCCCAGTTGTCTTAGACCCCAGACCTCACACCCAGGGTGGAAAGAAAGAGTTAAGGGTTTCTGTGGAGTATAGGGGACTCAATGCTGTGACCAAGACTGGTGCACACCCAATTCCTAGGGCTGATAAATTAATTTTAATTAAAAAATGGGGTAAGCCACAAAGAGTACATGGGCTGGACATTTGTCATTACGAGTCCCTGAGCTCCATGATGGCTTCACTGTACCCCCAGGTGTTAGGTACCAAACATCTTATTTTGATAAACACGCAATGATGCCAGTGTCAGATTTATAAAAAAATGCACCCCTGAAAATCTACAGACTACCAGTGTGGTAACCGACTGGTCTCAGGCAGCCTGCCACCCTACAGATGTTTCTGCCCTACTGGGGTGAGAGGCTTTGCTCTCAGAGGCTGGGAACGAGCCTGTTCTGGGTGGAGGTTTTCACCTCTCCTCCAAGCAGGAATTGCCTTCCAGGGCGGGAAGTTTCAAAGGCCATGCCGACCTTGAAATGCGACCAAGGCCTCTCCAGTTAGAGGAAGATGCCAACCCCCAGGTCCTACCTCCCATGTATGTTGGGAGAATATTAGTAAGATTAGGAGGTGCACCCACATCCAGCCAGCACCACTCCCAAAGTGCAGCTGCTGACCCCACTTTTCAGATTCATTCATCTTGTTTTGCAGAGAATTAGCATTCAGGGTTATGCCTTCTTCCCAGAGGAAGTGGTCATATAGAGGGTGTAGACACCCTAAAGGTAGTCAGTTCTTGGGTCAGTAGCTCTTCTCTGTCCTCTTCGGCTTTGAGTCCATTGACTCTGAGTTCTTGGGTTCAGGGGTGCCACCTAAATACTCCATTTAGGGGTTTTACAGGAAGTGACAGGTAGTAGCCAATGGGCTGCCTACCTTTAGGGTGTCTATACCCTCTAAGTTACCACTTCCTGTGGGAAGTGGACATAACCCTGACCCTAGAATGCTGATTCTCTCCAAAACAAGATGGTGCTGGCTGGTTGTGGGCACACCTCCTAATCTTACAAATTTTCATGTCTGTCCTCGCTCCAAAAGTGGCGGTCAAGACAGGGGGGGGTTTGGCATCTTCCACTAACTGATGATGCATGGAACACATTTCAAAGGCAGCATGGACGTTGAAGCTTCCCACTCCTAGAATGCAGTTCCTGCTTGTAGGAGGTGTGAACACCTCCGCCGAGAGCAGGCTTTGTTTTCTGGACTCTGAGAGCAATGGCTCTTACAACATGTCTGTGGTGGCAGTCTGGTCAATGTCAGTCAGTCAAGCCACTAGTAGGCAGTAGACTTTCAGGAGGTACCTATAAGGTGCCTTCTGGGTGCATTTATTAATAAATCTGACACTGGCATCAGTGCAGGTTTATCAAGTTGAGATGTTTGGTACCAAACACCTGGGGGTACAGTGAAGCCATCATGGATCTGGGGAACTCATAATGAAGAGTGTCCAGCCCATGTACTCTTTATAGCTTCCCAGTTCACTTACAATATCTAAGAATGGACTTAGATATTTCAGGGTCATATCTGCTCAGGCAGACATGTCAACCATGGGATATAGTGCACCCTTCCTTAGGGCTATAAGGCCTGCTGCTTGGGTGATTTACCTATATCTTGTGCAGTGTCTGTAGGCATGGCACACGGGGATGTGTGCCATGTCATCTCCGTTTTTGTCTGCACCATGACATGCAGCTTGCAATGGCAGTTTGCATGATCTTGGTGAGGGGTCCCTACGGTGGCACAAATCATGCTGCAGCTCTAGTGGGCCTTCCTCATCCCCAATGCCCTAGGTATCAGGAGTACCATTTACTAGGGACTTACAGGGGGGCTGAAGTTCTGCCAATTGTGGAACAATGGCACAGTTCAGGGAAAGAACACTGGCACCTGAAACCTGGTTAGCAGGGACCCAGTACACTTTCAGTCAAAGTTGCAACAGATACCAGGAAAAAAGTGGGGGGTAACCATGTTAAAAAGGGCACTTTCCTACACCTGCCAATTCCCAAAGTTGACAGAAACATTGTACAAGCTGCCAGAGCTCCTTCCACCTTTATAAATCACACTATAAAAGTGATACAATTGTCTGTGTGGACATATTCTAATACACTGGACCCATTATTAATGGCCCAGCATCATCTTACACCGTATCTGCTTTATGTAGTCAACTCTGGGTTGAATTACCCTTTAATAAGTGTTTACAATCATCCATTTCTAAGTATCAATGAAAACTGTACCAACTATCTGCTTTTCCTTGATAATTTTCTATGAATTTAAGAGGATTTCTTAAATCTCCTTGAGTTTCAAAGTCAGCTCTGGTTTATGAACTCAACTACCTAGAGGCTTCAATGAAAGCCCACTTTGAATCTATCTAATAATCAGCAATTTAACATGTATCCTAGTAAAGACTTTTTGCTGACAATCACATGTGAGGAGATGAACGGTTGTACAATAAAAGAGATAGAATTATGTTTCCTCAGGGACAAGGTAGTTCTCTCAATGAATCCAAGGTTTATATCTAAGTGACCTTGATCATTCCATGGAATGATAATTTTGCTTATTTATTGTATTTGTACATTTAATAGCAGTATGTAGAGATTGGATAAAATCAAGAACTTGCAACTGGTCAACTTTCGTAATAACTAGGGGTCGGCGTAACTGGAGTAATTCTCTCTAGTGCGATTACTCATAATTACCGCACAATACCTCGTAATTATGTATAATTTTATGAACAGCCTAATCTAGCATTTATGGGTTTTTTCATAGTGCAAAATGCAGCCTCGTGCCCAAAATAAGCCTGAGGATGCATTTTTTGCTAAGGAAATAGAAATAAATGCTACAGGACATGAACAGCAGTAGCCAGCAACCACTCGTTCTCTCTTAGTTTATTGTTCTTGTGCTCCTGCGGTAGGAGTTTTGCCCCAAATTTCTCTTAATTACCCAAGCTGGCATGATCACATATTTTCAGTAATTAAGCATCACAAGAGTAATGCATACTTACTGAAATTACTTCAAATACTCCAGTATAAGTAAAATTTCACCCTTGCCTAGCAGTAACAAGAGTCAACCTTTGGCAAAACACCTAATTTCAAGGTGGATTATCTCTTATATTGCTACAACATACACCCACAGAGAAACATCTGCCAACCAAATCTTTGATTTGTAAATATATCTTAAATCCTGCCAAATTCACCTTCCAGATATTTTAGGGCTGTTTTAACAAATGTTTATGCTCAATTCTTAGTATAGCGTGAGACATATACTGATAGAACAATTAAATACAGGCCAGCATTTGTGTAGGGAGATACTTATACAAGCTCAGAGAGGATCAGTGAGAAATGCACTGCAGGAGACTATTGAATAAAATAGAAATGCCTAAATATTGAGTTTTAAATATTGATCTTCGTTAATATTGACCACGTTCTATCAGCTCTGCCACTGTATAGATGGTCTACAAAGGACATACTAAGAACAATATAATTGTTTGCAAAATGGAAACGCACAACAATATTAAGATAGTCAATATTGTGTCATGCATGCAGTTTAGATGCAACATCCTAACCTTTCCTTTGTGGGGAGACCAAGTAGAAAGGAGCTATTTTCAAACAAATTCTGTTTACAACATACATGTCGGCAGAGAGACCTCTTTAAGCCCTCACCTTTTTCAGAAGCAGGCAGGCATCAGATTCATTATTAAATTTCTAACAATAAAGAACAGTATAGGATCCTATCCATACCTCCTTTCAAGGTAACAGTCATTGCCCCTACAGGTATTGACCATGTAGCCAACCATTATACATTTCCCTAGGGAACCTTTCAAAAACAAGCATAAGCAAAGTCGATACGTCTTGCATATGAGAGAGCTATTGGCTTTGTCTATGTTTTTTAAGCCATATTGTACAGCAGCGCAGCTGCTGTGTGTGCAACATGTCTAAATGTTTTTTAAAAGTGCTGTTACGCTGTATATGTCAGCTGCTTTATATAGTTTTTTAGGTCTCGGCTTGACAGTGCTTGCCCTGTCTCTTTGAGACATGCAGTATCCATTTCCTGGGCTCCAGCCCACCCATATGCTTCCCATTTCCTGGTTTAATTGTCACTCTCCTATTCTTTCTCCTCATTTGTCCATGGCATGCATTTGTCAAGCCTCTTGCTGTGTTTACCACTCCCCAAGAGCAGGGACTAAGAACTACTGGTAACAATTTTAACATCTATTCAGGAACTCCTTTTCTCTTTAATCTGAAGCACTTGAGATACGTTTGTGGTTTACTGAGCTCTGATGTAAACAAGGCTGTAAATCTTATTATCTGGTCACATTTGCTGTGCAGTCAAAGACTGAGATCAAATGTCAGACCAGTTTTCAGCGAGGGTGTGTGTTAACTTACTGTCCCGGTTTTGCCTGTAATTCCCTCCTCAATAACACCTCTCTTGTTGCGTTTCCCACAGCTATTTCAATCTCTTCATGTAAAGCCATGCAGGCCTGACAGGGAGCTGGCAACCCCTCTCTCCTGACCAGGTACTTCCTTTCCACTGCTTTTGTTGGCAGGTCCCTCCATCCCTCCACCATGCTCATGACCTCTCCCTGAGCCTGGTTATAGTGTCCGTCCCCTGCTCTTGCCGTCCCATCACTGCCCCACTGTTGCACTCCTTGCTCCCTCCTCTCCAGCCCTCGGAGATGGCCTAGTGTTACTCCTGCATGCACTGGTTGTCTCCCCTCATGCTCTACTCCCTGAGCTGGGAAAGCTGCTGGTTTCCGCCCTCCTCACCTGGTACACGATCAGGACCCCGAATAAAACAATAATTGGCTATATATTTAAATACATATTAAGCAAAGCAGACATTGCTTTAAGAAACTAGGATGATTTCTTTTAGATCTGGAACTAGTTTGGTTGATATTAGGGATCATTGCAAAGTCAAAGGCTGGACAATAACTGTATGACACGGTGCCCATGTTTTTCAATAGTTTTGGGTTTATAAAGGACTTATGAAGCACCCATTCTTGGCTCCATGAGCGCTGCGACCACTACAAAAAATAATTATTATCGCAGTGAGTTCTGCCTGTGTATCTGCCCGTTATATGTAGTAGAATTATAGACATAACTTTACACATCCAACTTAGTACCGTTTTACCACTTCCGTAAATGACATACTTCCTAAAGACTGTAACAGCATCTTAAAAAGGAATGAGTCGTGCATTCAGAAGTGGTGTTTTCACTCATGACCTGTTCTGCATGACATTTTTTATTATTGTTTTAGTGCAATACTCAGGTGAGGCTGGGAGATGGCACTGAACAAGGGAGCAGGAGACACTAAAACACAGATAGCTTGGAGAGAGGCAAACCAGGGGTAGGTCTTGGCTTTAAGAGCCAAAGCACGAGCCATCAAAAGATGTACATGAGGTAACAAATGTTATAGAAAATTATATCATCTTTAAAATGAAAATAAAATAAGAATATTTGTCAGCATCTCAAATAAATACATTCACTTATATCACTGAATTGAGTGACATTTATTGAAAGTAATATTTTTTAAACATGAAACATTGACAAAAATCCCCATGACGCAAAGACATTTACAAAAGTTATTCAAAATGTCAGTTTGTCATGTGATTTATTTCTATGAACTATATTGTTATTAGCGGTTAAGCAAGGTTAATTATATTAACCATGTAAGTGAGGATTTTGGACGGCACTGGATTACTTCATGGTGCTGTTAAACTGTATGGTTAAGCAAAATGATAGATAGTGAAGTAAAGTGATGGGCCGTGCATCACACGGTTTGGTGTAGTGGGAAGCCAGGTTTTTTGAGTAGGAGAGCATATTGTTTCAGAAACCCTAAAGATGCATCCATCTCTCTTCTGTTTAGCACTAAAAGTCACCGCTTTGTGTTCAGCTATTCAATTAGTGATAGTATAGGGGGTTTATTCCACCTTAAATCAAACTGATACTATACATACATACGTGTGTACAGTCATAAAATGTAAAGGTGAGCTTTTTTTGTCTGGAATATTTCCACAGACACTGACGATCAAGTACAGAGACAGAATATGCCCATCTGAAATAATGCTGTACTTCACAATTGTCCCCTTGCAGGACTACGATCTAAGGAGCAAACTCATGGGGGTCCAAGACCTGAGTGTTTTTTTTTCCTGGAGAACAATTCCTCTCCACAACACAATTCCTCTACACACCACATACATCCAATCCACACAACAGACCTCCACATCATGGCACAACATTTAACACCACACCACATACTTCCACTCCACTACATGCCATTCCACAACACACAATACCACTGCACTTAATTCCAGTGCACTCTTTACCACATAATTACTATCCACATATTTCCACTGCACACCATGCCACATAATTCCATTACACATAACTCCACTCAACACCACGCAATTTCATGCCACACAATACCACAACAATCAATTCCGATCCAACCCACTTGAATTCCACTCCACACCACATACATCCACTCCACTCCATAACACATGGCTAAAAAACATTGTCATTGACAACGCCAATAGCTCTCGGATTGAGGATTCCGATCTGACAGCTGACAGTTGACAGCTGTCAGATCGGAATCACTCCAGCAACCGCAAGCTACAGGTTACTCATCAACCTGTGCTCAATTACACCTGAATCAACGCACACTTGTCACCAATCTGAGAGCCTGTGAGGCCCACTCTTCCTATCGTCAGCTTGAAGCCTTCTCGCTGTTGTTTGGTGCTTCCCCATCACTATGTCCCAGTCCTGATGAAGACCCCGTTCGCAAGGATCCAAGTTCCCTGCCACCCATAGGGGTCGAAACGTTGACAATTGTGCTCTCTATCAAACGTGGATGACAGACATTGATTATCTGCATCCTTTTATTGTGTTATGATTCATCATACATGTAGAAGCCAGTCGTCTGGCTGGATAGGTTGTAAATATTGACTGCTGGTGTCCACATGTACACTACCTTTCCCTGTCACATCACGCACTGATCACAACGCACCCCCCTTCCCTTTTTCCCAGATTGCACCAATCTTAATATCATTAAGATTTACAAGCACTGTATTTAATATGAATTGATTTGCTCATATTGTTGATGCAATTAAATCAAGACCATTTGATGGTATGATCCAATGGTGGTGTTGTCAAATGATTTAGCAACAATGATCATTTGTGTATATTGCTATATATTGTGTTAGATTATCTTCCACTGTGACCTTTCTTTTTTGTACCATGAGTATTACAGAGGCAGGCAAAACTGACCGCTTCCTCAGCAAAAATGAATTTCTTTATCTAAACACTAGATCACCAAGTACACCAGTAATTTACACTCTCCCCAAGATACACAAAAACACAGACGCCCCTTTTACGAGCAGATAACCTCAGATCAAAATGCCCTCACTGCCTGTTCACATTCCCCACCCATATTCGCTCACCCCTTCCTTCAAGTCCTGCTTATAGTATTTTACTCTTAAACTGCAGATCCCTTCCCAAACATTCTACGGAAATTTCGCTCCTTTTACAAGATTCCTCCCCCGAGGTGCTTTTTTTAACTGAAACCTGGCTCAGTGCTAGCTCTGATCCTGACATAGTACAAACTTTGCCCCAGGGGTACGCGATTCAAAGAATGGATAGAACTACAAGCAAAGGAGGGGGAATTGCGATCATTTATAAGGATCACCTTACTTGTCGCCTACTCGGCAGTCCTCTCTTGGACTGCGAGAATGTTTGTTTCTCTTTAGAATTTTCCCCTCTCCTCACACTCTCAGGCATTCTGATCTACCGCCCCCCGGGTGCGGTAGGCTCTTTTTGTAACTCTCTTTTAGAAACCGCCATCAATTTAGCTAGCACCATTGCAAATTTTACCCTTCTCGGCGATTTTAATCTGCACTTTGATGATCCCAGATCTACAGTAGCAGTTGAACTAGCAAATGATCTTGCGTCACTCCAGTTGCTGCAAAAGTTCAACTCCCTACACATGCGCAGGGACACTGTCTTGACCCAGTGTTTTCTAATCTGGAGAATTTTCAGGGAAACAACCCTATTCCAATCCCCTGGTCCGACCACCATTTGGTGCCCCTTTCCTGGCGTCCCCAAATCCCCATCCCCCCAGTCTATCCTTCTCGAACACTTATCCGTCCCTGGTCTAAGCTCTCCTGGGAGAACTGGACCCAAGAACTGGAAAATAATAGACCTCAGTTGGTTCCCTGCCCAGTCACAATGTATAATAATTTTTGCAGTTGGATAGACGACTCGTTGAACCAGGTCCTCCCAAAAATCCGGATTATGAAAAAGAATGGCTCAATTAGATCGCCCTGGTACTCCGTTGAACTGCGCATCCTGAAACAGAACTGCAAAATATTAGAAAGAAGCTGGAGGAAAGACTTTGCAGTTGAGAGTAAGCTCACCTACAGAATATGTATATACAGAGCGGAAATGAGGAAAGCTCAGGCAGCCTACTACGAGGAAAAAATTCGGCTAGCCGCCAATTCCCCTAGAGAGACCTTCTCTATTATAAAAAGGCTCCTTAAAAGCCCAGTTCCTCCTGTCCCTACTGACCCCCATGGAACTCGTTGCGAAAATCAGGCCGAGTTCTTTGATAACAAAATTCAGAACATTATAAAAATGCTCCCTCAAATTGATCCCGTATGGATGAGCTCTCTACCCGACTGCCCTCTCACCACTCATCGTCTGGAGTGTTTTCCCCCTCTCCTCCTCGAAACACTCCTGACCCTTATGCCCACAGTAAAAAGTGGATCACCAAGAGACCCAGCTCCCATGAACATCCTAACTAAAGCTGCATCCATTATTGCCCCCACAATCACCCATGCCATCAACGCCTCACTTTGTACAGGAGTAGTCCCCCGACTTTGGAAAGAAGCTATGGTTAAGACCCTTCTTAAGAAGTCGCACCTTGATCCCGCAGACTTGGGCAATTATCGCCCTATTTCCCTTCTGCCTGGGATCTCTAAAATCGCCGAAAAATATGTTAACCATGCCCTCTCTAATTTTTTGGAAATTTCCAACCTTCTACACCCATCCCAAACAGGCTTCCGGCCTCGGCAGAGTACGGAAAGTGCCCTGCTGGCGGTTGTGGAGGAAAGCAGGAAAATCCTCGATGCAGGAGGTGCTGCAGCCATTATCCTATTGGATTTGAGCGCAGCATTCGACACGGTGAATCACCAGGTCTTGATTCACCGCCTCGGCAATCTGGGAGTAGGTGGAATCGCTCTGAGCTGGATTCGTTCCTTCCTGGAAGGACGTTCATTCCAGGTTTTTGAAGAGGGCATGAGTTCCAAACCTCGGCCTCTCCAGTGTGGTGTACCGCAGGGCTCGTCATTGAGCCCTACACTTTTTAATGTGTACATGGTCCCTTTGGCTTCAATCGTGGCCCCGTTTGGGATACATATGGTCACCTACGCAGACGACACTCAACTGGTCGTAGCTCTAAACCAATCCACACAATACTCCACGACCCTGAAAGCATGTCTTACGGAAGTCGTAAAATGGATGGGGTCTTCCCACCTGAAATTAAATGGAGAAAAGACCGAGGTCATGACTCTGGGCAATTTTGACAATACGTCACTCAGAACCATCTGGCCAGTTTGCATGGGCCCAGTCCCAATCCCTAAGCCTCAGATAAAGAGCCTGGGCATCTGGCTAGACCAGAATCTTACATTCCAAGTGCAAGCCAGTAAGACAGTAGCAATCTGTTTTGGCTTGATCAGAATGGCGAGGAAAGTGCTTCCTCTGCTCCCTCCTCAAGCCAAGAAAATCATGGTCCAATCTATTCTACTCTCTATATTGGATTATGGTAATGCGCTCTATCTGGGAGCTCCTACCTCAGTGATCAATAGATTGCAGATCATCCAGAATTGTGCAGCCAGATTGTTGACGGGAACACCTAGATCTCTTTCCGCAAAACCTGCTCTCCGATCTCTACACTGGCTTCCAGTAAAAGAAAGAATTAGCTTCAAATCATTGTGCATTGTTCACAAATCCCTTTTGGGGATAGGCCCTCCCCTGATCTCGGCCATAATTCATCCATATAAAGCAAGGAGAAAGCTTCGCTCGGATGATCTCCACCTAATTGACATCCCTAGAATCAAACGAGCCAGAAGTGGCGGCAGGCTCTTCTCTCTGAATGCAGGCAGACTCTGGAACGCCCTCCCCTCCACCTCCGAAAAGAGTCTAGCCATCTTGCCTTCAGGAAACAACTCAAAACCCTTTTATTCCCTTAAACTAATCGTTCTGTCCCTCCCCCGTCTACTAGTCATGCCAAGCGCTGGGAGGCCTTCTGGTAGCCATGCGCTCTATAAATGCCCTTTTCATTTCATTTCATTTCATTTCATTCAGGACGACCCATATTTTCTGGATGTGGCTCTTTCTTGGAACCACTCGGACGCTATGTGGATTGCTTTATCAAAGATTTTGTACCCAAAACACAATGTTAAATAAGGACACGATGGACATGATCAACTTAGTTGAAGAACTACCTTTTGACTCTGACAATTGCATACGCTGCCCTTTGGACGTCGAATCCCTTTATACCAATATGCCGCAGGAGGAGGGGATCTAGGTTATTCAAAATACCCTTGACTCCAGAATTCGTCCACATTCGGTATCTACCTCCTTTATCCTTGGCTTAATTAAGATTTGTCTAACCTGGAACTTTTTTTCATTCAATGGCATATTTTTTCAACAAGTCAAAGGTACATCCATGGGAGCAGATTCTGCTCCCAATTTTGCGATACTATACATGGATTGGCTTGAAACCAATAAGATCCTATCCAAACTCAACCCTTTTGTGACTAACATACTGATGTGGAAGTGAGACATTGACGATATTTTTATGATTTGGTAAGGCTCGGAAGCTAGCCTGATCTTGCTCCATGACTGGCTGAACACAAATTGTAAAGGGTTCAAATTTACCATAACACAAAGTAAATCATAAATAGCTTTCCTGGATCTACATAATGGCAAACTGTATACCACCCTATCTCGCAAACCCACTGAGAGAAAGACCTTACTCTCTTACAACAGCCACCACCCACGAGCACTAAGGGACTCCCTTCCATTCTCACAGTTCCTATGCATTAGAAGGAACTGCTCCTTCAGACAAGACTATTTTCTTGAAGCCAACAATTTGACCAAAAAACTTGTGAACAGGGGCTATCCACGTAAGCTTGTTAGAAGGTCTCTTAAATGAGCTTGGTATTGTCCACTTGAAGCACTCCTGACACCTAAATCCAAAACAGAAAATGATTGACCTTCTCTCCTGTCTCCAATCAGGTAAAAAAATGTATTTTGAAACATTGGCCGGTACTAAATGCGGGTAATCTGGCATTAGGACGACCATTGTTCGCGTTCCCCAAAAATAAGATCAAAGATCATTTGGTCAGAGCGTCTCTCCCCCCCAAAAAATCGACCCAAACTCTGACAGACTTGTGGGTCCTAACACCGGTACTGGGCCACTTCAAATGTGGGGAAGTAGTGTTTGCCAACTGACCATAGAAAGCAAAAAGTTTGTTTTCAAAAGCATTGAAGTAACACTTAACTTCTCAAACACTGCCAATGTTATATATGCAATCTTTTGTCCTTGTAACTCAATTTATATAGGCCAAACAACTCAAAAGATCAGAATTCGGATCTGCCAACATCGGAGCCGCATCACATGAAAAACACCCAACGCAAGGATGTGGATGATTTCAGAGACCCCGGACATACAGAAGATGACCTAAAATGGCAAGTCATCAGCGTAATTAAGCCACCACCACGAAGCACAGACATCAGCACCATCCTCAACAAAGAGAAACTGAAACGGATTTTGAGGACCAACAGTTTGCATACTGGACTAAACAGAACTGAGGATTGGACCAATTTGAGCTAAACTGTGAATCATTTCCTGATACATTCCAGTATTTACCACACCACTACTTATCATGCATGTCTATTGCCCTACTTTCACAGAAGACCTGCACTCAATTTTGTTATTTAGGGCACCCCTCTGTAATTATTGCCTTTGTAACAACCATTTTATCTTGCATTATGTTCGTTGTTAAAACTGGCATCATCTATCAGGGTCGAGAGTATGCATATTCTACAGGGTATTCACACTATGTACCCTGAAGTGAAGAATGGACATGGACCTTTCTCGCATTGTCAAAATTTACTTGTTATTTTCCCCACACATTTCCAACACGTGCAGCATTTCTCTGCCACTGCTTCATATTCTGCTGTTTCATATTTGGTCTTGCAGTAGTAACAATACTCTATTCACATTATACTGTATGTGTATTGTTTATAACTATGCTCTCCCTGGCCCAGCCATGTCCCTCTTGAATGAGTCATTGTCCCAAGGCTATGTCCCCGACACCTTCAAGGAGGCCATTGTCATTCCCCTCCTGAAGAAGCCAGGGGCCGATCCTAAAACTCTGACGAATTACCGCCCTATCTCCTTGTTGCCTTATCTGGCCAAGGTACTTGAAGCCCATGTGGCCAGGTGTCTATCTGCCTTTTTGGAACAGTCTGAATATCTGGACCCCCATCAAGCAGGGTTTTGTCCAGCACATTCCACAGAGTCGGTCACACTGACAGTACTGGACACTCTTCCAAAGGAGGCCGATTGGGTCTCTCCGCAGGCTCTGGTGCTGCTGGATGTCTCCGCAGCGTTCGACACGGTCGACCACGACACACTGGTCGATCGTGTCGGAAGCGCAGGAATCCAAGGCTCAGCTCTTGAATGGATCCGCTCCTTTCTAGGAAACCGATCTCAAGCGGTCCGCATAGGCCAGTTTACAGCCCCCAAGATGAGTACCACTTGTGGTGTTCTGCAGGGTTCCTCACTCTCCCCTCACCTGTTCAACCTATACCTCCTACCTCTGATCCGTGCCCTGAAAGAAAGGAAAGTGCGCACCTTTAACTATGCGGACGACTTTCAACTCATGTTTTCCATCAGCAACTCCCCTGAATCCATCCACGAATTTCAGACTACTATGCTACTCATCCGCGACTGGATGAATAGCAATCACTTAAAACTTAATCCAGACAAGACGGAAGTGATCCTAACGGGAGGATCACTGAACCCTTGCAGTCCTCTCTTTTGGCCAAAGGAATTAGGACAGCCTCCCACCCCTTCCTTCTCTGCCAAAACTTTGGGGGTAACAATTAACAGCGATCTCACAATGAAGACCCAAATTGGCTCTGTGATCTCAACATGCTTCTTCCAGTTGAGAAAAATAAGAAAAATCAGTAGATTCCTCACACAGGAAGCTAAAATACAGGTAGTCTTAGCTATGGTAATATCCCACATAGACTACGCCAATTCTATATACTTTGGCATTCCAGCCTACCTAATCTATCGACTACAATTGGTACAGAACCAGGCAGTTGCACTGGCTCCCTATAACTCAGAGATGCGCCTTCAAGGTGGGATGTATCATCTTTAAATCCCTGAATGGCAGGAGCCCTAAATTTGTTGACAGTCTCATTCAAAGGCACAATCCTACGCGCAATCTGCAATCTGCTCACATGCATCTTTTATCTACTTCCTCCTTCAAATTGAAGCGCTTCGGTGGAACGAGGTTCGCTGTACTAGGCCCCAGATACTGGAACTCCCTGCCTCTCGAAATCAGATCCTGTACAGATCTTATGAGCTTTAGGAGGCTCCTTAAGACATGGCTGTTTAGACAGGCATATGAGTAAAACCCCAGGACTCGGCACCCCTTAGAGTAGCGCCATGAAACCAACTCGGTGTACGTGCGCTTTATAAGCAATATTTAACATAACATAACATAACATATGATTAAGTCATCTTTAATGCTGTCTACTGTGGACGCTCACAATTTTGTCTTTTCACAATTTGCGGACCTATGTACGACCTACCGCCTTCACAACCTTTGACATGGATTTCCTATGGCATACTCTAATTCTTACTCTATTCTTCCATCATGGTGCTCATCTTTATCTGTTACTATACCTGCAACAGGCGACCTAGTGTTCATTCATCACTTCCGAAATGCGCACTGTGAGTGGACCTCTCCAGCTTAAATAGCCCAGTTCCCGCCATACACAGGTTCGCCTATTTTCCGGCGCTGACCATGACATTGTAGGACTGCACACATCAATCAATTAATCAATCAATCAATCAATCAATCATAGCATTTGTAGAGTCCACTACATACCCGTGAGGGTCTCAAGGCGCTGGGGGGGTCGGGGGGGAGGATGGGTGCTGCTACTGCTCAAAGAGCCAGTTCTTCAGGAGTCTTCTGAAGGTCAGCAGGTCTTGGGTCTGCCGTAGGCGGATGGGGAGGGTGTTCCAGGTCTTGGCGGCGAGATGGGAGAAGGATCTGCCACCGGAGGTCGCTCTTCGGATGCGGGGTATTGTGGCGAGGGCGAGGTCGGTGGAGCGAAGCTGGCAGGCGGGGGTGTAGAGGCTGAGTCATCTGTTGAGGTACGCAGGTCCGGTGTTGTGCAGTGCCTTGTGTGCGTGGGTGAGGAGCTTGAAGGTTATCCTCTTGTTGACGGGGAGCCAGTGCAGGTTTCTCAGGTGAGGGGTGATGTGGCTGCGGCGAGGGATGTCGAGGATCAGGCATGCAGAGGCGTTCTGGATGCGTTGCAGCCATTTCAGGAGTTTGGCAGAGGCTCCAGCGTTGAGGGTGTTTCCGTAGTCCAGCCTGCTGCTGACGAGGGCCTGGATGACCGTTCTTCTCGTTTCAGTGGGGATCCACTTGTAGATCTTGCGGAGCATGCGGAGGGTGTTGAAGCAGGTGGAAGAGACGGCGTTGACCTGCTTAGTCATGGAGAGGGTGGGGTCGAGGATGACTCCTAGGTTGCGTGCGTGGTCGGTGGGTATTGGGGCTTCTCCCAGTGCGGTCGGCCACCAGGAGTCGTCCCAGGCCGAGGGGGTGGATCCGAGGATGAGGACCTCCGTCTTGTCAGAGTTCAGCTTCAGTCGGCTGTTCCTCATCCATTCGGCGACGGCCTTCATTCCTTTGTGGAGGTTTGTTTTGGCGGTGTGGGGGTCTTTGGTGAGGGAGAGAATCAGCTGGGTGTCATCGGCGTAAGAGATGATGTTGAGGTCGTGCAGTCGGGCGACGTGGGCGAGTGGTGCCATGTAGATGTTGAACAGCGTTGGGCTGAGGGATGAGCCCTGGGGTACGCTGCAGATGATCTCGGTGGCCTCAGAGCGGAAGGGGGGGAGGCGGACGCTCTGCTGGAGAGGAAGGAGGTGGTCCAGTCCAGGGCCTTCTCTTGGATTCTGGCGTCGTGGAGGCGTGTGCGTAGTGTGTGGTGGCATACCGTGTCGAAGGCGGCTGACAGGTCCAGGAGGATGAGGGCCGCGGTCTCTCCGTTGTCTAGCAGGGTCCTGATGTCATCGGTGGCAGCAATGAGGGCAGTTTAGGTGCTGTGGTTGCTGCAAAACCCGGACTGGGACGGGTCCAGGATGCTGTTCTCCTCGAGGTAGCGGGTCAGTTGTTTGTTGTCGGTCTTCTCGATGACCTTCGCTGGGAATGGGAGTAGGGAGATGGGCCGGAAGTTCTTGAGGTCCTTGGGGTCCGCCTTGGGTTTCTTGAGTAAGGCATTGATCTCGGCGTGCTTCCAGCTATCCGAGAAGGTTGCTGTCTCGAAGGAGATGTTGATGGCTTTCCGGAGATGGGGTGCGATGGTGGTGCTGGCTTTGTTGAAGATGTGGTGTGGGCATGGGTCTGACGGAGATCCGGAGTGGATGGTGTTCATGATCTTGATGGTGTCGTCGTCGTTTATGTTGGTCCAGGAGAGCAGGCGGTTGGTGCGGATGTTGGTTGTGGGGGCGGGGATCTCAGTGGTTGTCGGGGCGATCGTGGTGTTGAAGCTGTCGTGGATGTCAGCGATCTTGCGATGGAAGAAGGTGGCCAACGAGTTGCATAGGTCTTGCGAAGGTGGGATGTCGTTGGTGTTGGAGCTGGGGTTAGAGAGTTCCTTCACGATGTTGAAGAGCTCTTTGCTGATGTGTGCGTTGTTGTCTAGGCGGTCTTTGAAGGAGGCCCTTTTGGCGGATCTGATGAGGTGATGGTGTCTGCGGGTGGCATTCTTGTGGGCTGCGTAGCTGTCCGGTGTTTGTTCGTGGTGCCAGTTCTTCTCTAGCATCGACTTTATCACGACACTGCGCGACTAACAGTAAGCCTCCATGCTGCTTGTCTTACCTGTAAGGACCGCTGGCACCCTTCTCTTTACTTACGGAACCTGTGTCCCCCTCTTTTCCTCGTAGAACTTACTACTTAACACTCTTCCTCATCGGGGCTCCACTGTAGGAAAGAGTCATGCAGACAAAAGGGACTTCCCCTCGCTTCTATTATCCCTGTTGACACTATTACAGTAAGTTGAACACCGTTTATTCCATTCGGCCATTGCGGTAATATTTCGGACGTGACTTAATCCTTGTTCTCACTCCCCCTCAGACCGACGCTTGCTCTTCAGCCACCCTATAACCCCGGGCCACGGCTGCACGATGCCCATTGTCCCCTGTGTGTGCTATTCCTAGATCTTCCACGACCCTGCATTATGGTTCTTCACAGGTTAGCCGCCTCTATTCTTGGCATGACCTTGCTCTCACCCCCCCCCATTAGTGATGTAGTTTTTACGGGCTTAATCACAACCACAAGAACCCTAGGATTTTCAGTTATTTTATTCACTGGCACCAATTATGATTGTTTTCCAACCCGCGGGCGCATTAGCACTTTTGTCCTGATCACTTCTCTCTGGTAACGGCTCAGCACAACGCACTGGCATTCAGTCCAAGCAGACGTACTCAGAACCACCATATTCTCATAAATTTTCTCTTTTTCTCTCTCACTCCTTGTCTTCTCCCTCTTCCTCCCTTTCCATGTACAGGCTATCACTCCGGTATAATAATTTGTGTCCTGATGATGATCCCCCAATTCTAGTGGGGATCGAAAAGTTGTCGACCTTTACATCTTGACTCCAAAATGGTTTCATTTTGATTTTCAGTTGGAGCATAAGATCTTTGTTTAATATTGACTGCTTGAATTTGTATTCCTTCATAAAGTCACCATGTACCTAAATGCCTTAGGTCTGGAAATCGGCTGACTTCCAACCTTTTTACCCACTTAATTTTGTATATAATGTATTCCTTCTGTTCCTTTAATTGTTTTATATCCAATAAATGTACTGATCTCCATTGAGGAGAATATCATCACAGGGCTTATTGTGGTTCTGTGTACCATTGTTCTTATACCCTTCCTGCTAAATTAGAAGACGGCTAAGAAGAGTGATAATGATACTAATAGATGGCACGCAATGGGTGGGCTAAAGGCCACTTTTTAGAGACATTTTTTGTACACAATAGATCCCCATCAAGTGACAGCTAATGCACACTGCCTGCAGGCAAAACCTAAAAACGATGCTCAGTTTCAAATATTTCATGAAATGATTTCAGCTTTTGCTTACCACCAGGATATGGAAAACAGCTTTCAACTCCTTGAATTATTCCCAAAAGCACAAGCAGAAGAATGGTGACCTCCATCCTACAGGAAAAAAAGAATCATATAGATGAACACTTGACTGTCCACACCCCTGAAATCCATCCTCTCTCACACACCACCCCACCCTGACCTATCGGATAGAAGGAACCAAATAGGTAAACAAATTGTAATTTGTAAATGTATTTACATGTTGCTTACGGCCCCTGATGAGGCACTGATGTGCTTTTGGCAGCAAGTAGCACACCACTCAGCAAAGCCAAGGTTAGTATTCCAATTTTCTAATACTCTGCACACTTCCCCATGCCCTATCCTGTGGGAGAAAAGGAACCTTATACATGGACAAATGGCAGCCCACCCCTCTGACCTCTCTCATCTCCTGTGCTCCCTCTCATCATATCCTATGGGAGAAAAGGAACCACATAGATAAACATGTGCCAGCCCCCTCCCTTGACCTTCCTCCTCTTCCACCATTGTCCCTCTTCTGATCTTATTGAAAGAAAAGGAATCCTCAAACTGAAGATGTCAACCTACACCTTTGAACCTCATCCTCTCCCACATACCCCCTCATCTTCCCTATGAGAGAAAATCAAATCAAATACATGGGCATATAACATACCATACCCCTAACCAGCCTCATCTCCCACATTCCCCACCTTAGCTCAGATTCCCCCCCTCAGATATTACCCTGTCAAACTGTAGGAACCTTTAAGCATTATATGTTCAGTAAGCCCCCTTTGCACAACAAATACTGTATCTGAGTTACAGGATTTATTGGGACTGTAGAACATATGGACATGCAATTCCAATGTATTAGCTCATTAAAAAGAAACCTAATGTAATGAAATGTGAACTATAAACAATGAAATTAATAATAGTTTATTCCACCTAGAAGACTCTCTCTCAAAATAGTATGATTAGATACATTGGATGTGCATGTGCATGTTAGATCTTTTAGAATGTATTATGTGAAACCTGATTTTTAGGTTGCCTGTAAAATCGTGTTAGGGAGCAGCCCCTTGGGCAAGGGTTGCTCCCCTTGAGGGGCTGTATATTTTGGCCATTTCTGACTCCTTTTGGCAGATCAGGGGCAGTAACCAATAGCCTACCAGGGAATAAATGTTTGGCCTTTTTGGGGAGCTGTCCCTTGGGCAAGGAATGCTATCCCTTTAAGAGGGTGCATGTATTTTGGCTGTTTCTGCCTCCCTTGGGAGCAGATTGGTGATATTGGGCCCGATTCACAAAAGTAGTCTGAGGCGAAATCCGACTTTCGGTATTTACAAAAGGCATTTAGGAGTAGTAAAGTTTGGATTTTGTCTTAAATTTGTCTTAAGTTTTGGTCTTAAGACAAAATCCAAACTTAAGTTAAACTTAAGTTAAACTTAAGTTAGGATTTTGTCTTAAGACCAAAACTTAAGACAAACTTAAGACAAAATCCTAACTTAAGTTTAATTTAAGTTAAACTTAAGTTAGGATTTTGTCTTAAGACCAAAACTTAAGACATACACAAGACAAAATCCTAACTTAAGTTTAACTTAAGTTTAACTTAAGTTAGGATTTTGTCTTTAGACCAAAACTTAAGACAAACTTAAGACAAAATCCTAACTTTACTACTCCTAAATGCTTTTTGTGAATACCGAAAGTCATAAAGTTAGGATTTTGTCTCAGATTACTTTTGTGAATCGGGCCCATTGTTTGGTTGATTTGCCCCCAAGGGAGGCAGAAGCTACTAGTCACCAGGGAATAATTAATTTGGCCAAGTTGGGGAGCAGCCCCTTGGGCAAGGGTCTCTACCCTTTATAAGGGGGCATGCATGTTGGCTGTTTCTGCTTCCCCTTGCGGGCAGATCAGCTATATTTTTAGATAGATCTGCCCCCCAGGGGGGAAAAGCCACTAGCCACCAAGGGGTAATTGATTTCGCCATGTTGGGGATAGGCTCCTTGGGCAAAGGTCACGCCCCTTTATTAGGAGGCATGTATTTTGGTCATTTATGCCCCCTCCTGGGGACAGATCAGCCATATTTTTAGGTTAATCTGCCCCCAAAGGGGGCAGAAGCTAGTAGCGAACAGGGAGAAATTAATTTGGCAAAGTTGGGGAGTGGCCCCCTAGGGCAAGGGTCACTCCCCTTTATTTATTTATGTATTTTGGGTGTTTATAATTTTAGGCTCATAGGCAGAAAGCCACTAGTCACCAGGGATTTTATTTATTTATATATTGGGGAGGCCCCTTTGGAAATGGTCGCTCCCCTTTTTTGGGGCATGTATTTTGGCCGGTTTTGCCACCCTTAGGGGCAGATGGGCCATATTATTATGTCCATCGCAGAAAATCACTAATCACTAATCACCAGGGAAAGTTTCTGTGTGTGTCTGTGAACAGGAGTTCAGCTGATGATCTGCTTGTACTTGGTGTGTGTGGGCTAGCGCTTGGCTGGCAGTGTGTGTGGACTGGTACTTGGTTGGTGGTGTGTGTGGACTGACGATAGGCTGGCTGTGTGCCTGGACTGGCGCTTGGCTGGCGGTGTGCGTGAATTGACGCTTGGTTTGTGGTACGCGTGAACTGGCTCTTGGCTGGCGGTGTGCATGAACTGGTGCTTGGGTGGCGGTGAGCGTGGACTGGCACTTGGCTGGCAGTGTTTGTGAGCTAGTGCTTGGCTGGTACCTTTTGTGGCTGGTGTTTGGCTGACAATGTGTGTGGCTGGCATTTGAATGGTGATGGGCAGACTTCATAGTGCTTTATAATGTTAAATGTGTTATTTCTTGTCATCATTTTTGATTGTAATGTTTTCTTTCTCCTTTTCATTCTAGTGCAAAGCTTTTGTTTTCCTTTGCTACGACTCCTGCTTGCCGGTTCGGCACTGGTAGATCTGCAGTTTGTGTAGTTGCATGTGTTTGGATAGAAAAGGTTTTTAGTACTGTATACTCCAAATAAGCATCATTGACCTGCATGAACGCATTTATTTTAAAATGCTGTAATAATAGCAGCATATTTTGCTTTTGTTTGATTGTGTGTGAACTTCTCCTTGGATTTTTGCACAAAGTTTATTGTGTTGCCTTGGGTGTAATTTTCCTTTGTTTTTCCTTTCTAGTGGGATATCATTGGTGCTTGATGTGTCTGTGCAGAGTAGGAATAGGTAAGTCTAGCTATCTCTGGCAAGAGAGTGGTATCATTTACAGTGTATAGGTCTTTGTGTGTTTTGTACTGATTGACGTTATCTTGCAATTGCTATATGCCAGTATTTTACTTTTTGTTTGATAATGTCAGACTTTGGTTTTACTTATTTTACACAGTTTTGGTAATTGTTGACTTATTTGTCAAGTTACTTTTGTTAGTAAGGATTATGGCTGACCACAGAATTAATGCTCAGCAGGTTGTTAGTATGCTTTTCAAATTGTCCTCCGACCATGATTGTGAGATTGACTCTGCATCTGAGACAGAGGAGGAAGTTCAGGATTCTGGCAGTGAATTTTGTGTCTGAGAGGATTCATCAGATGATGAAGCCACGTTCAGTGCGGAGTAAGTGCTTCTTTTAGAGGAGGACACTGATGTGCCGATAGTGCAGCAAGAGGCATCTGGATTGCAGCCTGGGGCTGGAAGGCTATCCATTGGAAGAGCCAAACTCTAGGTTGCCCCAAACATGGTGCAGCCAGTGTTGCCTTCCTTTACTGGTGTCACAGGGTGTAGAGTGAATACTGAAAACATGCTTATACATTTCTTTCAGTTGTTTATGGACGATGTATTTTTGGATGAGATTGTCGACCAGACTAATTTGTATGCAGAACAGAATTTAAGGGACAACTTAAGCCCCACTCTAGTCTAGGCCTACCCGGTGGACTCCCACAAATCTGGATGAGTTGAAGACGCTTTTGAGTTTAACTTTTTTGATGGGCTTGATAAGGAAGCCTTTGCTGTCTTTATATTGGTCTACTAGTCCCTTGATGGCAATGGCTATATATCCTGCAACCATGAGTCATGATCAGTATTTGCTTCTTCTTTAGATGCTGCATTTTGTTGGTAATGCTTCAGTATTGCCACAAGATCACCCTGATTGTGACTGTCTTTTAAGATTTGGCCTGTTTTTGATACCTTTGTGGATCGATTTTCAGACATCTATGTTCTAGGGAAAGAAACATATGTGGATGAGTCTTTGGTCATGTTCAAGGGCTGTTTGGTTTTTAGGCAGTACATTCCTAGCAAGAGGGCACGTTATGGAATTAAGATGTATATGCTGTCTGAGAGTAGTACTGGATCTGTTTATAATTTCAGGGTTCTACAAAGGTAGGCATTCCACTATTGACCTCCCTGGTTGTCAGCCCAAGTTCTGAGTTAGAGAGAAAATTGTATGGGTACTTGGCAGGGGACTTTTTAACAAAGGGCACTATTTATACATAGATAACTTCTACAGTAGTGTGCAATTGTTCAGATAATTTTTCAAAGTGGACACTGATGCTTGCGACACAATCTGCTCTAACTGTAAAGGTTACCCCAAACAGCTTGTCTGTAAAAACCTTCAGAGGGGACAGTGCAGTGCCTTGCATAGTGATGAACTTCTAGCTGTGAAATTTTTAGACAGGAGAGAGATGTACATGTGGCTACCATTCATGATAAAAGTACTTCACCTGTGACTGTTTGGGTTCAGGTTACTGAAGAGCGCAAACCTGTGTGCATTTTAGACTACAATAAGTAAATGGGTTTTGTAGATCAAGGTTGGAACATTATACTGCTGTTCGTAAGGCTTACATTTGGTATAAGAAGTTGGCTGTCCATTTATTACATTTAGCAACCTTCAATACTTTTGTTGTATTCAAAGATTGATCTCCAGAGTCAAAGATGACATTTGTTGAGTTTCAGCAGTCTGTGATAGGCAGCCTTGTTGTAGTGGAACATGCAAGTATTCCTAGAGTTGGATAGGTGGAAGATGTGGCTAGATTGAAAGATCCCCACTTTCCTGATCACATTTCTTCCATGCCCAAAAAAGACTTTCTTTCGTAGGAGATGTAGAGTCTATATCTGAAGAGGTGTGCAGAGGGAGAGTCATATGTACTGGCCGAAGTGTCCTTCTAAGCCTGGGCTTTGTGTGTCCGCTTGTTTTAAATTGTACCACACGCAACCATGTTATTGGAAACAACTGTGATAATAAAAGTAAACTAACTAGTCTTTATTGTTTTTTATTTTTTGTTCAGATTGCACTGTTGGCATTAGTGTGATGTATTTAGTTAGTGCTGTTGTGTTTGTAGTTATAGTTTTGTATCTACTTGCAAATGGTTTGTGTATTCTCGTTTGTTAAAAAAATATGTGATGGTGGTGTGCCTGGACTGGCATTTGGGTTTTGTTGTGCGTGGACTGGCACTTGGCTGGTGGTGTGCATGGACTGGTGTTTGGCTGGCATGTGTGTGAACTTGTGCTTGGCTAGTGGTGTGCTTAGACTGGCACTTGGTTGGTGGTGTGTGTGAGCTGGCGCTTGGCTGGCTGTGTACGTGAACTAACATTTGGTTGGCGGTGTGTGTGAGCTGGCGCTTGGCTGGCTGTGTACGTGAACTAACATTTGGCTGGTGATGTAAGTGGACTGGAGTTTGGCTGGCGGTATGCATGGACTGGCACTTGGCTGGCAGCGTGTGTGAGCTGGAATTTCGCTTGCGGTGTGTGAGTAGTGACTTGCTGCTGGTCACTACACACACTGCTAGCCAAACGTCAGTCCACGGACTTCATCTGCTACCAGCCGGTGTGATTGCTGTGTCAGTCATATGGGCATATGAAAGTGATGGGCCCTTGATTGGGGCTGTCGTTGATATGAGTGTTGCAGTGTGCTGGGCCCATTCACCATTGCTGGTGGTGTAAATGGTCTTGTGTGTGTCACGGATGAAAGGTGTGTGAATGGCCTGTAAAGCGGTAGGTGCCTAGACACAGCTTTACAGCTCATGATCAGTGAGTCATTGGTTTTGTTTTTTGACCTTTGAATTATTAACAGTGTATTTCATTTTTGTGAAATTTCTTGTTAATAAAATTTACATTATGAACCTTTCACTCACCGTCGTGCCAAATCCAACCAGTATGTGTGTGTACTTGTGGAATAGATGGTTCTGAATTAATATTTGTCTTTTCTGTCTTTCTCTGCCCAGGTGTACATTGCCCATAGGAAACATCTTCCAACCTGCAAACCTCAAACTGTGACTAAAATCACACATTTTCCTTGCATTTATGTGCCATATTCTTCCACAATCAGAAGGAAACCACAAATTCCTACCATCCAGCATTTCCCCAGGTCTAAAGATGAAAATGCTACCTCACTTGTGTTGGTGGGCCACCTACCTCAAACCATAATATGGACACATTAAAATAATCTATCACAAAACAACCTGTTTTTGCAAGGGGGCGCCTGCGTTTTTTGATCTTGGGCTTGGTGGCCATCTAGGGAAACCTACCAAACCCACATTTCCAAAAATTAGAAACCCGGGGGAGTCCAGGGAGGAGTGGCTTGTGTGGATCCCTCAACGTTTTTTTACCCAGAACCCCCTGCAAACCACAAATTTGGCTAAAAAATAACATTTCCTCATATTTCTGTCTGGGAAAGTTGTGGAATAACTGGGCAGGCACAAATTTCCTACCACCCAGCATTCCTCCAGGTCTCTCGATAAAAATGCTATTTTACTTCCGTGGGTGGGCCAAGTGTCCACAAAAGGGAAGGGCCCAAAATGTAATGTGGATACATCAAAATTATCACACAACAACCTGTTTTTACAAGTGGGGTACCTGCTTTTTTGGTACCAGGCTCAGTGGCTGTGAGAAGTTGGCCTGGTATATGCTGTTCACTAATTAAAGTGGACACCTTGCACCAGAACAATTCGACTCTTATGGTTGGTAGGTTTAAGACAACCTTTATAGAAAGCTATCCTAGTGGTAGCTGTGGAGAGCAGCCTTCAGGCTAAGTCTTGGAGGAATGTAAAGCAGCTTGTTTTACCACACAATCTCTTGAATCACCAAATGAAAAGACACCACACAGGTATATATATCAAATATATATGTATTTATTAATAAACAACTCACTACTAATCTCTTTATGAGATTAGAAGTCAGGAACATATGTACAAATAAAATGTTATCAAAAATAAGTTAGCACAACCAAATATCACAATCTTAGTTTGGCTAGACCTAGGTCTAGGGCATCTAGAATCGAGGGACCCCCAAGAACCACCCCAGGTAGTTGTAGGAGACCCACAGGGTCGGACGCGGTGTCCTGGCACCGGTGCGAGTCCTGTGCGAGTCTATGCGAACAGACGCGATTGAGATTTCAATGTTAAAGGTCCCTTGCGTGTTCGAGGCGAACACACCGATCGGTCCTTGTACGAGTCGAAGGACGCGGTTATAGATAGAGTTGCAAGGGAGATGGACGCGCTGTGTCTAACACAGACGCGAACCTTGTACGAGTCAGCGCAATGGAGATTTCAATGTTACAGGCCCCTTGTGTGTTCGAGGCGAACACCGATCGGACTCAGTACGAGTTGAAGGACACGGTTATAGATAGTGTTACAAGGGAGATGGACGCGATGTGTCTAACACAGACGCGAACCCTGTACGAGTCAGCGCAATTGTCGCACTTAGAAAATAAGAGTTTTAGGGCACTTCTAGGGTAGCTACAAGCAAGCCACTTACAGGGTAAGTAGTTCTAGGGCCAACACCCACAGGAGCACCGTAATGCTAAAGTTACCTCACCCAGGGGAGCCGGGTGCATAGGTGTCCTTTGGTGTCGGGTCGCGGCGTCGTTTTCAATGGGAGCCAGTGAAGACTTGCTGCTTGCGGCGACTGAAGAAGTGTCCGTTGGAATCCAAGCCTGGATTCAGAAGGATGAAGACCTGAAAGCAGAGGGGACAGTGTTCAAGGGCACTTGGCAGTGACCCGGGGCAAGGAAGATGAATGCCCACCGTCGTCGACAGAATCAGGTTGTTCACTGGTATCTTGACTCTTCAACCACGAGGTCCAGGAGGCGTTGAGGATGGCCAGGAGCTGGTTTTAGCGTGTCCCACGAAATCTGCAGCTGACTGCGGTGTCGGTGACCCGATTGGAGCCAACAAGCCTTGGTAGCAGCAAGTCTCGTGGTGGAATGGAAAAGTCAATGGTGCAGACCAGCAAGATCTGAGGAACTTACCCAGCGAGGGTCGGTCAGGGCAAGCCTGGAGCAACCAGGGGAGCCCTTTGGTTTCTTTGGAAAGTCTTCTGGGGACCCACAAGCCGGCTGCCAAGGGATTGCAAAGACGCCTCAGGAGGATTCACTCAACAGGGGCCCACGGTCACTCGGGACAAGGTAGGCCTCTGATTTTGGGAGAGATATCTGTTAGAGGCTGGGCCACACGTGGTCCAAAGCACACGTTCGTAGAACGTCGTGAAGGGGTTGCACTTGACAATAGTGCATGGTACCCAGGGTCTGCGGTTCCTCGTTGCTCGTGGGGTCCACTTGCCTCAGCTTCGCTGGGGACTCACGATGGCCTTGGAGAAGTCAGGAAACCCTCTTCCTGGGCTGCAGGGACTTTGGGCTCTGGCGGGAGCGGCGTAGTTTGCGACCATCATTGTCGTTTTTGGTGCCTGCCAAGCAGGGGAGTCACTCCTTGACTCCAAGGGAGATTCTTCAGTCTTCCAAAGGTAGTGGAACGTCGAAGGTCCGGGATTCTTCTTGTAGAGCGTCGTCCAGGGGTATCTAGTTTGCAATGCACAGGTTCCCCCTCTTATACTAAAAGAAAGGGAGGGACTAGCTCTATGACCCCACCTATGGGAGGGTCAGGGAGTGGGTGGTTACACCTACTTCCCTTTGTCCAGTTTCGCGCCAGAGCAGGGACAGGTAGCCCCTGAGCCGGTTTGAACTGGGGTATGCACAGAGGAGCCTTCTGCTCCCCCAGTGCAGGACTTCAAAGCACTCTAAGAGTGCACCCACCCAGCCCCAATACACTAAACCCTGTCTGGGAGGTGGTCACACCCCTTGGGACAGGATATCTATTGTTGGGCTTCCTCCACTGCGAGTGTTGGTCATCAGCAGGAGGGCAGCCCAGTGTCTGTGACTGGTGGCATCCATTTTGTGATGCCAGGGCTCTGCAGGATTCTACCGCGTTTCCACAGTAGGTACATGTCTATCCCTCTAGAAGGGTGGAATGCTACCCCGTCCGCCAGAACTGGTGGGGGGTAGTATTCCAAGATGTTTGACACCAAACACGACATGTTTTGATGCAGCCATTCCAAAGTTAGCATTCTACCGTGAGGATATAATGCACTTAAGAGTATATGGTTTAACCGCATCCACAAACAGCCCCAGAGAATGGACTCTGAGAGCTGCAGAGGGGCCCTGCTCAGGCAGAGGCACCCTCTCACATAGGAACCAAGCACCCTGCCCTCAGTATTGATAGGGCCTGCCTTAGGGGTGACTGATAGGTTTAAATGTGTGTGCAGGAGAGATATAGGAAACGTATATCTCAGTGAGGGGTGCTAGCACTTCCTCACCCAGGCTGCAGTAGCAGGCCTGTGGTGTCAGATTTAGTCTGCTTCCCAGGGGTGGCATAATACATGCTTCAGCCCCTGGTAGGCCTGTGAAGTACCTATGCCCTTGGTACCTAAGGTACCATATACTAGGGACTCATAAGGTACCACAGTATCCAATCACTAGTGCACCTAGAGTGCACTCCAAATCGTTTAGAGAGAACAGAGAGGCTGGGGCCCTGATTGGCAGGGTCCCAGCCAGACTATAGCCAGAAACCAGTGTAAACATCAGAAAAAAGTGGGGGCAACATAAGAGGCAGATCCTACTCTCCTACACAACCCCCCAAACGCAGGGACACTAAACTAACCTTGACCAGTTGAGTCTTCGTGTTCAAAATGGAAATACCTTGAGAGTCCATCTGCATTGGCATGTTGGGTCCCAGGTCTATGTTCCACTGTATAGTCCATCCTCTGTAGGGAAATGGACCACCTCAAAAGTTTTGGGTTTTCTCCTTTCATTTGTTTAAACCATAGGAGGGGCTTGTGGTCAGTCTGAACTATGAAGTGAGTGCCAAACAAGTATGGCCTCAGCTTCTTCAGGGCCCACACCACAGCAAAGGCCTCCCTCTCTATAGCTGACCAACGTTTCTCTCTAGGGGTCAGCCTTCTGCTAATAAAAGCTACTGGCTGGTCTTGACCTTCATCATTCAGTTGAGACAGTACAGCTCCCACACCCAGCTCAAAAGCATCTGTTTGGACAATGAACTTTTTGGTGTAGTCTGGACTCTGTAAGATGGGGGCAGTGCACATGGCCTGCTTTAGGTCTTCAAATGCCTTCTGACAGCTAGCTGTCCACTGAACCTTTTTGGCATTTTCTTTGAGGTCAGATCATTCAAGGGGGTCACTATAGATCCATATCCCTTCACAAACCTCCTATAGTACCCAGTCAGGCCTAAGAAGGCTCTCACCTGTGTCCGGGTGGTTGGAGCAACCCATTCCATGATGGTTTGGATCTTGCTCTGTAAAGGCTGAACCTGGCCTCCACCCACAAGGTGGCCCAGATACACAACCTGACTCTGCCCTATCTGGCACTTAGTGGCCTTGATAGTGAGGCCTGCTTTCTGCAGAGCCTCCAAAACATTCCTGAGGTGGACCAGGTGATCCTGCCAGGAGGAACTAAAGACAGCAATATCATCTAGATAAGCTGAGCAATAAGTTTCCATCCCTGCCAGAACTTTATTCACCAACCTCTGAAAAGTGGCAGGTGCATTTTTCAATCCAAAGGGCATCACCACAAAGTGGTAGTGCCCACCAGGAGTCAAAAATGCTGTTTTGGCTTTTGCATCATCAGCTAACCTGATCTGCCAGTAGCCGGCTGTTAGGTCAAACGTGCTTAGATACTTGGCTGAGGCCAAAGTATCAATCAGCTCATCTGCCCTTGGTATGGGATAGGCATCAGTCCTAGTGACTGCATTGAGGCCTCTGTAGTCTACACAAAACCTCATTTCTTTCTTACCACCCTGGGTATGAGGCTTGGGTACTAGGACTACTGGGCTAGCCCATGGGCTATCTGAAGGCTCAATCACACCTAACTCCAACATCTTCTGGACTTCAGTCCTGATACAATCCCTGACATGGTCAGGTTGCCTGTAGATTTTACTCTTGACAGGCAGACTGTCTCCAGTGTCCACCTCATGGGTGCACCAGGAAGTCTGACTAGGGGTCAGGCTAAACATATGTCTGTACTGTTGCAGAACTTGTCTGCACTCAGTTTGCTGATGGTCAGTGAGGCTGCTTGCCAAAGCAACACCATCTACTGACCCATCATCAGGGTTCTGCGAGAGCAGGTCAGGGAGATGGTAACTCTCCTCCTCCTGTTCCTCATCAGTTGCCATGAGCAAGCCCATGTCAGCCCTGTCAACATATGGTTTCAATCTGTTGACATGGAGCACCCTCAGGGGGCTCCTGGGAGTTCCAAGATTCACCAGATAGGTGACCTCTCCCTTCTGTTCAACTATTGTATGGGGGCCACTCCACTTGTCTTGGAGGGCTGCTGGGGCCACAGGCTCCAACACCCACACTTTCTGTCCTGGCTGGTATACAGTCAGTACAGCCTTTGGTCATGCCAAGCTTTTTATAATTCTTGGCTGGCCTCCAGGTTTTTGGTTGCCTTTTTCATGTACTCAGCCATCCGGGAGCAGAGACCAAGTACATAGTCCATCACATCTTGTTTGGGGGGCTTGAGAGGTAACTCCCAGCCCTCTTTTACCAAACACAATGGACCTCTCACAGGATGCCCAAACAGAAGCTCAAATGGGCTGTAACCAACCCCCTTCTGTGGAACCTCTCTGTATGCAAACAACAGGCAGGGAAGAAGAAGGTCCCATTTCCGCCTAAGCTTCTCTGGGAGTCCTTTAATCATTCCCTTCAGGGTTTTGTTGAAGCGTTCAACTAAACCATTGCATTGTGGGTGATAGGGGGTGGTGAACTTATAAGTTACACCACACTCCTTCCACATTGCCTTCAAATATCCTGACATGAAGTTGGTACCTCTGTCAGAAATGACCTCCTTTGGGAAACCCACTCTGGAGAAGACTCCAATGAGGGCTCTTTCCACCACAGGCACCTCAGGGGAATTGCCTCTGGGTACCTGGTGGCATGATCCACTACCACCAGGATAAATCTGTGCCCAGATGCAGTTTGAGGGTCAAGGGGACCAACAATGTCAATCCCTACCCTTTCAAAGGGTACCCCCACCACAGGTAGTGGTATCAGGGGGGCCTTTGTTGTGCCACCTGCCTTGCCACTGGCTTGGCATGTGACACAGGAGCGGCAAAACTCCTTTGTGTCCTCTGACATATGTGGCCAATGAAAATGTGGAACAAGCCTGTGCCAGGTCTTGTTTTGGCCCAAGTGACCGGCCAAAGGGATATCATGTGCTAGGGTCAAGAGGAACCCCCTAAACTTCTGAGGGATTACCATCCTCCTGGTGGCTCCAGGGGCTGGATCTCTACCCTCAGAATATAGGAGTCCCTCATCCCAATAAACTTTATGGGACCCACTAGCACTCCCAGCAGCCTCAGCAGCAGCCTGCTGTCTGAGGGGTTCAAGAGAGGGGCAGCACTGTTGCTCCTTACTCAGATCTTCCCTAGAAGGGCCCCCTCCCCCAAGGAACTCAACCTGATCAGGCTCAAGTTCCTCTGGGGCAGTTCCTTCTTCAGGATCTGCTCCTCCTCCCTGGGGAGGGGACTCAGTGGTCTGAGACAGAGGGGAAGGCACTGCCTTAACCCTACTGCTCCGCCTCTTGGGAAGCATCTGGTCCATAGTTTCAGGATCCAGAGCTGGTTCAGTGTTATGCATTTTGGCTTGTGACCTGGTCACAGCAAATACCTCTGCAGGGATGCCCAACATCTCAGCATGAGTCCATAACTCTACTTCAGACCAGGCTGAAGTCTCTAGATCGTTGCCCAATAGACATTCTACAGGGAGGTCTGCACTGACTACAACCTTCTTGAGGCCAGTTACCCCTCCCCAGGAGAAATTTACACTGCCAGACTATGGTTGGTCTTGGCATTGCTTGCATTGGTCACCTGGTACATTTCACCCAGGATGATCTGCCCAGGGTCCACAAGATCCTCTGCCACCATGGTGACACTAGCACCTGTGTCCCTAAATGCCAAAGTCTGTTTGCCATTTATTACAGGCTGCTGTTTGTATTTGCCCAGATTACTGGGGCTCACTAGGAAGGACATTTCAATGTCTCCATCACAAATCAGCATTGCCTGAGTGGGTTATCTGACTAGGCCAGAGCCCACTTCAGAACCCAGGGTCAACCCTACTACACCCTTTTTCTGAGTACCACCTCCACCAGTAGCTGAACTAGGGGGAACAGTTGCCTTAGGGGCAGGAGTGGTGGTGGTCTGGTCTTTGGACTTGTTACAATCAGAAGTCCAGTGCCCTTTCTGTTTACAGAATTTGCACCAGGGCTTCTTTTGGCCTTTTCCCTTGTTGGATTGGGACTCCCCACCAGGTGCAGATTTTTGGGGCCCTTGTGACGACTTCTGGTCTGTTGACTTATCCCCACTTTTCTCAGAGCCCTTCTGATCCTGCTTCTTTGTGTCACCCCCTTGGTTCTGGGTTTTCTGCCTCACCCTGGTTCTGACCCACTTGTCTGCCTTCTTTCCCAATTCTTGGGGAGAGGTCAGATCCGAGTCTACCAGGTATTGATGCAACAACTGGTTCTGGCAATTATTAAGGATCTGCTCTCTCATCATTAGATTATACAATCCCTTGAAATCAGTAACCCTACTGCCAACCAGCCAACCCTCCAGAGCCTTGGTTGCACAATCTACAAAGTCAGTCCAGTCCTGAGTCTGTGCCTTCTGGGTGTCTCTGAACTTCAACCTGTACTGCTCAGTGGTTAAGCCAAACCCATCTATCAGTGCACTCTTCAGGACTTCATAGTCATCAGCATCCTCTTCTCTAACAGTGAGGAGCTTGTCTCTACCTTTATCTGAAAAGGAGAGCCACAAGATTGCTGCCCACTGCTTTTGGGGGACCTGTTGTACTCTACAGGCCCTTTCCATAGCAGTTATCCACTTGTGGATATCATCCCCACTCTGGTAGGGAGGAACAACCTTGCTCAGGTTCCTATGGTCTGGAGTATTTTCTCTACCTCTAGGGACACTGTTGCTGCCACCAGGGGGTTCTAACCCCTCTCTTCTAGAAGCTTTCTGGAACTCAAAGGCTTCTTTGTCTAATGCCAACTGCTTGGTTTTGAGGGCAAACCTTGCTTCCTCATACTGCAGTAGTTTGTACATCCTTTCAGAGGAGGTCTCTCTTCTTGGGAAGAAGGAGTTCCTCTGGTAGACAGTTTCCCTGCCAGAGTGAAAGGAGTGCTCAGATTCCCTGGAAAGGGACCTGTGCCTGTCTTCCACTATGTCAGTTCTCTTAGGGAGAATTCCTCTGTCTGGTTCAGACCCCTTTGGGCCTGGCCCTACAATCACAGAGTCCTGGTCATCCTGATGTTCATCATCTGACCCAGACACTATAACTGACCCACCCACTGATCCAGACCCCTTAGCTCCTAGAGCTAATCTAAGGTCATCTGCTGTTAGCAGATCTATCAAGTGTAGTGTGGAGGGACTCTGTCCTATCTTCAGGTGCCTCTCAGCACACATGGCTTTCAAGTCAACGAAAGTCATGTCCTTATACTGAAGCTGGGTGGATCCACTGGGTCCATCCCTTGAGGACATTCTAGTGTTGTGCAGTGTTGTACTATCTACACTAGTTTGTGGCCTACTGATACTAGCTTGAGCTGTAGACAGGGTGTGCTATCCCTTTTCACACAGCTCTAAGTTCAGTAGAACTTATTGATACTAAGCTTGACTTTATATGTACCTTGAGTACCTATAGTGGTTTTCAGTTAGTAATTCAAATAGAGATTTTCTGGTAAAACAATAGCAAGCTGGAATCCCACACGCTGCCACCAATGTGAGAAGTTGGCCTGGTATATGCTGTTCACTAATTAAAGTGGACACCTTGCACCAGAACAATTCGACTCTTATGGTTGGTAGGTTTAAGACAACCTTTATAGAAAGCTATCCTAGTGGTAGCTGTGGAGAGCAGCCTTCAGGCTAAGTCTTGGAGGAATGTAAAGAGGCTTGTTTTACCACACAATCTCTTGAATCACCAAATGAAAAGACACCACACAGGTATATATATCAAATATATATGTATTTATTAATAAACAACTCTCTACTAATCTCTTTATGAGATTAGAAGTCAGGAACATATGTACAAATCAAATGTTATCAAAAATAAGTTAGCACAACCAAATATCACAATCTTAGTTTGGCTAGACCTAGGTCTAGGGCATCTAGAATCGAGGGACCCCCAAGAGCCACCCCAGGTAGTTGTAGGAGACCCACAGGGGACGGACGCGATGTCCTGGCACCGGTGCGAGTCCTGTGCGAGTCTATGCGAACAGACGCGATTGAGATTTCAATGTTAAAGGTCCCTTGCGTGTTCGAGGCGAACACACTGATCGGTCCTTGTACGAGTCGAAGGACGCGGTTATAGATAGAGTTGCAAGGGAGATGGACGCGCTGTGTCTAACACAGACGCAAACCTTGTACGAGTCAGCGCAATGGAGATTTCAATGTTACAGGCCCCTTGTGTGTTCGAGGTGAACACCGATCGGACTCAGTACGAGTCGAAGGACACGGTTATAGATAGTGTTACAAGGGAGATGGACGCGATGTGTCTAACACAGACGCGAACGCTGTACGAGTCAGCGCAATTGTCGCACTTAGAAAATAAGAGTTTTAGGGCACTTCTAGGGTAGCTACAAGCAAGCCACTTACAGGGTAAGTAGTTCTAGGGCCCACACCCACAGGAGAACCGTAATGCTAAAGTTACCTCACCCAGGGGAGCCGGGTGCATAGGTGTCCTTTGGTGTCGGGTTGCGGCGTCGTTTTCAATGGGAGCCAGTGAAGACTTGCTGCTTGCGGTGACTGCAGAAGTGTCCGTTGGAATACAAGCCTGGATTCAGAAGGAGGAAGACCTGAAAGCAGAGGGGACAGTGTTCAAGGGCACTTGGCAGTGACCCGGGGCAAGGAAGATGAATGCCCACCGTCGTCGACAGATTCAGGTCATTCACTGGTGTCTTGACTCTTCAACCACAAGGTCCAGGAGGCGTCGAGAATGGCCAGGAGCTGGATTCAGTGTGTCCCACGAAGTATGCAGCTGACTGCGGTATCGGCGACCCGATTGGAGCCAACAAGACTTGGTAGCAGCAAGTCTCGTGGTGGAACGGAAAAGTCAATGGTGCAGACCAGCAAGGTCTGAGGAACTTACCCAGCAAGGGTAGGTCAGGGCAGGCCTGTAGCAATCAGAGGAGCCCTTTGGTTTCTTTGGAAACTCTTCTGGGGACCTACAAACTGGCTGGCAAGGGATTGCAAAGACGCCTCAGGAGGATTCACTCAACAGGGGCCCACGGTCACTCAGGACGGGGTAGGCCTCTGATTTTGGGAGAGGTATCTGTTAGAGGCTGGGACTACACGTGGTCTAAAGCACAAGTTCGTAGAACGTTGTAAAGGGGTTGCACTCGACAATAGTGCACGGTACCCAGGGTCTGCAGTTCCTCATTGCTCGTGGGCTCCACTTGCCTCAGCTTTGCTGGAGACTCACGATGGCCTTGGAGAAGTCAGGAAATCCTCTTCCTGGGCTGCAGGGACTTCGGACTCCAGCGGGAGCGGCGTAGTTTGCGACCGTCGTTGTCGTTTTTGGTGCCTGCCAAGCAGGGGAGTCACTCCTTGACTCCAAGGGAGATTCTTCAGTCTTCCAAAGGTAGTGGAACGTCGAAGGTCCGGGATTCTTCTTGTAGAGCGTCGTCCAGGGGTATCTAGTTTGCAATGCACAGGTTCCCCCTCTTTTACTAAAAGAAAGGGAGGGACTAGCTCTAAGACCCCACCTATGGGAGGGTCAGGGGAGTGGGTGGTTACACCTACTTCCCTTTGTCCAGTTTCGCGCCAGAGCAGGGGCAGGTAGCCCCTGAGCCGGTTTGAACTGGGGTATGCACAGAGGAGCCTTCTGCTCCCCCAGTGCAGGACTTCAAAGCACTCTAAGAGTGCACCCACCCAGCCCCAATACACTAAACCCTGTCTGGGAGGTGGTCACACCCCCTTGAGACAGGATATCTATTGTTGGGCTTCCTCCACTGCGAGTGTTGGTCATCAGCAGGAGGGCAGCCCAGTGTCTGTGACTGGTGGCATCCATTTTGTGATGCCAGGGCTCTGCAGGATTCTACCACGTTTCCACAGTAGGTACATGTCTATCCCTCTAGAAGGGTGGAATGCTACCCCCGCCGCCAGAACTGGTGGGGGGGTAGTATTCCAAGATGTTTGAAACCAAACACAACATGTTTTGATGCAGCCATTCCAAAGTTAGCATTCTACCGCGAGGATATAATGCACTTAAGAGTATATGGTTTAACCGCATCCACAAACAGCCCCAGAGAATGGACTCTGAGAGCTGCAGAGGGGCCCTGCTCAGGCAGAGGCACCCTCTCACATAGGAACCAAGCACCCTGCCCTCAGGATTTATAGGGCCTGCCTTAGGGGTGACTGATAGGTTTAAATGTGTGTGCAGGAGAGATATAGGAAACCTATATCTCAGTGAGGGTTGCTAGCACTTCCTCACCCAGGCTGCAGTAGCAGGCCTGTGGTGTCAGATTTAGTCTGCTTCCCAGGGGTGGCATAATACATGCTTCAGCCCCTGGTAGGCCTGTGAAGTACCTATGCCCTTGGTACCTAAGGTACCATATACTAGGGACTCATAAGGTACCACAGTATCCAATCACTAGTGCACCTAGAGTGCACTCCAAATCGTTTAGAGAGAACAGAGAGGCTGGGGCCCTGATTGGCAGGGTCCCAGCCAGACTATAGGCAGAAACCAGTGTAAACATCAGAAAAAAAGTGGTGGCAACATAAGAGGCAGATCCTACTCTCCTACAGTGGCCATCTAAGGAAACCTACCAAATCCATTTCTGAAAACTAGACACCTGGCGGAGTCCAGGGATGTGTGGCTTGCATGAATCCTTAATGTTTTCACTGCAACCCACAAATCTAGCTAAAAAATCTAATTTTCCTCACATTTCTGTGCGGGATCACCGTGACGGCACTTAATTTACTACCACCCAGCGGGACTTAGTCTCATGATAAAAATGATACTTCACTTGTGTGGTGGGCCAAGTGGAGTTCAAAAGGGAAGGGTCAGAAACATGTAGAGATTGAGAGGGAACTAAAGCTGTTTCAGAAGGGCAGAATATTTTAATACATTTTTAGGAGGACTCTGCTTTGGGCACCCACACAAGTAAGTTATCATTTTTATTGGGAGACCGAGGGGAACGATGAGTGGCAGTTGGACCATTGCACTCTTGTTGGATGGTCTCCTGACTGCCGCAATAGCCACAGGTTTTATCAACTCAATTTCATTTTTTTTTCAATTTCAACTTTCTATACGAAAGCCTTAAAGGATCTACACAAATTAAACCTTGCTGAATTTGTCTACTTTTCACAAATGTATAGCTTTCCAGGATCTACCTTTGATTTCACACCCATTTCTACCACTAACTGGAAGGAGGTTGAAAGCACAAAAAATAGGAAAAATGGGCTATGTCCAAGTACAATGCCAAAACTGTGTTGAAAAATGTGTTTTTCTTATTCAAGTCTGCCTGTTCCTGAAAGCTGGGAAGATGGTGATTTTAGCATTGCAAACACTTTGTTGATGCCATTGGCAGGAGAAAAAACAGATGCTTTCTTCTGCAGCACTTTTTCCCCAAAAAACAACATTTTGACTACTGTCTCGGTTCCCTCCATGGTAATCCACAAACCCTGGGTACGTTCAGAATCCCCAGAATATTGGAAAAAAAGGACGCAATTTTGGCGTGAATAACTTATGTGGACAAAAATGTATGAGGGCCTAGGTGCGAACTACCCCAAATAGCCAAAAAAAGGCTTAGCAGGGGGGAAAAGAACTAGCAGCGAAGGGGTTAAACAGTTGCTTTAATTATGCTCCATGACCTGACCTGCCTTTCATCTCGACTACTGGCTCTGGCAGCAGTTATAATCCGTGACTGGGTGCATGACAAGTCACCGATTATAAAGAAATTGGATACCGACGTTTATACAGGGATTACATAATCCCATGTATTATACACAGATCCATACATCAAGATATAGATGCAGTTTCCCAGTGGGCTTCATATACAATTACAGAACACGGACTTTATCCTCTTATGTCAGTAGGAACAGACATCTTAAGATAGATATTACCCTGTCAGTGGGGCTACAAAAACACATACTGGAAAGGTGTTTATGGAGATCTAAAGCACGACAGTGACCTTTAACCTTTAACTAAAAATGTCGGACCTATTTTGTCTTCTTCAGCTATCTGTTGATGAGTTCATCCAGGAACAAGAATACACAGCTAGTAAGTTTGTATGTTGGTGTGAGAGATGTTTAGTAAGAATTGGTCAAAGCAAACACAAGGAGATGATGGACGGAACACTGAAACTTTTCAGACACTCTGAACCGGAAACAAGCATCCTGGGACCGGTTTCTGGGTAACACCCTTCATCAGCCAGGCTAGCTTGAATCCAGTGGCAAAGTGAGCAAGGGACCCACGTCTGGGCATACCCTGCCAACTTAGGGCGAACAAAGCAAACACAAGGAGATGATGGACGGAGCATTGAAACTTTTCAGACACTCACCCCCAGTCACAGATCTGGGTTGAATCCATCATCATTCTTTAGCTCACTTCTTCACCTCAGTTCAGACACAGCTATATGCAAATCAGTCTTGGCCCTGTGCCTCATGGGAACAGTCTAGCCCGAACTGCCAAGCCAGGTCTTCTCTGAACCGGAAACAAGCATCCTGGGACCGGTTTCTGGGTAATACCCTTCATCAGCCAGGCTAGCTTGAATCCAGTGGCAAAGTGAGCCAGGGACCCATGTCTGGGCATACCCTGCCAACTTAGGTCGAACAAAGCAAACACAAGGAGATGTTCTTTTTGCATTAGCAAGAATTGGCTTACATTGTGTGTTGCCCTCAGCTCTCCTAGACAGGGAATCCTGTGATGACGCAAGGTCTTTAGCCAGAGCAATGCGGAAGCTGGAAGTAAGGCCCCATTGCTGAACAGACTACATTAGCTCTGCCAGTAAATATGCATGGGTGAGTCCATTCTTAGGTCGAGGCTTCGACACCTGCTGTAATCAGTCTGTATACAACAAGTCCATCCCCTTTCTTGCCATTGCTTTTTATTTGTCTATGTCAGTGTCCTTTAAAAATCCTTGCTTGCTAGTGGTCAGTCCTGCCTCTGTGTCCCTACTTTCTCTCTTCTGTTCCTCCCACAGAGCAAGGACTTAGTACGGTCTCATTCCGCTGTGGTTCTTAATCTGTTGTTTGAGGGACTATTTATTTTCTATGTTTCCATCCCTGTTTCTGTTTGTCTGTGTTCAGCTTCAGTGCCCTAGCTGCTTACATTCAAATGTAGCCTTCTTTCTCCCACCTCCTCTTAATGCCACAGTTGTGTTACTGCTATCTGCTTGTACTTTTTTAATGAGGCTTTTTGCACTTTTCGATCTCCACCGATAGTTGGGCTTTTTCCAGTAGGATAATACTTGGTTGGGCTTCCTTTTAAGGGTGATTTGGCTTGTTTTTTGCCTCTTTGCTCCTTTAGGACGTGCAAGCAGGTGTCCATCTCCCATGTAAACAGCTCCGCAGTCACAGGGCCAGGAAAGTCTATCGCCTCCATCAGAGCCTTCAGGGAGGTAAGGCTGTTGGTGTCAGGGCTACACAAGCTTTGTGGCCGACAATGAAAGGAGTGTTCAGCAGGCCAATTATGCCGGCAGTCCACAGCACTTCGCAGGTAGGAACATTTGCAGGTTGCAGTTGCACAGGCCCAGCAGGATATCATGAGCCAAACGAATCCGCCACCTTGAATGTGCCCAAAGCTGTGTGCGTATCCCCCGCAGCGGGTACTCCCGAGCAGACCATCCTGCCAGCCCAGCTCCGGCAGAGAAGCGCCGCAGGATCGCCCCATCACCGTCTCACCATATCTCACGGGTAACGGCAGGCATGGTTCACAGGAACCCTCAGCAGGTTCAGGTTCGGTTGGCACCGTCTCCGATGCTGTGTGCTCCCTTCTTCATGCGCGCCCCTGCAAGGTGGCAATGCACTCGATGTACGCCGATTGACGACGCATCTGGGCGGGTCGCTGTCACTTGAGGCCAACAGCTTCAAGCGAGCCGATGCCGAGCACTGACAGCGGCCCCTGTTGTGTCTGGGTTTTGGCTGCAAAGGTCGGTTCAGCATCCAGGATCACACCGCCGTGTGACACGCTTCATTTTCCCGGCCAGTTCAGGAGTTATGTAGGATTTTGTGGCAGCCCCAGAGCGGAGCTCAACGCCGCAAGTCCGCGCTCGCCGCTTTCTTTGCCACGCCCCCACCTCTTTGCTCCTTAACTGTTCTGTTTACTTGTGCAATGAAACTTGTGATGGTCTTGTCGTGTGCCATCCCCTCACACAAAACTGCTTTCCCTCACTTATCTCCTGCCTCCTCCAACACTGCTCCAGGACCCCCCATCCCCACAGACAAAGATGCCTCTAAAGTGCTTTGTACTTTTTGTCTAAAAGACGCTGCATTGGTGAGGTGTTTGGGAGGAGTTTCTATGAAGGGAAATGTGTCTGGAATGTGTATATGATAATAGCACATGAAAGTCACAGTGTCTATGAAGTGCTTTGCAGTTACTTTTTATTATAATGTCAGTTTTTGTGAACGATGCTCGGTCTCTCAAGTTCTTTACACACACTGTGATAACTTTAGTTGAAGACGGTGACGGTTTTCATTACAAACATGTTGACTGTAAAGTGTTTTATAAACGGCTTCCATAAAAGCGCTGTGTCGTTAAAGTGTTTCAAAACTTATTTGTGTAAGTGCGTCTCGGTCACAGCTGTTTCTTGAGGTGTTAAACATATGTTTATGGGCCAAGACTCAGCAGTGGGCGGTTAAAAGCTAAGTCGGTGTACCCAGGCTTAGTACTTGAAGCCTGCAGGTAGCACACAGGTTTATGCAGCAGGCAGGCACATTTACCCACAGAGCTATCTCAGTAACCGTGAAGACGACAAGTTCCAAAACGAACACAGAACAACTATTAGCATGTTAACACAGGCCTTGTTTTATCTCTCATATTTGGTTCCTTTACAATCAGCTCTTCATTTTTAGGTCTCGCCTTGGCAGCGCATGTGCTGCATGCGCTGTCTCAGCGAGACATAAAGTAATCTGTATGTTGGCTCAAAGTCCATGGAATTTCTCCTGCCCCTTGCGATTTGTCTAAGTCTAAGTCTGGCATTGCTGTTGTTATCTTTGTTTCTGTTGGCTGTTGATCCGATGCATCACTTCCGTTTTTATCGGAAGCAGCACTGACCATCTACTGTTTTATTGCGCTGTCTGGCTTTGTTAGTTTTGTTTAGGGACTACTTGATTTTTAAATTACTTGCTAGGGCGCCCTCTTCACGTACATCATGTGTTTATTTAAATTACTTGCTAGGGCGCCCACTTCACATACATCATGTGTTTATGCAATGCTTTTTTTTCTTTAGATGTCCCGCGTCCGCTTTACTGAGCCGCGTTTTACGAGCATGTTGTTTTCACGGACTGGATTTTGCACTCGCTGGCTCGTTGCTCGGTAATGTTCACCAGACAATTGCATCCACGCATTTTCTTGGCACGCATTCTTTGCATTTCATCCCGCTTTTATTTTCCCAAAACGGTGCGCTTTGGAAAGGGGAGATTATGTGGTCGGCAGGCAGGGCTGCTCGGGAGGAGCGCTTGAGGCAGGCTGACACGGTGTTTTTTTTTATGCAGATTTCTATAGCGCGAACTCTACCTGAAGGTATTGGAGTGCTTTACATGAGCTCCGGTTACGTTACACAAGGGCACATTCAGGCACGGGGAGATTATGTGATCGGCAGGCAGGACTGCTCGGGAGGAGCGCTTGAGGCAGGCTGGCACGGTGTTTTTTTTTTTAATGCAGATTTCTATAGCGCGAACTCTACCTGAAGGTATTGGAGCGCTTTACATGAGCTCCGGTTACGTTACACAAGGGCACATTCAGGCACGGGGAGATTATGTGATCGGCAGGCAGGGATGCTCGGGAGGAGCGCTTGAGGCAGGCTGGCACAGTGTTTTTTTTTTTATGCAGATTTCTATAGCGCGAACTCTACCTGAAGGTATTGGAGCACTTTACATGAGCTCCGGTTACATTACACAAGGGCAAATTCAGGCACGGGGAGATTATGTGATCGTCAGGCAGGGCTGCTCAGAAGGAGCGCTTGAGGCAGGCTGGCACAGTGTTTTTTTTAATGCCGATTTCTATAGCGCGAACTCTACCTGAAGGTATTGGAGCGATTTACATGAGCTCCGTTTACGTTACACAAGGGCACATTCAGGCACGGGGAGATTATGTGATCGGCAGGCAGGGCTGCTCGGGAGGAGCGCTTGAGGCAGGCTGGCACGGTGTTTTTTATGCAGATTTCTATAGCGCAAACTCTACCTGAAGGTATTGGAGCGCTTTACATGAGCTCCGGTTACGTTACACAAGGGCACATTCAGGCACGGGGAGATTATGTGATCGGCAGGCAGGGCTGCTCGGGAGGAGCGCTTGAGGCAGGCTGGCACAGTGGGTTTTTTTATGCAGATTTCTATAGCGCAAACTCTACCTGAAGGTATTGGAGCGCTTTACATGAGCTCCGGTTACGTTACACAAGGGCACATTCAGGCACGGGGAAATTGCAGTGCACCTCCTGATCGGTGGGTGTGTGCAGAAGTTATAGATAATGTGCTGCATGGCTAAACACTTAAAAGGTCCCAAAGCCAAAAACATAGATAAAAGACATTATCATTTACTATGCCAATAGCTATAGAGCTCTCAAATGCGAGACCTATTGCATTGCAAATGCTTGTTTTCTCATTTACTTGGCGGCGGCGGGTACATTAGAAGGATATGGGAGCCTCTAATCTTTAACCCTTGACCTCGGAAAAAACAAAGGTCAGCAGGCAGAGCGTAAGGTTAACACAGATGGGAGGTGTCGACGGTGTTGCTGAGGGGTTAGTGATACCTGTAGACACGCATTTTTCTCAATCAGTGTCTAGGAGTGCCTGCTGTGACACTGCACACACCATGCATGGTGGTATTGACGTTGCATGGACGAATAGCTCAGTCGGTGGAGCGCCTGTTTCACAGTGTGGCATGCTTACTTTAAAAATCAGATATTCAACTCCCTGCAGGTTCTTCCCAATATTATGTCATTTTGTGATGAATATAATAAGAACCATTTTGGTGTAATTAGTACAGGGCTTGAATACCACCGGGATGAGTCATGCACCTTAAACAGAAACAGGGTGTTATAAATTATAACACCCTCGTTATACAGCAGTGTGCCAAGAAGTGAAGCTGTTCACACTGTGAGCTACATGCGGGGTGTTCCCTGTAATGCCCGTTATGTTTGTGTTGTATGGTGCAGTGACAGCAAGAGGACTTTATTCCATCAACAGGGCAATATTTACTAAATTTTTCAAGGTAGTCCGGATTGTTGATGAAAGTGTTAATCTAAAAGATAGCTCTTCGTATAAACGTTTACACGGACACAATGTTTTCAATCAATCAGGCGTTTGTTAAGCGCGACTACTCACCCGTAAGGGTCTCAAGGCACTGGGGGTGGGGGGGTGCAGGTTCCGGTCCATCAAGGAGGGGGTCCGTCGAAGAGCCGTGTAAACGTTTATACAAAGAGCCATCTTTTAGATTAACACTTTCATCAACAATCCTGACTGCCTTGGAAAAGTAGTCCCACCCAAGTCAAAACCACCTCTTCATCAATCTCACATGGATGATAGCCTGCCAGGATTGACCACCGCGGCCTGTACTGTACGAACAGATCTCTGCAGCCCACCCCCAACCCACTCAGCCGCCTTAACTTCACACAGACAGCTTGCATTACTGCCAGCAACAAGCAAGCAGCGCCACCCCTCCAGCCCGCAGCCTGCCTCAAAACATGCACGGAATTGATGCTGAACACACACAGAGGGCTAATCACAGCCAGTCACTCCTTGTAGGAAAACCACAACTTGGTGTATCTGCAAAGTAACCATGGACGGTCTTCAGGGGTCAGGCAGAGACCTGCAGCTTGCTAAAACCCAGCATTGCACTCTCTGATACTGTACAATTGCACAGCAAAAAAACGAATGGGGTTCAAGTACTTGGATGATGGGTGGCATTAATGCCCACTTCCAATGGCACTCATCGCAGTGACCTCAGAATGATGAAAGGCTGAGTCGGGCCCTGCTGCTTTTAACTGCTTAAACAGAGCTGTCTAGTGCAGGCGCATCAAAAATAAATATAGTAAAAAACTCCCAACCCATCCCTCCATCTTTGTAGTGCTTATATTGGGCCACCATGCACAAAGCACTAAGCACGGAACATTTGTACTGCAGCAGGACATCCAGGTCATGGAGAGATGAAACTCAAGGACTGGTGAAACAGGCAGATGGGAGACAGTAATTGGGGCAGCACTAGGCAGAATACTACACAGTTGTATTTCGACATCATCTACATTACAAATATTTACAATTTAAGGTACAGGGAGCTTAAGTTATACCCAGAATCTCACATTATTTGCAAAGGACTGAAACTAAGATTAGAACCTAGGTCTCATGGATAAGCATCTAAAAATGCTCTCACTACACCTAAGTCATTTCCGTTTCATTGCAAAAATACCATATGCAGTGCCACCGGAATTATGGGTCTTTGCGGCTGTGACGTTTTTCACATAATTATCAATTTGCCGCATTTGCCACTCAATCCATCATCTGATGCAAAATTTGCAGATTCTAACAAGAAAAATTGTTTGTAGCTCACACGGACCAAACATTACTAAAACTGAAGTGACGTGTTACAGTGCAGCGAAAGATAGTTCGCAAAGGTTGACTGTTCACCTTTCAGTTTCATATTGCTATATTTTGGTGTCAAACTAGTACCAATAGGGTGAAACCTTTGACCAAATAGTATTAACGTGTAAAACCGACAAAATAATGAACTGATACTATAAAAAAAATGTTCTGCATTATGCCGCACAATTTGTATTTTCATGCTGCATAATTTAGTAAAGTCTGCTCCATAATTTGGTCCTCCCTTGCTGCATAAATTCAAGTGGCCCTTTTATATATTATTTTTAGGTCGAGCCTAGGCAGCATGAGTGCATTGTTTGGAAGACCTGCTGTAATCACTATATGTAGTGTAATCCCACCTGCTGCTTGCCAATGGTTCACTCCTGCATTGGTTTGCTGGCTCCTCATTGGTTGGCTCTCCTGACACATCACCTGTTTTTTGCTCAGGAGCACCGGCCAACTACAGTTTCGTTACACCGTAGGTGTTTATGCGTTCCTTTGGGGACTACTTGCTTTATTTCCTGCTCTTGATACACTGTGGGTGCCTGTTTGTAGCACCATGCACTGTTTATTTCATCATCCTGGCACCAGCTTCACGGGCCACCATGCGCATAACTTTTATCTACACAGGCGCCGCTCTTCATGTTACAGCACGGCACCTGCTTCTCTGTTTCTTGTTTTTTATGCATCCACTCCACTGTAAACCAAAACACATGGGTAAAAGACATTGTCATTTAGAACGCCAATAGCTCTAACTCTCGCACATGAAAGACCTATTGCATTGCAAATGCTTGTTTTAATCTGCAGTAAGTCGACTCAGTGCAACTCCCTTGTTTCTGCATCCACTTGCCTTGGATTAGGGTAAGGAAGGAATGCAGGTGAAATTTCATGCAACACACAAATTCTTTATCCTGGGCACTGAAAAAGGCAGGGAACAAGGAATTCTTGGGCTCCCAGAACCTGTTACGAGATGGCGATTGTAACAAATTTAAGTGTAATTATGTTGAATGAATTTGCATGGTCGGCCCCTGACAGTGCTCTTTAAAGAAACTTTTTCAGCAGAGGAGCTTGGGTGTGGTGAATGCCTGCCAGGATGACCCTGCAGGTTGTAGTGCTAGAGGCACTCTTGTGGTCTGACACCATGTGATGACCTTTGACTACCATTATTTTGATTGACTTTGGTGTGTTATTTTATCCTAGCCTGAATGTACCACGTCCTGCATATGCCTTGTTTCTCTTAAAGGTTTCTTTCTTGTATTCTTGCAGTCTTTCAGTGGGAGCTGTCATGGAGTAGGACAGCCTTGCCAAGAACAGAACGTGTGGGATGTTTATTTGAAAGCATGAGAGAGAGAGAGAGAGAGGTGTGGAATGTACTTTTTGGTCTTGAAGTGCAGTGTTATAAGCAGTGGTGCACAAACGTGCACTGTGTTGTACATTGAGAGATGAAGTATTATTAATTTCTTACTATTGGCTTTGACATGGCCTCATGTCATCCTGAATTCTGACTCTGCCTGGCTTGAGCTTTTTCTGCACGCACAGACACGCTTGCAAATTGTTTGGGTTAATATCGTTCAAGGATTGTTTTTGTGAGAGATTGTTTAATGTACCCTGGAATCTTTTGTGAGCTTCGTTAAGATAAAGGCTGAAACATGAGAGAATGTAGAGGTAACGCGGGAACTCCTTTCTGCCCTGGAATGCTTGCTTGGAAGCTGGCCAGTTCCAGTAAGATTCCTTTGTGTTTTTTGAGATTATAAAACTGAGGGTTGTTGACTTAGAAACCGGGATTTTGGAATCCGAATGGGGACGGACGCATCTACTTCGGTACAGCGGAACCCTGGTTGCTGAGGCTCTTATCCCCGGCTGTTTAATCCCCCAGTCAGGAGTGGGCTAAGATGCAGTGTTTGCACCAGGTGAAGTATTGAGTTTTGATGATTGCCATTGTGATGCGTGGTTCCAGTGGCTGTGGTCATTTGTGGTGTTTGAGTTTTGATTATTGCCATTGTGATGTGTGGCCAGTGGCTTTGATCATTTGAGGTGTTTTCTTTGTGATTCAGTGTATATATCTTTCTGATCTCTTGCAGGACGTCCCATATTTTTTGCTTGAGTTTTATCTCATATTATTTGCTGCTTATTTATTCATTAGTATTATTCATGCATTTAACTGTTGCATTTACCAAGTGTGTTAATATTGCATGCATATAAATATATATATCTCTATGTGTATTTGAATTTGATTAATTTTGGCATCTGGGAAAGCCTTTCTGTTAGAGAGCATTGTGTAAAATAAAACCACAAGCCTTATTCTAAAAAGAGAGTCTTTGTATTTTGTAAAATAAAACCCTTTTCTAGGTGTTGTTGTGTTTTACGTTTTGCTTCGCAGTATTTGAGCCACCGTGTGGGAGATTCTGTATTATCTGAAGGGCGAAGCAAGACACAGGTGGCGCTGCACACAGACAGAAGTTGCTTTGAAATGCACTGTCAGGGGTCCCAGCAACGCATTAATCTTAATGAACAGAGCATTTAGGTAAATGCATCGCCCAGACTGTTTTTTCCCAACACACAGAGCAGCAGATGAGCCTCAATTCCACTTCAAGCTTGCAAAAAAGCAAGTGTAAGTCTTACATTGACTTACAATGAGAGAACATTAGCCATCTCTACCTGTGGAGAAGAGTGTTTTGGAGAGGAGTTAGAAAACAAAGTCTGAATTGTAAGTGGTGAAATCAAAAGACAAATAAAGCAGAAAATTATGTAGTGGATTCTTTCGACAAATGGACAGTGTTTTCATTGCATCTTTGAAAAAGCCTTTTAAGTGCATGTCTTCATTTTCTGAAGATAAAAAGCCATATATCCAACAACATGTTAACATTACTATAAAGAAAATGTAAACTCATGGGCAAATAGCACTGTGTCTTCAGGGCAGGCGGGAACTGCCACTTATTGATCTGCTGCAGAAGTTCTTCGAAGAATAAGAGCAATAGATGTAGAAAATATTCAGGGATCATTAAAACTAACACAGGGACTAGTAAATGATAATAAAAAAAGGTATTCAATTTCAGGAATTATTTTAATTTCTTTTGATCTGAGGTTAATGATGTTGAAATATTTTACTTATATAATATGAGTAGTCATCGGAAAATATTGGGAGCCTGATTCACAAAGGTAAACGTACACTTTTGTGTAAGTTTACTTTTTATTTGATATTCATAAGCTTTGAGTTAATAGTATGTTGATGACTGCAGAGACCCCACAGTCAGGGCAAGGAACTCTGCACATAAAAAGATAGGACAGGCCTATCTATGTATATATATGCGCTTAAAATATAGCAATACATACTTTAATCACATTTAATTTTAAATATTAACATTAAAGTGAAGTGAAACATATATATACCCAACAAAATACATAACCTAATTTAAATATTAAAATAAACATATTTATTTATTGCTGTACACTAAATATTGAAATAATGAACACATACTTAAAAAACATAATAACATTATTTTAACAATGAAAGTCTAAGAACAAGTATGGAAAGTGTTGGGCTTCAGAGGGGCTGGATTTACTATTCCGACTCCAGTCTAAGCAACAGTAGGGAAAGTGTTGGACTTCAGAGTGGTTACATTTACTAATTCCACTCCAGTCTAAACAACAGTAGAGAAGGCATTGGACTTCTGAGGGGTTCGATTTGCAATTCTCACTGCAGTCTAACAAACAGTATGGAAAGTGTTGGACTTCAGAGAGGTTTCATTTACTATTCCCACTCCAGTGTATGATAACGTAGTGTAGTATTGAACTTTGTGCGGATTACATTACCATCCAAACAAAAATGCATAAAATATAAAAACAAAAAAATACAAAATAATAAAAAAATAAACATTAAAATCACTCTACCCCCTTCAACCCCAAAAATCTTCAAACATACAAAAAAATTGGAAAAATAAAATATTTCGATGAAAATATTACTTACATTAAACAAATAAAATGAAAACAAAATTTTAAAAAAACATTCTACTAATATTGACATTAAAAACATGCATTAATATTTATGAGAGTGGTAATTTTAAGACCCATTCTGGATGGAATATCTATTAGGAAATAGGTTAGGTTTCAAAATCAGAATGGATTCGCCAGAAGTCCGTCTTCGATTTGCAACCACTTTTTGGCGAATCAATCTCATCATTTATGCGAGTCACTCTTTAATATTTATCACAATGTGTTTTGGAGAACACAGAAAGGTGAGTGGTGTGGAGTCACTTTGTAATACTAAAGCGGAGTTTTATTGCTGGCGCCTCCCACAACGTTATGTGAGTGAAAAAATTACACTCAATAAAAATATTACAATACCGTTATATTTTGATATATTGAATTAACAACAAAGAGTACAGATTGCATATGTTCAGAAAGACACAAAGGGTTCTCATTTGCTCAGGTCCTAATGTGTTCTGATGGCAGTGATTACGTGTGTAAGTGGAAGTAAGGCTTTTATATTTGAAAACCTGAAAAGCTGATGAGTTATCGACTCCTTTGAGCAAGGAGTTCAGACTGTAATTGGCGCTAAGTGTTGGGATGCTGCATTTCCAGTTTGAAAGTCTGACTTTCCTTTTTCTAGTAGCTTGTCACTTGTGGCATGGTCTAGTGGGCCATGAGAACCTCAAGAGAATCTTCTCTCTCCACTCTTCAGAGCTACTAGATGTCTTACCAGGCAAGTGCATTTTAGGACTGATTCCTTTTTTAACATATGCATTTACTTCTACCTTCTTGAGTTGGGTGTTCCAAAGTTATGGCTATGTATGTCTAAATCTGGTATCTCATGTAGGTATACTTTAAAGTAACCTTGCATGCAGCTTTGTTTAAAAATTAAACCATCTTCAAAGTTTGCTGACTGGTGAATATAAGCACCAAGATGGGCTCCTAGAGCCAAGACAGACCCTTAACGCAGCGCTCCCTGTTAATTTGTTGGCTTGCCTAACTCTGCTACAGTACTGTGTTTAACAGTTACTTGAGTTGCCCCTCTCTCAAGTGAGCATGTGCTCAGCTCAGCCATTTAGTGTTCATGTAATGAGGCCTTCGCAGTACCCCTGCAGATGCGTCAGTAAATTCTGCTGCTCGGAGTCACCTGCAACTGAGGGAATCGAATGAAGCTAACAGCGCAGCTCACAGTGCCGTAAGAGCTCCTGTGGCCCTAGTAGGCTATAGCGCTGGAAGGAGATTCAGACTGGTGATGCTGCTATCAATGGTACATCACTGAACTCATAGGGTATCTGAAAAAAGCAACCGTCACACAAAGAGCAAGTGTCACAAATGAGCCATGCCCATTCAGCAGGAGAGTGGCAAGGATGTAGTATGCAGCTGGTGTTGCATTTAGAAGACCACTGTCACAAATATATTATTAAACCATGGTGTGATGTGGTAGCACACTGACTTTTACAGGCAGCACTTTCCATTAAAATGATGATAAATTTGCACAGAGATAGAATTTTACTGATAAAACTATATAGCACACAAACAATAAAGTAAGAAAAATGGGTTTCAGTGAATATTGCTAAGTAAAGTGTCTTGAAATTTTGGACCCTATTTGACCCGTTCGCAAGTCCCCTCCACTCCACACTTTTAACCGTGAAGTATCTGATGCCCATTGAAATTCAACTATAACCTAAGGGATCTAGCATGCATTCCTCGAAGGATTGATAGGGCAACAATGCTTGTGAATTAGGGCCTTATTATGAGTTTGGCTGACTCTCTGTAGGACCACCACCGCAATGCTCCCAGGAAGTCCACCAAGCTTGTGGTAAACCTGCCCGCAAGATTCTGATAGGAATCCAGGGCTGGCGGTGCGGCAGCGCCGGTGGCACGCCAACGGGAATGTTTGGCTCATAGGAGAGTCTAAAAAGTATACAGCTCCTCCAGACAATCTGTGCATGGTGTGGCATGCACCATGTCGTGCATGCAACACCGTGCACACACAACCGTGCACTTTGGGGGGGCACATCAAGTGCCTCTCACACGCACTATCACGGGCAGATTTGCCTGGGGGCCATGCTGGCGGCCCCTTTGAATGCCTTTCCACCAAGCAAAAAGCTTGGTGGAAAGGCAGGTTTGAATCTGCTTGGCTGTACCGGCATCGGCTCAGCTGCAATTCCCACCTGCCTTCCCCGCCACAGTGGGATCCTGGTTCCTGGCGGTAGCGGCTGTTTTGTGGTAGTCCCACCAACTCCATCATAATAGGGTGGGAGGCCTGGCGTGATGGCAGTGGTTAGACCACCATTCCAGGACTGCCATACTTGTAATTAGGCCCTACGGGGCCGATTCACAGAACTAATCTGAGACAAAATCCTAAACTTACTACTTTTGGTATTCACAGAAGGCACTTACGATTTTTGGTATTCACAGAATGCACTTACGACTCCTAACTTTACATCTGCACTCGGGCCGGAATTTCCGCACCCGGACCGTACTCTCCACAACTGGACCGTACTCTCCGGCTAAGGCCGTACTCTCCGGCTCGAGCCGTAATCTCCGGCTGGGGCCGGATAAAGTGTAATCAATGGGCTGGATTGTAATTTTTACAAAAAGGAACATTAGGAATGTGTGATAAATGGTAGAGGAGGTCATGAAAAACAGTTTGGGCAGGGAAAAGGGTACGGCCAGACACTACATAATAACCCAGAAAAGTTTTCTCCTTTGCATCATGGTACATGCAGTACACAATTTGCGCTCCCTTCAGTGTTGACTGTGCAGTCAACACTGTTATGTTATTTATTTCTATTAAAAATAATGTTAATCCTTTACACTATTTAAAAACTTTCATTATTTTGCTGATGTCATCAGCCAGGTAGTGATCCTTTCACACAAACACTATCCATGCTGTCATCTAATCTATGTAGCTCAACGTTGGCACTAATAGGATAACGCAATCATTCTCCTTGCATTTTTCATTCCACAGAGGCAAAACCCATGCACTTATGCAATCACCGAGAGACTACCCCTGCACTCATGCAATCACCAATGCTCTACCCATGTACTCATGCAATCACTCAGGCACTACTGTTGAACTCATTCATTCACCTCTAATACTACTTCTGCCGGTGGCACGACAACGGGAATGTTTGGTTCATAGGAGAGCCTAAAAAGTATACAGCTCCTCCAGACAATCTGTGCATGGTGTGGCATGCACCATGTCGTGCATGCAACACCGTGCACACACAACCGTGCACTTTGGGGGGGCACATCAAGTGCCCCTCACACGCACTATCATGGGCAGATTTGCCCGGGGGCCATGCTGGCGGCCCCTTTGAATGCCTTTCCACCAAGCACAAAGCTTGGTGGAAAGGCAGGTTTGAATCTGCTCGGCTGTACCGGCATCGGCTCAGCTGCAATTCCCACCTGCTTTCCCCGCCACAGTGGGATCCTGGTTCCTGGCGGTAGCGTCTGTTTTGTGGTAGTCCCACCAACACCATCATAATAGGGTGGGAGGCCTGTCGTGATGGCAATGGTTGGACCACCATTCCAGGACTGCCATACTTGTAATTAGGCCCTACGGGGCCGATTCACAGAACTAATCTGAGACAAAATCCTAAACTTACTACTTTTGGTATTCACAGAAGGCACTTACGATTTTTGGTATTCACAGAATGCACTTACGACTCCTAACTTTACATCTGCACTCGGGCCGGAATTTCCGCACCCGGACCGTACTCTCCGGCTAAGGCCGTACTCTCTGGCTCGAGCCGTAATCTCCGGCTGGGGCCGGATAAAGTGTAATCAATGGGCTGGATTGCAATTTTTACAAAAAGGAACATTAGGAATGTGTGATAAATGGTAGAGGAGGTCATGAAAAACAGTTTGGGCATGGAAAAGGGTGCACTGCATGTACCATGATGCAAAGGAGAAAACTTTCTGGGTTATGATGTAGTGTCTGGCCGTACCCTTTTCCCTGCCCAAACTGTTTTTCATGACCTCCTCTACCATTTATCACACATTCCTAACGTTCCTTTTTGTAAAAATTGCAATCTAGCCCATTGATTACACTTTATCCGGCCCCAGCCGGAGATTACGGCTCGAGCCGGAAAGGACGGCCCTAGCCGGAGAGTATGGTCCGGGTGTGGAGAGTACGGTCCGGGTGCGGAGAGTACACTCCGGGTGCGGAGAGTCTGGGTGCGGAAATTCCGGCCCGAGTGCGGACGTAAAGGTAGGAGTCGTAAGTGAATTCTGTGAATACCAAAAATCGTAAGTGCCTTCTGTGAATACCAAAAGTAGTAAGTTTAGGATTTTATCTCAGATTAGTTCTGTGAATCGGCCCTCTAATGTGTATATAAATCTGTGTGCATCAATAAATATGAAATGAATGAAAATGCCAAGCAAAACCTTCTTCCTCATTCGACTATGCAGCATTGTAGAAAACCAAAATATTTAATTTTACTGACTTCTTTTCCTGTTTATTCAGAAATGGCTAGACATTTTCAAATCTGCAGCATTTAAGAGAGAATCCAGATGCTGAAGCAATGACATTTGACTTGCCTTGTAGGAAGCTGGAGCTTTCGGAACTAAAGATTGCACTGATATTGATACCTCCCAACTGTTGATGATGGTAACAACCAGCTGGAACTACAGGTTGAAGCATCAAAGGCAGATTTGAAGATGTAGCTTCAATGCTTGGATTGAATTCTGACATGACGCCTGAGACGTGACTATGGTGAGATTTGCATGCCTACAAAATACCTTGCAACACCTGCCTCCTTCATCCCATCCTACCATGATTTGTTAAACAATGGAAGATATATGATTGGAACAAATGACATGAAAATAGAGAACCGGTGCATTATTGCATTCAATCCTCCTTCTGTAAAGCATGCAGCGTATGCCACCAGCTTCTTGTTACTATCTGACCTGAATGTGATTACTGAGAGACCACCATCAGTAAACTCTTTTGATCAGTTAGATGTTTACACTGAGTTGCATGAGTTCTCTAAATGAAGTACATTGCCCATGTTCCCTTGTCTAACAAACTTTTGTGCACTTCGAGGGACTTTAGTGTGTAGTGTGTGTGATATAAGGAAATGTAATAATTCATAGCAACCCCCTGTGAAGATCCTGAATCCTATAATAAAACTTCTATATCCCAGATGTTCTACAAAGTGTTTTGCATTGAAGTACTGCACTGGGACTGAACAATGGTTTTGGCTTGTGCTGGAGATCATTACTGATGCAACAATCCTGCCACATTGGGGCATTAGACAGCAAATCTTTGTTATGCCAATTTTTAAAAAAGTATGATTGTGGAGTGCTGCCTTCACTTGACTCCCCTACAACCCAGCCTTGCCTCCAAATCATTCAATTTCTAGCCTCATGATCTACCTTGTTGTTCATCCCCCACTTCCAAATGCTGATTGCTCTCCAACTTCTTTCAGTTCCAAGATTACTCCTTGAGGAACACTCTCGCTCCAGGGATAAATATGGAAGTTCCCATTTGTGACTGTAAACCTGACAGCCTCTTTACATATTTCTTGTGCTAAGACCAGACCATTATGGACCACTATGCTCTTTTGCTCTTTGCATCTGTTTCAAAACATGTTGTAGCAAACCCAAACAGCCACTCAGTTTCACCCAGACCTAAGTGTCACACAGGAAGATTCTATGAAAAGTGTCCAGCTTCTGGTGAAGTGCTCAGGCACAGGGTCGGGAGATGGGTGAATGCACTCTCTGAACCTCCTCCTTTACAGCTGTAGTGATCCTGGCTACATTTAGCGCTATTTGACACTACATTTCCCATGAACGGAAGGTAGACACAGAAAATTCCTCATAACAACCTTCACCTTGGTCGAGTGACAGTCAATGACTCTTTTCAGAACAAGAGAAGACTAGAGCAGCTAAACCTCAAGAGAAGAAGAGCTGGTAAAAGATTTTTCTGGAAAGAGAAAGAGACAAAGGGAGCTAAAGAGAGTGAGAGAAACTTACCTGGAGTTCAAGTCCAGAAGCTTGTGAGGAAATTGAGGTAGCAGAGCTGCTATTTAGTGCTCTGTGTCCTCTTGGTTCATTTCTGTTCTCAGATCCTGCACACATTGAACCACATCTGCAAACACAGGCATCCAAACGCTTGTCATCATGTCCAAGTTGTGCTCACTGGCAAACACCAAGACGCCCTCTTGGCTCGTGGCGTGGTACACCACTTGAAATGACTCAAACTCAATTATTCTGAAAAAACAAAGTAGCAACACACACTTGTAAAAATTGTACAGACCCAATTCTGTACAAATATTAAGCACTGAACGTTCTACTGTACAAAATGATGCATAACATCAGGAACATTTCCAGGCAGTGGGCACTCTCATAAAAAAAAAAATCCAAAAAGAGCAGTAAGTGTTAATATGTATTTCTCAAAGCACAGAGCTACACCTTCCAATGGGCCCTGCTGCTTACAGATCCCAACTTTCCCACCAAATAATTTTCAACAGAGCAGGAAGAACTACCAAAATTACAATAGGGGACTTGTGTAATTCAATTGTTTAATCATAAAATAAAATATCAAACACCAAGACGCCCTCTTGGCTCGTGGCGTGGTACACCACTTGAAATGACTCAAACTCAATTATTCTGAAAAAACAAAGTAGCAACACACACTTGTAAAAATTGTACAGACCCAATTCTGTACAAATATTAAGCACTGAACGTTCTACTGTACATAATGATGCAAAATAGTTTATAAAGCGCGCAATTACCCTTAGGTGTCTTAGCGCTAGAGGAAGGGCAGCAGAGATGACAGGTTGCTAAAAGCACAACTAACTCTGACAGCAGCTTTCCCACAGCTTCGGTAAACAGCCAATGCCTCAGCTGTTTCCTAAATTGCACCAAGGAAGGTTGGCAACGCAGAGTAGGAGGCAGTGAGTTTCACAGTTTTCCTGAACAAATGGAAAACGCTCTACCTCCCCATCTAGCTTTGTTTGTTCTAGGAATAATGACAGTTTGTGATGAGCTTGATCTGAGATTCCTGCTCGGCATGTACCAAGAGAACCGTTCCTGTAAATACTTTGGACCAGTCCGATGAAGGGCCTTATGGACCAGGCACATTGCCTTAAAAAAATCCTTTCTCTCACTAGAAGCCAGTGGAGACCCTGCAATGATTGGGATACGGGTGCAAACTTGCTAATTTTCAACAACAGTCTTGCCGCTGCATTTTGTAAAGACTGTAGTTTCTTTACCACATATTTGTGAATGCCCAAATACAGGGCATTACAGTAATCCAGCTTCGAGAAGATGAGCGCCATCATCACTGTTTTTTGCAAGTCAAAAGGAATAAACAGAAAGATTTTTTTAAGACCTTCAACAGGAAAAAACCTGAAGAAGTGATCAAATTTATTTGCTCAGAAAAATATACTTTTGTGTCAAAGATGACTCCTAGATTTCTTACTTTCTGAACCGGGACTGGTAGTGTGCCTAAGATCGACGGCCACCATGACCCATTCCAGAAGGTAGTCTCTTTTCCAAAAAGCAGCACCTCAGTTTTTTCAGAGTTCAATTTCAGACAACTATGCATCCAGATTGCAACTTTATACATGCAGTTGCAGAAATTCCTTGCCTCCTTATTTATGTCCGATGAAATAGACACCCCTATCTGAGTGTCATCGGCGTAGGAAAACACTGCTAAGCCATAGCTGTGAATGAGGTTGATAAGGGGGCTAGCATAAATATTGAACAGCGTGGGGCTGAGGGAGGACCCCTGGGGAACACCACAGGATAGGGAAAAAGGTGAAGAAATCACATCCCCCATCTCCACCTGCTGTTGTCTATTGCTTAGAAAGGAACTCAACAGGGCCAGTGCTGAGTTTCTGAAACCTAGCGAATGGAGCCGCTTTATGAGGAGTGAGTGGGGAACCGTATCAAAGCGGCAGGTAAAATCCAATAAAATCAATGCCGCTTTGTCACCCTTGTCGATTATCATTCTTAACTCCTCTGAGGCTGCTACCAAAGCGAAATGACTTGCTCTGAAGCCATACTGTGAAGAATCGAGCAGCAGGTTAGCATCTAAAAACGCTTTCATTTCCTCATTCATTGCTTTTTCTAGCATTTTGGTAGGGAAAGGTAGGCGAAATATAGGCCTGTAGCCTTCCACCATCTTTGGATCCAAAGAAGGTTTTTTCACCAGTGGAAGAATAGATGACTCTTTCCATATGTTCGGAAATTGCCCTGTGGTCAGTATTTTATTCAATAGTTCCATTAGCGGACCGGCGACTGAACTGGCTACTAGATTAAGAACCTGAGGGGAGCATGGATCTGACGGGGGCCCCAGCTTTATTGAGATTATTGAGATTGATAAGACTGATTTTCTTTTCCTTGTTAAAAGGAGAGATACTTTCAAATTGTGAAATACCTAGAGGCTTGCTGGGAGTACGACTCCTTAGCATGGATAGACGTGCCACCTATGCATAACGTGTTTTGAGAAGGTGAAAAAATGTGAAAAATAGAGCTAACTTTGGACTGAAAAAAGTCTGCCAGCTTATTACAGAAAGTACTGCAGTTGTTCCATTTTGACAAAGATTTAACTGTTTTAAAAAGCTTCCTGTTTGTGTTTTTGCTGAGCTTTTGTATCAGAATTTTTTTTGTTTTAGCTGCTTTGATTAAGCCCTTCATACTGCACAAGTAATTCTTTGTATTTGAACTTTTCATTTGGACAATATTCATTCCTCCAAATGCACTCTTAGGGGCCGATTACGATGGCGGTTGTAGGCACCTCAGCTGTGCTGGCGGAAAACGTCCATTTACTTACTCCTGCGGCGGTCCTCGCGTCCGCCATATTACAGTGGGCAAAGATAGCCCATTTCCCGTCCGTCGTGGAGTTTCCGCATCCACCAGATTTTTCGTTCCGCAATGGTGGCAGAGGGAGCCAATAGAGAAAGACCGTCGTGCGCAATGACGTTACGACCGCCGGACAAATCACGATACCTCAAACAGCCCATCAGAACGCAGTGGAGAAACCAGCCACTCAGAGACGGCGGAAGCAGAACTGCGGAGATAGAAACTCGAATCTGAGACACCTCCACATGTTCCTGGTCGCCATGGATCCAGCTCTACAAGCCCTTCCGCTGCTGTACCTTATCCACTATCAGCAGATAAGACGCCGTCGAGGTCAACACCGCAGGTAAGTCAACAACACATTCCCGAATCCAACCCCAACACACAACTGTCGCGCTGAAATACGTGTCCTGTCCACATCAGACAGGCTGGTGGAGACAAGAACATATCCCCCAGTGTAAGTACACATGTCCTGCACGTCACAAATTGACACCTCTGCATCGGGGTCACCCATCACCATAGAAATTACTGAAACTAGCCCAGTCATGCCGGTCATGTCACAGCAGCGCTGAAGCCGCGGGAAAACCTGCCCACAATGTAGTAGGAGTTCAGGACATTGTCCCAGACAAGCAAGACCAACATCACAACATCCACACCAGATGTAACATAAAAGAAGCACCACTCAGCACAACATATCTGCAGCAAGAAGTCATGATCAGGGACACTGTCTAGAGTGACATCTCATTAGGATCATCTTCAAATGTATAGTAACATGAGTGTGGGGTGAGGCAAGAGTCCCTCCAAAATGACAATAGTCATCATTGCACACAAATATGGGTCAGTCCACATACAATGTGGAACAGAGGAGGGCAGACCAAGCAGGGTGTGTATGTGTATTTCACAGTAGTCCAACAAGGTGTTGGAATGAGTCAGTGAGCCCAGGTAGATGACACATCATATTAGACACCACTGCAACACAATCACAGATCACCACAGCCCCCAAGCAGACATTGATAGGTCCATCACATACAATGGCAGACCATATCACACAATGACAGCCCATACCATGCAGCACAGTTAGAAATTCCTGACTCAAACAGCAAACTCAAAGTAAGCACCACTGTGCATTTGACTCACAAGTGTACTGCTGCAATAGATGACACCATGTGAGTATGTCCAGTACATCAACAACATTGACTACACTGCCAACTCCCAGAACACCTACACACCATTACTCCACCTCAACAAAGGGAGCACCAACTACCAAGTAGTGAATGAATGCCAAAGTGTCAGGAAGACTCCATCTTGACAGCAGGAAACTCTGACCTGAGACTCAGGACAACCCTCCTCCTCACACCTGCCTTCCACTCATGTGAATCAAAGTGAGTAATTGAAGAAATGAAGAGTCACTGTGCAGATTAACAACCTTGGAACTGTTCATAAAGCATGTCAAGTCCTTCAGACATCTCACACACTGAAACTTAGCCTCATACACATACCATAATTCAGCAGCAATGTATGACAATACCTAAACTAGCCTAAAGTGGAGTGCACAGTGCAGGAAAAACATGGAGATATCTCAGATAGCATTTGTACATGACATGCAAGAGGTGCAACATATCACACTACAGCTAGGCCATCAAATCAGACATGGGTGGCACAGTGATTGAAATTGAACTAAAGTAACATCTGTGCAATATCCCTGTGATACAGCAATGCAAGCTATGCATTGGCCCAGGAATGATAGGAACTGTCATAAGCCATACAGTGACCAGCCCCTCATCTGTGTCAACTCTCTTGACATGTGTATGCCACCAGCACAACACTGATGGCCCATTGTGACACTCCCTGACTGTCAAACCCAAGTATGACCTTCACACATAACCCTCATCTACCCATCTCACACCTTTACTACTCCACACCTGTGAGAAACACAGATAAAGGTGAAAATAAGGTCCTGTGACTTTCCTGATAACCAATGACACACCCTGGTGTGTATGTGCAAATGTCAGAATCCCACTCAGGGATGTCTGAACCAATGCTGATCACAAACCAATTGGCAAACACATGTCTCACAAACAACATTCAAAGAAGTCCAACAAGCTCAGCCATGGGTAGGCAAACAGTGAATAGGCAATGTGACCCTACAGAGCACAGGAATAGATAACATTTTTACTCTGGCCAACTGCACAGACACCCTCACCCAACCCAATCAAAAAATACATGATCAAATGCCAATCATGAACCCTAACTGTGTTCAATAGGACACATCTGCTAACACAGACATAAACACTCCAGCAGTTACCAAGTGAGCATGGTGTCAATGTGTAGCACAAGCATGCACACTCCTGACAAGTGACTGTTCAAATATAGGAGGCCATAGCACAATTGTGCACTCAAAACAAGCTAATGAACAACACTCCACATTGCTGCATGTGACATTCACACTAGAAATGCACACTACAAATTCAACACACATCTGAATGTATTACAATACACAAACCCCTCACACACAATGTCATGCAAAAATAACATCTCACACACATGGACCTGTCAGTAGAAAGAGCCAACACAGACCAAAGGCTGCATCCATCAACAACAAATACACAACATATGCACATACAAAATCATCACATAGCAAACTCAGCTGGACATCAGGGGGACTCACACCAGGCAAGGACAAGGCAACATACACTGACAGCAGTGCATGCACGGTAAGCAGTGTGTGAACACCAACAAAACCAGTATCACATATCTGAGTGCTCCATCATGAACTTCAACACCACAAATCATCACAGGGCACAGATCACATCACACTCAGGATGGGTAGCAGTACCTCAGCAAACACACATACACTTTAGCTATCACCTACTGCTGCACAACTCTGGAAAACACAGATGCATGGAACATGACTAGAGGACTGTGCTGGTAAAACATCTGCACTGTACATGAGCAACCATGACTGCAATGAAGTAGAAGAAAATAGCACATAACAAATTGTGAAACAGTCCTGAGTGGAACATTGGTCCTGGACACAGATCATCCTCCCACAGTATAGTGTCACACTATGAAGTGGTGGGGAGGGTCCCACACTGGCAAGACATGGGGTGGAAGACATTAGACTGACGTGGTGTGTACATTAGTATTGGACAGGTGAGGAGTGTACAGAGCAAAAACACATAGAGGAGTAACTCACAATGTGTAGCTAACAAAAGCCCCCATTGGGGATGGTATGACTCTTAATACCACATACTTCTCAAAAAAATGTGTAAAGTGACAGCAATGTATGAGAAATGTCACTTATAATGTCAGTTTGCCTGAGCAGGTCAGCACAGTGAGCACAAACGTAAGCAAGAGCCATGGCTGATCAACAAACCACAATACAGACATTGCAGTGAACCACTCTGCATACTCTCAACTGACAGCGACAACAAGTAGGTGTACCCCAGGACTGCAAGGCCATACCGACACACTGCACAGTGCTCAACCAACAACTCCTACATGTGCCCACAATCCAAAGCACGTGTCTGATAATGTAAACAAACAGGCACTCATTACCTGGATCATACATGTGTGTAGGTGTCATGCTCAGGGGCACATACACCTCAACCCTTCTGCCAATGACAGGCCAATCACACTGTATGACTACTCAAGTGCACACATTCAAATGTACCCATGTGACTATGAAGCCAGGCCTACACAAGATGACTACACATCTACACTGCTGTTCACACATCCAGATAGATCCCACAGATATGACGGACCCTGTCCACCACGCAAGTTATACTGTGGATAGAATTCTCTTCTGTTGTGGTACAGCATCCAAATATGCCATGTGTACAAAATTGGAGACCTGACAATAGATTGATTAGGATAAGAGTAGATCATCACAGACAACCATCATTGCCCCCTCAAGCCTCTGAGTCAAGAAGCACAAAAGTGGCTGTAACCTCTGGCAACCTCTGCAAAATAAAATCAAGTATATGCCAATGTGAATGTGGCATACAGAGCATGTGTCACATCAACATATACACTAACATTGCACTGCATCATTAGCAAGGGCAGCGACAAAGCTCACAACATGAGTAACAGTCTTTATTACATAAACTCTGTATAGGCATCAAAAGTGCAAAACATCAAGGCCATTGGTCAGTCCAAATTTCTAGTCCGCACATGTGTGCATGAAAACGTGCACATCAAATAGGTAACACAGTCCACTGCCATGGGACTCACCACAGGTCAGGGGCTTCGAATGGGCAGTCCAGGCACCGCTCTGGGAGACATGGTGTGGGGAGAGGGACTTGGTTTCAACTTTGGCTTGAAGTTGAACTGGGAGGGGGCTGATTGTCAGGGTCAGTTGGAGGACTGGACCTGGGAGGGAGAGAATTGGCTGAGGTAGAGGGATCCATGGAGGTGGGAGCCTGAGGGCTGCTTGGACCGGGTGGAGTGGTGGCTCGGGGAGGTGGAGACATGCTGTGTGGAGGCTCAGTGGCTGAGGGTGAATGTTGAGGGCTGTCTCTCAACTATTTGGGGATCCGATATCCCACAAGTGTCTTGGCCGGAGTGAGAAGTGAGGTGGGCACAGCAGCCTCACTCTTCCCCAAAGGTGTGGCTCTCCCCGTGGGGATTTTCTGGACCTGGTGGTACGCTGGGGGTGGGCTTGCCTTTTTCCTGCATCCCCTGTTGTTGATGTACACTCCCCACTTTGCTCTCTTGTCCATGATTCACAGGGGTGTGGGTGGGAGTCGATGTTTTGGGTGAAACTGTCTTTGGAATGTGTTTAGGCTTAGTTGTGGCAGGCACCAGGTTCACTGCAGACAGGTGTGTGTCTTTGGGATCAGGTGTGGGGATGGGAGTGCCCTTGGATGGTGATGATTTGGAGGAATGTAATGTGGATGCATGCTTTTTTGCCTTATGTCCCTGAGTGTCCTGTGATGGGCTTTTTGTCTTGCGGTCATGTGTGCTCTTTGTGTGCTGTGGTGATGGTGTATGGTGTCTGGTACGCTTAGAGTGCTGATCTTGTGTGCTGCGTGTGGATCACTGGGTGCCTGAGGGCTCTGGTGTGTGTGTACTCTGGTCAGGTGGGGCCACTGACAGGGTGGTTGCCAAAGGGACAGGAGCTGGACTGGGAGCTTGGGACTGCTGAATGGCTGCCGTTACTGTGGAGGACAAAGGCTGGACAGTTCGGTGTAGCCCACCCACGTCCGAATGAATGCCCTCCATGAACGCAACAACCTGTGACAACTTGTTGCCATGTTCCTGGAGGGCATTCAGGAGAGCAGTCTGACCCACACACAGCAGGCGCAAAATGTCCACGGCCTCCACACTGAGGGCAGCAGGGGAGACAGGGGCAGGGGCAGCGGTGCCTGGGGGGAAGGAGACTCTACCCTTCTTAGGGCTACGGGCACGGACAGCACTTGGGGGAGCATCCGGGAGGGTGGGCACTGGACAAGGTGTGGCGGAAGAAGATGCAGATCTGGAACTTCCGGTGCCCACCAACATCGAGGAGTCACCACTGGACTGGGAAGATGTGGAGGTTGGTGTGTCAGGCCGGGAATCCTCCAGGGCACTCCTGTCCCCATCCGAGGTGCTGGTCCCCTCAGTGTCACTGAACTCCTGTGTCCCTGTCGTGCCAGTAGCTTCCCCAATGCTGTCAGGCCCCTGTCCTTCCCTGCCCTCGGTAGATGCTGCAAGAGACAGAGACATAGGTTCAGTATAGTGCCATACTCACAAACATCATATGCAATCAAAACTCCAATCCTGCAAATGAAACTCCCATGTTGAACTACTCCATGTACTTTCAGCATATGCCACATTTATGCAATCATTAGCTGATGCATGGAAACATGTATAGTTGATAGTCATGCTCCATGTTGCGTTGACACAGCCAAATAGCTGGGCCTGTGCCTCCCTGTAACCACACATACAATTGTCTGTAGGCACACCTACGTGCCTGTAGATAATATAGCTATACATCCAAACATGTTGTCTCAGTCACATATGGAGTATATTTCATGGAACACCACAGATACAAAGTCAGATATGTCCTTTTGCAAGGGAGATCACCTCCTGAAATCCACCATGTTGGGCTTTGAAGCACAACTACAGTTGTCCATTACTGTCAGCTGTGTAGATGTTACAATGTATTTGATGTCACAGCACACATCTCTAAATGCACACTAACATGATGCTCACTGCTGTTCACTGCCAGTTGATGTCTCTGACACTCACACTGCAGCATATGTCACAAGGCCACATCTCATTTGTTAATGAAGTGCTAATAAGCCCCATGTAACAATGTAGTCACATACACAATGCACAATAGCATGAGAATGGGAAATCAATGCAAGGTCTTCATAGGTTGTGACATGTCACATACCAACATCTACACAAGTGCCTGACAGGCCCTCATAGATCCAAGGCAGGATAGTGCCTTCTGTTGATGAGGAAGTCGGTGGACTCCATTAGGACAGCTAATGTGTGAGAATACCTAGGGTCTGGCATACGACATCCCTACTTTGTGCTGACTGATGACATTGAGGACACATCAATGTGCCAAAAAGTCACTCACTGATTAAAAGCATTAGCCCCAACTTCACCATGCACTGATGCACATGGACACCCCTCCACAATGCACACATACTGAGGACTGACACTCTGAGTAAACTTTGTTCCTTATCATCTTTCAAATTATTGTACAACACCTCAGTCACATCACAATTTGCCATACCCACTGATCACATCCAACCATGTTAAGCCATAGTGCCAAAACAATTTCGCAATAGCCAGGTTCAGCTACATTGTATTTAAATCACAGTGTCTAACCATCCCAGTCATGTTGCCATGTGCACAAATGGCAAATGCAAATCAGCCAATGCAGCACTGCAATCATTACCATCTACCGCATCAGCACCTGTGTGCACTTGCTGTCACTATGCCAGGAAATTACATCATGTTATGCCATGCTGCTGATATTAGGCTAATACATTTTGCAAAGGTACTGTCATCTCTATCATTGTGAAAAAAGGACCCATTGGACAGATGTGACCTCTACCAACTCACTGCTCCCTGAGTCCACATCTGTGCATGTCTCTAGCCACTTACACATCATCACATGAGCACACTATTGTGCTAGCCACACAGCACACACAATCCTGACAAGCATACTGGGTTACACACTTCACGCAATGAATTATCCTGTGTAGGAAGGTCTCAGTTCAGACAACAGTCCCAAAATGTGAGATGAAAACATGGCAAGATGATTTCATATGACAAGGTTCATGGGTTTTAACACATGAGAAACAAAATGTAGTACGAATGCAGAACCGCTGCACTCAACACTGAGGCCACTTAGAAGCCATTGCATCACACTAGAGACATCACAGAGTTCCGCACTTGCTCAGACCTGGGATTCATGCAGTCACTCATACGCAAAGTCACACTTTGCACAATACTCACCCCCAACTTGCTGCTGATGGGCCCTCAAGCGTCCATCCAGCTCTGGCTGTGTCACTGCCAAGATGCGGGCCATTAGTGGTGTCATGTTCCTGCGCACCAACATGCCACTTCGAGGAACCACCCCCAGTGTCATCTCAGCGACGTTTTTGCTCAGGCGGCAGATGTCATCCCACCTCTTGTGGCAGTGTGTATGACGTCGGTTTGAGACACCCAGAGACCGCACCTTGCGGGCAATGGCCCTCCATATGGCCTTACACAGATGGACCTTAAGCTGCAGGCATGGGAGACAAGAAGAGGAAGTTTCTGTGACACTGTGTTGTGTACCACTGTGTGACAGTACAGGAGCATGAAAATACATAGCACACTAATACATCAATGGAGAGCAGAGCCCATACGACATGTCACATAGTACACTTGGATCACCCCATATCATAGCAATGTATACATCTATGATGATGGACACACTACATGCCCATCTCATTCACATGCAGAGTGCCCGCACAGAAACCAATGTAAAAATGGGCCTCAGTTGTGATGCACTTTGTGAGTGAGCATGACATACAATACACTGGAAATGATGTGTAGTGGTCAGACTCACTGTGTCCTACACTACACACCCCTTAATGTCCTTGACCTTTGCATAGCTACATGTGTCATGGTGGTCACATTTAGGTCCCTGATCTTTCATTCTCACACTCTTCTCACAAGGTGTAGTTCTGTCTCGTGTACTCCTCAGGCCTATGATAGCTCATTGAGAAATAGGGTGGTGGACAACACATATGTTTTACTCAGTCCTTTTAGTGCTGGGTCCTTGTAACATTGGGCAGTTACTGTGCAGGCCAGCGGGCCTTACACTGAGGATAAACGTGGTCCATCACAGAAATCACATGCATGTACAATGTGAATGGAGAAACAGTGCATACACATGCGGGACTCAACACATCATGGAAACAATAGAAGGATGACATGTCCACCTCACATTTAGCCGATGTGTCATAGGTGAATTACCACCAATAGTGATAGACTCAGGCATGTACTCCTGTGCAGAATGGACACATCTCCATATGGTCAATTTGAAAGCTGTACACACATTATTCAGTACCCTCTGGCCAATCTACATTTGAAATGTCATAAATGAGCATATGAACACTTAATGGACTATGACATCACATAGCACAGGGAATGTGTGTTCAGAGTTTGAGTGTCTCAAATCAGCAGTGTAACTGTATAACTGCTAAACCACAGTATGTCATTCCCATCCTTAAATGCAGTCAGGGGTCTGTGGAAATAAGGCTACACACCCCATTGACATGAAGTCAGCATGCTAGGCAGTGTCTCACACATTTACAGTACCCAGTCTCAGAACAACATGTGTTTTTTTGGCTTAAAATTAGCTGCACAAGTGTCTATGTTGCCATCCTCCCCACATACTCAAGTGCAGTAAGTACTAGGTCATGTATGGACCATGCTGTTGGCAAAATATTGATCCATGAACATTGGCTTGCACTCACAGGCACATACTACTGTACAGTAACATCAGGTGAGCATTCTGAGCACTCTCAAACTATTACTCAGACACTTACCAGTACCTCTGGAGCACCATATAGCCTCCCATACTGTGCAAGGACCTCGTCCACCAGGACCTCCAGCTCCTCTGTGGTGAAGGGACGGGCCTTGATGTTCTCTGTTCGAGCCATCACTGTGTCCAGAGTACAGGTACAGCAGCAGTTGGTGGTGATGAATGGCAGGCAGCAGTGTCTGAATGCAAGTGACATGTGTGGCTCTCTCACAGACATTTATAGTCCCCTAGGGTTGTTTCAGTGGTACTCTGCTGATGCAATTGGTCTGCCTGGTTTGCATCTTTCAATTGTATCCAATGCCTGTGACCGCGGTGGCGGTGCATGCCTACCGCGAGTTTCAAAACTGTATTGCACTACCATGATGTCGGTTCCCGTTGGCTGCAATGGCATTGGCATAGGCGGTGTCACACCGCGGGGGCCAGGTGGTGTCTTCCGCAATCCTGCATCTTTCAATTCTATCCAATGCCCATGACCGCGGTGGCGGTGCATGCCAGCCGCGAGTTTCAAAACTGTATTGCACTACTGCGATGGCGGTTCCCATTGGCTGCAATGCCATTGGCATAGGCGGTGTCACACCGCGGGGGCCAGGTGGTGTCTTCCGCAATCCTGCATCTTTCAATTGTATCCAATGACCGTGACCGCGGTGGCGGTGCATGCCTACCGTGAGTTTCAAAACTGTATTGCACTACCTCGATGGCGGTTCACATTGACTGCAATAGCATTGGCATACGCGGTGTCACACCGCGGGGGCCAGGTGGCGTCTTCCGCAATCCTGCATCTTTCAATTGTGTATTCAATGGCTGTGACCGCAGTGGCGGAGCACTTCTACCACTCCTATGGACACATTGTTCTATTGCATTGCCACTTGGAAATTTTCATCACTGATCACTATACATTTACACTATATTGTTGCACCATGTTGTAAAGTGAAATGAAAGTGTGACATTTAACTCAATGATGGCCACACATGTCATCTCAGTACACATGGGTACATGCATTGGCATGTATTTCCTCACATGTCAAATATGATATTTGTGTGCATGTACACAGACTTGATGTGTAATGGAGTCTCATATTTGTGAACATGTCAGTTTGTAAAATGGCTACTCAACCCACAGTAATGATGGACTGACCACATATTGTGCCTATATCACTGTGTACAGTGCTGTATTTATCTTGATAGTTGACCAGCTTACACACACTGTGCTCATTGTGTAAAAATGTTGTGCTTAGTGAGACTGAAGCAAGAAGGTGTTGCAGGTACAGCAGCTACGTAGAAGTCAGCAGGGTTGCTGATTGCCACATGTGCTGTGTCAGCTACACCCAGGGCTGGTGACACAAGATGTCGGAGTGTACCATTTACCATTCACATAGTCTGAATCTGATTTTGAAGTAGTTAGTATGTACATACTGACCACTTGTATCACTATATGAGATCAAGGTGTCTGTGCATGTGACTTGTGCATTAAGCTGTTGTTACAGTCCTGTAAATGTTGGTGCTGAGTTAGTCATTATGTAAGATGTTTGCCACATCTCATCTGTGAATTGAATTTACATGTGTCCTCTTTCATTATACGTAGGAGACAACCAAATGTGCATCGGCCTTTCCCAGTGCTGGCGAACATGGAAGATGAGGACATCATAAGGAAATTCCGTCTGAATCGCCTTACCCTTCAAGAGCTCTGTGCTCAGTTGGAGCCCCATGTGAGGCCTCACAGAACCTATCCGACAGCTTTGATGCCAACAATTAAGGTGATGGCCGCCCTGCATTTCTTTGCCACTGGTTCGTTTCAGTACACTGTGGCCATCGCCGGTGGAATGTCTCAAGCTATGTTGCTGTGTGATGTCCTGTCCGCAATGTCCTACAAGGACCGCTACATCCACTTTCCAAGGAGACATGAATTGGCAGATGTGAAGGGTGATTTTGATGACCTTGGACACATACCTAATGTTGTTGGAGCCATTGACTGCACACACGTTGGCCTAGTTCCACCACAGGCCCGTGAGCACATCTACTGTAACAGGAAGCATTACCATTCCATTAATGTGCAAGTGGTATGCCAAGCGGATATGATTATCTCCCATGTATGTGCCAAATTTCCGGGTTCTGCACATGACTCCTACATACTGCATAATGGCATCATCCAACAATTGATGGAAAATCTGCATCCGGAGTGTACATGGCTTGTCGGTGAGTACGCTGAGTCAAGTAGTGTGCTGTATGTGTGACATGCTGTTCTCGTCAACTGTTTGTATTACAAAATTGGTCTGTGTATCTCACACCTAGGTGACTCTGTGTATCCCAACCGGCCTTGGTTGCTGAGCCCACTGAGGAATCCAAGGACCCCGGGGGAAGTCCACAACAATGAGGAACATGGGAGGACACGTTGTGTAGTGGAGCGTGCTTTTGGGCTTCTGAAGTCTAGATTTCGGTGTCTGGACAAGAGCGGTGGTGCACTACTCTACTCTCCCCAAAAGGTGTATCAGATCATAGTTGCATGCTGCATGCTCCACAACCTGGCCTTGCGCAAAGAGATCCCCCAGCTCCTGGACGAGGATGAGCAGCAGATGCCCCCCGCTGCAAATCCACACATGCCCAGTGACGATGATAGTGGAGAAGAGGAAGGTGTTGACCTGCGTCAACAGCTCATCGACAACTACTTCCCTTGAGTGTAAGTAACATTGTACAATAGTGACATTGTCTGTTGGCTTTGATGGTAGTGGCAAGGCATAGATGAGGTTTTTGGCTGCTGACTGTTGTTGGCTCACTGCTAATGGCTGATGTGTGTGGCACAGTGTATTGTTTTCCACTTACCTCATGTCTATGTTGATGCTGTTGGTCATTGTTATGTGTGATGGGTTTTGTACGGTGTTGACTAGTGGTGTGTTTTTGCTGTAATGGCATCACCAAACAACTAAATGTCATTCTCTTGTGTCTTTCTAGGTTCCTTCACCCCATCAACACCTCGTCACAATCAGAGCTTGTGGTACATTGGAATCTGAGTTGACATTGTACATACTGTCATAAACATGGAACTGACACAAAGGCGTAGGTGTGTAATTAGTGTTTATTTTCAATTAGGTTTGGTTAAAATTAAAGTGGTTGTTAGGAAATTTGTGCAAAGTGAGTGTATGAGTTGTCAGTGATGGTAAATGAGACAAATAGAGTAGTCACCACATTGATGTAATCACACAGTCCAACAAACTCCTGCCATCAACATGGCAATGTGGGATAGGATAATCAACAAAGTCAATGTCCATGGCAACACAAGTGCCATCATGGCTGGCTCAGCGACTTGGCTTTGGTTGGTGCTTTGCCACGCGATCCTCCCATGGTGTTTCTCAGATGTCCCCTCTTGCGTTTGGCAAGGGGGGCCTCTGCTGCAGGCTCAGAGGTGTCTGAGGAGTCATTGTCTTGCAGCTCACCCCTCTCTGTGGCCGCAGCTGAGGTGGTGGGAGTATCAGCAGGCTGGCCACTGGAGGGGGGTTGAGCCATCATTTGAGCAGCATGTTTGTCCCTCAGAACACCCACAAGCTGGCCCATGAGATCCACAAGTTGGCCCATACGTGTGTCCATGGACCTCAGCAGCAGGCGGAGCTCACGCACTTCTTCAACAACCTAGCCCATCTGTCCCTCGTTCTGTTGGTATGCACCAAGGACTCTTGCAACGGTGGCCGGGGCTTCTGTCTCAGTGTACTCCTGTGATTGTCCCCCAGTTGCCCTCCCACCTGCCCTACTGACACGGACCTGTGGCGCTGGGAGTAGATGCACCCGCACACTCTCTCTGGCATCCTCGAATTGTGTGGTGGTGTTGCTAACCACTGAGGCAGGGACAGTGTTGCAGGCAGCAGTGGTGATGGTGGAGGTGGCTGCAGCACAGGTCGTTGTAGGCGGGGTCAGCGCTGTGGTTGTCACTGGTGTGGTGGTGGTGGTGGTGGGGACAATGAGGCCCTGAGATGGAGTGCGACCTGGCAGTCCTGAGGGGCCAGGTTGATGCTCCTCATCCCAGAAACTGAGAGAATCAGCATCAGAGAGTTCACGTTCCTGGGGGGAGACTGGCTCTGCTGGTTGTTGGTGTTTTCAGCAGCAGTTGCTTGTGGATCTCCTTTTGAACAGAGGTTAGATTGTCAGTTAAGTGCACTCCACAATCTTGGTGTCAGACTTTTGGATGTTACATTTGATACGCCAAAAATTTTACATTGCAATCACTTGGTATGTTTGAAAGATGATAAGCATCATGACATGATGTTGAGCTACATACATTACTTGTCATTAGTGTGACATGTAAATTTCAACCATGTGACACGTACAGATAGTGTGTTTACAAGACATGTCATCATCGACCAACTTGGTGCACATCAACTTTTGTTGATGCTTGGTTTTTGTTTAATCCTCATGGAATCTGTTTCAGCTATGCAAAAAGTAGACAATTGAATATTTTCAATGTTCTTTCATATCATGTACTTTTGTTTGTTTGACAGATTGACCATGCATGTTTTGTATTCATATGGGCCTTCATGCTCTGACACCATGGCACTTACACATTGTATTCTGTGCTATGCATGATTGGGGCCTGAATTTGATTCACATGTGACTTGGTGAGTCAAAGTGTAATTTCTGTGACAGTTACATGAGCTTAGCTGTCTGCACACTGGATGTAACATTTGAATCTATACTTCGGGCCCGATTCACAGAACTAACTTAAGACAAAATCCTAAACTTACTACCATTTTGGTATTCACAGAAGGCACTTACTCATTTTGGTATTCACAGAAGGCACTTACTTACTCAATTTGAGTAACTTACTCATTTTGTGTAACTTACTCATTTTGTGTAACTTACTCATTTTGGTATTCACAGAAGGCACTTACTCATTGATGAGTAAGTGCCTTCTGTGAATACCAAAATGAGTAAGTTACACAAAATGAGTAAGTTACACAAAATGAGTAAGTTACTCATTTTAGTATTCACAGAAGGCACTTACTCATTGATGAGTAAGTGCCTTCTGTGAATACCAAAATGAGTAAGTTACACAAAATGAGTAAGTTACACAAAATGAGCAAGTTACTCATTTTGGTATTCACAGAAGGCACTTACTCATTTATGAGTAAGTGCCTTCTGTGAATACCAAAATGAGTAAGTTACACAAAATGAGTAAGTTACACAAAATGAGTAAGTTACTCAAAATGAGTAAGTAAGTGCCTTCTGTGAATACCAAAATGAGTAAGTGCCTTCTGTGAATACCAAAATGGTAGTAAGTTTAGGATTTTGTCTTAAGTTAGTTCTGTGAATCGGGCCCAGAGTTGGCTGTCATGTGAAGGATGTTGTTGTCATATGGCTCCATGCATTTTGAGAAGGAAGACAGGGTGCATGCACTGAGTACCTACCTGTTAGGTAACACAGTGGAGGGAAATGGCTGCCACATGGCTCGGGGGGGGGTGTTCCATCCTGCTCAGGGGTGAGACAAGGATGCCTGGTGGGAGTTGGAGTGCTGGCTGCCTATTCACAAACCCCCCTCCCTGTTAAGATGGCTACCTACCAGTAAGTTTGAGGAGAGCTATGAAATGGCTGCCACATGGCTCTTGGGGGGGAGTGTTCCATCCTGCTCAGGGGTGAGACAAGGGTGCCTGGTGGGTGTTGGAGTGCTGGCTGCCTATCCGCAAACCCCCGTCCCTGTTAAGATGACTGCCTCCCTGTGATGTGGAGCAGAGCAAGGGAATAGGTTACACATGGCTCTTGGGTGGGGGGAGTGTTCCATCCTGCTCAGGGGTGAGACAAGAGAGCATGAGAAGGCTACCTACCTGTAAGTTTGAGGAGAGAAATGAAATGGCTGCCACATGGTTCTGGGTGGGGGGAGTGTTCCATCTTGCTCAGCTGTGGGACAAGGGTGCCTGGTGGGAGTTGTAGTGCTGGCTGCCTATCCCCAAACACACCTCCCTGTTAAGATGGCTACCTACCTGTTAGGTGAAAGTGAGCAATGAAATGGCTGCCACATGGCTCTTGGGTGGGGGAGTGTTCCATCTTGCTCAGCTGTGGGACAAGGGTGCCTGGTGGGAGTTGTAGTGCTGGCTGCCTATCCCCAAAAGCACCTCCCTGTTAAGATGGCTACCTACCTGTAAGTTTGAGGGGAGCTATGAACTGGCTGCCACATGGCTCTTGGGTGGGGGGAGTGTTCCATCTTGCTCAGCTGTGGGACAAGGGTGCCTGGTGGGAGTAGTAGTGCTGGCTGCCTATCCCCAAACCCACCTCCCTGTTAAGATGGCTACCTACCTGTAAGTTTGAGGAGAGCTATGTAATGACTGCCACATGGCTCTTGGCGGGGGGAGTGTTCCATCTTGCTCAGCTGCGGGACAAGGGTGCCTGGTGGGAGTTGTAGTGCTGGCTGCCTGTACACATGCCCCCATGGAAATATTGCTAGCTATCTTTGAGGTGAATCAGAGGAAGGGAATGGTAGATATGTGAGACATGTGTTGGGAAGAGTGTGTTGTACGTAAGTGCATTTAGGTCTAGGAAGTGTAGCTTTCTAGTTGTGCAAGACAGTACATGGCAGTGTGATAGGAGACATCTGTTGGTACTTACCAGCCTCCACTCCCCCGGGTATTCCTGTGAGACTCTCTGGATGCAGTATGGCAAGCACCTTCTCCTCCCATTCAGTGAATGTTAGTGGTGGAATGGGAGGGCCACCGCCAGTCCTCTGAGCTGCCTCATGGTTCCTGTTGGCACGGTATTTCACCCTGGTCTTGAGGTCATGCCTCCTCCTCTTGATGTCACGCAGTGTGCGTAGGGTGGTCCCTACTGCATTAACTTTGTTGACTATCCTTTCCCACATTTGATTTTTTCTGACTACAGGTGTCTGTTGGATCATGCTTCCAAACAAATGTGGTTCTACTCTGATTATCTCATCTACCATGACTGACAACTCATTGTCTGTGAATTCTGGCATTTTTTTCTGTGCCATGGTGTGTGATGTGCAAATGGGTGACAAGTGCAGGTGGGAAGATGGGGGTGGAGATGTGTGAGGTGTGTGTTGGTGTTGTTGGTGTGGGTGGTTGTGATGGTGTGATGTGTGATGATTTGCCTCTCCTTTCTGCTGTGGTGTTTTGCCCTTCACTTCTGGAGTTGTGCAAAGGATGCTGGCCAGGGAAGAGGTTGGGTTTATACTCAGCTATGTGGGTGTGTCCAAATGGAGTATTCATGTCAGGTGTGTTTTCTGGGTTGACCTGGGATTTGTATTTTTTTATGCCATTGGGATGTGTCATTGGGGTGTGTCAAATGTTTGTGAAGGCAGCGGAAAACAATCAGCCACACTTGGTAGCCTTGTTGTGTGGTTGCATTCGACCGCCATTCTTCCTTCCGCGCGACCGCAGCTGTCTGAACGTAATGATCGTTCCGACAGCTCTGCCATTCATCTTTTCGCGCGACCGTGGCGGTCGGAAACGACTGATCATTCTGCTTGCTCCGCCATCTTATCCTAATTTCACTTGCGGTCATTCCGCTTGTGGATCGGCGTTTTTGGTTCTTTCCACAGCATTTCCATCCGCTGCGGTCGGATTTTCTGGTTTTCCGGACGTTGCGGGCGGAGTTTTGTGGAATTCGACCGCCGCGGTCGGATTTTCCAATCATTGCATCGTAATGTGACCGCCGGTTTTGCCGCGGTACATGCAGGCGTTTTTTTTCCGCAACCACAGCGCTCGGAGTGCTTTTCCGTCCGCCATCGTAATGAGCCCCTTAATGTCTGCATTTCACTTGGAAAGCTTTTAATTATTGTGAAAACCAAGGAGCTGATGGATTTTTCCTATAGCTTTTTAATATTTTTCCAGCACCAATCTAAGTGTTGCTGAGTTTAACCAGTGAGTGTAGTTGATTGCAGCGTTATTCACGTTGCTATCTGGAACTGGATAAGAGTTGGAAAGGATGTCCCTCAGTTCCCCAACATTAAGGTTTTTCCAGGGCCGGCATTTAATGATTCTAGGTTTGTTATTATCCATATCTATGTTTAGGGAAAATCTAATTGAGAAAAAGATGGCCTCACGGTCTGACCATGCTACTGGCAAGACCTTCTCTACTTTTAGCCCCTGACTAATTGTAAATATTCCATCCAGAGTATGGTTGGCAAGATGGGTGGGCTCTTTTATAAACTGATTTAGGTTGAAACTCCTAAGAGTATCAACCATGTGGTTCATGTCCAAATTATTCAAAAGCTCCAGTTGAAAATTAAAATCCCCCACTAACGTAAAGCTAGGGTAGTTTACACAAGATTCCATAAAGTCATGTATTTTTTTAATAAAATTGGCCTTCGGGCCCGGTGGGCAATAGATTAAAGAGTCCATGAAAAGTGAATATGTTATTCAATTTCAGACTAAAACCAAGGGGCAGATTTACAAGAAACTAACGCAGCGCGGTGCTGCAAGTCATTTTGATGCGCCGCGCTGCGTTAGTTGCGAAGCACAGGGATGCAACATATTTACAACAATATGTTGCATCTCTGTGCGTCCCTCTGCGCTGGCGCACAAACTGCTGCCATGCGCCGGCCGAGGCACCCTTGCACTCTGGTGCAATGATGCCTGCGTTGTGGGGAGATTGTTTTTGTGCAGGAAGGGGCACCTTCCTGCACAAAACAATCATTTGAGGTTCCAATGTGTGCTGTAGAATGCAGCATGCATTGAAAGAGAAAAAAAAAGAGGAAAAATTAAAACATTTCTCCTTGTTGCACCTTGCTACGCCACCCATAGGGTGGCGTAGCGTTCTGACATATACCCAGATTTACGAGTCTTCGTATATCTGGAAATGCATCAGTGGACATGGGTGTTGCGTGGGAACACCCACAGCAACACCCATGTCATGCCCCTAACATGCAAAGTTTTGCGTGAAAAGGGGTGATATTTACCAGCACAGGTAAAGTCACGCAGGGTGGCTTTACGTGTGCTTGTACATATCACTCAGCAGGTTGCGCCGCTGGTGCGTCACGCAACGTGATGCACCGGCGGTGCAAGGGACTGGTAAATCTGCCCCCAAGTGCTTCACGGTCCAGATGGAATATGAGCTGAAATTTAGCCTTAATTGAGGTGTGAAACACAATCGCAACACCCCCACCTTTCTCATCTGTTCTATCTAATCTTTCATTATTATAGCCCTTTGGAATGGCGATCTTAACATCTGGGTCCGAGAAACTATCTGCCCATGTCTCTGTGAGAAAGGTAATATCTGGATTGTATTGGGTCATAAAGTCTGCAAATTCATATTTATTTTTAATAAGAGACCTTGGGTTGAGTAACATACATGAGAACACCCTCCGTAAAACTTGCCTCTCTGTTATCCTTACAGGGGCTTCTGGGAGCACAGTTTGGTCCTGCTGATCTATGAACGCTTCCTTAAGTTCCAAAAATTACAAAATTGGGCAGGGGTCCTGGCATCTGGCGCCATCCAGGCGTGGAAGGGTGCAGACGGGTTTGTCCCTGGCTCGCCTGGTTTTCCATCTGAATTTATTCCCTAATCAACAGGAACACGAGAAACGATGGACCGCTAACTTCTAAAAATGGTGGCCAGCTAAGGAACAGTAATGGAAACACCACCTTGAACTCTCCGCTCAAACAGGACAAACACCCGTGGTGGACCGGAAAGTCAAGGGGGGGCTGGCCAGTAAGTTCCCAATTTAGAATAGGTGAAATAGGTGAAGCCCTTGTTTAAAAAGATGCGAAATGCTGTTAAAAATGAATTAAAATAGAAATAGTCTAACAGCCAGCCTGTGATGTGCTGACCCGATAGAAAGTTGTGCAAACAGTGTTTTTAAATGTTAAACAAAGCAGTGCCTTACTGAAACTAATGTCCGCCCGCTCACCCAGAGCTTCAACAGATTTTTACTCTTCAAATACAAACATCCAGCCCAGTCATTGCATTTTGTCCTTCAAAGAGGACTTCATCAGGGCTGCGAAATAGATATAAAAAAAGCCAATAAAATTCATACAACCAAATACAATTCTCAAGGCTCCCACCCCACTCATAACATTACACTGTGTTGAAAACTTTCATAAATAGACTAGACTGTGGGAATAACCACATTTGTTTCCAGTGTAATACATGAGAGCCTATTCACAAACCTCACTTTGTAGTATGTTTAAGAGTACTAAAATAGTAGAACTCACATAGTAGCAAATGCTATTCACTAAGCTATGTGATGAGACCTCTGCCTTTGCCTTTCCTACCTTTCTATGTGGAGATATCCACCCCAATTACAGAGGTCTCCGTAAAAGTACACATACATTTTAGAAGTACATGCGGGCGGGATATGGGCAGTCATAGCAAAATGGGGAATGCTTACTACAAAATAAGAGGAGGTTGGGCAGAGGTGATGGAGCAAGGACTCATACATGAGACTTGCTCGAAAGCAATCCTCTCGTTTAAACTCACTAACGACTTATTAACAATGTGTTTTGTGAATAATAATACACATTTCCTTTACACGCGGAAAAAAATGAAGCTTGCCTATGTGTTTACTAACTGCAATAACATAAATGAAGGACTAAGATACATTTTAACACGGGATCTTTACTGCGCATTCGTCTACTGCTTCTACGTAAGTATGACGTATTAACGCTTGGAGGGAAATTCTGGCGCTTGTGCAAAGAATCATAAAATGGCCGCTTGAAAACTCACATGCATGGCACCTGCTTTGCTGAAATTATAAATAAGTTTTATACTAACGCAAATGCAGAAAGGGAAATAAATGGTATGGGCTAGAGTAGAGGTTGGTGGTATACAGTGAAAGCATTTATTTTTGACAATAACATTGTTCCTTTTGACTTTATTATTAGTGCGTATTTGGGCCTGTTAAACTTGTCTGAGTCGAGCAGACTGACGTTGCGCGACGCATGCGCTTTGGTGAGAAACTACAAAAGATGACTAAGGACTTGTCACGCGTCCAAGGTCAGCGAAGATGTGCCCTGGGAACATGAGGGTGAAGAGTTCATATGAAGGAACTTTATTCAAAAGATCGCTACATTTGTATTAATAAAGTTTGAAGATGTATGGGAAAGGAAGTGCGGAATAAAGATTAAGGGGAGGAGTCTTGAAACAAAGGTTTAAAGGAATAAGTGAAATGTAAGTGTGGTGTGATGATCATCCCCCCTCGCCTGTCCAATCAGAAGTTAGTATTTTGTAGAATTGAAACATTAATGGGTGGTACATGGTAATCGAAAGGTATAATTGGAGTAGTTTAGTTAGTTAGATAGAGGAGCAGCTCGTGAATGAAGCTATTGAAGAAGGAGCTTGTTGGTAGCAGAAACAGCAGAGCTTGGGATGCTGTCGGTGCTGGGGTGGTGCTGATGCTGAGGGATGCTGATGAAGAAAATCGAATGCAGAACCATCTACTTAACTTAATTGGGTTAGAAAGAAGATCGCGGAAGAACCACGAGGAGGAAGAGAGTGTCAGAGAGGGGTGTGACGCAGTCGTTGGTATCTAGAGAAGTGAAGTATCCTGTCCTGATTTCCTGTCATGAAGTCTTTGTCTCCTGATCTGTCCCGGGGACCCTTACCAGCCCTTTGTCCAGGGGGTTGGTCTTCACACCATACTTGGTAATTATAATTTCATCGTCTTGATAAATGCTCTTCTCTCTCTATCCTCTTCTTTCTAGGTATAGTTGTTGTGTGGATCTGAATTATTATATCTATTGAAAGTTTCGATTGAATTGGCACTCTTGCGAATGAGGGTGTTTGTATTGAAACGTTTAAATGGTTCACAAACTACTAATTTAGATAAAGATTTTTAAAACTTATCGAGTCTTGATTATTTTATTTAAAAAGAGAAATGTTAAATCAAGTTATGTTAATTATCACCATCAACTAGTTTTACCTAACTGGTCCATTGACCAGAGGAAAGAATTATTTGATTAGTGAAAGGTTTAGTTAGAAAAATAATAACTAGATCTTGAGGTATGAAACTTATAACACTAAAAAGTTCCAGCGGTCTACTTGGTCTTTAGTGCAAGAGAGTTATATGGGCCCAGATGAGTATATGGTAGTGGAGTATCTGTTGCTAGTACGCCGCTGGATCAGAGGTAAGGAGGGGTTTAGAGTCAGACAAAAACAGACCAACAAAAAAGTATACTCATTGCCATTAACAACTGCAAGTCTAAAGTTATGTCAGCTATAAACCAAGGAGGCAAATAAGTTGTAAAATATACTGCGGGTCAGCTTTGGAGAGCTCATCGCTTAGGCACTAAGATCTCTTCTTCTACTAGCCCAAGGCATAGGGACATCATGATTCTCTTCCTGCAGTTCACAGAATTGATGGGTGCTCTTTCAGCAGCTAAATAATCAGAGAATTGCACTGGTGAGTTAATAAAGTATTGGTTTCCCAAGATGTCTTCAATGCCACAGCTCTTAGAGGGAAACAACTCCTTACATTTTGCCTGCAAGTCAAATCGATGCATGCTATGTACGGTTTAGGGTTATGTATAAAGATAGGAATTGTAGATTTGATGAACCTGGCACACTCTGAGAATTTATCTAATAGCATAGATCTTCAGATATGGAACTGGATTCTTCTGTTCCATCATAATTTATTGTTCTTTTATCTGCTTGAGAAATGTCTAACTATATTTAATGAGTTTCTTCTTTCCTGCTTTTAGGTGATCACATGGCTATTCATAATCTTTGTTTTTATTTTTTTTAATTGATATTTTAGACTAGATTGTTGTGTAGTCCCTTTTTCTGTTTCCACCATATCGAACTCCTCAGATTGACCATCTTCCGGATCCTTTTTGATCTACCCATAGACAATTATTGGTAAGTTTGGAAAGTATAATAAAGTTATGTTTTTTTTTTCTGTAATTCTACTGTTCGTTATTGAGCTGTTTGTTGCCCACTTTCCATTCACTTTCTCATGCTTTTTTAATAATAATTGGTCATTCTGGTGTGTATATATATTGCCTATGGATACCGCAATATGTTTGGCTCAGCAATAATTTTTGAAGCTGTACATATACATTTGTATTTTTATCATGATTCTTAACTGGTAATTTAGTTATGTGTTTTTTAATAACAAGACATGAACAAGAGTATGAATCTTGAATGTATTAGTCAAGCATATTTTGCACAAACACTATTTGGCACTTTCACCTAGCCAAGGGTACTTTGTGATTGGCCTAGGTGAAATAACAACTCTTTTTGAATCTGTTTTAAAGTGTGTATGATTTGTATATGCATTTTTTTAAAACGTATTTAATTGCGGGGTTTGCACATAAATATTAACAATGTATGCTTTGGCTAATGTTATATTGCATTCGCAACTATACTTTTTCCATGTCTATTATGAGCCCGTGGTCACATGGTTACTGCACTGTCACTTTAAAAATGTACGATCACTCCTCATGGCGTCATGTGATCAAGGCCTTTCTGAGGCCGAAACGCGTCATGGCAGCAGTGCGTGGTTGAAGAAAATAAACTATTTGCACTGAATTTGGGTCCGTACCGTCCTTTCTACGAGTTGGATTTTGTGGCGGATTGCGTGTGCATATATATATATATATATATATATATATATATATATATATATATATATGCCACACGGCTGAAACGCGTCTGCCATAGCGTTTCATGGACTCAAGAACAAGGCGCTGGGATTAAGTTGCTGAATAAACTCACTTACCCTGAGCAGTGTCAGACTCATTCTCATCTATGAGTGAGTTTTAGACTTTATATATATATATTTCCATGAAGCCTCTGTCCAAAGACACATTGTCGACATTGCTAAGTTAGCATGAGTTTTGCTTGCCCTATGCTGCTGCTTTTGCGCACACCTCTGCTAAGTATTTGTTTTCGCGACACTTTGCCTCTGCCCTGTACATGATAACAGATTGTTTTTCACGTTCTTAGCCTTCCCTTCAATTCTGTCTGAACATAATATGCAAGGTCGGTCAACAATGTCTCTTGTTATTCTGTTCTGGTCAGTCCCTATTACCTAGACAAAACATGTTACCAACAGCTGCAATGTGGAAGAATCGTGCTTTGATATAACGTTGTTGCACGTTTTTGAAACACACTCGAAGAAAGCCGTTCCATGGAGCTGAGCACTGCTGTTCCTATGATGTAAACCCTTGGGTTTAGGCTTTCAGGTAGGGGTCTGCAAATAACGCCTAGAGATCTTCTGTTATATAAAATAACTTCTTACTGCCTTGGGGAGGGTGATTAAGCCCAGTTATTTAGCCTTTTTCACAGTCTTTATAAAATGACGACTCCTTTTATATTCTATGGTATTGTAACAATGCTAATGATTCTTGCTTTATGCATTTTGCTGCTAGTTGTGGTTCGCATACTGTATCATGGATCACTATAGTCAAAATAAACATTTTGAACTTATTTAGTGACTCTGATTATTTTTATTGTGGACAAGTACGTGAGAGCGAAAGAGTGTCTTGTTCCCGCGACTCTGAGGTGAGTCGGGAGTGCTTGTGTTCTGGGTTGTCTAAACATTCGTAGCTTCTTGATATTTGTAGGAGACCGAATGAGACACTATTGCTAGTCGGTTGGGATTTTGGGTACTAAGGTGATAGGAGGTACACCCCTATTTACTGAGGTCCTATTTTCTTGTGCATAGTTCTGTGTATGAGCAGAATCCCCGCAACATGGCACCGCCACCGCTTGCTCTGGTTCTTATCTGCGAGACGCTTGAGTAGTGCTAGTGCTGTTCCACAATACCCTCTCTTCTGTTTCCAGAGACAGCTGTGACGGAGTAACCTCCTATATTGACATTTTTATAGGTTTGTTCAAGCTTGAAGTTTTAAAAGGTATTACTTTTCTTCTAACCCGAGTTTGCGCTGCCACTCTTTAAGTTGTTCTGCTTTCTTCTCTATAATGGCTGTGGTTGATATACCGGCTCATAGGAGAGCCGCGCTGAGGGCGCACTTGACTCATTATGCAGCCCCTGATGCTGGGGGCGCGCTTATTTTTGTGGTAGAAGCCGATCCGGCTCACCAGTTTGAAGTTTTTTACTCTTGGGTCACCTTTCCGGCGGTGGATGGCACTGATGATTTGTTTCACACGTATGCTGCCACAGTCGTTCCTCAGCAGTATCAGCCTTATAGAGCGCTTGAGATTCCGCTTACAGCTTGGCAACACCATATTTGGTTTAATGGCGCCCTTCCTCACCCATTAATGGTAGTCCGTTTAGGCCCTTTATCTATAGATGGGGCCACATGGCCCGTTTTGGCTGGGTTTACCCCACACCCATGTGCTTTTACAACTGCTACTTTGGCAGAGCTCCGCGTCTTACATACATCGTTGGTACGCGTTTATAGAGCTGTGATACAGTATGTGACACGCACCATCCAGGTGGGACCTCCTGGCGCTGTGGTGCAACCTGCGGGTCCTGGTGGCATAACCATCAGTCCCGTTATTGTTAATTCTATCATGGGCAAGCGCCCACAGAATAAGGATGAATTTCCTTATTGGCTTGCCGAGAAATTTGGACAGATAGAAGCTGTCTTTCCTAATACCACTCCTGTGGATAAACACAGGATCTTAACTATAAGTTTACCTAAAGACTTAATTCCCGAATTGGCTAATTGTAACACCTGGGGCAGGGTGTTTGCAGCAGTATATTCTATGTGTTTCAGCACCCCCTCCATGACCGTACTCCCCTCTGTGATTAAGCACGTTCAAGATGAACACAGTGCAGAAGCGGCTGTTGAGCTGGGGATGAGACTGGTGGGAGTGTTCGACGTGGTTGCTGATATGATCCTTGCGAATGTCAAGGGCGATGCCGTTAGCTTTCAAGTAGCAAACCGCTTAGAGGCGGTCGTGGAGCATGACATACCACGAGAATTGCCAAAGATTATTGCTAAGGCTTACAAGACCATAGGCCGCAATAGTCTGGGAAATAAGCCTACGACTCAAATACCACAACACAACAGAAAGCCCAGCCTGACAAGGATGAGCGCCCTTTCTTTCCTAAAAAGAATTGGCAAAGAAATAAGAAACAGGGTTCCCAACAACAGAAGCAGAGTTCGCATGCCAGTTCACCGACCCCTGATGCTGCTGAGCGTATTTATGACTTGCGCGATCGCGCTAAAATTAAGTCTCCTGAAAGGTTTCAGGTTCCTGATCAGCGTTCTCCTCATTCTTTACAGGAAACATCAGTCTCACAAGCCGGTGGAGGGGATCACCAGGATCGGGGTAGGAGTCAACATGTGTCACATCTTCGTGAACAGCCTCAGCAGTTTGAAGTCAAGGATAAGCAGGGGGATTCCGCACGAACCCGTCCTACTTTTCAAAAGAAAAAGGTTGCCGCTTTAACAGTGAGATAAGCCACAGACGGTGAGTAAGCGACTCCTGGATCAGACTTGGGCAGTGACTCTGCTCGACAGCGCAGCGGAAGTTACCATAGTCAGGGAGGCTCTACGTCCCCGTCTGGATGTGACAGCAACTGACACATTTGTTACCATTGAGACTACAGATACCCGGGTTGCCTCCCCGGATAGACTATGCGAAGTCCTTTTTCAAATTGAGGGTGATATACTACGTCCCATTAATGTTGTGTTCTGGGAGAATCTGACTGCTACATATGACATTTTATTTGCGGAGAAAGATTGGCCGCCACCCTTTGTGTTATCCGCTTCTCGGGGGGAAGATGTGATACTTCCGAGTTTTTCACGTTGTGTCCCTGAGGAACAAGCGTGGGCTTTCGCGGAGGACTGGGCTTTGGCCTTAGCTCCAGCGGTGTATCGCAATCAGGTGGGTTGGGACGTTGATTCGCCAGCTCATAAAATCCCATTGCGCTCTATGCCACAGCCTCAACCTCAATATCCCATCAAACGTGAAGCGAAGGCTTCGGTTTGTGACATTCTAAGACAATTGGAGTATCAGGGGGTCATTGAGTCATGTGTTTCACCTATGAATAATCCTCTCTTTACTGCCCCTAAACCTGATGGTTCTTTTCGGATTGTTTTGGATTATAGAAATTTGAACAGCCATTGCCGCACCTTTGCGGTACAAAACACTCACAGTTCAGCGCTGGTGAATAATATTGTTCGTAAAAAATACAAACTCTTGACATTTCGAATGGTTTCTACAGTCACAATCTCGACCGTGCGAGTGGTGACCTGACAGCATTCAGTGCCGTCGGAAATCAGAAAAAATGTACACGATTGCCAATGGGGTACAAGAACAGCCCCGGGGCATTTGCGGCACGCATAGTGTCTTTGTTGCATGGCATTGACCCTGAGGCCTTGTCATATGTTGATGACTTCTATTTGACTGACGACGACCTCACCCCGCATCTTGACCGAGTCGACCACATAATATTGTCTTTTGCCGACTACGGTTACAAATTTAATTTTGCAAAGTCACACATTGCCCATCTGGCAGTGCTCTTTTTGGGCTACTAGCTCAATAATGAGGGAAAAGGTCTAGCGCCTCCTTTCCTAGAAAAGTGTGCACACTTGCAACCACCATCTTCTTTGAAAAAGTTACAATCCCTGCTGGGTTTTTTAAACTTCGGGAGGACTTACATTCCCGATTATGCCCAGCGTATCAAACCGCTTTATGCGTTGATACAACCGAAGTTCTCTTCTGCCAGCTGGCTTCCAGAACATACTTCCGTTCTGCACTCTTTGCAGGCGGATTTGCTTGCGACTAACTTCTTAATGACTCGTGATAACACCACCAACCTGGTAATACGTATCATTTCTGGGGCAGTGGGTTTCACGTACTTAACATTTAATGAAGGAGACACAATACCTATTGCATACAAATCACACTTGTACACTGCGGCTGAAATGCGTTTTTCCTCTGTGGAAAAAATCTTGACGGCAGTGCAGATGGCGATTCTAAAGGAACGCTCACTGGCGCAGGGCAAACGCATTCTTATGGTCACTCCCTTCCCTGCCTTGGAAGCGGTGACTAAAGCTAGTGTGCCTAACTCTAAGGCATTGCACCCACGTTGGATTCAGTGGGCTACTTCTTTGACGTCTTCGGATGTCACGTTTTTCTTTGATCCATCTCTTCAGACTCAGGAGTTTTTGCAGTATGAATTTGTTCATCCTCCTCCTTTGTCCCTTCTTCCTCTGTGTGAATACAAATGCATCATTTATACCGATGGCTCAGCGCAACCGGCCACGGGTTCCAAACATGCTTATTCCGCGGCTTGTGCTATTGTGGCTGGCTCCATTGAAGATGGAGAGTTTAAGTCTTCCATTGTGCAGACACAGGCACTAGGAGACTGAACAGCGCAATTGGCCGAGCTGCGTGCTCTTGTTCTAGCTTTAGAGTTTGCAGATCCTCTTGTGAATACTTTTATTGTGTGCGATTCTTACTATTGTGCCAGTCGTTCAATGACAACTTATTCTTTTGGTCTCAAAATGATTACTGCGATTCTAAAGGCAGCGCAATTAAGCATAAAACGCTTTGGGTTCGAGTCGCAGATCTTAAACAACATCTGCCTCTCACACATGTTATTCACACTCTTGGCCACCAGCGTATCGGAACACACGCTCTTGGTAATTCTCTGGCTGATGAAGCGGCCAAGTCTGCAGTAGCCACATGTTCCATAGCAGCAGTTACAAGATCTATGTCTAAGGCTGATAATGAGATTCTGGCAGTGGTTGCTGCAACTAGGGAGGGAGGTAATTATCCTGCGGGTTTCCCTTCTAAGTACTCTTATCATGTAACTCCCGAACAGGTTCCTTATGATACCATTCCTTCGGTTGGGGATCGGCTGATTCCCAACTCTGACCGCAGACAAGCTTTGATCAAGGCCGCACACGAAGGCATTGCTTCTGCACATGCTGGTGTGTCGGCAATAGTCACTATTCTTCAGCAACGTTACTGGTGGCGTGGTTTATATAAACAGACTCGTAACTATGTTCTATGCTGTGATGTTTGTCAACAAATCAAGCCTTCAACAGTCACATGTCCGCCACAAACACAGCTGTGTATTTCTAATAGACCTTTTGGCTGTGTCTATCTTTATCACTACGGTCCACTTTCTTCTGATACTGCATACAGGTATATCTTGGTTGCGGTTGATTCTTGCACTCGATTCCCCTGGGTATGGCCACAACGTAGTGCTGATGCTCGAAATGTCATCAGGGATTTGCGTGTCTTTATCGGGATGTTTGACTGTGGTACCTTCCATTCTGACCAAGGTCCAGCGTTTGCCTCTAAGGCTTACAAGGATGCGATGAAGTCGTTGGGGGTACAGGTGCAGTTTTCGTCTCCATACAGGCCTGAGGGCAATTCAGTTGTGGAGGGAATGAACCGTGACTTAAAGCAATCCTTGACTGCTAGAGTTTTAGGTACTGGCAGGGACTGGCTGTCCCACTTGTATGGGGTCCAACGTGCATTAAATAATCTCCCTAGAAGATCTCTGGGTGGGCGGACCCCTTACGAAATGCTCTTTGGCTTTCACATGTTTGTTCCTGACCTTGATGGTCTGGACATTGTGGCAGCTGCCTCTAAGTTTGACGTAGATAATCATTCTGCTATGTTACAGGATCTACAAAAGTCCTGTGATACTCTGGCAACTGAGCATTTACCATCTTCGCCTGCTGATGCACAGCTAATTCCTGTTACCGGTTGGCTTCCTAAAATTGGAGATTTAGTGCAGGAGAAGATTGAAAACAAAAAAGAATTTGGTCCCTCATATCATGCTCCGGTTTCTGTACTTGGACTGAAGGGTACTCATACTGTCATTCTTCCACCATTGCCAGGTCGCAAAGACAACAGATGCATCTCAGTGGACAATGTCAAGTTACACCATGTGGCCGATTCTGAATAGTGTGACACCTGCAGTTTCGTGCAACGCAATATCCTTAGCACCATTAACTTTGTCATCATCTGCTGCCACACGGATGTCTGCTCATTTGATGGACACTGTAATTGATCTTCAGCCTATGCGAAAATCATCTTCTGCAATGGATTTAGTGTGTCCTTTTCTGGCTACTGATTCTGTGTGTGAGATACCATCTAGCCCACGTGTACGAATGGAGGATTCAACGCTTTCACCTTTGGTTCCAAGTCCAGTGAGTGCCTGTGATGGAGAACCGGCACACCTTTCTTCTGCCTCGTCCTCCTCATCATCCAGTTTGCCTGATGCACCTAAGTCTAAGTTGCGTATCTTTTACTCCTGGTTAAAAAAGACATACATTGGTTGGTGCTTATCCTGATATTTCTCTTCATGTCAATTGGATTTGTGACAGTGTTCTTTTTACTTATAAATGGCCATTATCTCCCTGAACGCTCTGCAGTTAAAATGGTCGATGTAACTTTGGCTCCTCATACATCATCCCATATCATGAAACATTACAAGACCTTTGTGAATATTTCAGCTTTTCCTGTTCATGATGGCATCGTTTGGGACAAAGTAGCTTACGAAATCTATGGCCCGACAGAGATCCTTAGAGTTACGTACGTATTTCGCGTCTCCTTAGGAGATGTGGTAACACGGGACATACATTCGGACGATTGGGATGTGCAGGCGGTTCATGCATTGTTTTCAGACCTAAAATATTATGCTGCCTTTGATGCCGAAGATTTGTATTTAAATTCTGCCAATTATGGTGAACTGTTTTGCTATCAACATTATGGGCATCATTTTTTACACATTTTTTGGACATTGCAGACACTGAAAATGGGTAAAGTGCCTTGGGATTATTTGAATGCCACTGCTTTATTTTTTCCTTTTAACCTGACTGATAAACAGAAGTTTATGTCCATTAAAGATGCTGTATACACGCTGTTACATATTGAACAATTGGAGCCTTTGCTGTTCTCTGTAGCGGAAACGGACTCTGCTCTTTGGTTAATTCATGGCGTTATCACTTTGCCCTTTTCACTTTTTCAGTTTAAATCATGAATGCAACACTTTCCTGTTGGCCGCATTGAACCGCTTGGCACGGCTTTTCTGCATGAATTATGGGTCCTGCCCTTTGCTTATCGGTGTTTAAGGGAGGATAAAGAAGTTTTCACCACAGGGGAGGAGTGTGATTCAGTACTGGGTCACTCTCTTGTGTGTAAACACGTTAAGTTGCACGGCGAGTGTAACGTGTCACTGCCTAATCTAGCTTGCTTTTTGAAAGGGACCCCAGTACCATCCATCACACCTGTCTTTACATTGCTTACTAACGGCAGCTATCTCATTTTAAACAATCAAGACTGCTGTGGTTTGCGGGCGGGTGTCCCCTACTTGGTAACTGTTTCCCAGCGCGTAACTTGCTGTAGCAATGTCCTTTTCCCGCTCCCCGCATGGGAGTTTAGATTCTTCGCTTTGGCCTTCCATTCCGACTTTGAAAACAAAGTTAAACAAGTTGAGCAGGCTCAAAGCCCTTTTATTCCAACAGGAGGTGGCCCTCACTTCCGCCTGTGAAACATTCAGACTGCAGGTGACTCGGACCTCAAGTGAGATACAGTCGCTTCTCAACACTAACCTCCCACTTCACTTTGGGGAATTAATTTCACCAAATATTTAATGCGTCTGATACGACAGGCCTTGCCCATTTTTTTAAATGTGTGGGATCTGGCCTGGTCTCTTCCTTTCAGACTATATTCTGGGTAATACCAACTTTTATTCATTCTCTCTTTTCCAGCGTTTTCGGAGGGTTTTCCTTAATATTGGCGCTGGCTGCTGGTGTCCTGCTTCTCCTCCTTGTGCTTCGCAATGGCTGCTCGCTTTGTGGCTCTGCACAGCCCGGCCCAGCTACAACGGTATCGTGATCGCCTTTATGAGTCTTCTGGATACTTGCCTATGAATATATACGGAAATAGAGAAAGTTGAGACGGTTCCCTGCCGAAACGCGCGTAGCTTCCATCTACCGCCAACCCTCCTTTCTGTCCATGTACCATCTGGACCCTGTTTCAAACACGTGTGATAAAGTGTTGTACCACATATACAATTCTACTGTACTGTATGATCTTTTTAACAATATGATCATGTTTCATACGCCATAATCTCTTTGATGCATTGATGATTTTAATGAAATGGAAATGTTTTGATACTTTAAAAAAAGATAAATATCATGAAAATAAAAAGATTTTTAATAATATACATGCACAAATTTGATACATTTTATGTTGTCCTGATAGATTAATGGTCTTTTGAACATTGTATACTTGGATTTAGCTTGTTTTTCTCCCTTACTTGCCTATAGCCACCTTTGGCGTAACTTACGACTTGACATTCCGCTTTGCCTATTTTACTTGCGTGCAACCAGTGCTTCACTGCAAACGATGCCATTTCTCCTGGGCGATGGAGCTTTGCTTATCGAACACGTGGTGTCCAATCCCTGATTTCAGCCGGTTGATGGGTCCCTTAGAGGCTCATGACGTGGCTTGGTCTGTGGATGGTCCAATGACACGTGCAGCTTTACTTGGATCAATGGGATATCTGTGCGGCTGCGCAGACTTTCCTACAACGAAGTTTCATTGAATATCACACGAGTTTGCATTTGCCTCTGCCCTGTACATGATAACAGATTGTTTTTCACGTTCTTAGCCTTCCCTTCAATTCTGTCTGAACATAATGTGCAAGGTCAGTCAACAATGTCTCTTGTTATTCTGTTCTGGTCAGTCATTATTACCTAGACAAAACACGTTACCAACAGCTGCAATGTGGAAGAATCGTGCTTTGATATAACGCTGTTGCACATTTTTGAAACACACTCGAAGAAAGCCGTTCCATGGAGCTGAGCGCTGCTGTTCCTATGATGTAAACCCTGGGGTTTAGGCTTTCAGGTAGGGGTCTGCAAATAACACCTAGAGATCTTCTGTTATATAAAATAACTTCTTACTGCCTTGGGGAGGGTGATTAGGCCCAGTTATTTAGCCTTTTTCACAGTCTTTATAAAATGACGACTCCTTTTATATTCTATGGTATTGTAACAATGCTAATGATTCTTGCTTTATGCATTTTGCTGCTAATTGTGGTTTGCATACTGTATCATGGATCACTATAGTCAAAATAAACATTTTGAACTTATTTAGTGACTCTGATTATTTTTATTGTGGACAAGTACGTGAGAGCAAAAGAGTGTCTTGTTCCCGCGACTCTGAGGTGAGTCGGGAGTGCTCGTGTTCTGGGTTGTCCAAACATTCGTAGCTTCTTGATATTTGTAGGAGACCGAATGAGACACTATTGCTAGTCAGTTGGGATTTTGGGTACTAAGGTGATAGGAGGTACACCCCTATTTACTGAGGTCCTATTTTCTTGTGCATAGTTCTGTGTATGAGCAGAATCCCCGCAACACCCTGTTTTACACACTGCTTCCCCAGGACCAGCAGAAGAATGGCACAAATAAATCCTTTTTGACAAGTCGCTTTATTAGGCTTCAAGAGCTACAATGCGTCATGGAGCAAATAACCAGCAAAGTGCAAGGTGCATATTCATCCACAGACAGACCTACGCTTTTCAGCTGTAGCCTTCTACTGGGTCATAGAGTATAGTGGACAGAGTGTCCATTTAAAGGGATATCAGTATCCTTTCCCAACAGCAATTAAAAACATCCATGATGTTTAAAGGGGAAACAACCAACTTCTTCACATTTTTGTCAAAGTAAGGTATATCAATGCAGCTAGTTGTTGCAAACATGAACGGTGAATCGAGACCAATCCTTGTGAAGTACAGAGAGTCTAAGAGACATAATTCATAGTGATCTTAATATCAAGGTTTTAAGACAAATGGTTTTTGGTGCGTGATCTTGTTCAGCAGTTGTTATTACCAATCGCTATACTGCTCATAATCATTGGATCACAGGTTTTAAATAACAAATTAGGACAATATGTTTTCTCTATTTTCAAAGAGGAGAGGATCGAAGATGGTCAAAACATACCAATTATATTAATAATCAAACAATGTCATTAAGATCTCGTATTCATTTTGTAATATACATATATATAAAAATATAAAGTGCAAAGTGCTTTTCATGACATATATTACCTCATAAAATAAGATCAAAGAAATTGAAAAGTGCAAATGTGGAGTACAATATCTTACCCTGTAAAGTACCAGAGATCAAGAAACGCAGCATAACAAAACAAGCATTACAGTACTAGATTCCAAATCATTACAATATTAGATATAAAGTGACAATTGCTTAATCTGTCCTAATTGTAGGTTAGAAGGAGCCAAGAATCACTCCTCCATCAACTCCTCTAATATACCAATATCTGAATAGTATTTACTACAACAATGTCACATATATAAAATTATATAGAAAAAAGAATAAGAGAAATACTGTAAAATACCAAAATTGGAAAAAGTGCTAAGTGCTACCGTTGTATAGTCTCCCATATTGCACAAATGCTCAATCAATGTAGATTCCATTATTACACAAAAATATATCAATATAAGGTGCATTGTATTAGTTCCTGTAAAGTATATATATATATATATATATATATATATATATATATCGAAGCAAAATCCCAAGGTTTAGCCATGCCGGGAGAACACACGGGCACAGACTCCAGTTAGATGAGAAAGAAGTTGTTTATTGCAACATCCTCAAATCCAAATGAAGCGTTTCGGCCGGACTGCGGCCTTGATCACATGCATATATATAAAATTCACTGAAAAACCATAGGTTACAGGGACTTTATAGTTAGGCTCAGGTGTCACTCATACAAAACCAGAGAAATTCAGCCGTTATATTTAGTGAGGTAACTATAACTCACCCCCTGCAATGCACTGCTTATGACCTCACATATTACATCACTCATGACATGGTCAATGACAAAACTGATGACATCACTGATGACATCTCAAATCACATCACTGATGTGGGCCCTGGGGACCGTATACCTCAGGGCCTGCCCCCTTTTTAAATTCTTTTTTTTTTAAGTGATGGGGGCTGCACAGCCTCCCTCCCAGGCTGATTTCAGCCCCGGAGACCCCATCACAAAGAACCCAGCTTTCTTTTTTTAAATTATTTTAATGTTTTTAAAAAAAAGGAAGTGGGGCAGCGTGCCATCCCGCTCTTGGCCAATTTTTGCCCCGGTGACCCCATCCCCCCCGGGCCCGGCCTTTTTATTTATTTTAAAAATATTTATTTAAGAGGAGGGGGGATGAGCGGTCCACCTCTTGGGTCATTTGCGGCCCCGGGGCCTGTCCCATTTTTTTCCATTTTTTTTTTTTAAACATGGCAGGGGGGCCATGCGCCCCCCCAGGCTGATTTCGGCCCCGGAGACCCCATCCACCAGGGCCCAGCCTGTAGTGTTGGTGCCCTGGTCCCACCTCCTGCGGGAGCCGGCATTGCTTTGGGACCCAGGGTGCTGTTGGGTCCCAAAGCAAAGTGTCTGTTTCCCTGCTCGCTTCACAGTGAGCAGAACAAACAGACACTTGCTCTGCTTTTAGCAAGCAAGAGCATTTTGTGCTGAAAGCAGAGCACTTGTGTGCTATGGCTCGGCGGGGGCCCTGCTTCCTTCAAGCCATAGCAAACTGCAATGTCCCAGGGATGGGCACCATGGGACATTGCTGGAGCCTGCCCTGGGGGGTGCTGGTCCCCAGGGCCATGTAAAGCTCCTCTGTGAATTAAGCCCCGGGGAGGTGGTGGTCCCCAGGGTCGGAGGTACCCAACTGACCCCCTTAATTTTTTTTATTGTGCCCCGGGGAGGTGGCGGTCCAAGGGACAGCAGGGGAGGTCTTAGGGCCTCCCAGCTTCTCTTAAAATAAAAAAACAGTGTGCCAAAGCCCTCCAGCACATTAGTATGCAACTTTGCCCTGCAGAGGTGGAGGTCCCTGGGGCTGCAGGCCCCCCACATCATTATTTCCACATGCCCACGGGACCTGGCCCACCCGGGGGCCTATTTTAAACAAAGTGCGGGCTCATTTTTATAAAACATTTCGGCAAGAGTCACTGGTCCAATGCGACTCCTGATACATTTTTGGGCCCTGGGGAATCCCTGTGGGACCCCACCCATAGGCCTAGGGGGTCAGGGAGTTTCTACCCTGCCCTATTCCGTTTTTTAAAACATTTTTTCTTGTGACTCGGTTCTATCGAGTCACAAGATGGCTACCAGCACTTCCTGGTTTAAAGTGTTGATTGCCAATCAGATCTCAGCACAAGATCAAGAGGGGTTGTGGATCCACTGTGTCCCTATATATATAACTGAGAATTTCTGTAAATTTCTCAGCAACTACTGAACGGGTTTACACCATTTAACAAAAAGAGTGCTTTCTGGACAAAGACCTACCTTTCTGCCAAATTTGGTGTAATTCCTTTCAGCAGTTCGGGCTGTAGCCATGTCTAAAGTTTCTTATGGAAATTAACATAGAGAAAAAGCTTGTTGGGACCACCTATTTTTATCGACCCGCTTGACGGATCACCACACAATTTTCAAGATAGCAGCTGAAGTGACTAACAAATTAGCTTTTTAATTTTCAAGCGGATTCGTCAAATGATGCTAAAGTAAATGGCAAATGAAGCATAGAAAAAGAAGGTCATTCTTCTGATATCTTCATTACATTTTTGGGTTTCAGACCTGGGTTCTGGTGTGGCGCTGAAGTAGTATTTTTCTCTGCCAGAAATGGCAGAATGTTGGTTCTTGGGACCTTGCTTCTGATGCATCTTATCATAAAGATGATGCAAGTTTGGAGGGGGAGTCAATGTAGTTCCATCAGAATTGCAGTGATAGGCTCAACCTTAATCTAGGCTTTTAGTAGATGTTCTGCCACAGCTAGAATGCCTTTGAGGGAAATCAATGCTTTCCTCCCAGGACCTCAAGCTCCGCTGATTTAAAAGCTTGTCTCATTAATTGTAGATCCCTGTCTAAACACGCACTCAATATACACCAATCCCTAGTAGATAATGATTGGGACCTAATGTTTCTCACTAAGACATGGTTAAGCGAAGACACCAACCCGGCAGTTGCCATGGCCATCCCCCAGGGCTATAGTATAGCCTGTGCTAATAGGAGGGACAACAGATCAGGTGGTGGTGTGGTGATTATCCATAAAGACACTTGGGAGACGCCCACGACTAACTTCAGTCAGATAGGTGTTATAGAAGGGCTCCCTTTTTGCATAAAATTGTCCCCCACTGCCTCCTTCGCGGGGCTTCTCCTCTACCGGCCCCGGGCTGCTGCCATAGCTCCACACCAATTTTGGCAGACTATATATTCCGGGCTTGTACCCGCTATTCTAACTTTACGGTCCTAGGTGACCTTAATCTTCATGTTGACTACCCTTACTGTTCACATAGCGCAAACTTCATTTCGTCGCTTGCCGGCTTTAACCTGACCCAACTTGTTTCTGCCCCAACTCACAAAGCGGGCCACACGCTTGACCTCATTTGCTCTAATCTGCAGGAGGTAAAAGTGAACAAACCAATACAGGTGATTTGGTCTGACCATTATATGGTCCCCTTCCTGCTTCATCTGAAGGCCACTGTTAGGGTCATTGCCCCTCCTAAGGAAACTAGGAGGAACTGGAGGAGGGTCTCACCGGAGTCTTCAGACCCTCTCCTGAAGGACTCTAAGCCCCCCCTTTTGAATATCCCAGATGACAGCATTGCGAACCTGAATGCTTGGGTTACAGAAGCTTGGGTTACAGAGGCCCTCGACAAAATCGCTCCACTGAGACTGCTGAGACCCGTCAGCTCTTCCAGAGCTACCCCTTCCGCTCCTTGGTTCTCCGAGGATATCAGAGCCAAAAAAAGTGACTGTAAAAGACTGGAGCATGAGTGGAGAAAGACATACGCACTGAAGGCCAAAATTATTTACAGAGTATCTCTGAAAGAATATCATAAACTACTCAACAACAAAAGAAGAGATTTCCTGGCTGCCCGCATCACGAGTGCTAGAAACTCCTCCAGGGAAGTATTTAGGATTGTGAAATCCTTCACTAATCCCACGGTACTTATGCACCCAGCTATTCCTTCTCTGGAACTGTGCAACAGCCTTTTGAACTTTTTTGAGGATAAAATCTCACAGATTTATGCCTCCTACCCTTCGTTTCCCTGCCCCTGTGCGGAGGACGACTCTCACCGCCTTACCCAGAACCAGCCGTTGTTCACCAAATTTTCCATGGTCCCCATGGAGGCTTCGCTGGCGGAACTAGCCGAGTGGCTCAACCCGATCCTCAACTCCATCTGGAACTCCTCACTTAGGTTAGGGATTTTTCCCTCCGCCTGGAAACATGCTTTCCTACTTCCTATCCTGAGGAAGCCCAATGCCGACCCCAAAGTAGCCAGTAATTTTAGGCCCATCTCCTTACTATCAGCCCCTGCAAAAATAGTGGTAAATTGGCCCATCAGCAGTTGGCCGCCTTTGTAGAAACCAATGAGCTACTGCAAGACTCTCAGTCTGGCTTCCACACTGGTTGCAGCACGGAATCAGCACTGATTGAAGTTGCTGATTCCATCTGTTGGGCGGTTTATGGGGGCTCCGCGGCCATGCCGGTACTCCTCGATCTGTTGGCAGCGTTTGACACAGTGTCTTACCCTATCCTGATTGACAGACTTAAGCAAATATGCATCCGAGGGACGGTACTTGAATGGATCGCTTCCTACCTCCACGGCAGAGAGCAATGATTCTTTCTCCACACCTTCACCTCCGATGCGAAACAACATTGGCGGATCTCATCGCAAAAAGGGGGGTCAAGGTGATATCCTACGCGGATGACACCTAGCTGATGTTTTCTTTCAGAGATGTTTCGTCGTCAGAATTTGACTCTTTCAGAGACTGCCTTAAAAACATTGCAATCTGGATGGCATTACCAGTGAAGCTCTGCCTCGCGCATATGTTACTCGCTATTCATTTATTTTTAAAATTGTTGTTGCACTTGCTTTTCCCTGTGTACTGTTTTTGAATTTGAAACATAAAAACTGCATGAATTTGTTCTTGAGCAGCTAATACGGGGTAATTAGCACTTCCCTTCTCAGGGATCATAGAGTGCGGGCGGGACACTTGCACCATAGAGTTTTAACAGAGGCAGGAGGTCGGCGGTCTAGTTGCCGACTCACCTCTTCTTTAAATGACCACTGCGGGCTGGGCGCGAAGGTAAGAGCATTGCCAGTGAAGCTCTGCCTCGCGCATATGTTACTCATTATTCATTTATTTTTTATAATTGTTGTTGCACTTGCTTTTAATTCTCTGTGCACTGTGTTTGAATTTGAAACATAAAAACTGCATGAATTTGTTCTTGAGCAGCTAATACGGGGTAGTTAGCACTTCCCTACTAAGGGATCATAGAGTGCGGGCGAGACACTTGCACCATAGAGTTTTAACAGAGGCGGGAGGTCGACGGTCTAGTTGCCGACTCCACCTCTACTTTAAATGACCACTGCGGGCCGGACGCGCAGGTTACACGTGCAGCGGACGCGCCGCTGGTGCGCCAAATGCAATGCAGCACGCGCAACGAAATTCGTTTTATTTATTTCTTTGTTTACTTACCTCTGTGGCCCGTATTCTGTAGTTTACTAACCCCACCCTGCCCCTCCCCCATCCCGCATCACCGCCCGGCAGCACTCCCACCACGGGCCGCTACTGGCTCAGGCCCAGATATCCATCTCGCTCTCCCCCTGGGCTACCAGCTACACAGACTAGACCAATCAGACAGAATCGGGGGCGGCATTGCTATCATCTTAAAAGACGAATTCAAATGCACCATAACTCAACTCTCTCTTCCTGAGTGTGAAAGCGCCCAGTTTCGCATAGCCTTATCTCCTACCCGTACATTCTCAGGAATACTTATCTACAGGCCCCCAGGCACTAGCAGTAGATTTTTAGAGGCACTACCCGATTCTATATCCAGCCTCACGATGGAAAAGGCCCAGCTGACAATTCTTGGCAACTTCAATCTACACTTTGATAAACACGATTCCCCCCACATCAGACAGCTGCAAGGTGACATGGAAGCATTACATCTATCCCAACTCGTAACATCACCTACGCACGAGAAAGGGCATATATTGGACCTCATTTTCTCAAACGACCCGGATATCATAGTCTCTAAACCTATCCCAGTACCTTGGTCAGACCACTCTTCAATCATGTTCAGCTTACCAAAACCCCTTCATTCGGAAAAAACCTTAGTACAAACCATCACCACTAGGAGCTGATCCAAACTGGACCCTAAAACGTGGCAGGCAGTCCTGAAGGACAATTGCCCCATTCTTTCTGGAAATATAGACGAGAAATACCAGCTGTGGGAAAATTGGATCACCCAATCAGCAGACATCTGTGCTCCCAAAAGAACTCTTAGCAATAAATCTCACCCCAAAATTACCCCATGGTACAATGAACAGCTCTCCGCATTGAAAAAATAATGCAAGAAATTAGAGAGACGCTGGAGGAAAAATTATGACCCTTCCCTCAAGTCTGATTAAAAGCTGTTAATCAGAGCTTATCACAATGAAATGAAGATAGCCCAATCTAAATATTATGAAGGCAGAATAGCTCCGGCAGCAAACTCCCCCAAAGAGCTATTTAAAGTAGTCAAAACTTTGACCAACCATCACGAAAATACCAACGCCCCCCCCCACATCTGTTAAGAGATGCAACGACATAGCAGCCTTTTTCTACAAAAAGATGACAGAAATATACAATCAGTTCCCGAAAAACAGGGAACATGCTACAGCTAAAATGAGTAAGATACCCTCAACTTCTTCATTAGTTCATTTCCCCAGATTGGAGAAAGAAAATGTCCGACACTTAATAACGTCTACCAAAATAAGGCTCTCCGATGGACCCAGCACCCCCACGTCTCCTAGCGGATGCTCTGGAGATCCTCTTAGCATCAGTGACTAAACTACTCAATCTCTCCCTAGATTCGGCCTTAGTCCCCAAATCGTGGAAGCACGCAATCATTAAGCCTCTACAAAAGAAATCCAATCTCAAGCCTACCATTTATAATAACCTCCGTCCCATCTCCCTCTTACCGTACCTGGGTAAACTTTTGAAGAAGCATATGTTAATCGTTCTCTGACCAGTTTCTTGGAGACTAATGGCATCCTCCATTCCACCCAGACGGGCTTTCGAGCCGCACACAGCACTGAGTCGGCACTACCGACGGTCACTGAGGAGCTAAAGTCGATACTCGATTAGGGTGGGTCAGCCGCCATCCTCCTGCTAGACCTCAGCGCCGCCTTCGACACCGTAGATCATACCATCCTAAAATGGAGATTAGGGGAAGTTGGCATTCAGGGAAAAGCCTTGGATTGGCTTGCCCCCTTCCTGGAGAATAGAACTTTCCAGGTGATGGAAGGGGACTGTGTCTCAGAACACCTCCCTATCACATGTGGCGTCCCGCAGGGTTCATCCCTTAGCCCGACCTTATTTAATATCTAAGTACGACAGCTGGCCGAGGTGGCGCATGAATTTGGAATATCAGTGGTGTCTTATGTTGACGACACCCAGCTAGTTGTGTCCTTTGCCAACGGCTCCAACCCTAGCAATTATCAGCTGCCCGCTTGTCTGGAGAAAGTGGTCAACTGGATGTCCAAAAGCTGTCTGAAGCTGAATGGTGGGAAAACAGAGCTCGTGCTGCTGGGAAACCTGGACATCCACTCACCCCTGACACACTGGCCCAACTGTATGGGAGATCCACCTATCCCCAAATCAGCCATAAAAAACCTTGGAATTTGGCTGGAGGATACCCTCACACTGGATTGCCAATCCAAGAAGCTTTCAGGGACATGTTTTGCCCTTCTTAAAATGCTAAGGAAAGTCATTGATGTGGTTCCTGAGCACCTGAAGAAAACTGTGATTCAATCCCTCCTTATCTCACAACTGGACTATGGCAACTTGCTGTATCTGGGTTCTCCAAAGTATGTTATAAAGAGACTCCAAGTGGTACAGAACGCGGCAGCTAGATTCTGTTAAAAATCCCCAACCGCGTTTCTGTAAAGGAACCACTCAAACAGCTGCACTGGTTGCCTATCGAAGCCAGAGTTAAGTTTAAAACCCTCTGCATAGCTCGCAGAGCCATTAATAACACGGGGCTTGAAAAGCTGAGGAATCTGATATCTAGGTACACCCGACTAGACACCTCAGATCCTCCCAACAACAGCTCCTTAAGACAACAGAATTAAAAGTGCTAGATGGGGTGGCAGATCTTTCGCCAATCAGGTACCCAAGTTGTGGAATGCCCTCCCACTTGAAATCGAGCTGCATCTAACGAAACCTCTTTCAGAAAAAAGCTGAAAACCTGGCTATTTCCCCGCTAATTATGCGGTGGCTCAGCATTTTACTGGTAGAATTCTCCTTTAGCGCTGGGAAGCCCTCGGGCAGCTATGCGCTCTACAAAGCCCTTAAATAAAAATAAATAAATAGATGAACAATAACTTTTTAAAGCTCAACGCCGATAAAACAGAGTTCATATTCTTTAACCAAGCCGCTCCCCCCCCGCAGTCCTTTGGTGGCCTGTAGAACTCGGTGCTCCCCCTGTGCCTAAGGATTCAGTTAAGAACCTTGGTGTCCGATGGGACAAAGATCTGTCCCTTTCGACCCATGTCCAGCTAGTTTCTGGGGCCTGCTTTGGAAAGATGAAAACTATTAGAAAATGTATCGACTTTCTGCCGGAGGAATGCCGAGGAACTCTTGTGCATGCCTTGGTGACCTCGCACCTCGACTATGCCAACGGCCTCTATCTGGGCCTGCCAAGCTGCTTGATCAGAAGGCTGCAGATTGTGCAGAATGCTGCCGCGAGGATGGTCCATAAGGTTCCACTCCGCCAGCATATCTCACCTCACCTCAGACAACTCCATTGGCTCCCAGTCGCCAAGAGAATTGAATTCAAGGCCCTCACGTTCACATTTCAGGCCTACCAGGGTAGGGGCCCTAGCTACCTGAGGAAGAGACTTCGCCCGTACCAGCAGGGAAGGTCCTTAAGATCCAACGAAAATTTATACCTCGCCGTCCCTTGCTTTGCCAAAACAAGGCTAGGGGGTAGATCGTTTGAGGTTGGAGCCTCCAAACGCTGGAATGACTTGCCTCTTCATCTACGCATGCTGAACTCTGCACTGGAGTTCAGAAAGGCTTTGAAGACCTGGCTGTTCAAGCATAGGGATTAGCACCTCGCTCGCTTTGCTCTGTTGTTTTTCTGCCCTAGCGCCGGGACACCTCAGCGGAGGTAGCTGTGCGCTTTATGAATGTCTTTTATTATTATTATTCTTATTATTATTAATGCAGTGAAATATCACTTCATTAATAAAACAATTGAATAGCCTGGCACTGTAAACCTGAACACCCTAAGAAGCTTTCAGTTTAGGAGAAGAGAATGAACATAGTTTATTTATTTTATTTATTTATTTATTTATAAAGTTTTATATAGCGCGAACTTGATCCCGAAGGATATCAGAGCGCTTTACAATTTGAGGCAAGGAAGGTAACAAATCAAAACATGAGTCTAATATGGTGAATCTAATAGGCATTGAATCAAATAGTGCACACATAACAGATCCTTTATAAACCTGAGTGAACAGGGAATGGGCTATACGATGGAGCAAAGTGACATAAGGGGAGTACGCACAATAATCATATACAGGAATAAAAACAAATACCAAAACAATAAACAAAACATGAGTCAAATGGGGAGTCTAATGGCATTGAATCAGATGGTGAACACCTACCAGATCATTTATACACCTGGGTGAACGAAGAGTGAGCTAGGCGATGGGGCATAATGACTTAAGGGGAGTAAATACACTAATCCTGTACAGGAATAATAACCAAAACAAAATAATAAACATATACAGGGATAATAATAAATGCTATGGTATGTCCGATGCGCTAAGATGGTGAATCTAATAGGCATTGAATCACATAGTGCACACATAACAGATCCTTTATAAACCTGAGTGAACGGGGAATGGGCTATACGATGGAGCAAAGTGACATAAGGGGAGTAAGTACAATAATCATATACAGGAATAGAACCAATACCAAAACAATAAACAAACCATGAGTCAAATGGGGAGTCTAATGGCATTGAATCAGAGAAGATGTGTTTTGATATCTAAGAAGGCACTGTAGTTGATGTATGTGATCGTGTGGCTTTGGGCTTGAAATGGATGTCTCCTTTTGAGCCGCAGTATTTTAGAGGTATCTGGGGAGTCTTTTTGTGGCATGACACCTTGGAGTACCCATGGTGTAGTGCTGCATTTTTTGCTTAATACGAAATAGGTTTCTGTCTACCCACAATGATTTTGCAGGCAGGTTCAATCTATAGTAATGCACATAAAAGTACTTTATTTAGAGTGAGTGAGTTAGTTAGTGCCAGGCTATACTGTAAACTAAATTGGCCCTGACAAAAATGTTTAAACCAGCAACACTCAGCAGTAGGGCAAGGGAGCATTATTGGCACATAGCATCCCATCCATAGTCTCCAGACTACTGAGGAAACGCCAGGGTGGCAGAATGGCCAGTCCAGTCCTGGTGAATACTTTTCAACAAAGAAACATATACATGAGTACATTTGAGGAAGGCAGGATACTCCTAGAAATCTACAACAAATATTTGTGAATGTCCAAATATTGGGACATTTAATCAAAATGTAAATGGAAACCTACTGGTGTACACTCCCTAATATTTAAAACTCTGTATTGTGAATTTGACCTACACTTTCTAATACCCTTCTGCATCCATTAGGGAAAGAGAATAAGCTTAAAACTCAGCATGGGATTCATCAATGTATGTAGGTACTCACATTAGTAGACCTCAATGGGGCCCTGAAATAAGGTGGAGCCCTGAGTAACAATTCAGAATCATTAAAGATGAAGCAGGATGTGCGTTACTGGGTATTCATATCATGAAGAGATGTAGTGTTTCCTGAGGAAGTGGGTCTTCAGCTCCTTTATGAATTGCAGAAGGATTGGGCTGTTTTGATGTTGATGAGGCTTTTGTTCCAGAATATAGGAGCCTAGAAGAAGAAGGTCTTTCTTATGATATCTTCATTAAATTTTTTTGGTTCCAGACCTGGTTTCTGATGTGGCCTTGAAGTAGTATTTTGCTCTGCCAGGAATGGTGGAATGTTTGTTCTTGTGACCTTTTATCTGATGTATCTTATCATAAAGATGATGCAAGTTTGCTGGGGGAGTCAGTGTAGTTCCATCACAATTGTAGTGATAGGCTCAACCTTAATCTAGGCTTTCAGGAGATATGCTGCCACAGCTAGAATGCCTTTGAGGGAAACCAATGTGGTGAAATTTCACTCCATTAATAAAACAATTAAATAGCCTGGCTCTGTAAACTTGAACTCCCTAAGAAAGCTTTCAGTTTAGGAGAAGATGCACAAAGTTATCAGAGAAGATGTGTTTTGATATCTAATAAGGCACTGTAGTTGGTGTATGTGAACGTGTGGCTTTGGGCTTGAAATGGTTGTCTCTTTTTGAGCTGCAGTATTTTGGAGGCATCTAGGGAGCATTTTTGTGGAATGACACCTTGGACTAGCCATGGTGTAGTGCTGCATTTTTTGCTTCTGATTAGAAAGATGAAATCAAGGAGCTTTGCACCACATACCGGTTGTAATCAGTGTTTTAGAATTTTTTTTATATAGCTCACACTTAGCCCAGTTTGACATGAGAACCAGACATTCCACTTTTTTGCAGGCATGGGGAGCTTAAGTGATTTGCCCAGATCCAAGGATCACTTGGAGACGTAACATTTGATGATTTATCAAGCCCAGATGGGGAGAACTGTCTTTGTGAAGCTGAAAGTAGATGGTGGCTCCCAGTACTACTGAGTGGCTGCTTTGGTTATGAATAGATGGAATGTTTCAGAGTAAGAACTTGTGCTGGAGGTAATAGGTGAACCTTATATGATGGTGGAGATTGGTCAGTGGAGAAGTCCTATGTTTGGTGCAAAGGAATAGCCTAGGAGTGAATACAACATATATGAACTTGAAACATCCTAGTTTCTTAGGTGATTTGAGATGTGACTTACCCTTGAAATTATTCTTAGTTTTATGGGTTGGGTGTGTGGGGTACTGTAAGTTTAATTTCTTTTAGTAAAGCTCTATGGCAGAGTCCAAGCCCTGCAGGTGAGTGTATTGTTTTCAGTGCAGAGGGCTGTGCAAGCCAGCTCACCAATTCAGGGCAGCTCTATATTATGTGTTGTTTAGCTTTAGTCTCGTGGGGGAAGGCAGGCCCTGCATGGTAGTTCATGAAATGCTTTACCTAGTTGGTGGCTGCTGTACTGCCCCTTCTCTTTCATAGTTTGTTTACAATGTCAGCAGACATAATTCATTATGCTCCACTGATACAGAACATGTATTGTAGATTTAGAATTATATGGTGACTGCCCTGGGACAAAGCAAGAGGGGTGCATGTAGTAAGTAAATAACTGTTTGAACAAATTTCCATACCTGTTGTGCACAGCCCTCTAAAACTGTTCTCGAGTAGGAGGGAAGTGTGAGGCTGCAACACATAAATATTGTTATTACTCATTTACCTGCCTGGCACACGCTACCCCCTTCGTGTAATACGAATTTGCCATCGGCTGGTGGAGAGCTGTGGATATATATATATATATATATATATATATATATATATATATATATATTATTCACTGGCGGTCGCCAGTAGATAGTTATAGTTAGGACCTATTATCCATAGGAAATCCGCGACATTCTATTTGAAATAACGTTGGCGCCGGTTGACGAATCTTCGCGAAAGTTTCCAACTTGTTGGGGCGCTCCGGTCCGCTCCTATCCTGAAAGTCTCGGGGTGATACGTCAAGCGGGGGCCGAGAAAAAAGGGGGTCCCAAAACGCGTTTTCCCCATTCATTTTTCCATAGGAACCTTTAGTCGCAGCTACAGCCCGAACTGCTGAACGGAATTACACCAAATTTGGCAAAGCGGTAGCCCTTGGTTCAGTGTTGTGCCTTTTGCTTAAATGGTGTAAATCCGTTCAGTAGTTCCTGAGAAAATCAAAAGTAAAGTCACATATATATCTATGGATGAGTAGGGTCCGCGTACCCTCCCGATCACGAGCTGTATGCTAATTGGCTGTCAAGTGGCTGTCAACACTCCAAATCAGGAAGTGTTGGCAGCCATTTTTCCCTGAAACAAGTGCGCAAAGCGCAAAAAGGGGGCAGGGTAGAAACACCCTGACCCCCTAGGTCTGCTCAGGGGGTCCCACAAGGACCCCCTGGGCAGAAAAAAGCATTTTTTTTTTTTAAATCGGCGGGATGCGCTTAGGGTGCGCGAATCCCGCCGAGAAAAAAAAAAAAAAAAGCACAAGAAACACGTCGCCAAACGCACAAAGGGGGCAGGGTAGAAACACCCTGACCCCCTAGGCCTGCTCAGGGGGTCCCACAAGGACCCCCTGGGCAGAAAAAAGCATTTAAAAAAAAAAAAAAAAATCGGCAGGATGCACTCAGGGTGCACGGTTCCTTCCGAAAAGAAAAAAAAATCGAAGCGCGTCTCCCGCGCTTCTATGTTAATTTGCCCCCGGGTGGGCCAAGTCCCGGGGGCATGGTGGGGGGGGGGTTAAATTTAATGTGGGGGGCCTCTAAGGGCCCCCAAGCCCCAGGGACCGCCACCCCCCGTGGCTTTCAAAAAATAATGGTGCAGGAGGGCTCTTGGCCCTCCCGCAGCCCCGGGGATCGCCACCCCCGGGGCTTCTTTAAAAAAAAAAAAATTTCAGCTGTGTGGGGGGGGCTCCAGCCCCCCCACACGCCCCGGGGACCGCCACCTCCCCGGGGCACTAAAGATTTGAATATGGGGGTCCGATACGGACCCCAAAGCCCGGGGACCACCACCTTCCCGGGGCTGTGAAATGGTTGGGAGGGGGCCGCGCGGCCCCCCTCCTGGAGCCCTTGATGGCCCTGGGGACCGCCACCCCCCAGGGCCGGCTCCTGCAGTGTCATGGGGTGCCTACCCCCGGGACACTGTAGTTTGCTATGACAGGACGGGAGCCTCGCGGCTCATGGGGAGCAGCATGTTAGCTGCTCCCCATGTGGAAAAGCAATGCCGGCTCCCGTAGGACACGGGGAGCCGGCGGAACTGTGGGGGGATTGAGGACCCCCCCACAGTCCCCAACCAGAGGCCAAGCCCCGGGGGATGGGGTCCCCGGGGCCATAAGTGGCCAAAGAGGGGGGCCACGCAGCCCCCCTCCCCAAATTAAATTTTTTTTTTTTAAAAAGGGCAAGGCCGGCCCCGGGGGATGGGGTCCCCCGGGGGCCTTAAATGGCCTGAGGAGGGGGCCTTGCAGCCCCCTCCAAATTAAAAAAATAAAAATCGAGGGCATGCCCCGGGGGATGGGGTCCCCGGGGCCAATACAAGCCCAGGGAAGGGGGGCCACGCGGCCCCCTTCCCGTTTTTTTTTGATTTAAAAAAAAAAAATGCTCAGGCCCCGGGGGATGGGGTCCCCGGGGCCAAAAGTGGCCAAGGAAGGGGAGCCACGCAGCCCCCTCCCATTAAAAAAAATTAGAAAAAAAAAACGACCGGCATTGTGCCGGAGGCCCCGCCCCCCTCCCTGCAGTACTGTAATTATGAGTGACTGTACGGGTGAGTGAGTAGATGTGTGTGTGTAGACCTAAGAATCAGTGAGTGGGTATGTACTTATTGGTATTGGAGTGTGTATGGTTTTGAGAATGGCAGTCTGTAATTTAGAGTGGGTGTATCAAAAGTTATATTAGGGTGTGAGAAGATGCATTAAATTCTCACATGGATGATGTCATCAGTGATGTCATTTGAGATGTCATCAGTGATGTCATCAGTGATGTCACTGACCATGTCATGAGTGATGTAATATGTGACGTCATCAGCAGTGCATTGCGGGGGCGCGAGTTATAGTTAGCTGAACTAACTATAACAGGGGAATTTCACGGGTTTTGTACGAGTGCAATGTCCAACTAACTATAACTTTCCCTAAAACCTATGGTTTTTTCAGTGAATATATATATATATATATTAGAAGAACAAAAGCATTGAATAGGTCAGATGTTCTTGCGTCAAACAAGAAACCAGACATACTTCAATGTGAACAAGAGACCAGATTAATACTTACATTCAATGAACAAAAACATCTACTACTTAAGGTCATTAACAGAAATTGGCCCATAGTCTTGAGTGATCCAGTTTTGGGTGAGCAATTGCCTGACAACCCGAAAATTACATTCAGGAAAGCGAGATCCATGAAAGACGCTTTAGTAAGCAGTAGTCCAGAGGTCAGAACAACTAGTAATTGGTTGTCTTCTAGGAAAGGGTTTGTGAAATGCACAACTTGTAGGGCATGCAGGTTTGGAATTAACAAAACCAGCTATAGAACCCCATTCAAGGAAGACCCAATTGCCATCAAGAAATTGCTCACGTGTAAAACGGAGTATGCAATTTATATCTTGGAGTGTTCTTGCGGGCTGCAGTACATGAGCAGCACCAAATTGCAGGTCCACAAAAGAATACGGGTTATTATGAACTCCAATGCAACCTACCTAGTTGCACAGCATTTTAAAGACATCCACAACAACAACTTAGAGCATTTAAAATACTTTGTTGTGGATGCAGTCCCGGCCCTAAGACGGGGTGGCAACCGAGAAGCGCTCCTAAGAAAATTGGAAACTCGCTTTATAATAGAACTGGACACCAAGACACCTCAGGGACACAACTCCAGTGAGGATTTCTACACATGTCTATAATCCCACAACATTAAATAGCATAGTACAGTCCTGAGAGACATGTCCCTTACAATGAATCCGCTGAATCCAAAGTTTTTTTTAATTACAATTAGCACAATTTGCACTTTACAGATATCAGTTCACAGTGGTGGCACCAGTTGCACCTAGCACTTTATTAGGACAGATTATGTAATAGACGGGAAAAAGGGCCAGGCCCACTTGGGTTTTATCCACAACTGGCATGACAAGTGCGATTATGGCTAGTGCAATCATTGATAAATGAATAGTATGAAACAGGTTCCCTAGGGAGACAATATTGAAACTATTTAGTTGGAATATATATAACAATGTGATCTCCCGGGGGTGTAAACAATATATTTGCACATACAGACAGTTTTATCACAATATAAAATGTACTGTGTATAGTTATTTTTAATATTTGTACATCAAGTATTTCTAACTGTTTCAAATGTTTTAACTGGTTTTTAACTGTTTTAATGTTTGCACATAAGAATTAACCATGCACCTTACCTCTAAGTTCTGAGATGTTTTAAAAACATTAACGTTATTAAGTATGTTTTCTCTGTCTATGATGTCGACAAATCACATGTGTATGCACTGAGCAAACTTACTCTGCAGACGCGTCATGTGATCAAGGCCTCTTCAGGCAGAAACGCGTCATGGCGGTGGTGTAAGGGCGGAATAAAATATATTTGCACCAAGCACTACGGAGTTCGCTTTTTGTTTTTCCTACGGAGAGCAGAAGTGCTAATAAACGAAAGTTTGGAAGTGATATATATATATATATTATCTACTGGCGGTCGCCAGTAGATATTTATAGTTAGGACCTATTTTCCATAGGAAATCCGCAACATTCTATTTGAAATAACGTTGGCGCCGGTTGACGAATCTTCGCGAAATTTTCCAACTTGTTGGGGCGCTCCGGTCCGCTCCTATCCTGAAAGTCTCGTGGTGATTCGTCAAGCGGGGGCTGAGAAAAAAGGGGGGTCCGAAAACATGTTTTCCCCATTCATTTTTCCATAGGAACCGTTCATCGCGGCTACAGCCCGAACTGCTGAACGGAATTACACCAAATTTGGCAAAGAGGTAGCCCTTGGTTCAGACTTGTGCCTTTTGCTTAAATGGTGTAAATCCGTTCAGTAGTTCCTGATAAAATCACAAGTAAAATCACATATATATCTATGGCGCGTCGGATCCGCGCACCCTGAGCGCACCCTGCGCGCACCGTCTCGATCACAAGCTACATGCTAATTGGCTGTCAAGTGGCTGTCAACACTCCAAATCAGGAAGTGTTGGCAGCCATTTTGTCCCTGGTAGAAGCGAGGCAGAAGAAACAAGTGCGCAAAACTCACAAAGGGGGCAGGATAGAAACACCCTGACCCCCTAGGTCTGCTCAGGGGGTCCCACAAGGACCCCCTGGGCAGAAAAAAGCATTTTTTTTTTTTTTAAATCGGCGGGATGCGCTTAGGGTGCGCGGATCCCGCGGATAAAAAAGAAAATCGAAGCGCGGTTTCCCGCGCTTCAATGCTATTTTGCCCCCGGGTGGCCCAAGTCCCGGGGGCATGTGGGGGGTGGGTTTATATTTTATGTGGGGGGCCTCTAAGGCCCCCCAAGCCCTGGGGACCGCCACCCCCCAGGGCTTTAAATAAATAATGTTGGCGGGGGCACACGGCCCCCCCGCAGCCCCGGGGACCGCCACCCCCCGGGGCTTATTTAAAAAAAAAAAAAAACATACATGACCTGTGTGGGGGGGGGCTCCAGCCCCCCCACACGCTCCAGGGACCGCCACCTCCCCGAGGCACTAAGAAAATACATGTGGGGGTCCGTTTCGGACCCCCGAAGCCCCGGGGACCACCACCTCCCCGGGGCTATGTAGATGTGGGGAGGGGGGCCGCACGGCCCCCCTCCTGGAGCCTGTGGTGGCCCTGGGGACCGCCACCCCCCAGGGCCGGCTCCTGCAGTGTCCCGGGGTGCCTACCCCCGGGACACTGTAGTTTGCTCCCGTCCTGTCATAGCAAACTGCTTTGGTTTTTGGAACAGAGAGCAGGAAACCTGCTCTCTCTTCCAAAAACCAAAACACATTGCTTTTCCACACGGGGAGCTGCATGTTAGCAGCTCCCCATGTGGAAAAGCAATGCCGGCTCCCGCAGGAGGCGGGGAGCCGGCATGGTCCGTGGGGGAGTTGGGGTCCCCCCACGGACCCCAAAGGATAGGGCCAGCCCCGGGGGATGGGGTCCCAGGGGCAAGTAGTGGCCCTGGAGGGGGGCCACGTGGCCCCACTCCCCAAATTAGGGAAAAAAAAAAAAAGGCTGGCCCCGGGGGATGGGGTCCCCGGGGCCTAAGGAGGCCTGAGGAGGGGGGCAACGCAGCCCCCGTCCATGAAAAAAAACAAAAAAACGTGGCAATGACCCGGGGGATGGGGTCCCCGGGCCAAAATTGGCCACGGGAGGGGAGCCCACGCGGTCCCCTTCCCGTTACTTTAAAAAAAAAAAAAAAAAAAGGGGGTCAGGTCCTGGGGGATGGGGTCCCCAAGGCCCAAAATAATTAAAAAGAAGGGGGGCCACACAGCCCCCTTTTAAAAAAAAAGTCAAAAAAAAAAAAAATCCGGCATCGCGCCGGAATCCACGCCCCCTCCTTGGCAGCACTCTGCAAACGCGCCCCCTGGCGCGTTTGCAAAGGGGGAACGAATTCCCCTTGAATACTGGGGGTCCCTGGGGGCCAACTAGCCCACCAGGAACCTCCAGTATGCGCCAGGGGGCTGCGTTGCAGAGAGGTGTTCTGAGGCCACGCCCCTTTTTACACCTCTCTGCAATGCAGCTCTGTGGCGCTTAATGGAGGTAGCTGGTGGGCTAGTTGCACCCCAGGGACCCTCAGGATTCAAGGGGAGTTAATCCCCCAACTTAAAACGCGCCACGGGGCGCGTTTGCACAGTGGTGAAGGGAGGGGGCGGGGCTTGAGGTGACATGTGTGCAAACAGGCCCCGAGGCGCGTAAATCCTCTTCAATCCTGAGGGTCCCTGGGGGCCAACTAGCCCACCAAGGTACGTCCAGAAAGCGCCACAGAGCTGCGTTGCAGAGAGGTGTAAAAAGGGGCGTGGCCTCAGAACACCTCTCTGCAACGCAGCCCCCTGGCGCATATTGGAGGTTCCTGGTGGGCTAGTTGGGCCCCAGGGACCCTCAGGATTGGGGAGGAATTAATTCTCCAACTTAAAACGCGCCACAGGGCGTGTTTGCAGACATGTCACCTCAGGCCCCACCCCCTTCCTTCACCATTGTGCAATTATACCTCTAAAATCAGCCGAACTACGAATTCCGATTTACTCACCTGTTATCAGGAGAGACCTCAGTGCTGCATGTTTGAGCCCAGTACTGATCCTGAAAAGTAATTTTAACCGTACTTACCAGTAACTTGAATTTCCTTCCATAGGCTAACATTGACTGGTTTCACTTGGAAATTCTTCTAAGTGTGGAGTTTTGGAACTTTATAATATTCCTCTAAAATCAGCCGAACTACGAATTCCGATTTACTCACCTGTTATCGGGAGAGACCTCAGTGCTGCATCTTTGAGCCCAGTACTGATCCTGAAAAGTAATTTTAACCGTACTTACCAGTAACTTGAATTTCCTTCCATAGGATATCATTGCCTGCTTTTTGCTGAGAAAGTTTGTGTCGATTTTTGAAACATACATATATTCCTCTAAAATCAGCAGAACTACGAATTCCGATTTACTCACCTGTTATCAGGAGATACCTCACTGCTGCATCTTTGAGCCCAGTACTGATCCTGAAAAGTAATTCTAACCGTACTTACCAGTAACTTGAATTTCCTTCCATAGGCTAACATTGACTGGTTTCACTTGGAAATTCTTCTAAGTGTGGAGTTTTGGAACTTTATAATATTCCTCTAAAATCAGCCGAACTACGAATTCCGATTTACTCACTTGTTATCAGGAGAGAACCCAGTGCTGCATCTTTTAGCCCAGCACTGACCCTGAAAAGTAATTCTAACCGTACTTACCAGTAACTTGTATTTCCTTCCATAGGAATCCATTGTCTGGTTTTCAGCAGAAAAGTGTCAAAGTGTCAATTTTCACAAACTACAAATATTCCTTAAAAATCGCCTGTATGACTTAAACGCATTCTTTCAACTGTTTACAGGAGATGCACCAGTGCTGGATCCAGGATCCACCACTGAGTAAGAAAAAGTAACGATAACACTACTTACCTGCTAAGTGAATTTCCTCCCATAGGATAACATTGGTGATTCTATGTGAAAAAGTTTCTAAGTGTCAACTTTTAAAATACAATAATATTCCTTAAAAATCACTACTGTAACCAAAACGCTTTTACTCAACTGTTTACAGGAGATGTCCCAGGACTGAGTCTAGGATCCAGTCCTGTGGTTAGAAAAAGTAATCCATAAAGTAACTAATTGCATTTAACTAGAAATTCACATTGAGCTCAATGTTGCATTGTGTTTGAAATTGTGTTGCCCATTGCAACAACTGTAACTACTGTACTTAAAAGTCTATTGCCTATTTGCAAAGTATTTAAACTAAAGTAATTCATTCTGAGAAAGTATATTTTGTAATGTAATGTATAATGTAATTACAATGTAATTTAAAAAATAAAATATCTAAAAATAAATAGTTAAAAAAGATGTAGTAAATCAGTATCAAAAAAATATATAACAATTAATACATTTAAAAATTGTCATTTACAAAACTTTTGAAATTCACTGAAAAAAACCATAGGTTTCAGACATGTTATAGTTAGGAATTAGCATTTAAAAACCTTTGAAATTCACTGAAAAAACCATAGGTTTCAGGCACGTTATAGTTAGAAATTAGCATTTAAAAAACCTTACAAATTCACTGAAAAAACCATAGGTTTTAGGGTCAGTTATAGTTAGTTGGACATTGCACTCGTACAAAACCCGTGAAATTCCCCTGTTATAGTTAGTTCAGCTAACTATAACTCGCGCCCCCGCAATGCACTGCTGATGACGTCACATATTACATCACTCATGACATGGTCAGTGACATCACTGATAACATCACTGATGACATCTCAAATGACATCACTGATGACATCACTGATGACATCATCCACGTGATAATCTGATGCACCTCCTCACACCCTAATATAACCTTTGATACACCCACTCTAAATTACAGACTGCCATTCGCAAAACCATAGACACTCCAACACCAATAACTACATACCCACTCACTGATTCTTAGGTCTACACACACATCCACTCACTCACCCGTACAGTCACTCATACTTACGGTCACTCAGTACAGGACTATCATATGCACTCATACTCCTATATAGACACTCAAACACCGCCACTCATCCATAGAGGTACTCACACACCTAGTCAGTCATGCAAATAATTAAACACACTGCCATTTACTCACCTATACAGTTATACACACACCAGCTCACTTACTCATACAAATACTAGCACATTCTTAAGCTCTTATACAATCACTGATACAAGCACACACTCATCCATACAGTCACTCTCACAATCACACACTCTCGCTTATAGCTATTTATATACTCCAACACACATATATACTGCCTTTCACATATGTAGTTACTCACACATGTACCACTGGGACATACATTCACTCACTAACACACTCTTACACACACTTACCCACCCATACAGTCTATCACAGATGCACTCTTGAAACCATCCACCCAGTGAATCACCCACTCACACATCTATGCACAGAGTCGCACACACCCCACCCACACAAACACTCAGGCACCCATACAGATACTCAAACAACCAATCAATAACTCATATAGACACTCATGCAGCTATTCACAAACCCATGCAGCCACTTACACAGCAACAGACAGACGGATACAGACATTCACCCAGTTTAGTCACTAACCCATGCATTCAGTAAGATACGTTTAATCACTCACTTATAGAGTTAGTCACGCACCTACTAAATCATCCATACAGACACTTATACACCCACTCATTCTTCAATACGCCTTTCCCTATATATATTAAAAATATTTAAACTTTACAGAAACACACAGTCACTGGATGATGTCATCAGTGATGTCATTTGAGATGTCATCAGTGATGTCATCAGTGATGTCACTGACCATGTCATGAGTGATGTAATATGTGACGTCATCAGCAGTGCATTACGGGGCGCGAGTTATAGTTAGCTAAACTAACTATAACAGGGGAATTTCACAGGTTTTGTACGAGTGCAATGTCCAACTAACTATAACTGTCCCTAAAACCTATGGTTTTTTCAGTGAATATATATATAGTCAGAGTCAGACTTGGTGAACAAAACAGATTGAGATGGAACCGAATGCCTCCCATCAGTAGCTAGGTAAGAAAAACATATTTTATTTTTTTACTCCCTCGCTTTGTTAAATCCAGTCTTCCCCAAAGAGGGTTAGTGGCAACATAATGAATGGATTGCCATCAGAGGTCCTTTCTTGCAGGGCATTTTTTATTTTTTTAAAAACAGCTGCTTGCAAGATGGTGTCATAGCCTGGGAGCCCACATTTCACTTCCCTGACAACTAGCAAACAGAACCGCCAGGGAACATAGCAGTCAGTGAGTGCTAATCCATTATTACAGTGTTTAAATTGAAAGCGTCTTAGGGTAAACTAGAACTGTAGCTTATGTAATTTGGATGTCCCCTTCTCTCACGTGTCCTTTCTCCATCACTCCGACAGACATTTAATCTCCAAGACATAATAAGAGCTCGACTCTGTACTCTGATACACTCCAGAGTACAGTAGCATGCTATCCATCAGTTAAAGAACATCAGTGCCTTCTAACAGGGTATAAAGCACTATGCAAATGCAACTATAATGTTGGATAGGTGTGATAAATTAATCGTTTCAAGTCCAGTGCGCATGGGCACAAGCATCGTTGTACATCACAGGCCTACCCCAAGTCCTTGCAACTTGCAAATCATAGATTTCTTTGGCCGAGGTCAAAGGCACTGGTTGTTGAGTAAGCATGGCTTTCATTCTGCTTAAAGTATCAAATCGAATAAAAGAGACATTCAACGAAGGCCATAAAGGCGACTCCCTGACTGTGTCTATTGGGGGAAACAATACTTGCATACAGCAAGTGACCCTGGAGTCGACCGTTACCAGATATGGGATGCCTGGCAACATGCCACAGCAACTCTGATCATTCAACATGAGGTAACTCTGGTTAGAAAGTTGGCCAAACGTTGGATTAATCACAGCAGCTGGTGTACCTTGCTGGTGGCAGGACAAATTTGCCACAGAACCATTACAAGCCCCGTGTAAAGAAATGTCCTGACATATGAGCGACCCGCTTAATGCCTTCTCACAGTGTGTACCGCTCAAAAACACTTCACGATCCCCACTCCAACATCTGTAGTTGTAAGGTAAATTCCAGGATGTCTTAATGTATTCTTTACCCAACCTTTCATATTTGCCTGCTTGCATTTGTATGAGGCAATACTGAAACTGAAAAGTAGTGACAGGCAGTTTGATTTTGCCAGCCATTCTGTAGCTGGTTTTTCTGCCACTGTAAATGGTAATTTTTCCAGTTTTTCAATGCTCAGCACTGTATACTTTGCTCCTCTTTGTGCCAGTTTGATCTGTTTATCAGTAAGATTGTATTCTGCAAACAGAGCCGACGTGTTGATAAAACGCCAAGGCACATAGCCCGCACGCAAAGATTGCAGCGTCCAGCTTAATAACATAATAGAACGTAACTGTGACTGGCCTTGTTGTAACATGGCTAAATCTTGTTCTAGTATGTCTATAGCAGAGGATACAATGTTGTCCAATGAATAAAATCTGGATGACAAAGTTGTTAACCCATTGTCGACCACAGTGAGAGTTTTCTCCAAATTAATACGGTCAAGTTCACGTATTCTTTCTGCGGCCTCTACCTGCGATACCCTCCATGCTTCATTATAAACAGCATAGATGCCGGCATATATGAAACGTTTTTGACGCGGTTTTCTTGGTCCAAGCAAGAATTCCCTAAGGTCTGCGTCTTCTTTAAGTAAAGATAAGTGTTGTTTTACATCCTTAAGTGTAGAGTCTCGTAGCCAATCGAGGCATAATTTCCCTACACTGTATGTTGTTACTACCCCCGGATGTTGTCTTTGGACGTATCTTGGGTCAGGCCTATGAATTGTAAACCCCTGTGTTTGATTCAGGAATCTTGCTTGACAGATGTTTGTGTCTGTGGGCCAGATCAACCACTTTCTTCAATCAGGATTTGTTCTGTTGAGTTGTAGTATTGTGTCAACTGTAACTGCTGCCTGTGTATTGTTACTACTGGCAGGTGTAGGTACAGAAGGTGTTTTCATGTCTTTGATCTTGGCTAAACCAAGGCAAGACGTTTGTTGAACAGTGTCATTCAAAAACATAATTTGCTGTGGGATGAGACAGGCTCTAAACAACGCTTCTATCCCCTGTACTTGCCAATCTTTAGTACCCCAGACAGACTTTGGGGCCGAATCCGATTTGGGCCGGAAAAAATACCGACCGACTCGGTACGGGATCATAGTCCGACCGACACGTACCGGCGTTGCCCGACCTGGGAAGTACGATGAAATGCATGTGAATCACGACCGACTCGTACGGAACTCAAGGCGAACGACCGACCCGGACGGAAACAAGCTATCCGGCCGGGAAACCACGCGAATTGAACCGACCGACACGCACCAGGAATAAACCCGAACGAAACGTACCCGCGAACTCCGACCTGCGCAGTACGATGCAATGGGTGCAAAAGCAGACCGATTCGCACGGAGCCCAAGCCGTACGACCGACACGCATACAAAACCCAGCCGAACAAACACAATACACCGCGACCGACGCGTACGCCGCATATGAAACTGAGCTGAAACACAGCAGGAACGACTCGGAGAGGCACGCACGAGATAACTGCAACGTCCTACTCGGTCAGAAGAACGACTCCTACATGCACAATAATCACAAATGAAAAAATACAAAAAAGCGGGCCAAACAAGCAATGACAAAGCCAATAAATACAGGGGGGAAAAAATGGAACAAGAACACACCCCCAACTCCACCTACATAAAGCCCACAAATCCCTACCATGATCCTTTGCAAATTCCACTGACCTGCCAGCACAGAACACCAGCAGACAGCAGACACACACACAGCTCATCCAACACAAAAGCCACACACCATTAGCACCTCAACAAATAGCACCCTCACACACACACAGCAAAACCTACACACACACACCCTCACCTGCACACACACACACATCAATCACCACCCATCACCATGCCCCTAAAGAAGAATCCAAAGTTCCTAGATAGTGAATTGGAAGTCATGGTAGACGAGATCCTGAGGGTAGAGCCACAGTTGTTTGGCACATTGGTACAACAGACCCCCATGGCACAGAAAACCAAGATGTGGGCGAGGATCGTCGACAGGGTGAATGCACAATCACCATGTTTGCGCACAAAGGAAGACATCCAGAACAAGTGGTATGATGTGCGCAGGAGGGTCAGGGACCTACTGAAGAAGGATTACCTCCTGAGCCAGCACACTGGCAGTGGCCCTCCTGCCAAACCAGTATACCTCAGGCCCTGGGAGGAGAAGGTGCGGGCCAGCCTACCACCAGTGAGCGTATATGGACTAACAAACATCCCAGAGCCTGGTGAGTACACAACTAATATACACAATATTGTGTGCCAATACACACACATCACTGTCAAGGGGATAGTCAAACCATGCACCCCTAGCAAATCAACAGCAACCAAAAGATAATCATCCCAAGAAGTGTATGTCAGTCAGATAAACACAATACATGCCATGTCATAGTGATATGTAACTGTGTCATGACATGTACAAACCCAATACCAAATAGAGCTAGGCAGTGGCACAAATCTAACTAACAAACACTGTCAGATATTTAGCCACCACTAGAACACCACCTCACAGGGAAGCTCACAGAAAGGAAGGAATCCTGTGTATGCTGGTGAAGTCAGTGTAGCCAAGAGCATGATGGGACTCGTAGTAACAGATAATGGGCAGCCTCACATTTGGACCATTAACACCACTCTGAACCATGCTCACAACACAGGGAGTGGAAAAGGACTGACAAGATGGCTGACACTGGGTACTGCTGTGGGGAGCACAAGGCCCTGCTGGGAACTGTGCACCAACAAACAGCAGAACACCACTGCCTGACATCCTGAAAGCCAACTTGCACTCCCTGCAATGCAAGCACGTTGCATGGTGGGATATCTGGCTGGGTGGGAAGGAGGACTGACAGCACTGACCATAGTTACAAGCAGCTCTCCTCACACACCCCCTCAACACAAACTCCACATAACCCACCTGGGAGAATGCAATGCCAAACACCAAATGAAGATCCCACAAAGAACCACCACCCTGGGTAATGCTGTGTGAAGCACAGGGACACTCTTGGGACTTGTAGCCAAACAAACGCAAGGACAACACTGTCAGCCTTCTGTCAGCACAGGCACACTACCCCACAGGGAAGCAGAGTCAAAAGGAAGGAAGTACGGGCATGTTGGGAAGGGGGGTGTAGGCAATAACATGATGGGAGTTGTAGATACAGATATTGCTCACCCTCACAATTGGCCCACCAACACCACTCTGAACCATGCTCACATCACAGGGAGTGGATAAGGACTGACAAGATGGCTGACACTGGGTACTGCTGTGGGGAGCACAAGGCCCTGCTGGGAACTGTGCACCAACAAACAACAGGACCACACTGTCAGCCATCTTGCCATTGCTGTCACACTCACACACAGTGAAGTCCACTCAAAAGGAAGGAAGTATGGGCATGCTGGGAAGGGGGGTGTAGGCAATAGCATGATGGGAGTT